>JAKRSK010006520.1:0-640000 GCA_029891615.1 Natrix natrix natrix | reverse complement strand
CCCCACAGGGTTGGCCTTGGAAGTGTGGGGCACCAAATCTCGGCCTGGAGATTTGCATAAGACCTGTATATGGCCATTCATTTGCATGGGCAGGCTTGCAATTTGAATAGGAATGCCATACCTTTCATTCTGCGCCTGCTTGCCACCTGTGTGGTATGAGCTGTGTGGGCGAGCGCATATCTAGGCCATCTCGCAGCTTTCCTTTAAGCCCGATGTGGGTTGGGTCGGCCAGGTTCCCACATGTTTACCCATTAGCCGTTCAGTGAAACCAGTTTTCTTGGTGCACTTGACCTAAACTCTCGACTTACGTTGGGTTGAATCCTAAATGTGAAGGGGAAAATGAGGTCAACTGACCTCACAGGTTCAATATGTCATGGGAAAGGATATGACTCATGGACAGAGTCTGGGTGAGGTTATGGGGTCTCTCTAGTCCAGGGACCCCATGGGGTTGATCAGATGCATCCTGGAAGCCACTACGGTTGAGAGGAAGGTGGTGGCCCTCATCTCATATGAAGAACGGTTGCAGGAACTGGGCCTGGCTGGTCTAGGGAAGAGAAGGACCAGGGGAGACAGGAGAGCATCTTCCAATATATGAAGGGCTGACACAGAGAGAGGAGGAAGGGGGTCAAGCTATTCTCCAAGGCCAGAGAAGGAAGAATGGGTGGAAACTGACCAAGGAGAGATTCAACCTGGAAATAAGGAATTTCCTGACAGGGAGAACAATCAACCCATGGAACAGAAGTTCCCTTCGGAAGTTATGGGAGCTTCATCCCTGGAGGCTTTCAAAGGGAGACTGCACTGCCCTCTGTCAGAAACGGTGTAGGGTCTCCTGCTTGGACTAGATGACCTCCAAGGTCCCTTCCAACTCTTAATCTAATCTAACCTCTTGCGGTTCTCCAACTCCAGATTTCAAGCCTACTCCCTAGGAGTCTAGACTACAGGTAGTTCTTGGTTTACAACCATTCCTTTAGTGACTGCTCAGATGGTTACAACCCCAAAGAAAGTGTCCCATGATTGGTTCTCACACTTATGAGCCTAGATATAGACTAGATATTGAGCCACGGTGGCGCTGTGGTTAGATTGCACTACTGCAGGCTATTTCTGCTGACTGCCGGCTGCCAGCAGTTTGGTAGATTGATTCTCACCAGGCTCAAGGTTGACTCAGCCTTCCGTCCTTCCGAGGTGGGTAAAATGAGGACCCAGATTGTCGGGGGGAAATAGGCTGACTCTGTAAACCGCTTAGGGAGGACTGTAAAAGCTCTGTGAAGCGGGATATAAGTCTAAGGGCTATTGTTATTGCCCTTCCTTCCTCCCTTCCTTCTTCCGAAAGGTCGACTCAGCCTTCCGTCCTTCCCAGGTGGGTAAAATGAGGACCCAGATTGTCGGGGGAAAGAGGCTGACTCTGTAAACCGCTTAGGGAGGACTGTAAAAGCTCTGTGAAGCGGGATATAAGTCTAAGGGCTATTGCTATTCTTTTTCTCCTTCTTTCCTTCCTTCCTTCCTTCCTTTTTCTTAAAGGTTGACTCAGCCTTCCATCCTTCCGAGGTGGGTAAAATGAGGACCCAGATTGTTGGGGGCAAATGGGCTGACTTTGCAAACCGCTTAGAGTGGGCTGTAAAAGCTCTGTGAAGCGGGATATAAGTCTAAGGGCTATTGCTATTCTTTTTCTCCTTCCTTCCTTCCTTCCTTCTTCTTAAAGGTTGACTCAGCCTTCCGTCCTTCCGAGGTGGGTAAAATGAGGACCCAGATTGTTGGGGGGAAATAGGCTGACTCTGTAAACTGCTTAGAGGGGGCTGTAAAAGCTCTGTGAAGCGGGATATAAGTCTAAGGGCTATTGCTATAGGTACTATTATGACCGTCGTACCATCCTCAAGGTCACATGATCAAAATTTGGGCATGTATTTACGATGGTCACAGCATCCTGGGGCCCATGGATTGTGACCGTTGACAAACAAAGTCAATGGAGGAAGCTGGATTCACTCAACCAGCGTGATTCACTTAACAACCATAGCAGACAAGGTCATAAAACTGGACACAACTCTGTTAACAACCGCTTTGCTGAAGAACAGAAATTCTGGTCCTGATTGTCGTCGTAAGTCGAGGATTACCCATGTTCTTTATGTGCCAAAGCAAATGTCCTCATGCTTGGAATCTCGCTGTCACCTGAGCATGAGTCTGAGTTTTGCTGATATTTGTCCTGAATACCTTAGAGATCGGATTCGTTGTTGTCGTTGTGCGTCTCTTGTTTTTTGATGTGTGGGCTGCCCAGAGGCAAGACACAAGTGCCCTTGGAACAGAAATTGCCTTCGGAAGTTGCGGGAACTTCATCCCTGGAGGCTTTCAAGAAGAGACGGGGCTGCCCTCTGTCAGAAATGGTGTCAGGTCTCCTGCTTGGTTGGATTATATGACCTACCTACGAGGTCCCTTCCAACTCTGTTATTCGGTTGATTTCTGCTGAAATTATATATGTATACATACGTATGGTGCAGGTATATATTTTGGTCACCTGACTATAAAGAAAGAGGTTGAGACCCTGGAAAGAGTGCAGAGAAGAGCAACCAGGATGATGAGGGATTGGAGGGTAAAACATAACAATGAATGGTTGCAGGAACTGGGACTGGCTAGTCTAGGGAAGAGAAGGACCAGGGGAGACAGGAGAGCATCTTCCAATATTGGAGGGGCTGCCCCAGAGAGGAGGAAGGGGGTCCAGCTATTCTCCAAAGCATCTAAAACATATGAAGAACGGCTTCAAGATTTGGGTTTGAATGAAAAATTAGGGGTGACATGATAGCAGTCTTCCAGTATTTGAGGGGTTGCCACAGAGAGATGAGGAAGGAGGTCAAACTATTCTCCAAGGCCAGACAAGGAAGAATGGATGGAAACTGACCAAGGAGAGATTAAAAACTGGAAATAAGGAGGAATTTCCTGACAGGGAGAAGAATCAACCCATGGAACAGAAGTTGCCTTCGGAAGTTGTGGGAGCTTTCAAGAAGAGACTGGGCTGCCCTCTGTCAGAAATGGAGTAGGATCTCCTGCTTGGGTGGGGAGTTGGACTAGATGACCACCAGGGTCCCTTCCAACTCTGTTAATCTGTTAAATCTGTAAATGCAGGACCTTTCTTTTCTCACTCCTGAATTGCACCTGGTGGGATAGGGCCCACTGTCCATGGAGATTCTCAGTCATTCAGGCCCTGGTTGTCCCAAAGGTGCTTTTTCAAAAAGCAACTGGACTTTCTTTTGAAGGCGCTTTGCTTCTCAATCCAAAAAGCCCAGGATGCTGCAACCATCATAAATAGATGCCGGTTGCCAAGCAACCAGAATTTGAACACACAAGGTGCTGCGAACAGTCATATGTGCAAGAACAGGTCATAAGTCTTCAGTTTTGTTTTAATTTGGATTATCAGTAAACAAATGGATACGTCAAGGAGTATCTGTAGTCTAGACTCATCGGTAGCACACTTGAAACCTGGGCTGGAGACCACAAGGGATAAGGACTACCATCTTCTTCTTGAGTTTAGAATAGAATAGAATAGAATAGAATAGAATAGAATATGGAATGGAATGGAATGGAATAGAATAGAGTAGAATGCAGAAGGGACCTTGGTGAATAGAATAGAAGAATAATAATAGAATAATAATTGCTTATTAGCTTGCAATCAACCACGAGACTAGAGAGACCCATAGCTTATCCAGTCTCCATGCATGAGTCACATCGTCTGCTGAAACCATGACTTCCCCATGACACGTCATTTTGCACATTTTTGACACACGAAGCCCAAGCGAAGAAGTTTCTTGAATGAGAAGCAAAACATCTTTAAAGCCTTAGTAAGACCACACCTAGAGTACCGATCTAGTTTTGGTCACCACATTGTAAAAAAGACATTGAGACTCTAGAAAGAGGGCAGAGAAGAGCAACCAGGGTGATGAGGGGACTGGAGGCTCAAACATACGATGGACGGTTGCAGGAACTGGGCCTGGCTAGTCTAGGGAAGAGAAGGACCAGGGGAGACAGGAGAGCATCTTCCAATATTTGAGGGGCTGCCCCAGAGAGGAGGAAGGGGACAAGCTATTCTCCAAAGCCCCTGAAGGCCAGAGAAGGAATAATGGATGGAAACTGACCAGGGAGAGATTCAACCTGGAAATAAGGAGGAATTTCCTGACAGGGAGAACGATCAACCCATGGAACAGAAGTTGCCTTCAGAAGATGTGGGAGCTTCAGCACTTTCAAGAAGAGACTGAACTGCCATCTGTCAGAAATGGTGTAGGGTCTCCTGCTTGGGTTGGACTAGATGACCTACAAGGTCCCTTCCAATTCTGTTAAATCTGTTAATCTTCCAGCAAAGCCAAAGAAAGTCCAGTTGCCTTTTGGGACAGGGCATTTGCTCTATTTTCCTCTCCTGCACGGCCCTGAACCCTTTAAAAAAAAGAATTCTGCCATCGATTGCAAACTCAGCTTATTCTGAGCTTTTGCCTTCCTGACCCCCATCTTTACAGCTTGGGGCTGTTTGCTGATTTCACTGCTTGGGTTTTAGATCCTCCTTTCAATCTTTTCAACTTCTCCAAGTGCCCCAGCTGCTTCCTTTTCTCTCTGGGATGATGTTTGTTTGGGCTTGAAACATTTCACTGGGGGGATTTCCTAACCTCTGAACTGGTTTTTCCCTTCAAGATTTCCACCCCGTGCAATGCAACTGCTATTGTCTCTCTTAGTTGAGTGATGGGGAAACTGTGACATGCATGTCAAAGGTGACACGCCGTAATATTTTGGCTGACACACCAGCAATCGCCAACATGCAATAACAACAATTCTCATAAGCCTACCCTGTCCTTGTGCAATCTTTGGTGGCTCTAGATGCCACGTGGCAATGGGCCAGCCTTCGCAAGTCCCACTAGGGAACTCTTTAACGGATTAACAGAGTAGGGACTTTGTGAGTCATCTAGTCCAACTCTCCATCCAAGCCGGAGACCCTCCACCATCTCTGACCGAGGGCAGTCCAGTCTCTTCTTGAAAGCCTCCAGGGATGAAGCTCCCACAACTTCTGAATCCATGCAACACAGCATAACATTTAAAATCTGAGCTACAAAATTAAAAACATTCACAAGTTAAACAAATCTTGCCCAGAAGCTAGCAACATTAATTGCATTCTGTTGCATTCTATTGTGAGGTTCTTAAGTGTACATCGATCAGGATGCAAAGAGGATTTATAGGTGAGAAATTCGGCATTTTCCAAATTTTGGACACGCCAAGCACAAACGGTTCAGCCATCACTGTCTGACCTGATTGGGATAATCTCTCTTGAAATCTAACACAATAATCGCATTGCTTTCACTTCTCCGTGTCTAAAGCGTGGAGAATTCTCGCATCCCTCCCTCCCACATCCTACTACAACATCCGTTTCCTCGCCCATTCCTTTTTTAAATAGTTTTTATTAAACATTTTAACGTAGGAAATACAGGAAAAACAAGACACACATAACAATATAAAATAGTTTTGCAGCCTTCTGTATGGGCTTACCTATTTAGCTTTAATAGTTCTCTATTCTACATTGCCTTCTTAGCCATTTTAACATCTGTAATAGTGTAATAACAGTTGTACTCACAGTTGTAACAATAATAATTTGTTCATATTACCATTATATTTACATTGTGGTCAGTAATTTAAGTTTGATAGTCATTAGTAACTTTGGTTAATTTTTATTTAATACTAGTTTAGAAAAAGCAAAAAAAAAAAAAAGAAGACTTCTATTTCCTGTTTTGGCTTCTGTTTTCTAGCCACTTATACATTCGATTCCATATTTTATAATAACCCGATTCTTCTCTTTCTTTTAACTCCACGGTCATTGTGTCCATCTCTGCACATTTGAGTACCTTTCTAATTATTGTTTCGTCTGCGGGTGTATTGATTCGTTTCCAGTTTTGTGAGAAAGAAACTCTAGCTGCCGTGAGTACGTGTAGTATTATGTATTGAGATTTTTTTTTTGCCCATTTTCGGGTCTAATATTCCTAATAAGAACAATTCCGGTTTCAGTTCTATCTTTTGCGCTGTAATTTCTTCCAACCATTTCTGAATTTTACACCAGTCCTCTGCCATTCCTGGCAGCAGCATCCCTGCTCCCCTAAATCTCTCCTCTCTCTTTTGCACAATGAAAACTTCTGCAAAGCAGAACACATAAAATGCCAGAGTGGATGGCAGATCTCCTAGTCTAACTTCTGCTTGGCTTACAACAATATATGAGCCGAGGTGGCATAGTGGTTAGAGTGCAGTACTGCAGGCTACTTGTGCTGACTGCCTGCAATTTGGCAGTTCGAATCTCACCAGGCTCAAGGTTGACTCAACCTTCCATCCTTCCGAGGTGGGTGAAATGAGGACCCAGATTGTTGGGGGCAAATAGGCTGACTCTATAAACCGCTTAGAGAGGGCTGTAAAAGGACTGTGAAGCGAGAATGAAAACCTTAAAGATATTATGAGTACAATTTTAGCAGATTATCTCAAGAGAGTTAAAAAAACAAATATGGTGGGATATGGATCTAGCTTATAGGATAAATTCAGCATATGCTAGAAGACACAATGTTCCGAGGGAGATACATGTTAAGTTTGTCAGGAGATCCACAAGGGACGAGGTACTTGCAACCCAAAGGGAGGGACCATTGAAATATAAGGGTGAAGAGATCGCCATTCTCAAACAGATCCCGAAAAAATAAGAGATAGAAGGAGGAAATTTTCCTCCCTAGCAAAAAAATTTATATGAAAAAGCGATCTGGTTTAAATGGCTGATTCCGGAGGGGATGTTAATCTTCTGGGAGGGAAACAGGATCAGAATCAATACAGTCCAGGAGGCGGAGGCCTTCATTAAAAAGAAATTTCCACTCTCAGAGGAGGGACAGAGTGGGAGTAGTGAAAGAGACAGTAAAACAGAAGACAGTAAGATTCAAGATGGGAAGGAGGGGGGCACTGAGGCTCTCTCTGGCGACAGGGAGGAAGAAGCAATATCGAAAAGGCTCAGATCTCAAAAATAAAATTATTTGGAACAATAGCAGTTAGTGATATATTAGAAAACGGCAAAGAGAAACGTGTAGGAACACAAGACTAACAATATAGAGTAAGATTTGGTTTACTGTTTTCTTCTATAAATTTGTTGTACAATGTTATATAAATGAGTACCGTGCTGGGATCTCTACCAGCAGTATGAAAGCTGCCAAAAAAATTTGTATACCTATTTACCCTCCCCTATATACTTGAAAACCAATAAAACTTTGTTTTTTTTAAAAAAAAGGACTGTGCAGCAATTTATAAGTGCTATTGCTATTGAAGGGACTAGTGTAACAAAGAGAAGGACTAGGGTTATATATACTGTGTATGTGTGTATATATAAAGAGTGACTTCTGACGTCAATCATAATAGAGCTGGAAGGGACCATGGAGGTCTTCTAGTCCAGCCCCCTGCTCAAGCAGGAGAACCTACTCAATCTCAAGCAAGTGACTGTCCAGTTTCTTCTTAAAAACCTCCAGTGATGGAGCGTTCAAGACTTCTGGTGGCAAGATGTTCCGCTGGTTAATTGTCCTCGCTGTTAGGAAGTTTCTCCTTAATTCTAAGTTACTTCTCTCCTTGATTAGTCTCCATCTATTGATTCTTGTGCTTCCTTCTGGTGCTTTGGACAATAGCTTGACTCCCTCTTCTTTGTGGCAACCCCTGAGATATTGGAAGACTGCTCTCCTGTCACCCTTGGTTCTTCTTTTTACCAGATACTCAATTCCTGCCACCGTTCTTGACACGTTTCAGCCTCCAGTCCCCTAATCATCTTGGCTGCTCTTCTCTGCCCTCTTTCTAGAGTCTCTACCACTTTTTTTGCAGACGTTTTGCACACGTGGGAAAGTTGTTGGATCTGTTTTGTGCCACAGTGTCGGAATCCCAGTTGATGTGGTTCAAATCAGGGATGAAATCCAGCAAGTTCTGGAGATCCAGTAGTGGAAATTTTGAGTAGTTCGGAGAACCGGCAAAGACCACCTCTGGCTGGCCACGCCCCCATCTATTCTCTGCCTCCCGAGTCCCAGCTGATCCGGAGGGAATGGGGATTTTGCAGTATCCTTCCCTTGCCACGCCCACCAAGCCACGCCCTGCAAACCATGCCCGATAGTGAAAATTTTGAATTTCACCACTGGTTCAAATCCTCCATTATCACAATGAGTTATTTTCCTGGGCATTTTGGCCATTTGGATTATGCCTTCGTGTATGCAGATAATGCTTTTTTTTCCATAAAGTTTTTCATTTTTCATTTTCATAACACATAATCCTACGTATACTATTACATAGCCAACATTGTATTGTATTATTAAATGTTTATATCAATTCATCTTACCATCAACTCCCCGAAAGAAAAAGGGAAAAAAACCCCAGTTATTGGCTCTTCTGCTCTCCATACACTATATTTATGCGTTCACTTTCTTCTCCCTCTCTCATCCCCCTTTCTTCTCTCTATCCTCCTTCCCTTCTCTACTTCCCCTTCCTCTCTCCTACTCCTCTCTCCCCTTTCCACCCCTCATCTCTCTCCTCCTCTACCCCCTCCTACCCTCCCTCCTATCCCTCTCTCCTTCCCTTCCCTCTCTCCTTTTCTTCCCACTCTTTATCTTTTTTGCTTGGTGTATTACAGCTTCTGAGCAAGCTCCATTTTATACAATCCAATACAATAGCAGAGTTGGAAGGGACCTTGGAGGTCTTCTAGTCCAACCCCCTGCCTAGGCAGGAAACCCTATACCGTTTCAGACAAATGGCTGTCCAACAACTTCCTAAAGACTTCCAATGTTGATGGTATTTATAGTTTGGAGATGATTCTTGATGTACAAGAATTTGAAGTTACATTTGAAGCTACAACGCCCCTGAAAAAAGTAACTTTTGGCCAATCCTCACACTTATGACCGTTGCAGCCTCCCTAAAGGCATGTGGACAAAATCGGGGAGCTTGGCAACCAGCATTTATTTAATAGTTGTGGCCATGTCCCACAATTGTTATCTTAATGTTGCCCATTTCTGATCTGATCCCAGCCGGCTTCCAGTAAACGAATCGATGCAGGAAGCTGGGTTCACTTAACGACCATGCGAGTCCCTTAGCAACTGCAGTGATTTGCTTAACCACCGTGGCAAAAAAAAAAAGATTGCAAATTTCAGCGTAACTCATTTCACAACCTCCTTGCTTAGCGACGGAAACTCCTTGTGGTTGTGAGTTGAGGACTGTCTATATTTTCTGATGGACTGCTGTTCACACTCACAACGGTGTTGATTATTGTTTCCCTTCCCCCCCTCCTTGATTTCCACCCAGACAGGGCAGGGCTGGAATTTCACCCCTGATGTCATAAATTTCCATACAGGAGTTGTCCTTTATGTGCAATCATGCAACAATCACACCTCCCCTTTTGCTGACTCCGCTCCTTTTGCACGGATTACATCCTCCCAGGAGTACATACTAAGAGGAGCAGGGACCTACCAGGTTTCACAACAGCCAGCACATCACAGCTGCCGCTCCATATTAGGACTTTGACTTCTCCATGAGCAAGAAGCTTGAGTTGTGACTCAAAATGCTGTTGCCAAAGGTATGAGCTGGGGGGTCACCCAGAATACAAGAAAAATGGAAAACTGGATGTCCTCAAGAAGACCAGCATGCTATAAGGACTCCTGCCTTGGGCTAGGCTAGATGACCTCTCGAGATCCCTTCCAGCCTAGGATTCTATGCTTTTAGATAGCTTAGGAAAGTAGGAAACCGTATGTTGGGACTAGAGGTGTGGCAATCCTGGAGTGTGTAGAGGAAAGGAGACCTCATTAGAGAGTAACAGAGTTGGAAGGGACCTTGTAGGTCATCTAGTCCAACCCCCCGCCCAAGCAGAAGACCCTAGGCCAGTGAGGGTGAAGCTTTTCAGCACCCTAAATGCAGCCCGGAAAAATGGCCCTGAAAAATGGCCTGTTTTTTAGCTATTTTCAGTCCGTTTTCCAGCGCTTATGAAGACCAGAAGAGCAGCTGGAGAGGGCACTCATGCCCACAGACAGCTCTGGGCATGCCACCTCTGGTACCC
The DNA here is from genome assembly GCA_029891615.1 of Natrix natrix natrix. NCBI lineage: Eukaryota > Metazoa > Chordata > Lepidosauria > Squamata > Natricidae > Natrix > Natrix natrix. The sequence continues at coordinate 629,943 of JAKRSK010006520.1, read as the reverse complement.
ATGCCATAGGTCAGCATTACAGCCCTATTACACCAGTTCTGACAATGGGCACTCCACTCTGTTCTTGAAAGCCCCCAGAAAGCGGAAAACAGAAAAGAAAATATTAAATATATAAGTATATATTCAAGAGCGAGATATAAAGTGGGGGGGGGGGACATAATTAGGATAGATTAGCGAAGGTAAGAGAATAAGAAATGATACTACATTATATTTGGGTTGGGGGAAATACCAAATTTTTAGACATTATCTCCCCCAGGTGGATTTGTAACCGGCTGACCTACCACACTCAACATTGGACTAGATGACCTTCAAGGTCCCTTCCAACTCTGTTATTCTGTTAAATAGTAACATGTAGTCCTTAATGGGTCTACATATACATGGAGGGGAGAAAGCAGCGGAGTACCACAATGTTCCTTCTTAGGCCCAGGATTCTTCAACATCTTCATCAATGATTTGGATGAGGGAATAAATGGGGAACTCATCAAATTTGCAGATGACACCAAGCTGGCAGGAATAGCCAACACTCCAGAAGACAGGCTTAAGATACAGAAGGATCTTGACAAACTTGAGCATTGGGCACTATCTAACAAAATGAAATTCAATGGTGAAAAGAGTCAGGTTCTACATTTAGGCAAGAAAAACGAAATGCACAGGTACAGTATAGGTGGGACCTTGCTCAGTAGTAGTAACTGTGAGAGGGATCTTGGAGTCCTAGTGGACAACCATTTAAATAGGAGCCAGCCGTGGGCCAAAAAGCCCAACACAGTTCTAGGCTGCATCAACAGAGGGATAAAATCAAGATCCCGTGAAGTGTTAACACCACTTTATAATGCCTTGGTGAGGCCACACTTGGAATCCTGCATTCAGTTCTGGTCGCCACGATGTAAAAAAGATGTGGAGACTCTAGAAAGAGTGCAGAGAAGAGCAACCAAGATGTTTGGTATATTTTATGATGAAGGACATTTAAACAATTATAGTCAAATGAAAATGGAGGTATGATGATGGTAACGTGTATAAATATTTCGGGTATATTAGAAATTGCTTTGAGGTTAATGCTGAGATGCTGTATTATGAGAGGAGAGTTTGAGCTGTGAGAAGAGATGCGAGACTACAAGGGGAGGGGGGTGGGTTTAATTAGGGGGTGTATGGGGATCATTTGTGATACTAGTGAGGTGGTGATTGAGGGGGGGGGGGGGGGAGAGGGGAGGGGGAGTGGAGGTGTGAAGGTGGGTTGATTTGTGAGCGGGGCGAGAGAGTATCTTCACGAAAGGATAAAATGGGAGTTAGCTGAGTGAGTGAGAGTGATGAGAGGGGGGAGAGGCATATAATATATTAATTATATTATGATTAGAGAGATATATGGTATTGATGAGAGTTTATAGTTTAGTGAGATAATAGTGAAAATGTTGTATTTGTGGTGGCTCGAGGGGAGGTTCACATTGGTTTAGAGAGGGGTAAGACAGTAGTTTTAGATTAGTGTTGTCTTATGTGTAAGTGGAGGGTCTTTTGTTGTATCAGAGAGGTTATTATCGTGTGTGGTGGGTGGGTAAGATTTTGGTTATTAGTTGAGAAGAGGTAATTTATGGGTGTACATTATTGTTTGGGTGGATGAGAAATTGAGGGAGGGGGGGTGTGATTTGTAATGGGGAGAGACTATAGATAGTGTGATTTTATGGTGGATACGAGGTGGTTGGTGTTGGGGGGGGGTTGAGGGGGTGTGGAGAGTAGATCAGGGGTGTAAGTATGTGATGTTGGGGGTGTGAGGTGGATAGTGGGGTGGGTGTGGGGGGGGTGTTTGGGGGTGGGGGGGTGGGGGTTGGATGGTAGAGAGAGAGTGGGTCTCTAGGGTGAGTGGTGTGTGTGGGTGTGGTTGGGGTGGGGTTGTGGGTTAGATATTATATGGGGTGGTAGAGAGTAGGGGGGGGGGGGGATTGAGAGAGTGTTAGTAGTGTGTATATCTATTAGGTTATCTATATCGTATGTTTTTTTTATTGTAGTGATATGATTGTAGTGATGAGTGTGTGTGTGTGGTGTGGGTTTGGGATGGTTTTTGTGGGGTGGAGGATAAGTTTGGTTCTGTTTTGATGTGGTTGGGTATTATTAGTGTTGTTGGGTTGTGGGTTTGGTGTGGGGTTTGGGTGGGGGTTTTGGTGGTGGGGTTGTTTGTAGTTTTGTTTTGGTTTTAGTGGGTGGTTGAGGGTGATAGGGTTGTTTTGATTGGGTTGTTTGGGAGAAAAAGGAAGGTGTAGGGGGGGTAATGGATATAATGATATGGAAATAAGACGAAGCCCCCTCGCAGGGATGTTGTTGGGGGAAAATAGGAGGAAGGTGCATTGGATAGGTTCACCGTCTTCAGTTATTTGTAAAAAATAAAGGAAGGAAGGAAGGAAGGAAGGAAGGAAGGAAGGAAGGAAGGAAGGAAGGAAAGAAAGAAAGAAAGAAAGAAAGAAAGAGGAAGGAGGGAGAATGGCGGAAGGAAGGAAGTAGAAAGAAGGAAGGAAGGAAAAGGAAAGGGAAGGAAAGGAAGGAAGGAAGGAAAGGAAGGAAGAAAGAAAGAAGAAGAAGAAAGAGGGGAGGGAAGCAGGGAAAGAGGGAAGGAGCGAGGATGGGAAGGAAGGAAAGAGAAGGAAAAGAAAGGAGGAAGGAAAGAGAGGGAGGAAGGAAGAGGAAGGAAGAAGGAAGGAAGTAGAAAGAAAGAAGGAAGGAAAGGAAAGAAAGGAAGGAAAGAAAAAAGAGGAGGGAGGGAAGCAGGGAAAGAGGGAGGGAAGGAGCGAGGGATTGGGGAAGGAAGGAGAAAGAGAAGGAAAAAGAAAGGATGGAAGGAAAGAAAGGGGGGAGGGAAGGAAAGGGGAGGGAAAGAAGGAAGGAAGGAAGGAGAAAGAGAGAAGGAAGGGAAAAGAAAGCAAGGAAAGAAAGAAAGAGGAGGGAGGGAAGGAGAGAGGGGGCAAGGAAGGAAAGAAAGAAGGAAGAAAGGAAGGAAGGAAGGAAGGAAGGAGAAAGAGAGAAGGAAGGAAAAAGAAAGGAAGGAAAAAAGGAAGAAAGAGAGGAAGGAAAGAAGAGAAAGGAAGGAAGGAAGAAAAAAAGAAAGAAAATAACTCCTGTAACCAGTCTGAGTCTCTGCCAGAGCCACAGCACAGTTGTGTAGCAGTGTTTGCATTGTGCATAAAGAAACAACACTTGCTTTCTCCTGCTCTTCGCGGCGAGTGCGAGTCTCTTTCCACCTTCTTTGTGTGTCCTGGGGCCCCTTCTGAGCCAGCAGACGGGATCTCTGCCCTCTTGCACCCCACCGCCAGGGCCGTGGGATGCCGAACGGGGCAGGGGACGCAAGCGGATGCGGAGTTCATCCCCTGCACCCAGCCAGCCAGCCACCCAGTGCGCCAAGCCTCGCTTTGTGCCCTCCGATGAGTCACCAGCAAGGGATTGAAGAGCCTTAAGCCTCCTAATTCATGTAAACTCAGCCTCAAACTCTTGGCAGCCCCACCGGCTCCCCCCCCCCCCCATTTTATCTTCCCTCTATTGTTCTCCAGGTCTTCCCAGAAAGCCTTGCTCTGCCTCTATCCCCCCCCTTTCCCCCTATTTGGGGAGGGGGGCTGTTATTGTAAAACTACACAGATAAGAGATGTGCCTCCAAAAATGCATCAAGAGAGGAATAACATCAAAATCAAAGGTTCCCCTTGCACATCTGTGCTAGTTGTTCCCGAGTCTAGGGGGCGCTGCTCATCTCTGTTTCAAAGCCAAAGAGCCAGCGCTGTCCGAAGACGTCTCTGTGGTCACGTGGCCGGCATCACTCAATGCCGAAGGCGCACGGAAGGCTGTTCCCTTCCCACCAAAGGTGGTTCCTATTTTTCCACTTGCATTTTTTACGTGCTTTTGAACTGTTAGGTTGGCAAAAGCTAGGACAAGTCACGGGAGCTCACTCCGTTACGCGGTGCTGGGGATTCGAACCGCCGAACTGCCGGCCTTTCTGATCGACAAGCTCAGCATCTTAGCCCCTGAGCCACCTCGTCCCTAATCAAAATCATAAGAAGTGCTAGTCCCTCCTTTGTCCCTCCCTGGTCCTTCCCTGGTCCTCCCTACTCCTTTGTCCCTCCCTGGTCAAGCCACACTTGGAACAATGTCCAGTTCTGGTCACTATCCTGTAAACAAAAAGATGCTAATAGCAAAAAAGAGGTTGAGACTCTGGAAAGAGGGCAGAGAAGATGATTCAGGGCCTGGAGACCAAAGAGCAGCGGTGGTGCAGTGGTTAGAATGCAGGTTAACTCATTGCTCACTCCAGGAGATCGATCCTGACCGGCTCAAGGTCGACTCAGACTTCTGTCCTTTCAAGGTCGGTAAAATGAGGATTCAGATTTTTGGGGGCAGGAGGCTGACTCTGTAAACCGCTTAGAGAGGGCTGTAAAGCACTGTGAAGCGGTATATAAGTCTAAGTGCTATTGCTGAAACATGATGGACGGTTGCAGGAACTGGGCATGGCTAATATAGGGAAGAGAAGGACCAGGGGAGACAGGAGAGCATCTTCCAATATTTGAGGGGCTGCCACAGAGAGGAGTTAGGGGGTCAAGCTATTCTCCAAAGCACCCAAAGGCCAGACAAGGAAGAATGGATAGAAACTGACCAAGGAGAGATTCAACCTAGAAATAAGGAGGAATTTCTTGACAGGGAGAACAATTAACCCATGGAACAGCTTGCCACCAGACGTTGTGAGTGCTCCATCACTGCAGGTTCTTAAGAAGAGATTGGACTGCCATTTGTCTGAGAATGGTGTAGGGTTTCTTTGCTTGTCGGAAGTTACTTGGGAAGGTGGAAAATGGGGATCGCGAGACTTCAGGATTGCTGCAATCGTCGTAAATACATGCTGTGCCTGGACTTCAACTCCCAGAATTCCCCAGCCAGTTGAGAAATGCTGGATTACACAGGGAATATATTGCACTCTTTTGGGTCCAGGGTAAGATCGATGGATGGAATTACCTGCTGGAAAACATTTTACCTCTGTGCCAAAGAAGAAAGGAAGCTACTTGGATCTCCAAAGTTGATCCCCTTTTGGTCAACATCGTCTAGAATAGAATGACAGAGTTGGAAAGGACCTTGGAGGTCATCTAGTCCAACCCCCCCAACCAAGCAGCAGACCCTACTCCATTTCTGACCGATGACAGTCCAGTCTCTTCTTGAAAGTCTCCAGGGATGAAGCTCCTACAACTTCTGAAGGCAACTTCTGTTCCATGGGTTGATGGTTCCCACGGTCAGGAAATTCCTCCTTATTTCCAGGTTGAATCTCTCCTTGGTCAGTTTCCATCCATTATTCCTTCTCTGGCCTTTGGGGGCTTTGGAGAATAGCTTGACCCCCTAACTCCTCTCTGGGGCAGCCCCTCAAATACTGAAAGATGCTCTCCTGTCTCCCCTGGTCCTTCTCTTCCCTAGACCAGCCAGGCCCAGTTCCTGCAACCGTCCATCGTATGTTTGAGCCTCCAGTCCCCTCATCATCCTGGTTGCTCTTCTCTGCACTCTTTCTAGAGTCTCAACATCTTTTTTGTAATGTGGGGACCAAAACTGGATGCAGTATTCTAGGTTTGGTCTTGGGGTTGGACTAGAAGACCTTCAAAGTCCCTCCCAACTCTGTTATCCTGTTACTCTGTTTGCAAAGCTCTTGCCCAGATAATCCTCGACTTTAACAACCACCGTTGAGTCCAACATTTCTGTTGCTAATTGAGGTTTTTGTCCCATTTTATGCCCTTTCTCCCCACAGTCATTAAGTAAACCCCTTCCGTTCTTAATACCGTGGTTGCTAAATGAATCTGACTTCCTCCTTGCTGGTCAGAAGGTCGCAAAAGGGGACCCCAGGATACTGCAACCGTCATAAGTACGAGTCAGTCGCCAAGCAGCCGAATTTTGATCAGGTGACCACGCTGCAGTGTGGTCAGATGTGTGAAAAAGTCCCTTTTTCCAGTGCTGTTATAACTTTGAATGGTCATTCAGTGTATCGTTGCAAGGTGCGAGCTACCTGTATTTGGTCACCTGACTGTGGGGGAAGCTGGGGGTGAGGATCAGTGGTCAGTCCTTTTTTTCAGTGCCGTTGTAACTGTGAACTGTTGCTAAACACATGGCCATAAACCGAGGACTAGTTGTAATCTTAGCCAACATATTATTTAATTTCCCTGGGGACAGAGATTAATGTAAAATAAAGGTCTCCTTGGCAGGGAGAAGAGGCCAGGTTTCCACTGGCATTTAAAGTAGCATTTTCCACCCACACGGTTGGATGCTGTGAGCTTTCAGGGCCCCTGCCAACCCACCCTGCATTTTGCAGCCATGCTGGCATTGATGATGTTACCTAGCTGGGTAATAAAACGTCTGCAAGAAAACAACCAAGCTAATAGAGCACCAAGGATGACCCCACAGTCCTTTTCCTCCTCCTCTTCCCCTCCTCCATCTCCTCCATCTTCCTCCTCTCCACAAACCCCCCTCCCTTGTAACACTGATAATGTTCCCTTGTTGGGTCATGAAACGTCTGCAAGAAAACCACTAAATTCAGAAACCACCAAGGATCCCACAGTCCTCCTCCTCCTCCTCCGTTCTTCTTCTTACTCTTACTCCTCCTCCTTTCTTCTTCTTACTCTTCCTCTTCCTCCTTTCTTCTTCCTCCTCCTCCTCCTTTCTTCTTAATCTTCCTCTTCCTCCTTTCTTCTTCCTCCTCCTCCTCTTTCTTCTTCCTCCTCCTCCTCCTTTCTTCTTCTTACTCTTCCTCCTTTCTTCTTTTTACTCCTCCTCCTTTCTTCTTCTTCCTCTTCCTCCTCCTCCTTTCTTCTTCTTCCTCTTCCTCCTCCTCCTTTCTTCTTAATCTTCCTCTTCCTCCTTTGTTCTTCCTCCTCCTCCTCTTTCTTCTTCTTCCTCCTCCTTTCTTCTTCCTCCTCCTTTCTTCCTCCTCCTCCTTTCTTCCTCTTCCTCCTCCTCCTGCTTCTTCCTCCTCCTTTCTTCCTCCTCCTCCTTTCTTCCTCTTCCTCCTCCTCCTGCTTCTTCCTCCTCCTTTCTTCCTCCTCCTCCTTTCTTCCTCTTCCTCCTCCTCCTCCTTCTTCCTCCTCCCTTCTTCCTCCTCCCCCTTTCTTCTTCTTCTTCCTCCCCCTCCCCCTCTTCCTTTCTCCCTCTCTACAAATCCTGAGCTACTAAATAGTCTCCTTTATTGGTATTCTGCCCAAAGCCTGTTCAGGAGCCTCTGTGGACCTGAGAGAGCCCCCCCCCCCCTGCCTTCCCTCCTGGAGGCCTTTCACCCCTTCCTGCAACCCTCCATCAGCCCCCCCCCCATACCAGTGCGGTGGGGGAGGTGGGATCCCCGCAGGGGGGAAGAGAGCTGCCAAGCGCCAGAAAATTGCTCTGGGCAGCACCTGCCGCTGCCTGTGCAGCCCAAATCCCCAGTCTTAGTGGCAGCTTCTGGATTCTGCTGGGACGGAGCCAGCTCCGTTCAGGGTTTAGCTCTCCCCAGACAGGGCTGGGGGGACCCCGCCATGGGGGGGAGGGGGAGGGGCAGAAAATGGGGGGGGGCTGTTCTACTCTGAAGGCAAAGCCCTGGGGGAGAGGCAGGGGGGCTCTTTACAGGGGGTCCTCGACTTACAACCGTTTGTTTAGCAGCAAAGTCGGTGGAAAAAGTGACTTACAGCCGGTCCTCGCATTTACAACCATTTTATAGTCACATGATCGAAATTCAGGCCTTTGGGCGCTGACATGTGATTTACCACAGTTGGAGCGTCCTGGGGGGGGGGTGTCATGTGATCGCCATGGTGACCTTCCCAGCCAGCCTCTCTGCCCAAACAGGGACTAGAACTCGCCGTCTCCTAATGGTTGGCCCAAAGTCACCCAGCCAGCTTCTATGCCTAAAGTAGAACTAGAACTCACGGTCTCCTGGTGATTAGCCCAAAGTCACCCTGCAAGCTTCTATGTCTAAGGTAGAACTAGAACTCACTGTCTCCTGTTGATTAGCCCAAAGTCACCCAGCCAGCTTCTATGCCTAAGGTAGAACTAGAACTCACTGTCTCCTGGTGATTGTGCCCAAAGTCACCCCACCGACCTCTATGCCTAAGGCAGTACTAGAACTCATCGTCTCCTGGGCATTGGAGCAAAGTCACCCAGCCAGCTTTCATGCTTAAAGTGGGACTAGAACTCACCGTCTCCTGGCAGTTGGCCCAAAGTCACCCAGCTGACTTCCATGCCTAAGGCGGTACTAGAACTCACCGTCTCCTGGTGATTGGCCCAATGTCACCCCGCTGGCTAAGGTGGACAGGATGGCAAAGTCGAGATGGAGTCTGTGCCAGTCCATCCGAGCGTTGTTTGATCTTTAGGGGCCTCAGATTGAGGGGCAGCCATCTTGACTTTTCCGACCCACTCCGGGGACAGCTCTGAGCTGAGCTCATCCGCTCCGCCAAGCGCTTTCCTTGCCATTGTTGGAGGAGCAGGGCGAGAAGGCGAGACCCATGGCGCCCATCTCCATGCCCAGCCGGCAAAGGGAATGTCGGAACGCTGACTCAGCAGCTTTTCCTTGGCGGTGCAAGTGAAAACGTAGTCTAAATCTGGACGGCTTTGCTTGCGTTGTGCGTCTCTCAGCCGTGGGGATGGAGTTGATATTGGCATATATGGCCCGTGTCTCGCCTCACCATCACAGGGATGTGAGTTCGATCCTGTTACACAATGAGAATATATCTGCTGAATGAAACTCCGCATTGGCGACAGGGAAGGGCATCCGGCCAGTAAAACACTCAGCTGCATTCAGTTGCCCAGAACTACACCCCGCAAGGGGTTATGGGGTCGTTAAAAGGAGATAATTTCTGACCTGCCCCATTTGCCAAGGCCAATTACACCAGGGAGCAGCTGGTAATACCCAGCTCTGCAGAAAATCCAGCTCTCAGGCTTTTCTCAAACCCGAGCGACTTTAGAATAGAGTAGAACTGGAAGGGACCTTGGAGGTCTTCTAGTCCAGCCCCCTACTCAAGCAAGAGAACCGATGCCATTTCAAATCAGTGACTGCCCAGTCTCTTCTTCAAAACCTCCAGTGTTGGAGCGCCCACAGTTTCTGGTGGCAAGCTGTTCCAGTGGTCAATTGTCCTCCCTGTTAGGAAGTTTCTCCTTAATTCCAGGTTGCTTCTCTCCTTGATTAGCTTCCATCCATTGTTTCTTGTCTTCTGGAGCTTTGGAGAATAATTTGACCCCCTCTTCTTTGTGGCGACCCCTCAAATACTGGAATGCTGCTATCATTTTCACCCCTAATTCTTCTTTTCCTTAGACGAGCCAAATCCTGCAGCCGTTCTTCCTACGTTTCCAGGCCTTTGATCCTCTTACTTGCTTTTTTCCAAAGTCTCAACCACTTTAAAATGCCTGGACTACAACTCCCAGAATCCCCCATCCAGAATCCCCCTGAGATTTTCTACGCGGGGATCTTTTTCTTCCTGCACACTTCGAGCGCAGAAAATGCAACTCCTCCGTTCACCTTCTAAGTGATTCTCAGCCTTAGCAACCTCAAGGCGCCTGGACTACAACTCCCAGAATCCGGTAGCCCAGGCTCCTTAATGTTGTTAAGGTGGGGAAACATTGCTCTAAACTTCGGTTTGGCCCACTTGAACCTTCCCTGCCTCTCCAACGTTCCTTTTAAAGAGATGCCGATCGGAATCAGGGGCCCTTGATGGCTGCTGCCTCTTGTGGCCGTGAGTTCCACAGGCTGCAGAACTTGGATTCCACTTCTCTTTTGCTGCTCTTTGCTCTCTGGCATCAGGGAGGTTCAAGCTCACAGACGCTGCAACACCTTCCCAAGCCCAGTTGGGCTGCGTGCCTTCAACTGCCTCCACGCATTCCCGCAGCCCTTGCCCCTCGCCTGCAGGGACAACGAGCAGGTTTGGCTGGTACCCCTGAATCTTGGGCAACGTGTTTTTGAATCTGTCGGAAAGCTCTCAAAACCGCCGAGTGGCTGAGAATTGGGCGTGTGCGCTGGAGAGAGAAAGAGAGAGAGAGAGACATACACACCAGCGCATTGATGTCTGTGGGTGCAGATGAAAACACTCCCTCTGTCCAAAAAGATAGGCAGCACAGGAAGGACGGGCGGGTGTCTTAATTTAGGGGGTGGGGAGACCCCCATCTGACAGTGAGAATTAGGAACAAGGAAGAAAAGAGCTTGCCCCCATGGCTAAATTAGCTAATGTTGCATTTTCAGTGCCATTTTAGTTGGTCTATTTACTAACGGAATAACAGGGTTGGAAGGGACCTTGAAGGTCATTTAGTCCAACCCCTCCGTCCCAAGCAGGAGACCCTACACCACTTCTGACCGAGGGCAGCCCAGTCTCTTCTTGAAAGCCTCCAGGGACGAAGCTCCCACAACTTCTGAAGGCAACTTCTGTTCCGTGGGTTGATTTGTGTTTAATTATTCATTTGTTACACTTGTAAAAGCAGTTCTCGGCTTCCACAAGTCATTTAGTGACCGAAGTTACAGTGGCATTGAAAAAAGCGACATATGGCCGTTTTTCACACTTACGACCACTGCAGCATCTCCTTCGACACTGATCAAAACTCAGACGCTTGGCAACTGACTCAGATTCACTTTAGAAGAGAGGCAAGGAAGGTCACAAAATGGAGCAAAACTCTGTTAATAATTGTCTCGCTTAACAACAGAAACGTTGGGCTGAATTGTGGTCCCAAGTAAAGGACCTGCCTCACCGTGCCCATCTTGATGACTCTGGATGGCGTGGAAAGATCTAAAAGCCAGTAAATATGAAGACAATTTAATTTTTATACTTATAAAACAGTTATGGGAAGTTTTCTGTTTAGATTATTCTACATTTCATTATTTTATATTCTCTCTTTTTAATGCAATGTGTTCCGGACCTGGAAAATAAATAAATAACAATGCATTCCTGAATTCTGAACATTCTTTATCCGTGATGGCCAACCTATTATGCCACCTGTGCCTGTCTTCTGGTCGCGATATGCGCACGCATGGCAGACAGATGCTTTTCATGTGCACACGTGTGCACCAGTAACTGGAAGACCAGGTGGCCGGCACGCATGTGGATGCCAGAAACCAGAAGTGCAGCTACCCGGTGTGTGCATGCATGCCGGTTATCTCCATTCATCCATGCATGCACAATCGCATGTGCTCTTTCTTTTCGTTCCTTTTCAACATTCGGTGCCAAAAAGGTTCTCCAGCACAATGGCACTTGTGGCCCTTTATTTTTAAATTTTAAAAACTTAAACACAATGACACAAACATACACAAAACTTACAGATAACGTTGGAACTACACATTCCTTCTTCCAGCAGAGATCAATCGGTGCATCTTTACAAATATTGTTTCCCCCTCAATATAATTCTAATTTTACACTTATAATCCTTGTATTTCTCACTCTTTTGCTTAACAGCTTATGTTTGATCATCCGTGTCAGACAGTCTTTGTTACTCTCCTTCTTTTATGTATCTTTTTCTACTTTTTGTACATCCTACATTGTTTCCTGCTTCTTCTATAATACAAATTACATTTCCCAAATTCTTACTTCCTATTTCTATCCTCTATACCACTTATACCATTTCCCCCAAATTAAACAGTACTCTGTTTTCTCCTTTCCGTGAATTTCCTCGGTCAATTTATGCGTTCTCTGCGCATCCTAAGATCTTCCGTTATTCTCACCTCTTCATTCGGTACTGTGTTATTCTTCCATTTCTGTGCATATGTTATTCTGGTGCTTGTGGCCATTTTTCACACTTATGACCGTTACAGTGTCCCTGTGGTCAAAATTCAGCTGCTTTGGCAACTGACTCAGATTTATGACGGTTTCACGGGGAAACTCTTTTGCAAACTCCTTTTTTTTGGAAATGGTATCTAGAGCTTAAACTATTTAAAAAAAATAGGACACTCTTTGCAAAATCAAAAAGGAATCCTGATGCAAAACAAATTGCACATTTGGAGCAATTTGTTGCTGGACAAGTTTTAGTGCGACTCAAAAAGGTTGACATTAACCCAATTCACAGGCCTTGGCAGGCTTCCTCAGCCCTCCTCCTGTAAATGTATTGGAAACATTGAGATATTGACCGATATTCGCTGATTAATGAGGAACTGTTTGCCATGGTAAATGTAGGGATGGATGGATGGATGGGTGCATGGATTAACAAATGAATAAATGGATGGACGAATGAATGATGGATGGAGAAATGGATGGATGGATGGACGGAATGAAGGATGGATGGATGGACGGAATGAAGGATGGATGGGTGGGTGGATAGTGGGTGGATGGATGGATGAGTGAATATATCGATGAATGAATGAATGATGGATGGATAAATGGATGGATGGATGGATGGATAGTGGGTGGATGGATGGATAAATGATGGATGGATAAATGGATGGGTGGATGGACAAATAAATATATGGATGGATGAATGATGGATGGATAGGTGGGCAAATGAATAAATGGATGATTGAAGGATGAATAAATGGATGGATAGTGGGTGGATGGATGGATGAATATATTAATGAATGAATGAAGGATGGATAAATGGATGGATAGTGGGTGGATGGGTAGATGGACAAATGAATATATGGATGAAATATATGGATGGATGGATGGAGAAAGTGATGGTGGCTTTGGCTAAGATTGTACCTAAGTGATCCCCTCAACCACAGGTGGACTTACAGCCATTCCTTTAGTGACTGTTTGAAGATTGGGCAAATTCATAGGCAACGGTAGACTTCTTCAACTCTGTTCCTGAAAACGCACTGGAAATGTTGAGAATTTTTACACTACAATAACCTGATTAATGAGGAATTGTTTGCCATGGTAAATGCAGGCCTGGCTGGCTGGCTGGCTGGATAGAAGACCATATGGATGAATGAATGAATGATGGATGGATAAATGGATAGATGGATGGATAGTGGATGGATGGATGAATAGATGGATAAATGGACGGATGGAAAATCACCGGGGGAAGCTGGACCCATTTAACAACTTCAGTGTTTTGTTTAACAACTTTGGTAAAATGGTAAAAATGGGCATGACTCACTTAACAACTGCCTTGCTTAGCAACAGAAATTCTGGCCCCAATTACGGTTGTAACTGAAGGCCTACTTTGGAATTTGTAGCTGGTCCAGTCGTTCCTTTGCTTCCTTTTGTAAATCAGGTTTAAATGTTCTCCTCCTTTCAATGAAATCTTTTACGTCCTTCTGATTTCCTGCTCGTGCTTTCGGAATAGGAATCAGAATAGAGCTGGAAGGGACCTTGGAGATCTTCTAGTCCAACCCCTGGCTCAAGCAGGAGACCCTACACCAGCCTCTACTTCAAAACCTTCAGTGATGGAGCGCCCATGATTTCTGGAGGGAAGCCATTCCACTCATTAACTATCCTCACTATTAGGAAGTTTCTCCTTAGTTCCAACTTGTCTAATTTTGTTTCTCATCTTCCTCCTCCTCTGTTTCTCAAGGACATTCTCAGAGACCAGTAGGCAAGATCATCTCTTAACTCTTTGATAGCACAAGGTGGGAAGGCTCCATCTGGTCCATAGGAGAACATCATAAGATTCTACGATGAATGGCCGAGGGGATATTGAGCTATGGCGGCACAGTGGCTAGAGTGCAGTACTGCAGGCCACTTCTGCTGACTGCCGGCAGCCTACAGCTTGGCAGTTTGAATCAGGGGTGGTTTGCTCCCGGCATTGCATTACCGGTTCAGAGGCATGGCGGGCCTGGGTCACTAATCATTCCAGCGACCCAGGCCAGCAAACCACCTCCTGTTCAAATCTCACCAGACTCAAGTCTTCCATCCTTCCGAGGTGGGCAAAATGAGGACCCAGATTGTTGGGGGCAAATAGGCTGACTCTGCAAACCGCTTAAAGAGGGCTGCAAAAGCTCTGTGAAGCGAGAGGAGGAGCTTCCAACGATGGCGGTCGCCTCCTGAGCTCCTGAGTAAAACGGTTTCCCGTCATTTGGAAATGAACTTGCTTTGACGTACCCTAAAATTGCGCTTGCCAATTGACAGCCACATCACAGGGTTTGTGTTTCCTTTGCCATCCACCGCGGCTCTCATTGTGCAAGCAGAAACGAAATACTGCTGAATCCACGGCGCAGGGTTTTCAGCGTTTAAGGATTCCCTTCCTCAGCACGAATCTCTTGAGTGGGAAGATTTCTGTAATTGCTTATTAGTAGTTTTCGGCGGCCTCTTTGCTAAAAAGCCACAAGCAGGGAGTCAAAAAGGAAAGCCAGTTGCAGAAACACAACTGTAGAAGCATCCTAAAAAAAAGCTGGAATTTGAAAACAGAATTGCTTTGTTCCAGGGAGATTGTGATCATTTAGCCCCCTTTCCAGATAATCAGATTAACAGATTAACAGAGTTGGAAGGGACCTTGTAGGTTATCTAGCCCAACCCCCCTCAGTCCAAGCAGGAGACCCTACACCCTTTCTGACAGAGTGGCAGTCCAGTCTCTTCTTGAAAGCCTCCAGGGATGAAGCTCCTACAACTTCCAAAGGCAACTTCTGTTCCATGGGTTGATTGTTCTTCCTCCTTATTTCCAGGTTGAATCTCTCCCTGGTCAGTTTCCATCCATTATTCCTTGTCTGGCCTTTGGGGGCTTTGGAGAATAGCTTGACCCCCTAACTCCTCTCTGTGGCAGCCCCTCAAATATTGGAAGATGCTGTCCTGTCTCCCCTGGTCCTTCTCTTCCCTAGACCAGCCAGGCCCAGTTCCTGCAACCGTCCATCGTATGTTTGAGCCTCCAGTCCCCTCATCATCCTGGTTGCTCTTCTCTGCACTCTTTCCAAAATCTCAACATCTTTTTTGTAATGTGGGGACCAAAACTGGATGCTGTATTCCAGACGTGGCCTTACTAAGGGTTTATAAAGTGGATACTTCACATGATCTTGATCCTATGCCTCTGTTTATACAACCCAGGGTTGTGTTAGTTTTTTTTGGCTGCTGCCACCCACTCCTGGCTCATATTCAAATGATGATCCAATAGAACTCCAAGGTCCATTTTGACTTTGGAATGTGTCCGTCAATTGGCCAGCATCATTGGAGTCATGAAGCATCTAGAGAGCATGCTCAGTAGCACTATAGGTACCATGCAACAATTCAAAGCATCCCATGGTATTCTTAGCAGGTTCTTGTTGATGAGCAATTGAATATTCATCAAGTGTGTTTTCTACACTGTAGTGAATTTTCAGGTTATTAATGTTCAACTTTCGGGGCAATTCTTGTTTCTGGCTAAGCCTAAACTGGTTTTATCGGAATCCAGAATTCTTGCTGTTTTACTTCAAAGGAAGCAAAAACATTAATCAAAGGCACACCTAGTCACTGAAAACGTGACTGCCCCCATCATCAGGGTTCAAAGCAATGGGTTCCCCCAGATCCTATCAGTAGCTTCTACCTCCAAGACATTGGATGGCCATTCTTAGAATAGAATAGAGTTGGAAGGGACGTTGGAGGTCTTCTAGTCCAGCCCCCTTTGCTCAAGCAGGAGATCCTTACAGAATAACAGAGTTGGAAGGGACCTTGGAGGTCTTCTAGTCCAGCCCCCTTGCTCAAGCAGGAGATCCTTACAGAATAATAGAGTAGGAAGGGACCTTGGAGGTCTTCTAGTCCAGCCCTCTTTGCTCAAGCAGGAGATCCTTAGAGAATAACAGAGTTGGAAGGGACCTTGGAGGTCTTCTAGTCCAGCCGCCTTTGCTCAAGCAGGAGATCCTTACAGAATAATAGAGTAGGAAGGGAACTTGGAGGTCTTCTAGTCCAGCCCTCTTTGCTCAAGCAGGAGATCCTTAGAGAATAACAGAGTTGGAAGGGACCTTGGAGGTCTTCTAGTCCAGCCGCCTTTGCTCAAGCAGGAGATCCTTAGAGAATAACAGAGTTGGAAGGGACCTTGGAGGTCTTCTAGTCCAGCCGCCTTTGCTCAAGCAGGAGATCCTTACAGAATAACAGAGTTGGAAGGGACCTTGGAGGTCTTCTAGTCCAGCCGCCTTTGCTCAAGCAGGAGATCCTTACAGAATAACAGAGTTGGAAGGGACCTTGGAGGTCTTCTAGTCCAGCCCCCTTTGCTCAAACAGGAGATCCTTAGAGAATAACAGAGTTGGAAGGGACCCTGGAGGTCTTCTAGTCCAGCCCTCTGGCTCAAGCAGGAGATCCTTACAGAATAACAGAGTTGGAAGGGACCTTGGAGGTCTTCTAGTCCAGCCCCCTTTGCTCAAGCAGGATATCCTTACAGAATAACAGAGTTGGAAGGGACCCTTGAGGTCTTCTACTCCAGCCCCCTTGCTCAAGCAGGAGACCCTTACAGAATAACAGAGTTGGAAGGGACCTTGGAGGTCATCTAGTCCAGCCCCCTTTGCTCAAGCAGGAGACCCTTACAGAATAACAGAGTTGGAAGGGACCTTGGAGGTCATCTAGTCCAGCCCCTTTGCTCAGGCAGGAGATCCTTACAGAATAACAGAGATGGAAGGGACCTTGGAGGTCATCTAGTCCAGCCCCCTTTGCTCAGGCAGGAGACCCTTACAGAATAACAGAGTTGGAAGGGACCTTGGAGGTCATCTAGTCCAGCCCCCTTTGCTCAGGCAGGAGACCCTTACAGAATAACAGAGTTGGAAGGGACCTTGGAGGTCATCTAGTCCAGCCCCCTTTGCTCAAGCAGGAGACCCTTACAGAATAACAGAGTTGGAAGGGACCTTGGAGGTCTTCTAGTCCAGCCCTCTGGCTCAAGCAGGAGATCCTTACAGAATAACAGAGTTGGAAGGGACCTTGGAGGTCTTCTAGTCCAGCCCCCTTTGCTCAAGCAGGAGACCCTTAGAGAATAACAGAGTAGGAAGGGACCTTGGAGGTCATCTAGTCCAGCCCTCTTGCTCAAGCAGGAGACCCTTACAGAATAACAGAGTTGGAAGCAGGGGAACCTATACCATCTCAGACCAGTGACTGTCCCGTCTCTTCTTTAAAACCTCCAGTGACGGAGCCCCCACAACTTCTGGTGGCAAGCTGTTCCACTGGTTAATTGTCCTCCCTGTTAGGAAGTTTCTCCTTCATTCCAGGTGGCTTCTCTCTTTGATCAGTTTCCACCCGTTGCTTCTTCTCCTGCCTTCAGGCACTTTGGGGAATAGCGTGACTCCCTCTTCTTTGGGGCAGCTCCTCAAATACTGGAAGATGCTATCATGTCACCCCTAATTTTTCTTGTCCTTAGAGTGGCCAAGCCCAATTCCTGCAGCCGTTCTTCATATGTTTTAGTATTCTCACAACTTTTCTTACCTGGGCTGACCAGGTGCATTTCACCAGGATCGTGACAACCTGTTGGCTCCATTCATCAGTGCTTTATTTCAGATTTGCTTTATTTGATGGTTTTGTTTTATTCTGCTTTGGGGGAAATGACAGATGCTCCTTCACTTACGACCACAATTGAGCTCAAAATTTCCGTTGCTAATTGAGACAGTGGCTAAGTGGGTTTTGCCCCATTTTACAACATTCTTTGCCCCCGTTGTTGAGTGAATCCCTGCCATTGTTAAGTTAGTCACACGGTTGTTAAGTGAACCGGGCTGCCTTCTAGTGGACTTTGCTTGTGAGGAGGTCGCAAAAGGGGACCTGCAACCGTCATAAATATGAGTCAGTTGCCGAGCGTCTGAATTTTGATCCCGTGATCATAGGGATACTGTAACGGTCGTCAGTGTGAAAACTGGTCATGTCACTTTTTTTCAGTGCTGTTGTAACTTCGACTAGTCACTAAATGAATGGTTGTAAGTTAAGGACTACCTGTTGTATGTTGTGCATCTTTTTGACACCTTGGAATCGATGGACAGAGACAATGGGAGGGAGGAGAACAGGGGAAACCCTGGGAAAAGTATCAGAATAATAAAAATGAATAGTCTGAAGAAAAGATAAAAACAGGAAAAAGGGAAAAAAAAGAAGTTAGGAGAAAGGGGGAGGAGAAGAAAAATGATTAAAAGTGGGATTCGTGAGAACCCAAAATAGATAAAAGAGGAAGAAGAGGGAAAAGAATAGCATTAGTAGATTAAAGGGAATAATAGCATGATTGGTATTGTTATGCAACTAATTAAGAAGTAGAGTATATTGTTAATTGTAGAAAAAAATTGAAAGAAATGCTCTCTATGTCAAAGTGTAACTAGAGGATATATATTGTTTATACTAAAATAGAGAAATATGAAATGATAATTTGATGCAATTTTTGAAGGGGCAATTGAAGATATTGTTTATGTACTGAGAAAAATGTCAGGCCTGCAGCCGGACAAATTAGTATTTTAAAAAATGGAAAATATTGGAAGAAAATAATTTGGCTGAAAGTGAAAATCAAGCTGTGATGTAAAATGGATTATGTAAAGGAGAGGATGTAACAGGGAAGATCCGGTCAACACTTTGTTTCTATAATGTGTGTAAAGTTGTATTAAAAGAAAAAACTTTGAAAAAGAAAAAAGGAAAAAACAAGGATACATCAGTGAATAGTGGTGATATTTAAAGAATTCATCATGTTAGAATTGATTCTTTTCTTCCCAAAATGTAAACGGTATATTTATTAGGCAAACTGGGGAAAATGCACGTTTGAGAATTCTGCAGCAAAATTCGTGTGCATGCTGCTAAGGATTGTTAGAAGAACATTTTCCAAGTGTATGCTCAAAATTTAGAGGCGATTAAAAGGGGCTTCATACTGGTTTAAAAAAAGAGAGAGAGATGGGGAGAAACTAATAGTAAGGATTAGCCCCTCCCAAATGGTTTTCTTTCATGTTCAAATGCTTCTGAAATCCCCATTCCCATTTCTAATCTCAGATTTAATTCTGGAAACTTCAGAACTTGGATTCAGCCCTGGAGAGAGACAGAGGCATTCCTTGAAAACAAAGATAGAGGCAAGAATGCACCAGCCCACGAAATTCAGAATAATTAGTATATAGGTACTGTTGTATGTTGTTCAACTGATATAACCCCAATGTATCTGTCCTGTCCTGTCTGTCTCTCTGTCTGTCTAATCTATGTACCTACCCACCCACCCACCCACCCATCCATCTTTCCATCTATCTATCTATCTACTATATCTATCTCCTCTCCCTCTCATTCCTCTTCTCTCTCTCTCATCTCTCTCTTCTATCTATCTTTCTATCTATCATCTATCCCTTCTTTCTCCCATTTATCTCATCTATCTATATCTATCTATCTATCTATCTATCTATCTATCCATCCATCCATCCATCCATCCATCCATCCATCTATCATCTATCTATCTATCTATCTATCTATCTATCTATCTATCTATCTAATCTATGTTATATCTATTTTATCTCTCCTCTCTCTCTCATTTCTTTTCTCTCCCTCTCATCTCTCTATCTATCATCCATCCCTTCTCTCTCTCATTTATATGATCGATTGATCTATCTATCCATCCATCTATCTACTGTATATACTCTCCCTCTCACATCTACAACTTCTGTCTCTCCCTCTCCCTCTCTCTTCTCTCTCTCATCTCTCTCTTCTATCTCTCTCTCTCTCTCTCTCTCTCTCTATCTATCTATCTATCTTTCTATCTTTCTATCTTTCTATCTATCATCTATCTATCTATCTATCTATCTATCTATCTACCTACCTACCTACCTACCTACCTACCTACCTACCTACCTACCTACCTACCTACCTACCTACCTATCTATCTATCTATCTATCTATCTATCTATCTATCTATCGCTGGGGTGGTTGCAGTGGTTAGGATGGAGTATTGCAGGCTGACTCTGCCCACAGCCAGGAGTTCAATCCTGACAAGCTTGAGGTTGACTGAGCCTTCCATCCTTCCGAGGTTGGTGAAATGAGAACTCAGATTGTTGGGGGCAAGAGGCTGACTTTGTAAACCACTTAGAGAAGGCTGTATCTATCACCTATCATCTTCTTTCTTTCTCTATCTACCATCTATCTATATTCTGTCTGTCTGTCTGGCTATCTATCTAGCTAGCTAGCTATTATTATTTATCTATCTTCCTCCTTCCCCCCCTCCCCCCCTCTTTCTTTCTCTCTCTTTTTCTTTCATTCTTTCTCTCTCTCTCTCTTTCACTATCATCTATATTCTGTCTTGTCTGTCTATCCATCCATAAATCTGTCCATCCATCCACCATTATTACATTTATTTGCTGCCTATCCCGCCATGGCGCTACCCTAAATGGTACCCCTCCCCTCCCCTAGCTGCCTGGGGAATTCTGGGAGATGAAGTCCAACCCTCCCAAAGTCACCAAAGGGGGACATTGTTCAAGACCCCGCAGTCATCCTTGCTATTTGTCACCTGTCAATTCTACCATCCCACCTCAGCGCAAACTATTTTTCCTGGCTGAGGCCCATCCTCAATCTCTGACATAAGTTTTCCCCAGGTTGATTTCTTTGATCAGAGAAACGATAATATCTTCGTTTATTCCAGACTGGAAACTTTTTTTGGCAGGAAGCAGGGAATAAAAAAGATCCTGTGATTTATGGCTCTGGGGATTAGAAAAAAATAATAGAAAAAAGAGAGGGAGGTTTCTTGTAAGCATAGTCAGAGGTCATGTCGTATTCGTGCTTAGAATTTCTGTAAAGAAAACCCGAAGCTAATTCTATTTCTTTTCATTCTTTCACTTTTAGTTTTCTTCTTTCTCTTCTCTGTATTAGCTCTTGTTAGTATTTATCTTACTTTTAAAATCTTTATTTTTTTAAAAAAAATTATTGAATGTTTTAATCTTTAAAAACAGAAAGAAAAACACCACAAGAAAAAACAAAAAACAAAACATACATAACAATATAAAGTAATAATACAGCCTTCTGTATCGGCTTTCCTGTTTAGCCTTTATAATTAATTCTCCATTCTGCATTGCCTTCCTATTGCTTTTACCTTGTCCTAGAATATAACAGCAGCAGTGCTAACACTTATAATAATATAGAGTATTTATATCACCATATATTTACATTCTCTATTTTCTGTTTTGGCTTCTGTTTTCTAGCCACATAAATTTTATTCCATATTTTATAGAAATCCAATTCTTCTCTTTCTTTTAATTCTATTGTCATTTAGTCCATCTGATCACTTTTAAAATCTTTAATATATTATAAAATAACTGAACAACTATCTGTGTTTATCATCTCTCTCTCTCTCTCTCTCTCTCTCTCTCTCTCTCTCTCTCTCTCTCTCTCTCTCTCCATCCATCCATCCATCCATCATCCATAAGGCAGGACTATGCATATGTGCTTCATATGGTATCCTGAGATTCTTTTTTCACTTACTTGACAATGTCTCATTTCGGTCTCTTTTGTGTTGATTTAAAGTTCCGACAACTCCATTTGCAAACAGTTGGTTATCTGATTTCACAGCGATAGTCACTCTTTTTAAAAACCATAGTAAAATATGAGCAGTGTCAGGGTTCCAAACAGCATCCAAAAGTAAATCAGAGTCCGAGGCAAAGTATTACTCAAAGTTCCAATTGATGAAGAGAGCCATGTTGGCACATCTGGGAAAACCCGAATCTGAAAGCTTTCCCGGTTTTCCCCACCCAGTTGAAAGTTCAAGATCTTGCCCCCCACACCCACAAGCCCATCCCATGGTCCCATCTCCCACTGCCACGCTGGCAGCTTCCACCCATCCAGTTCTGGTCAGGTGCAGAGACAAAGGATGACCTTGGCTTTCTAGAAAGAATGTTGTTATGGCTACATATCATCTAACTCCTTACAATCCCCGTTTTCCCACCATAGAAAATGCATAATAGAAATAATAGAATAATAGAAAGTGTGGCAGGCCAAAGATCCACCAGAAAAGATGGCTGCAGGCCTGACAAGTGTATTTTTACAAGCATTTCTCCAGAAGAATGATGTTTCGATCTGGGGATTTTACATATTTTATATATTTCCCTCAAATATTCTACGTTATTGCTCCATTCCTAAATCCTGGGGCCGCTGTAAGATGGGTGGGCTTCAACTCCCAGAATTCCCCAGCCATACTAAAACTAAAGTACTAAAAACTAATTGTCCAGAACTATTCCTAATATAAACATTTGTTGAAGCGAAGTGAAACTTTCCAAAGATCAGGAAATCTTTGTACCGATGGTCCTTGACTTACAACTGTTCATTTAGTGACTGTTTGAAGTCACAACGGCACTGAATCAAGTCACCTACAAAGAGTTTGACTTTACAAAGGGAACAGTGTAGGGTCCCCTCCTTGGGCGGGGAAGGTTGTTCTAGATGACCTACAAGGACCCTTCCATGTTATTCCCCAGCTGGCATAATCAATGGGGGAAGCTGGATTCACTTAATCGCAAAATAACAGAGTTGGAAGGGACCTTGGAGGTCTTCTAGTCCAGCCCTCTGCTTGAGCAAGAGGCTGTGATTTGACTGTGTGATTGACTTAGCAACCGCGAGTGATTTCCATAACAACCGTGGCAAAAAATGGTGGTAAAACGCGGGCATGACTCACTTTGCCGCCACCTCACTTAGCAACGGAAATCCTGGTCGTAAGTCGAGGAGTAACTTTATTAACTTTCTACCCTCCATTCCACTGAGACTCTATTAACTACTAACTTTGCATCATCTGCACCCCTACCCTACTGGGACTATTACAACGTTTTAATTTATTCGAGGTCTGACCTGCTCCGCCTGCGGGAGGCCCCTCTTTCGCAGGTATGGCCCTTGGCTCTCTCAAGGGCCAGCCTTGATGACGGGTTTGTGAACCCCGAGAGGTGGAAGAAGAGGAAGCTGAGGGGCTTTTTAGCTAAATGTTTTATATTGTTTTTAGGGGGTTCTGGGAAGGGAGGGGGGGATAAGCAGGCCAGGAGGGAAGCCAGTGCCAGACGAACAGGTGAGTCCAGGAGGGAAGTGAGCGGAGTGGGGGGGGAGAGGGAATAAGCTATTCTAACAGAGGGTTGTTTGATTACAACGGTCGCGGGGAGGGGGGGATGCGAGGACAAAAGAAGATCCCAAGGTCGGTTGGGAGACCGTGGCTGCTGGCTACGCCCGGTCGCTTGTACCAACCCCTGCAGTCTAGGTGGACAGGTGCTACAGAGCCAGGGCCTGCGGCTGATGCTTTGCAACGCAAGGTCTGTCACCAACAAGGCCCCCCTCATTAATGAGTTGATCTCAGAGGGGGAGCTAGACCTTGCAGGGATAACGGAGACCTGGTTGGGCCACGAGGGTGGTTTACCCCTCGTGGAAATGTGCCCACCAGGTTTCCGGGCATTCCATCAGCCCCGGGCCCTGGGTAAGGGTGGTGGGGTGGCGGTGGTTATGCGGGAATGTTTAGAGCCGAGGGAGTTCACTGTCCCTCAGATACCCGGGTGTGAGTCCCTTGGTGTGAACTGGGGCCCAGGGAGGCAGTGGGGCTTGCTGATTGTATACTTGGCTCCTCGCTATGCATCAGCAGCCCTGCCCGAGCTCCTCGAGCTAATCTCAGCGACGGCAGTTGAGACTCCCAGACTTTTGGTCATGGGGGACTTCAACTTGCCGTCAACGGGAGCGGCTTCCGAGGTGGCTCGGGAGTTCATGGCTTCCATGACGGCCATGGACCTGACCCAATTAGTGCAGGGCCCCACTCACGAAGGGGGCCACACACTGGACCTCATTTTTGTATCTGAACAGTGGACGAGTGATCTGGGAATAGGGGATTTAGTTATCACGCCCCTGTCATGGTCAGACCACTCATCCCTCCGGCTGGACTTCCCTGGCGCTATCCCCCACCGCGAGGAGGCGGAACCAGACTCTACAAGCTGGTACCGCCCCAGGCACCTGATGGAATCGGATAGATTCCAGACGGAGCTTGGGCCAATACCTGTAGCCTTGTCCCGCTCCCGCTCCGAGGACCTAGTGATCGCCTGGAATAGGGCGACGACTGGGGCCTTGGACCGGGTTGCGCCTTTGCGACCTCTCCTGCGGCATCGACCCACCCGGGCTCCTTGGTTTACTGAGGAGCTACGGGTGATGAAGCGCCACAGGAGACGTCTAGAGAGCAGGTGGAGGTCCTCACGCTCCGAATCTGACCGAACACGGGTAAGAGCCTATTTGCGGACTTACCTTGTGGCAATAAGAGCGGCCAAGCGTGGACATTGTGCTGCCCTTATTGCGTCCGCGGATAATCGCCCTGCCGCCCT
The DNA here is from genome assembly GCA_029891615.1 of Natrix natrix natrix. Lineage (NCBI taxonomy): Eukaryota > Metazoa > Chordata > Lepidosauria > Squamata > Natricidae > Natrix > Natrix natrix. Next base: position 605,873 of record JAKRSK010006520.1, on the reverse strand, counting down.
GTTTCGGGTGACCCGCTCCCTTTTATCGCAAGGGACGCGAGAGACACCCTTACAGGGAAGAGCAGAGGAGTTTGGAGAATATCTTCAGGACAAAATCGATCAGATCCGGAGCGGATGGACCTCCGTCAGTGGACCAGACGAGCCGTCAACAGCGAGTCTTGAGAGACCATTCTGGGAGGAGTTTGACTCTGTTGCCCCCGAGGATTTGGACAGGTTGCGTGGACGGCTGCGACCCACCACATGTTCAATGGACCCGTGCCCCTCCTGGCTGGTACTGGCAGCCTGGGAGGTGACACGAGGCTGGCTTCTGGGCCTGGTGAACGCCTCATTGGGTGAGGGTTACTTACCAACCGCCTTGAAAGAGGCGGTGGTGAGACCCTTGCTCAAGAGGCCTTCGCTCGACCCAATGGAGCTAGCTAATTACCGTCCAGTCTCCAACCTCCCCTTCTTGGCGAAGGTTGTTGAGAATGTGGTGGCGCAGCAGTTTCCACGACACCTGGACGAATCCGACTATCTAGACCCATGCCAGTCCGGCTTCCGACCCGGGCACAGCACTGAGACAGCCTTGGTCGCGTTGGTTGATGATCTCTGGAGGGCCAGAGATAGGGGTTGTTCCTCTATCCTGGTCCTATTAGACCGCTCGGCGGCTTTTGATACCATCGACCATGGTATCCTATTGCGCCGGTTGGAGGGGATGGGAGTCGGAGGCACCGTTTTGCGGTGGTTCGGCTCCTACCTCTCCGACCGGAAGCAATGTGTGTTGACAGGGGGGCAGAGGTCGTCCCTGAGGCCACTCACCTGTGGGGTGCCGCAGGGGTCGGTCCTCTCGCCTCTCCTGTTCAACGCATATGTGAAGCCGCTGGGTGAGATCATCCGTGGTTTTGGGGTTGAGTACCACCTGTATGCTGATGACACTCAGCTGTACATTTCAACCCCAAACCACCCCAACGAGGCTGTCGAAGTGATGTCCCGGTGTTTGGAAGCCGTCGGGGTCTGGATGGGGGACAACAGACTCAAACTCAACCCCTCCAAGACTGAGTGGCTGTGGCTACCGGCACCTCGGTTCAGCCAGCTGACACCATCGCTGGCCATAGGGGGCGAGCAACTGTCCCCTGTGGAGCGGGCGCGCAATTTGGGCGTCCTCCTTGACGCTCGGCTGTCAATGGAGGACCATGTGGCAGCCGTGGCAAGGGGGGCGTTCCACCAGGTTCGCCTGGTGCGCCAATTGCGCCCCCTACTGGACCGGAGTGCCCTGCGCACGGTCACTCATGCGCTGGTGACGTCTTGCCTGGACTACTGCAATGCCCTCTACATGGGGCTTCCCTTGGGACGCATCCGAAGACTGCAGCTAGTACAGAATGCAGCCGCGCGGGTTATCATGGGGAGTACACGTTACTCCCATGTAACACCGCTCCTGCGTGAGCTGCACTGGCTACCTGTGGCCTTTCGGGTGCGTTTCAAGGTATTGATTACCATCTTTAAAGCGCTCCATGGCATAGGACCTAGTTATCTGCAGGATCGCATCCTACCACACACGTCCCTGCGACCTATCCGCTCACACAGGGAGGGACTCCTCCTGGTGCCGTCCGCTAGGCAGTGTCAGCGGGCGACACCTAGGAGTAGGTCCTTCTCTGTGATGGGCCCAACCCTCTGGAATGACCTCCCCCCCGACATTCGAACCACCACCGACCTCCGTTCCTTCCGTCAAAAGTTAAAGACTCACCTGTTTCAATCAGCTGGCCTGGCACTCTCTTAGTTTTACCTCCCGGGGATTTATTTTAATTGGGTTTGGGTTTTAATTGGGGATGTTTTTAAGGTTTTAACTGCTTTACTTTAAGATACAGTCTTCTAACCTCCTCATTTAATTTAAGATTTGTGTATTTATATTTATTCCTATGTATTTGTGTTTTAATTTGACTGTACACCGCCCCGAGTCCCTTTCGGGAGAGGGGGCGGTCTAGAAATCTAAATAAAGTAAAGTAAAGTAAGTAAGAGTAGCTGCACTTTGAAGCTGCTCTTTTGAATGAAGTGTGGAGATTCCCAGGGGCCGATCTGGAGCCAATAAAGGAGGATATCTGTAGCTCAGGGTTGAAAAGAGGCCTCTGTGTTATTCTGTGAGCCTGGTGGTTTTCTTGGAGGTGTTTCATTACCCAACTAGGGAACTTCATCAGTGCTAGAAGGGAGTGGGGTGTGCAGAGAGGAAGAGGAGGAGGGAAAGGACTGTGGGGTCCTTACTTCTCTCTGAGCTTGGTTGGATTTTTGCAATGTTCCATTATCCAAACTAGATAAGATCCTAAGTGGGAGTACAGTCCTCCTCCTCCCCCTCCTCCCTGCATACCTCCCTCCCTTCTACACTGGTGAAGTTCCCTAGTTGGATAACGAAACATCTGCAAGAAAACCACTGGGCTCAGAATACCAAGGAATCCGCCGTTGTGCTCCTCCCCTCCCTTCTAGCACGGATGCCGTTCCCTAGTCGGGTCACGGAACGTCTGCCAGGAAGCTCCCAGAGAGCCCCAAGGAGCCCCCGTCGATCCGGAAGGCCAGATCTGGGCCTGGTTCCTACCCTGAAGGGTGGTTGGGTCCTCTCGTGGCCCAAATATTCTCTGCCCCCCCTTTTCCCCGCCGAGCCTTAGCCGCCCTGCTCGGCTCTCCTGGCCCGCTCCTTGCATGCCTGCCACGGCTCCCTGGGAGAAACAGGTTTGGCAAGGGGAAGCCGGGGGAGGCGGCCCAGGAGTTGCCCAGCTGGCGGGGTGGGTGGGATTAAGCCTGGGAGAAAATGAGCCCCCCCCCCCCCGAGAAATCCGGTTGGGCTGGTTGGGTGCCTTCCTTCCTCCCGTCCTCCTCCTCCTCCTCCTCCTCGGGGAGGGGGGAGGAGAGTTTCAGGAGTGACATGAGAGTTGGGTGTTAGGATTTGCTCCGCTTGGGCTGGGTGGAAAGAGCTGCAGGCCAGGGGAACTGGCTGCCAGGAGGATTTTGGCACCTGGGCGAGGGAAGGTGGCTCCTCCCCCCCTCCACAGAAACATTTGGGGTGAAACTTCGAGGGTTTGGTAGGCATTTAATGAAAAAAAAAAACACCTCTTGGTTGGGAGCGGAGTTGGAGGGATGATGCAACCCCCAGCTTAAGAGAGGACTTTGACGGGAGCAGCTGTTGGAGCTCCCTGCTCTGAGCTGGGCTGCCCCCCCCTCGCCCCCCCAGCCAGGACAGTTCTGGGATTTGAAGTATCGAAGGTGGTTTTCATACGTCAGGCTTTCTCCCCACTTTGGCTGCTCGTGGGGTTTATGGGGAGGAGCAGGAGGAGGACTTTGGGGTCCTTGGTGCTCGCTGAACTTGGTGGTTTCTTGCAGACGTTTCATGACCCAACTAGGGAATATCATCAGTGCTAAACAGAGAGCAGTCCAAAGCCTCCTCGTTTGTAGCACTGAGGATGTTACCTAGTTGGGTTATGAAATGTCTGCAAGAAAGAACATCAAGGACCCCACAGTTGTTGTCATTGTCCTCCTTTCTTCCTCCTCCTCTTTTTCTTCCTCCTCCTCCCTTCCTCCTTCTACTTTCTTCCTCCTCTTCCTTTTCCTCCTTTCTTCTTCCTCCTTTCTTCCTCCTCCCCCTCTTCTTCTTCTCCTTTCTTCCTCCTTCTCCCTTCCTCCTCCTCCTCTTCCTCCTCTCTTCCTCCTCCTCTTCTTCCTCCTCCTCCTTTCTTCCACCTCCTCTTCTTCTTCCTCCTCCTCCCACTTCCTCTTCCTCCTCTTCTTCCTCTCTTGCTCCTTCTCCTTCTCTTCTTCCTCCTCCTCCTCCTCCTCCTTTCTTCCTCCTCCTCCTCCTCTTCTTCCTCCTCCTTCTTTCTTCTTCCTCCTTCTTCCTCCTCCTCCTTCTTCCTCCTTTCTTCCTCTTTTCTTCTTCCTCCTCTTCTTCTTCTTCCTCCTCCTCCCTTCCTCCTCCTCCTCTTCTTCCTCTCTTGCTCCTCCTCCTCTTCTTCTTCTTCCTCCTCCTCCTTTCTTCCTCCTCCTCTTCTTCTTCTTCCTCCCCTTCCTCTTCCTCCTCTTCTCCTCCTCCTTTCTTACTCCTCCTTTCCTCCTCCTCCTCCTCCTCCTCCTCTTCTTGTTCTTCCTCCTCCTCTTCCTCCTCCTCCTTTCTTTCTCCTGCTCCTCCTCCTCTTCTTCCTCTTCCTCCCTTCCTCCTTCTCCTCTCCTTCCTCCTCCTTTCTTCCTCCTCCTTCTCCTCCCTTCCTCCTCCTCCTCCTCCTCCTCACAAACCCCTCTCCCTTCTAGCGTTGATGATGTTCCCTAGCTGGGTGATGAAACGTCTGCACGAAAAACCACCAGGCTCAGAGAGCACCAGGGCCCCACGGCTCAACCTTGAGCGACAAATATTCCCCGTTCTGCATCCTTCAGACAACGGCTGAAACTGGTGTTGCCTCCCTTTGTGCCCATTGTGCAAACTGAACCTTTGCAACCCGCTCGACAAAACCCCGGCTAAGAAAAACAAAACAGCAAGCAAACTCCTCCGTTGCAGCCATGCCAAATCTCGATTTCAACGCTGCAGCGGCTTTGCCGAGGCCGCCTTAAAGGCTGGGCTCCTGCTAGTTAACTTAGTGACTGGATTAATCTTCTTCCTGGACTTGCCTAAGAGTTTGAATCATTAACAGGCTGGGATTGCGATTGCATGACAAGCTGAATGTCAGAGAGGTCTCCCTCTGTTCTCCTTACCTCCAGGTTGGCTCCGTCTCTGATAATCTTCCCCCTGATGCTTCTTGTCCTGCCTTCAGGGGCTTTGGAGAACAGGTGGACCCCCCTCTTCTCTGGGGAGCCCCTCAAGTACTGGAAGACAGCTGGCATGAAAGCAGCCTTCCAGTATTTGAGGGGCTGCCACGAAGAAGAGGGGGCAAATCTAGTAAAGGCCTGGAGGCAAAAACATATGAAGAACGGTTGCAGGATTTGGGCTTGGCTAGTCTAGAGAAAAGAAGAATTAAGGGTGACATGATCTCCCTTTAGTCTTCCAATCTTTGAGGGGCTGCCACAAGGAAGATGGAGTCAACTTATTCTCCAAAGTACCAGAAGGCAGGAGAAGAAATAATGGATGGAAACTCCTCAACCTGGAACTAAGGAGAAACTTCCTGACAGTGAGGACAATTAACCAGTCGGACAACTTGCCACCAGATGTTGTGGGTGCCCCCTCACTGGAAGGTTTTTAAGAGACTGGACAGTCTGTCTGCGATCGATTAGGGTCTCCTTGCTTGAGCAGGGGGCTGGACTAGAAGACCTCCAAAGTCCCTTCCAGCCCTATCCTGCTTTTTAGTCTCCAAAGCCCCCTGAAGGCAGGACAAGACGCAATGGATGGAAGATAATCCTGGAGAGACCCAATCTAGGACTAAGGAGGAATTGCAGCCTCCAATTTGAGTCAGTCACTGAGGACCAGAGGCTTATTCTGCAGAGCTTTTGGAACTGAGAAGTTCCCAAGTCGAAGAGTTTTGAAGCGGGAACCTCTGGTCCCAGTGACCGTCTCAGATATGCATCTTGCAACATTAACCTGCAATGCATGTACTGGATCTGCCTTCGTTTCGAAGGACAGACGTCTTGACAGGGAGAACAACTAACCAATGGAACAGCTCCCCTCCAGAGGTTGTGGCTGCTCCGTCATTGGAGGATTTTAAACAGAGACCATTCGTCTGAAATGTTATAGGGCAGGGGTGTCCAAAGTTGGGAACTTTAAGACTTGTGGACTTCAACTCCCAGAATTCCCCAGCCAGCATAGCTGGCTGGGGAATTCTGGGAGTTGAAGTCCACAAGTCTTAAAGTTCCCAACTTTGGACACCCCTGTTATAGGGTCTCCTGCTTGAACAGGGGTGGTGGACTAGAAGACCTTCAAGGTCCCTTCCAACTCTGTTATTCGGTTATGTCGCCCCTACTCCTTTTCTTCATCACACTGGACATTCCCAACTCCTGTTTCGCTTCCATTCTCTTCATCTTTGTTGCTTTTCTCTGCACTCTTTGTAGAATCTCAATGTATTTGCTTACATCGTGGCAACCAAAACTGGATGCCGTCTTCCAAGCGTGGCCTTACCAAGGCATTGCAGAGTGGTATTAACCCTTGACGTCATCTTGATTCTATCCCTCTTATTAATGCAGCCTAGGATTGCATTGGCCTTGGGGGCAGCTGCAGCACATGGCTTGCTCATATGTCATTGTCCACCAGGACTCCAAAACTACACGTATTGCTTGGGTGAAACCAGGCTTAATAGCAGTAACTGTGAGAGGGATCTTGGAGTCTTAGTGGACAACCAGCTAAATAGGAGCCAGCAGCCCAAAAAGCCAATGCAATCCTACATTGCATTAACAGAGGGATACTATCAAGAGAGGTCTAATACCACTCTATAAAGCCTTAGTAAGGCCACACCTAGAGTCCTGCATCCAGTTTTGATCCCCACACTATAAAAAAGAGGTTGAGATTCTAGAAAGAGTGCAGAGAAGAGCAACCAGGATGATGAGGGGACTGGAGGCTCAAACAGACAATGGACGGTTGCAGGAACTGGGCCTGGCTGGTCTAGAGAAAAGAAGGACCGGGGAGACAGGAGAGCATCTTCCAGTATTTGAGGGGCTGCCCCAGAGAGGAGTTAGGGGGTCAAGGTATTCTCCAAAGCCCCTGAAGGCCAGAGAAGGAACAACGGATGGACACTGACCAAGAAGAGATTCAACCTGGAAATAAGGAGGAAGAACAATCAAGCCATGTTAATCTGTAAAGGATATTGAGACTCTAGAAAGAGGGCAGAGAAGAGCAACCAGGATGATGAGGGGACCGGAGGCTAAAACATAACAATGAACGGTTGCAGGAACTGGGCCTGGCTAGTCTAGGGAAGAGAAGGACCAGGGGAGACAGGAGAGCATCTTCCAGTATTTGAGGGGCCGCCACAGAGAGGAGGAAGGGGGTCAAGCTGTTTTCCATGAAGGCCACACAAGGAATAACGGGTGCAAACTGACCAAGGAGAGATTCAACCTGGAAATAAGGAGGAATTTCCTGACAATGAGAACAATCAAGTTGCCTTCGGAAGTTGTCGGAGCTTCATCCCTGGAGGCTTTCAAGAAGAGACTGGACTGCCCTCTGTCAGAAGTGGTGTAGGGTCTTCTGCTTGTGCTGGGGGTTGGACTAGAAGACCTGCAAGGTTCCTACCTGTTTAGTTTTTCCTGCCTACATGCAGAACCTGTTTTTTTTCTCACCAATGAATTGTGCTGGAGAGGTTTTCTTTGAGTTTCCAACAGGGGGGGGGGGAACAGTATTATTGACAATCCTGCTCCCAAACTTCTCAGGATTTTAAAGGCTGTTAAATTGCACTTTAAACTTGCCAAAATCCTGGCGCCTGCAACGCCCGAATTCCCTGCCGATAAACAGATAACTCGGCTCTTTCGTCCTCTGGCTAATAAAGAGGCGTTTTAATTGGAAAGAGATAGCTGGGTGTTTGTTTTCAGGGCTCCCCTGAAGTCATTTGCTGTTTATTGGGGTGCCATTTTGGAGGGAACTTGCATATTGGAAGAAGGAGATGCTCTTTGAAAAATGGGCACACCTTGGATTAGTTCCAGGTCTCATTTCTCGGGGTGCCTCTTTGAATGGGATTATGTCACCCACATAAATATTTTGGTTTCATTAATGCGTTTTGGAAAGTGGAAGGGCTGCTGAAGATTTAATTGGCTTCTTTGCATGCAGGTTGTTAATTTCCTCCCCCCACCCCTACCAATCGCTCAACTAACGAATCTGAGGTTTGCATTTCCTAAGATTTTTTTTTTACGTTTTTATTTGATTTTAATATAAATCCATCTTCCATTAAACAGCGTGATGACTGGGGACAAATACTTTGCGCGAACAATTAAAATTGACAATCATGTTCGTTATTTAATCTACTATTTGTAACTAAATACCAATAAGCTTAAATGTCTAATACTATTACAATCCTCTTCATGATTTATTTACCTCTTTTAATTATATCAATTATCGGTACGTTTTCTTTATTTTACATGACTCCTTTTACTGCTAATTCTTATATTTATTCTCTAACCCAGGGGTGTCCAAACTTGGGAACTTTAAGACTTGTGGACTTCAACTCCCAGAATTCCCCAGCTGGCTGGGGAATTCTGGGAGTTGAAGTCCACAAGTCTTAAAGTTCCCAAGTTTGGACACCCCTGCTCTAACCGTTGATAAAATGATTCCAAAATAGTATAATAATCAGTTCGTTCTTTCTCTTTAATAGCCAATGTTAATCTATTCATTTCTGCACATTCTAATATTTCACATTTCCCAAGATTTATATTTCGATATATTTGCTTCCTTGGGGAATCAAAACACCAGCAGCCGACTATCGATAATGAGGCCAAGCACCTTGACTGGCTGTGAGTTCTCATTGTTGTTTCTTTAGTGCCATCTGAGATCATATCAAAGTTCCGGTTTTCCCAGGATAAGCAATCCTCGACTTACGACCCCAGTGGAGTCAAAATTTCTGTTGCTAACTGAGTTTTGCCTTGTTTTATGAACTTCCTTGCCGCGGTTGTTAAGGGAATCACTGCAATTGTTGTTACTCACACGTTTGTTCAGTGAATCTGGCTTTCTGTTGTGGCCCATCAGCGGCCAGTGGAGCTGGCAGCAGATTCAGACAGTGAGGAGGGTTGGGGAGGAACCTGGGCCAGTCCTGGAGTCTGGGGAAAGCTCTGAGAAGGGCTCTGTGTCGGAGGCAGAGAGGGGGCCAGGGCCGTATGCCAGTTATCAGCTGCCTTCGGTGTCAGACATCAGTGAGGCGGAAGAACAGCTGGAGCCTGTTCCCAGTGTGTCCATGCGCAGACTGGCCAGACGAAGGGAACAGCTAAAGAACAGAGGTCGACTTGGGAGTAAGGCCGCAGGTGGACGATGAATGGCCCCTCCCAGAGGAAATAAAAGAGGAGCAAAAGGGGAGTGGAGCTTGCAGGAGACCATTAGTTCACTTCATTGGCTTGTGACTCTCTGAGACTCCTGGCCAAGTTTTTCAGATCTCGGCCTGGCAGCTCTCCAAGCCAGATGAGGTCTGTGACCGTAAATCCTCCCTTGAAAGACTTTGCTGGAGGGGAATGAGCAGAATTCACAGTCAGTTAATAAAAGGGGTTTTTGTCGGGATTGGGAGTTTGCTTCAGGCTCTCGGGAAGCCTCGGTCAGAGCACCTTCCCTGTTGACTTTGCTCAGAAAGTCGCAAAAGGGGATCACCCAACACGGCGACACCGAGACCGTCATAAATGTGAGTCACTTGCCAAGCGTCTAAATGGAAATCACATGACCCTGGGGAGGCTGCAATGGTCGTATGTGTGAAAAATGGTCATAAGTCCCTTTTTTTCAGTGCCGTTGTAACTTTAAACGGTCACTAACCAAACAGCCGTAAATCAAAGAGTCCTTGTGCTGGTATGCACACATATATCCAGATTTCAATGAGGGCAGAAATGGCATTTAAATGCCTTACGGTACTTAAAAATAGACTTGCAGCAGGTAAATATAATTGACCATCAAAGTACTACCAAAAGGAAATGTAAGTATAATTTTTTAAAAACAAATTTACTATTTAAAAAATAAAGAAAAAAAGAAAGAAAAATACAAATTAGAAATCTAACTTAAAGAGACGAATGTAACAGTGACAGTCCTCCCTTCCTCCAGGAAAGACCTTTTTTTTTTGTCCCAACCGTAAAGGTCAAAAAAGTCAAAATGGCCCCAGAACCGCAGAAGGGAAGCCCTACCCCTTTGTATAAATGGGTGGAGCTTCGATCATGCCGCGATTCGTTGCGCTCCTGGCCACACCCACAGATACCTCTGCAGACAATTCTGATTGGTCTCCCTGTCTTCCGTGACCCAGGGCATTGTGGGAACCGTGATCTGATGGGGGGGGGGAGGTTTGTTCCGCAGGCCATGTGGATTGCGGTTTACACAGTGATTATGGTTTATTCATCGTGGCTTGTGATTTGAGGTCAAATCAAATGCCGTGTTTGTACACTAAGCCAAGCGTGCCTGGAAATGCCGTAACTTGGTCTCTCATGTTGGAGCTCACATGCTTTGCATGCCAGATCTCAGGTCCCCTCCCTGAGACGGTTGAGTAGGCAAGGCATCTTTAAAACTGGTCTGACTTGCTAAGGGGAGTTTCGGACTTTTCCCCCCAAAATAACAAACTTTTTTTTTAAAAATGTGGGTTTTTTTTTTTGTCGAACCTAATCTTAAAGAGTGAAAAGTCAGGTGGAGGTGTGCTCGGGTTCTTTGCAACCTGAAATCTATTCTGTCTCTCTGTTCTGCATCAGTTTGCAACTTTTTTTTTTTTAAAAAAAGGAGAAACGTAGATTCAGATTGGTGCAGATTAGATTAATAGAGGTGGAAGGGACCTTGTAGGTCATCTAGTCCAACCCTTCAGCCCAAGCAGGAGACCCTACACCATTTCTGAGAGACAGCAGTCCAGTCTCTTCTTGAAAGCTTCCAGGGATGAAGCTCCCACAACTTCTGAAGGCAACTTCTGTTCCATGGGTTGATTGTTCTCCCTGTCAGGAAATTCCTCCTTATTTCCAGGTTGAATCTCTCCTTGGTCAGTTTCCATCCATTCTTCCTTCTCTGGCCTTCAGGTGCTTTGGAGAATAGCTTGACCCCTTCCTCCTCTCTGTGGGAGCCCCTCAAATATTGAAAGATGCTCTCCTGTCTCCCCTGGTCCTTCTCTTCCCTAGACTAGCCAGGCCCAGTTCCTGCAACCATCCATCGTCTGTTTGAGCCTCCAGTCCCCTCATCATCCTGGTTGCTCTTCTCTGCACTCTTTCCAGACTCTCAACAACATTTTTATAGTGTGGGGACAACAAGTGGATCCAGTACTCTAGGTGTGGCCTTACTAAGACTTTACATAGTGGTATTAGTACTTCCCTTGATCTTGGTTGCAATTGTCTGTTCAATGCAAGTTTCACTAATATCCACAATTTACTGCATTTTCTGTGGGAAATTGTCAGTTGAAGGAAGTGTGGGTACCGACATTTCTTAAAATGTCCAAGGATCGCAAATTTGGCTTTTGCATTAAAATAGTGAGTTGGGAATCCTTTCCTCCCTTTGTTCTCTGAAGAAGTACAATTTGCAAGGAGAAATGAGTTTTTTTTTTAAACAACCAATGTTAAATGATTTTGTAAGATCAAAAATAATAATAAAAAAAAACAGTCAAGACTTAAGAGGCTGCTTGAAACTTCTATGGGCTGGTTTTATGAGCAGAGAAGTCTGTAAAAATCATTTACTTTGGTTCACAAGAAAACGTAACATTTTTGAAATTCAGAATTAAAACAACACCTCTAACTGAGAAGCATTTCCAGTGTTTTGGGATGGAAACTCTTCTCTATGGCGTCGTGAAAGGTAGAAAGTGGGTAGAATTGTCCTGCTTTTTAATGATGATTAACCGATAACCTGGCCTTGCCCGGGTATTTATTTATAGGGGGGAAATGTCCGGACCAAATGTAATTTCTAATGTTGCATTTTCCCACTTACCAGAGGGAGCCCCCTTGTGGAGTACTGTGAAGCCATTGCCATAGCAACTTCACTGCCCTGTACAGTAGAAGCCATTTGAAGACACAACAGGCAGTATCTTAACAGAACACACCCCCAATGGCTATTAGGGGTGCCTTACCCTCATAGTATTTGTTTCCAGAGAGTAAGTCATCAGTGTACTAAGCTTGGTTGAAATTGCTTGAGGTTTTTTGCACACTGAACCAGCAGTAACCCACCCCTGCCTCCCAGATTCCTTCCAACTCTGTTATTCTGTAAGGGTCTCCTGCTTGAGCAAGGGGGCTGGACTAGAGGACCTCCAAGGTCCCTTACAACTCTGTTATTCTGTAAGGATCTCCTCCTTGAGCAAGGGGGCTGGACTAGAAGACCTCCAAGGACCCTTCCAATTCTGTTATTCTGTAAGGATCTCCTCCTTGAGCAAGGGGGTTGGACTAGATTATCTCCAAGGTCCCTTCCAACTCTGTTATTCTATTATTCTGCCACGTTCAGAAGAAGCTCAGTGCTCAAAGCTTGACGGGATTGGACTTTAGGAGCTAACACTGAGTAACTATTTTTAAATTATCCACTACTGATTTGAGGTTGCAGAGCCGTTACTCATGAAGTGTTTATTTATTTGTTGGTTTATTGTATCACTAGATGCTGAGGTTTGTTTTTGTCCAGGGATAAATACACATATAAGGTAAATAAATAATGCTCGTCCAATACTGTGATGCAGTGGCTCAGTGGCTAAGACGCTGAGCTTGTCGATCAGAAAGGTCGGCAGCTCGGCGGTTCAAATCCCCAGCGCCGCGTAACGGAGTGAGCTCCCGTGACTTGTCCCAGCTTCTGCCAACCTAGCAGTTCGGAAGCAGGTAAAAAATGCAAGTGGAAAAATAGGAGCCACCTTTGGTGGGAAGGGAACAGCATTCCGTGCCCCTTCAGCGTTAAGTCATGCCGGCCACATGACCACAGACATGTCTTCGGACAGCGCTGGCTCTTCAGCTTTGAAACAGAGATGAGCACCGCCCCCTAGAGTTGGGAACGACTAGCACAGATGTGCAAGGGGAACCTTTCCCTTTACCTAAAGTTGTGACTGTGTTAACCGTATGTTAACCGTATGTCTTTTTTTACATCAAAACCAAGATTTAGATTCATAACCAGGGAGTGGCAGAGAGGTTGAAGCCAAGATGAGATCCCCCTAAGCCAGCTGCTAAAGGATGACGGAGTCCTGGGGATTAATATTATTTTCCAGGCTACCCACATAATGGTTTTTGGGGGCTGAGTCAGACGCTTTCTGTTTGTGAACCTTATTAGCTTAAAAGAAAGATTTGCGACAAAGATTCTGCATCGTTTTTCAGAAATCATTTGGAGGGGTAACTCATCCACTCAGGCTTCTGAATGTCAGGGAGGGATTGGCCATCTCTGAATCACGACGGCTGGAGGTTTTCCAGAAAACTTTTGGACAGCCATCTATCCGGGAATTTATGACTCCTGCCTTGGGCAGGAGGCTGGACTAGAAGACCTCCAGGGTCTCTTCCAGCCCTGTGAGTCTATGGTCTTGGGCAGGGGGCTAGACTAGAAGACCTCCAGGGTCTCTTCCAGCCCTGTGCGTCTATGGTCTTGGGCAGGGGGCTAGACTAGAAGACCTCCAGGGTCTCTTCCAGCCCTGTGCGTCTATGGTCTTGGGCAGGGGGCTAGACTAGAAGACCTCCAGGATCTCTTCCAGCCCTGTGCGTCTATGGTCTTGGGCAGGGGGCTAGACTAGAAGACCTCCAGGGTCTCTTCCAGCCCTGTGCGTCTATGGTTCTATGAGCTTGGGCAGGGGGCTAGACTAGAAGACCTCCAGGGTCTCTTCCAGCCCTGTGCGTCTATGGTTCTATGAGCTTGGGCAGGGGGCTAGACTAGAAGACCTCCAGGGTCTCTTCCAGCCCTGTGCGTCTATGGTCTTGGGCAGGGGGCTAGACTAGAAGACCTCCAGGGTCTCTTCCAGCCCTGTGCGTCTATGGTTCTATGAGCTTGGGCAGGGGGCTAGACTAGAAGCCCTCCAGGGTCACTTACAGCCCTGTGAGTCTATGGTCTTGGGCAGGGGGCTGGACTAGAAGACCTCTAGGGTCTCTTCCAGCCCTGTTCGTCTATGGTTCTATGAGCTTGGGCAGGGGGCTAGACTAGAAGCCCTCCAGGGTCCCTTCCAGCCCTGTTCGTCTATGGTTCTATGAGCTTGGGCAGTGGGCTAGACTAGAAGACCTCCAGGGTCTCTTCCAGCCCTGTGAGTCTATGGTCTTGGGCAGGGGGCTGGACTAGAAGACCTCCAGGGTCTCTTCCAGCCCTGTGAGTCTATGGTCTTGGGCAGGGGGCTGGACTAGAAGACCTCCAGGGTCTCTTCCAGCCCTGTGAGTCTATGGTCTTGGGCAGGGGGCTGGACTAGAAGACCTCCAGGGTCTCTTCCAGCCCTGTGAGTCTATGGTCTTGGGCAGGGGGCTGGACTAGAAGACCTCCAGGGTCTCTTCCAGCCCTGTGAGTCTATGGTCTTGGGCAGGGGGCTGGACTAGAAGACCTCCAGGGTCTCTTCCAGCCCTGTGAGTCTATGGTCTTGGGCAGGGGGCTGGACTAGAAGACCTCCAGGGTCTCTTCCAGCCCTGTGAGTCTATGGTCTTGGGCAGGGGGCTGGACTAGAAGACCTCCAGGGTCTCTTCCAGCCCTGTGAGTCTATGGTCTTGGGCAGGGGGCTGGACTAGAAGACCTCCAGGGTCTCTTCCAGCCCTGTGAGTCTATGGTCTTGGGCAGGGGGCTGGACTAGAAGACCTCCAGGGTCTCTTCCAGCCCTGTGAGTCTATGGTCTTGGGCAGGGGGCTGGACTAGAAGACCTCCAAGGTCATAACTGTGAGCCAGTTGCCAACGATCTGAATTTTGATCATGTGATCCTGGGGATGCAGCAACGTTTGTTGCAGTGGTGGGTTTCCATTATTTTTCTTCTACTGGTTGGCTCGTGTGCACACACACAACGTTTCTGCACATGCGCAGAAGTGTTTGGGCGGGTGGGCGGAACCTCCCGCCGCCATTACTACCAGTTTGCCCAATCTGGGCCGAACCGGGAGTAACCCACCTCTGGGTTGGTGGTGTGAAAAATGGGCACAAGTTATTTTTTTTCAGGGCTGTAATTTTGAACAGTCACTAAATGAATTATTGTAAGTTGAGGACTACCTGTATGTAGGCCAACTAGAGACAGAGAGGGAGGAGGAGGAAGAGCAGGAGGAGGAGGAGGAAGAAAAGGAGGAGGAAGAGCAGGAGAAGAAGAAGAGGAGGAGGAGGAGGAGGAGGAGGAGGAGGAGGAGGAGGAGGAGGAGGAGGAGAAAGAAAAGGAGGAGGAAGAGCAGGAGAAGAGGAGGAGGAGGAGGAGGAGGAAGAGCAGGAGGAGGAGGAGGAAGAAAAGGAGGAGGAAGAGCAGGAGAAGAGGAGGAGGAGGAGGAAGATGGAGAGGAGGAGGAGGAAGAAGAAAAGGAGGAGGAAGAGCAGGAGAAGGAGAAGAGGAGGAGGAGGAGGAAGAAGAAGGAGAGGAGGAGGAAGAAGAAGAAAAGGAGGAGGAAGAGCAGGAGAAGGAGAAGAAGAGGAGGAGGAGGAGGAGGAAGGAGAGAAGGAGGAGGAGGAAGAAGAAGAAAGGGGGAGGAAGAGCAGGAGAAGGAGAAGAGGAGGAGGAGGAGGAAGGAGAGGAGGAGGAGGAAGAAGAAAAGGAGGAGGAGGAGCAGGAGGAGAAGGAGAAGAGGAGGAGGAGGAAGAGCAGGAGAAGGAGAAGAGGAGGAGGAGGAGGAGGAGGAAGAAGAAAAGGAGGAGGAGGAGGAAGAAGAGGAAAAAGAAAAGAAGAAGAAAGTTTTAATCCTGGTATGAGGAAGTTGTTCAGTGGCCATAACTGTTTGCCGTTGACTTTGTCATAGTCGTGTTGTGTTTCCTGGCATGGGTGTCATGGCCAGGTGCCCGCTTGCCAGGTGTGAATGAAGGGCCTGAGTCAGGATGGGGGCCAGCTCCTCCTCTGCTGTGTGTGTGTGTGTGTGTGTGTGTGTGTGTGTGTGTGTGTGTGTGTGTGTGTGTCTGAGAGCCCTTTCTTTCTTCTCTGGGTATTGTTGTCTTTTGCACGGAGTGGAGATTCCCAAGCCAGGAAGCGCATACCAGGGCGATGATGTGGCCCCTGGCCTGGAATCTAGCTAGCTCTCACCCGCCCCTGCCCCCCTGTGTCTCAGAATACAGAGTAACAGAGGAAGGGAAGGGAGCTGCGAGGTCTTCTAGTCCAACCCCCTGCACAAGGGGAAAAGACCCTACAGCAGGGGTCTCCAACTTTGGCAACGTTAGGTCTTTGTGGACGTCAAGAGTTCCGCAACCGGCAGTGTTGCTGCGTTAAGGAATGCCTGAGCCATCCCCCAAAGGAGATTCCTTAAGAATGTACAGGTATTTATTTATTTATTTATTTATTTATTAGCCGCACCCTCTCCCGAAGGACTCGGGGCGGCGTACAACAAAACATAGGAAATAAATATATCGACATACATATAACAAAACATATACCAAGACATATATACGACATATACAAGGAGGAGGTGAACTGATAGATAAAAACAAGTAAAAACACAATGTTTAAAAACCCCTAAATAAATTGAATGCAATTAAAATACCCCAAATAAAAAACCCGTCAGGAGCGATATAGTTGGATCAAAGTTGAGCCAGGCCAGCAACTTGAAAAAGGTGGGTCTTGAGCTTTACACGAAAGGAGCGGAGGTCAGAGGTATTCCTAATATCCGGGGGGAGGTCATTCCACAGGGCTGGGCCCGCCACAGAGAAGGCTCTACTCCTAGGCGCCGCCCCTCGACACTGTCTGGTGGACGGCACCTGGAGGAGGCCCTCTCTGTGCGAGCGGATTGGTCGCAGGGATGTATGGGGCAGAATACGATCCCGCAAGTAACTCGGTCCTAAGCCATGGAGCGCTTTAAAGATTGTTATCAAAACCTTGAAACGCACCCGATAGACCACAGGAAGCCAGTGCAGCTCGCGCAGGAATGGTGTCACATGGGAGTACCTAGTACTCCCCATAATTACCCGCGCGGCTGCGTTCTGGACCAACTGTAGCCTCCGGGTGCATTTCAAGGGAAGCCCCATGTAGAGAGCGTTACAGTAGTCCAAGCGAGACGTCACCAGCGCATGAGTGACTGTGCGTAAGGCGTCCCGGTCCAGTAGGGGGCGCAATTGGCGCACCAGGCGAACCTGGTGGAACGCCCCCCTTGCCACGGCTGTCACATGGTCATCCATGGACAGCCGGGCATCCAGGAGGACGCCCAAATTGTGCGCCCGCTCCACGAGGGCAAGTTGAATGCCCCCGATGGCCAATGATGGAATTAATTGGCTGAACCGGGGAGCCGGAACCCACAGCCACTCCGTCTTGGAGGGGTTGAGTTTGAGTCGGTTGTCATCCATCCAGATCCGTACGGCTTCCACACACCGGGACATCACTTCGACGGCCTCGTTGGGGTGGTTCGGGGTGGAAAAGTACAGCTGAGTATCATCAGCGTACAGATGGTATCCCACCCCGAAACCACGGATGATCTCACCCAGCGGCTTCATATATGTGTTGAACAGGAGTGGCGAGAGGACCGACCCCTGTGGCACCCCACAAGTAAGGGGGCGTAGGGTCGACCTCTCCTCCCCTGCCAACACACGCTGCGTCCGGCCAGAAAGGTAGGAGCCGAACCACCGCAAAACGGTGCCCCGGACCCCCAACCCCTCCAGCCGGCGCAGCAGGATACCATGGTCGATGGTATCAAAAGCCGCCGAGAGGTCTAATAGGACCAGGATAGAGGAACAACCTCTATCTCTGGCCCTCCAGAGATCATCCACCAACGCGACCAAGGCCGTAGTCCTCCTTTAGTGACTGTTCGAAGTTACAGCAGCACTGGAAAAGTGACTTGTGACCGGTTTTCACACTTACGACCGCTGCAGCATCCCCGTGGTCACGTGATCAAAATTTGGACCCTGGGCAATTGATTCATATTTATGACGGTCATAGTGTCCCAGAGAGAGGTGGACAGTTTGCTCCCGTTCGAGCGAACCGGTAGCGGCGGGAGGCTCCGCCCACCCGCCCAGACATCATCACGGACTCTCTGCGCATGTGCAGAAGCGTCACACTCAAGCGAAGCAGGCGCCTATGCGCTCCCAGTTCCGAACCGATAGCGAAAGGTGAGAGGAAACCATTAGTGGTCCCGGGGTCACATGACCCTCCCCTTGGGGCCTTTGGACAAGCAAAGTCAATGGGGAAGCTGGATTCACTTAACAACCGTCTTACTGGCTTAACAACTGCAGGGATTCACTTAACAATTGCAGCAAGACAGGTCGTCAAATGGGGCAAAACTTACTTAACATTTGCCTGCTTAGCAATGGAATCCTATTCTATTCTATTCTATATTTTCTACTCTATTCTATTCTAATCTCTATGCTGTCATATTTATTCTATTCTATTCTATATTTTCTATTCCATTCCATTCCATTCCATACTCTATTCTATTCTCATTCTATTCCATTCTCCTGTTCTATTATATATTTTCTGTTCTAATTCTATTCTATTCCATTCCATATTCTATTCTAATTCTATTTTATTCTATTCTATTCTAATTCTATTCCATACTCCTATTCTATTATATATTTTCTATTCTATTCTATATTTTCTAGTCTAATTGTATTCCATTCCATTCCAGTGGTGGGTTCCTACCAGTTCAGCCCCGTTCGGCCAAACCGCGAGTGGCTTGTCGGCCTGAGTCGCATAACCGGCAGCGACCCAGGTTGGCCACGCCTCTGAACCGGTCCCCCCAGTGGCCGCAGTCGCCGCCGCCATCTTGTTTTTGAGTTCTGTGCATGCACAGAACAATTTCTATGGAACTGCGCATGCGTGCACAGTGCGCATCCAGGACCGGCTGGGGAATTCTGGGAGTTGAAGCCCACATCTTAAAGTTCCCAAGTTTGGACACCCCTGCTCCAGGTTTTAAGCACGAGGAGGAGAGCCTGGCAGGTTTCCAAAATCACGCCTTCTTTTTTCTTAAGGGATTGTATTCAGGAAACAACACCCACCCATTCACACTCTCCCTCCTTTCTCCCATCTCCCCAGGTCTGCTGGCCCGAGTGTTGGAGACCCCGAGCAGCGTGACGGCAGTGTTTGGCACAGATGTGGTGCTGCCATGCGGCTACCAGGCCACGCAGGGCGAGACGGTGCTGCAGGTCATCTGGCTGAAGCGAGTGGACGGCGGGAAGAGCACGGAGGTGGCGGTCCTGAATTCGGAGCACGGGGTCCACATCCAGAAGGCCTACGTGGGCCGGGTGCAGCGGCAGGCGCAGGGGTCGCTGGTGAACGGCTCCATCGTGCTGAAGAACGCAGTGCAGGCCGACGAGGGCGCCTACGAATGCCAGCTCATCACCTTCCCCCAGGGCAACTTCGGGTCCCGCCTGTCCCTCAAGGTTCTAGGTAAGGGCCTCTGAGGAGCTTCTGGTCTTCAAATGGCCTTGAAGTTGCTAGATGAGGACCCCTGAAGAGCTTCTGGTCTTCACCTGGCCTTGAAGGTTCTAGATATGGACCTCTGAGGAGCTTCTGGTTTCCATGTGGTCCTCAAGGTTCTAGATATGGATCTCTGAGGAGCTTCTGGTCTTCCCCTGGTCCTCAAGGTTCTAGGTAAGGACCCATGAGGAGCTTCTGGTCTTCAAATGAACTTGAAGGTTCTAGATATGGATCTCTGAGGAGCTTCTGGTCTTCACCTGGTCCTCAAGTTTCTAGGTAAGGACCACTGAGGAGCTTCTGGTCTCCACCTGATTCTCAGGGTTCTAGATATGGACCTCTGAGGAGCTTCTGGTCTTCAAATGACCTTGAAGTTGCTAGATGAGGAGCCCTGAAGAGCTTCTGGTCTTCACCTGGCCTTGAAGGTTCTAGATATGGACCTCTGAGGAGCTTCTGGTTTCCATGTGGTCCTCAAGGTTCTAGATATGGATCTCTGAGGAGCTTCTGGTCTTCCCCTGGCCTTGAAGTTTCTAGATAATGGCTCCTGAAGAGCTTATGGTTTCCACCTGGTCCTCAAAGTTCTAGGTAAGGACACTTGAGGAGCTTCTGGTCTTCAAATGGCCTTGAAGTTTCTAGGTAAGGACCCCTGAGAATCTCCAGATCCCCACCTGGACCTCAGTGTTCTAGGTACAAGGACCCCTGAGGAGCTTCGGGGTTCACCAAGATGCAGTATAGATCATCCTCCAATAACTGTACCGGTAGTCCTTGACTTACGAGAGTTCATTTAGTGACCGTTCAAAGTTTCATCGGCACTAAAAAAGAGTGTCTTATGACTGTTTTCACACTTACGAGCTTTCCAGCATCCCTCGGGTCACGTAAATCAAAATTCAGACACTTGACAATTGACTCATATTTATGACAGTCCCAGAGTCCCAGAGTCACGCGATCCCCTTTTGTGACCATGGGGAAGCCTGATTCACTTAACAACCGTGCAATTATCTTAACCGCAGTGATTCGCTTAACAACTGCAGCAAGAAAGGTCGCAAAGTGTGGCGAAACTCATTGAAGGAATGTTTCATTGTGCAACATACATTTGGGGTTCCGTTGTAAGCCAAGGACTACCAGTAGTTCATTTAGTGACCGTTCGAAGCTAGAACAGCAGTGAAAACAAATGCCTCATGACAGGTTCTCACACTTACGACCATTACAGCATCCCCAAACAGCTGCAAACAATCATAAATGGGAACCAGTTGCTGAATGTCCAAAATGTAATTACATTTGATCCATTTCAGAAGGGGTTTATAACTATCTCTGGGGAAGTTGGTCGTAACTTCAAACAGTTGCTAAATAACCAGTCATAAGTCAAAGTTTACCTGCACACACAGGTAGTCCTTGCTCTAAGGCCAAAATTGAGCCCAAAATTTCCATCGCTAAGTGAGTTTTGCCCCATTTTACGACCTTCCTTGCCACTGCGGTTGTTAAGCGAACCTGGTTTCATTGACTTGGCTGGTTAACTGCGACCGTCATAAATACAAGTCAGTGGCCAAGTGTCCAGATTTTCATCGTGTGCCTTTGGGGGTGCTGTGACGGTCCCGAAGTGTGAAACACGATCCTAAGCCCCTTTTTTTTTCAGGGTCGTTGTAATTGCAAATCGTCATTACATGAACTGTTGTAAGTCGAGGACTCGCTGTGCATAAGCGGGATTGAATTCACCCTTGTGGTCTTTGGCTCCCTGGGCTTCTCCTTGAACTCTGGGTGGACGTGGCAGAGGCGGGAGGACCCCTCTAGAGGAGAGGATTTAGATTAGATTAGATTAAAAGAGTTGGAAGGGTCCTGTTCATCTGTTTTAGTCTCCAGGCCTTTGATCATCTTAGATTCAGATTAACAGAGTTGGAAGGGACCTCATAGGTCATCTAGTCCAACCCCTCGCCCAAGACCCTACACTCTTTCTGACCGATGGCAATCCAGTCTCTTCTTGAAAGCCTCCAGGGATGAAGCTCCCACAACTTCTGAAGGCAACTTCTGTTCCATGGGTCTTCCTCATTATTTCAAGGTTGAATCTCTCCTTGGTCAGTTTCCATCCATTATTCCTTCTCTGGCCTTCGGGGGCTTTGGAGAATAGCTTGACCCCCTTCCTCCTCTCTGGGGCAGCCCCTCAAATACTGGAAGATGCTCTCCTGTCTCCCCTGGTCCTTCTCTTCCCTAGACCAGCCAGGCCCAGTTCCTGCAACCGTCAATCGGATGTTTGAGCCTCCAGTCCCCTCATCATCCTGGTTGCTCTTCTCTGCACCCTTTCAAGAGTCTCAACATCCTTTACAGATTAACAGACTCAGAAGGGACCTTGTAGGTCATCTAGTCCAACCCTACCACCCAAGCAGGAGATCCTACTCCATTTCTGACAGATGACAATCCAGTTTCTCCTTGAAATCCTCCAGGGATGAAGCTCCCACAACTTCCAAAGGCAACTTCTGTTCCATGGGTTGATTGTTCTCAATGTCAGGAAATTCCTCCTTATTTCCAGGTTGAATCTCTCCTTGGTCAGTTTCCATCCATTCTTCCTTCTCTGGCCTTTGGGTCCCTTGGAGGGCCTGATCCCCTAACTCCTCTCTGGGGCAGACCCTCAAATACTGGAAGATGTTCTCCTGTCTCCCCTGGTCCTTCTTTTCTCTAGACCAGCCAGGCCCAGTTCCTGCAACCGTCCATCGTCTGTGTGAGCCTCCAGTCCCCTCATCATCCTGGTTGCTCTTCTCTGCACTCTTTCCAGAGTCTCAACCTCTTTTTTATGGTGTGGTGACCAAAACTGCATGCAGGACTCTAGGTGTGGCCTTACTAAGGCTTTATAGGGTGGCATTGGAAAGGCAGGACAAGGAGCAAAGGATGAAAACTCATCAAGGAGAGAAGCAACCTAGAACTAAGGAGGACTTTCCTGACAGCGAGAAGAATTAATTCATGGGTTGACTTCTCTCCAGAAGTTGTAATTGCTCCATCACTGGAGGGTTTTTTTTAAAAAAAGAAGAGGATTTGACAACTATTTGTCCAAAAATGATCTATAGGGTTTCCTGCTTGAACAGAGAGGTTGGACTAGAAGACCTCCAAGGTCCCTTTCCAACTCTTGTTATTCTGTTTTCTAAAACCCGTCATTTTTAAGGGATGTCATTTATGGGGTGGTGTACCCCCAACTACCCAACCCTCAGGTGGAAGTGAAGGGCAAGGATTTTGGTAGGAAAACAGTTTTTGCAAATTTGGCCACAGCTACAAAAACGAAAAAGTCAGTTTGGAAAGCGATGATGGTGTTTTAAAAAAAGACTGGATGAAAATTAATCAGGCCCACCGATTATTATCTCGCCTTTCATGTTGGGGCAAATGATAAACAAACAATAACAAGTTAAATTATCCACAAGTAATAATTTGAATCTATTTCCCTCACATTGTATCGGATATATGCCGTTTACTAGATAAAATTTACTAGATTTCATTCTATTCTACTAGTAAATCCTTTTCTTTCTTTCTTCCTTTCAGCCATTTTCTCTTAGTCTCTCATTTCTCTTCTCTCCACCCATTTGCCTAGCTTTTTTCCTTTTTCTTGATCTTGAAATCCCTGCATTTTTTCTTTCCAGTCTTTTTCCCCCCTCCTTTTTAATTCTGTTGTTTTAGTAACTAACTAAATGCAACGTTTGCCACCTAAAATTAAACTTGAGGATATGTGTTATTCACCGTAAAACAGAATAATAGATGTGGAAACGGGACTTTGGGATTCGAATCATTTGGAGAGGCAAGTAATGACATTGCCTTATAGATCAGGGGTGTCCAAACTTGGGAACTTTAAGACTTGTGGACTTCAACTCCCAGAATTCCCCAGCCAGCATAGCTGGCTGGGGAATTCTGGAAGTTGAAGTCCACAAGTCTTAAAGTTCCCAAGTTTGGACACCCCTGCTATAGATGAAGAAGGAATTAAAATTAAGCAGGAGAAAAATGGAGTGGAAAATAAGGCGATTGGAATGTAAAATGGAAATAGGATGTAAAATGTACTGTGCATAATAGAAGATCTAAAGGGGGGGGAGCAAAGCAGGATGACATTTTGTTTATAAAAGAAGTTAAAATATGTAATCAAAAATAAAAAAATTGTAAAACAAACAAACAAACAGTAAACAAGCAATATCAAGGGACGACTAGGAGCTCCGTGCCAGGCGTCTCATGCCAGGGTGGAAAGGAACCAGCTCTGCCACTCCTTTCCCTGGTGCCCCCAAGGAGCCAACACTGGGTTACTAGCTCCGAGTGGCCCCTTGGGCTCTTCCTGGCTCACCCCAGGCCCCTTCCCAGGCCTGCATTTAATTCTAGGTCTAAAAGTGGTTTTAGGATTTCACGGCAATTCGACTCTGTGCCTGCCTCCAGGGTGGCTCAGGTGCAAAGGTCACGGAGGCTGTGTTTTCACAGGATTTTGAAATCGGGCAGCTGGACAGGCCTTGCTTGCCCAAAGATGGTCTCTTCGAACTCTGCCGACTCCTGGAAAGGAGAAGCTGCACTTCAGAATCGGGAAATGGGGATATCCTGGGGGGGGGGGGGAAGGGGGGATTGTTAGCTCCATGAGTGTGAAAAAGAAGGACATCCAAACAGAAGCACAGAGATGTACACACAAACACTGATGGTGTTCCTTAGTTGGGTCATGAAACGTCTGCAAGAAAGGCTCAGAAAACACATCCTCCTCTTCCTCCTCCTCTCCTCTACAAACCCCCTCACTTGTAGCATGGATAATGTTCCTTAGTTGGGTCATGAAACGTCTGCAAGAAAGGCTCAGAAAACACATCCTCCTCTTCCTCCTCCTCTCCTCTACAAACCCCCTCACTTGTAGCATGGATAATGTTCCTTAGTTGGGTCATGAAACGTCTGCAAGAAAGGCTCAGAAAACACATCCTCCTCTTCCTCCTCCTCTCCTCTACAAACCCCCTCACTTGTAGCATGGATAATGTTCCTTAGTTGGGTCATGAAACGTCTGCAAGAAAGGCTCAGAAAACACATCCTCCTCTTCCTCCTCCTCTTCTCTACAAACCCCCTCACTTGTAGCATGGATAATGTTCCTTAGTTGGGTCATGAAACGTCTGCAAGAAAGGCTCAGAAAACACATCCTCCTCTTCCGCCTCCTCTTCTCTACAAACCCCCTCACTTGTTGCATGGATAATGTTCCTTAGTTGGGTCATGAAACGTCTGCAAGAAAGGCTCAGAAAACACATCCTCCTCTTCCTCCTCCTCTCCTTACAAACCCCCTCACTTGTTGCATGGATAATGTTCCTTAGTTGGGTCATGAAACGTCTGCAAGAAAGGCTCAGAAAACACATCCTCCTCTTCCTCCTCCTCTCCTCTACAAAACCCCCTCACTTGTAGCATGGATAATGTTCCTTAGTTGGGTCATGAAACGTCTGCAAGAAAGGCTCAGAAAACACATCCTCCTCTTCCTCCTCCTCTCCTCTACAAACCCCCTCACTTGTAGCATGGATAATGTTCCTTAGTTGGGTCATGAAACGTCTGCAAGAAAGGCTCAGAAAACACATCCTCTCTCTCCTCCTCTCTCTACAAACCCCCTCACTTGTAGCATGGATAATGTTCCTTAGTTGGGTCATGAACGTCTGCAAGAAAGGCTCAGAAAACACATCCTCCTCTTCCTCCTCCTCTCTCTACAAACCCCCTCACTTGTAGCATGGATAATGTTCCTTAGTTGGGTCATGAAACGTCTGCAAGAAAGGCTCAGAAAACACATCCTCCTCTTCCGCCTCCTCTTCTCTACAAACCCCCTCACTTGTTGCATGGATAATGTTCCTTAGTTGGGTCATGAAACGTCTGCAAGAAAGGCTCAGAAAACACATCCTCCTCTTCCTCCTCCTCTCCTCTACAAACCCCCTCACTTGTTGCATGGATAATGTTCCTTAGTTGGGTCATGAACGTCTGCAAGAAAGGCTCAGAAAACACATCCTCCTCTTCCTCCTCCTCTCCTCTACAAACCCCCTCACTTGTTGCATGGATAATGTTCCTTAGTTGGGTCATGAAACGTCTGCAAGAAAGGCTCAGAAAACACATCCTCCTCTTCCTCCTCCTCTTCTCTACAAACCCCCTCACTTGTAGCATGGATAATGTTCCTTAGTTGGGTCATGAAACGTCTGCAAGAAAGCCACCAAACTCAGAAAACACAGCTGTTGTCCTCCTCCTCTTCTTCTTCCTCCTCCTTCTCTCTATAAGCCTCCTCCCTTCTAGCACTGATGGTGTTACCTAGTTTGACTAATGAAACGTCTGCAAGAAAGGCACCAAGCTCAGAGAGCACCAAGGACTCCACACTCCTCCACTTCCTCCTCCTCCTCTTCTCCCCCTCCTTTTCTTCTTCTTCCTCCTCCTCCTCCTCCTCCTCCTCCTCTCCGCAATCCCCTCTCCTTCTAGCGCTGATGATGTTATCTAGTTGGGTCATGAAACATCTGCAAGAAAACCACTAGGCTCTGAAAACACACTTCTTCCTCCTCTCTCTAAACCTCCTCCCTTAAAGCACTGATGATGTTCCCAAGTTGGGTCATGAAACGTCTGCCAGGAAACAGCCCAGCTTTTTATAGTATCGCAAGCCGCCTTGATTTGCCAGGTGCGAATATAAACCCATCAGCTCGGGGAGCGCCAAGGCCCCGTCCTTCGTCTCTCCTAAGCCGCGTCTTCTCCCTCTCTTTGCAGTGCCCCCGCTGCCGATCCTGAACCTGGGGCCTCCGCTAGAGGAAGGGCAGGGCCGCACGCTGGCCGCCTCCTGCACCGCCGAAGGGAATCCTGTCCCCACCGTCACCTGGGAGACCGAAATCCTCGGCGTTTCCAACACCCAGGAATCCTCGCATCCCCGCTCGGCCTCGGTCACCAGCGAGTTCTACGTGGTCCCCGGGCGCAGCATGCACGGCAAAGCCTTGACCTGCGTGGTTTCGCACCCGGGGCTGCAGCACCTGAAGAGGATCACCCACACCCTCAGTGTGGCCTGTAGGTATCTGTTCTCCCCTTCACCTGGGCCTCCCGCCTGCCTGTCCTCCCGCCTCTTGTAGACTAAGCGGCTAGGCTGCCCTCATGTTCCACTTGAATTTGAGACCCACCCTTGGGCGAACGGGTGGGGGTTCAAGCTTGCCATGCACTGCAGAGGGAGGAAAGACCCCAGCCCCCCAGCCAGGGCATGTTATGGGTCCCCTCGATCAAGGATGTGCTTCTGGTGGGACCACCGAAAAGGGCCTTCCCGTGGTGGCCCCTTCCCTATGCAACATCGTTCTCCTGGGGCTGGTTGGCCTCCAATCTGTTGCTTTACTGAAAGGCCCCAAATGTGGGGTTTGGCCAGCGGTTTCCTGGGGACCCCCAATGGAGCCAGTGGCTGATTTGATTGTGTTGCTGCTGCCGTGGGTGGAGGGGTGTGAGGCTGATGGGTTTTTATGTTGTGACGTTTAACGTTGTAAGCCACCGGGAGTCACCAAGGTGTGAGTTCGGCAGCCATGTGAATTTGTGAGAAAGAAAGAAAGAAAGAAAGAAAGAAAGAAAGAAAGAAAGAAAGAAAGAAAGAAAGAAAGAAAGAAAGAAAGAAAGAAAGAAATGAATGAAAAGAGTGGGTGAGAGAAGTCGATAGGTAGAGAAAACGAGAGAGAGTAGTAGATTACAGATAAAGAGATGATAGATTATAGGTAGATAGATGGTAGATAGAAGATAGATAGATAGATAGATAGATAGATAGATAGATAGATAGATAGATAGATAGATAGATAGATAGATAGAAGAGAGAGAGATGGATACAGATAGATAGATAGATAGATAGATAGATAGATAGATAGATAGATAGATAGATAGATAGATAGATAGATAGATAGAAAGATAGATAATAGGTAGGTGATGGATGGATGGATGGATGGATAGATGATGAATGGATAAATAGATAGATAAGAGAGAGAGATGGAGATAGATAGATAGATAGATAGATAGATAGATAGATAGATAGATAGATAGATAGATAGATAGACAGACAGACAGACAGACAGACAGAGATATGGATGGATGGATGGATGGATGGACGGATGGATGGATGGACGGACGGAAAGAGGGAGAGAGAGAGAAGTAGGTAGGTAGATAGAGAAAAAGAGAGAGAGAAGTAGATAGATTGCAGATAGAGAGATGATAGATGATAGAAGAGAGGTAGATAGCTGGTAGATAATATATATAGAAAGAGATACATGGAGGGAGGAAGGGATGAAAAGAGGGAGGGAGAAGTAGATAGGGAGATAAAGAAAAGGAGAGAGAGAAGTAGATAATTACAGATAGGTGATGATAGATAGATTTCATTGTATTTATTTTGTACAATGGCAATAAAGACTAGACTAGACTCTAGATAGGGATGTAGAGAGAGGGGGGGGAGACGATAGAGACGGACAGACAGACAAACCTGCTTGTTGTCTTTAGTTCTAGTCCTCGTAAAGAGCTGGCTGCCAGGGCGTCCCGGGCTGTGGCTCATGGGTCCCTTCTTCCCCACAATCCCTTTGGCCTGCCTAACCTTCCCTCCCCCCTGCAGACCTCTCGGATGCCTCCATCCTGGGTCCCGGTGCAGAGCAGGACTGGACGGAAGGCCAGGAAGGGGCCTCTCTGAAGTGCCTGGGGGAGGGCAACCCACCCCCCACCTACAACTGGTCTCGGTGAGTCTGCGGCCATGCGGCCTTCGGCCTTCGTGGATGATTGGGGTAACCTGAATGGGGCAAGGATCCAAACTTGGTTTGTTCAGTGGGCTGTTGGTCAGAACAGGGCTCTAAGGCTTATGGACTTCAACTCCCAGAATTCCCCAGCCTCCTTTCTTCCCATCTTCCCTCCCTTCTCTATTTTCCTCCCTCTCCCTCCCTTCCACCCATCCCTCCCTTCTCTATTTTTCCTTCCTTTCTTCATCTTCCTCCCTTCCTTCCACCCATCCCTCCCTTCTCTATTTTTCCTTCCTTTCCTCTGATCTTTCCTTCCTTCCTCCCTCTCTCCCTTCCATCCTTCTCTATTTTTCCTTCCTTTCTTCATCTTCCTCCCTTCCTTCCACCCATCATTCCCTTCTCTATTTTTCCTTCCATTCCTCTGATCTTTCTTTCCTTCCTTCCTTCTTTCTTTCCTTCCTTCCTTCCTTCCTTCTTTCTTTCCTTCCTTCTTTCTTTCCTTCCTTCTTCTCCCTCCCTCTCTCCCAACAGGGCGTAGAGATAATCCTTGAGTTACAAACAAAAAGGGGGACCAAAATTTCTGTCAAGCAAGACCGTTCTCAAGTGAGTCACGCCTGACTTTATGATTCAGACCATTGTCTGAAGAGCTGTTGGTTTCCTGCTTAGGCAGGGGGGGGGTTGGACTAGAAGACCTCCAAGGTCCCTTCCAACTCTGTTATTCTATTTTCTATATATATTTTTGGCCACAGTTGTTAAGCGGAGCAATGAGTGGCTAAACGAATCATACAGTCATTGTGTGAATCCAGCTTGCCTCACTAATTGTGCTTGTCGGAAGCCAGGCGGGATCCTCTTCAGTGGAGACAGCTGTCATTTATGGATCCATTTGTAAGATGCATCAACCGCCCATTTCACGGAGGGTCACTTTGAGGGGCTTGCAATATGAAATACGTAATAAATACATGCCAGTTGTGGATTTTGATCACGTGGGAGGCTGGGAGGCTGCGATGCTGGCGAGCGCAAGGAACGGCTGTGCGAGTCACTTTTTTTGAGTGCTTCGAACGGCCCTTCGAACGGCCACTGAACAAACGGTCGTAAGACAAGGACTCCCCATGCCTTGCATGCAAAAACCAGGCAGAGTTCTGATCGCCCAGTGGGCCTTTTTAAACCCCCTCCGGTGGGTACCCACGTTTCTTTCCAACCCCAAAAGAAGAGCCACGCTATTCCTGCCAGCCAGCTCCCAGGGGAAGCTCCCAGGCAAAGCTCCCAGGGGAAGCTCCCAGGCAAAGCTCCCAGGGGAAGCTCCAACGGAAAGCTGCCACGGAAAGCTGCCACGGAAAGCTCCCAGGGGAAGCACCAGCCTGATCCTCCACGAGCACCTCTTCTCCATCCGGCGTTTCTCAGCTGTCTCTCAAACTGCCTTTTTGTTCGGGGAGGGAGCAGCTGGGACTTGCCTAGTGGGTTTCGGGTAAGGAGCCTCGGGGCAAAAAGCAGCCTTTGTGGTGAGCCAGGAAGGAACAGCCAAGTCAGCACGGCGGGCTGGTTGAGGGGGGTTGGGAGCCTTCCTGGGGGTGCGGCCGGCAGGAACACAACACCGATGCCAACTTCCGCCCTGCAGGACTTGTCACACGGTGGTGGAAGAGCAGTGCAGAGGCCCAGGTTGGCAACCGCCCTGCCAGAGGGAGGTGTGCCCAGAAATGCCATTTCCTTGGCTGGATGGCACTCAATGGCCCATCCCTGGCCTGGCTGGGTTGTTTGAGGCTTTCCCTAAAACCGAAACCAGGGGAAAAAACTTTAGAAGGCTAGAAAGAGCACAGAGGAAAGCAACAAAGATGATAAGATAAAGAACGGCTGCAGGAACTGGGTATGTTTAGCTTAAGAGAAAGAAGGACCAGGGGAGACAGGATAGCAGTCTTCCAATATCTCAGGGGTTGCCACAAAGAAGAGGGAGTCAAACTGTTCTCCAAGGCACCTGAGGGCAGGACAAGAAGCAATGGGTGGAAACTAATCAAGGAGAGAAGCAACTTAGAACTGAGGAGAAATTTCCTGGCAGTTAGAACAATTAATCAGTGGAACTACCTGCCTCCAGAAGTTGTGAATGCCCCAACACTGGAAGTCTTTAAGAAGATGTTGGAGAGCCATTTGTCTGAAACAGTATAGGGTTTCCTGCCTAGGCAGGGGGTTGGACTAGAAGACCTCCAAGGTCTCTTCCAGCTCGGTTATTCTGTATTCAATAAGGGGACCAGAGTCTGTATGAGGAATGGTTGCAGCAATTAGGTATGTCTAGTCTAGTGCCCAGGTGGCTCAGGGGCTAAGAAGCTGAGCTTGTCAATCACAAAGGTCGGCGGTTGGTGATTCGAATCCCCAGCGCCGCGTAACAGAGGAAGCTCCCGTTCCTTGTCCCAGCTTCTCCCAACCTAGCAGTTCGAAAGCAGGTAAAAATGCAAGTAGAAAAATAGGAGCCACCTTTGGTGGGAAGGGAACAGCCTTCCATGCACCTATGGCGTTGAGTCATGCCGGCCACAGGACCACGGAGTCGTCTTCGGACAGCGCTGGCTCTTCGGCTTTGAAATGGAGATGAGCACTGCCCCCTAGAGTCGGGAACGACTAGCACAGATGTGCAAGGGGAACCTTTACCTGTAGTCTAGTGAAGAGAAGCAATAAGGGTGATGTGAGCCTGGGCAGGGGGTTGGACCAGAAGTCCTGCAACGCAAGAAAAATGCACAGGTACAAAATAGGTGAAACCTGGCTCAATAGTGGTAATTTCAAGCAGGATCTTGGAGTCCTAGTGGACAACCATTTAAATAGGAGCCAGCCGTGTGCAGCAGTTGCCAAAAAAGCCAACACAGTTCTAGGCTGCATCAACAGAGGGAGAGAATCAAGATCACGTGAAGAGTTAATATCACTTTACAAGGCCTTGGGAAGGCCACACTTGGAATATTCGCATTCAGTTTTGGTCACCATGATGTAGAAAAGATGAGGAGACTCTGGAAAGAGTGCAGAGAAGAGCAATAAAGAGGATTAGGGGACTGGAGGCTAAAACATATGAAGAACGGTTGCAGGAACTGGGTATGTCTAGTTTAATAGAAAGAAGGACCAGGGGAGACATGATAGCAGTCTTCCAATATCTCAGGGGTTGCCCCAAAGAAGAGGAGAGGGGCCACCTATTCTCCAAACCCCCCGAAGGCAGAACAAGAAGCAACAGATGGGAACTGATCAAGGAGAGAAGCAACCTGGTATTAAAAGAGAAACTTCCTAATAGTGAGATCGATGAACCAGTGGAACAGACGTTGTAGATGTTCCATCACTGGAAGTTCTTACAGATACAGATTAACAGAGTTCGAAGGGACCTTGTAGGTCATCTAGTCCAACCCCCCCAAGCTGGAGACCCTACACCATTTCTGACAGAGGGCAGTCCATTCTCTCCTTGAAAGCCTCCAGGGATGAAGCTCCCACAACTTCCGAAGGCAACTTCTGTTCCATCGGTTGATTGTTCTCCCTGTCAGGAAATTCCTCCTTATTTCCAGGTTGAATCTCTCCTTGGTCAGTTTCCATCCATTCTTCCTTCTCTGGCCTTCGGGTGTTTGGGAGAACAGCTTGGTATAAGGCAGTGATGTCTAACCATTTTGGTGCTGAGCACCCAAAGGATGTGCAAACCCCCAAAATACAATGCGAGCCCCCCCCCACATGCCTTCCCACCCCCAACGCATGCCTGCACATGCCCTGCACATGCGTCTCACCCCCCCTCCCTTTTTGGCTTCCAGGCTGATGCAGGAGGCTTTCCAGGGCCCAAATGGGATGAAGTGGGCAAGCATGCAGCAAAGCCCCAAAATGTGTGCGCCCCTCTCCCCCCGAACATACACGGCAAAGACCTCAAGACTAGCTGGCTGGCGGGAGGCGTGCGTGCATGCATGGTGGAGCTGGGCTAGGGCGACGGCTGGTGTGCCCGCAGAGAGGACTCTGAATGCCACCTGTGCCATAGGTTTGCCATCCCAGGTATAAGGCCTCCTGCTTGAGCAGGGGTTGGACTAGAAGACCTCCAAGGTCCCTTCCAACTTTTATTCTTCTCTTATTCTTTGCTCCAACGCTGTCAGGACTTAAGAAATTCGCCACCTTCTCTATCGCGGCGTCTGCCCTTTGGGGCACCCCAGCTCCACCCCGAGGCCCACATGGCCCCCACATTGCCGACATTCGGAAAGCCTTTGAAGGGGGAAACCTGGCGGTCTTCCCAGGCCCGGGGCTGGGGTGGGCGTCTATTGTCCTCTGGGCAGGATTGTCCTGTGGTATGTTTCCCTCGGAGAGGCAGCCTCCGTTTCAACCTTCTCTCTCTTTTAATGATATCTCTGCAGTTTGACAGCCTCCCATTAAATAAATAAATGATACAAAGCAATCATTTGCGCCTCTCCGCGCTAACCAGGCAGATTCCCAGGAACAAAGACAGGTAATCCTCGACGTACGACCACAACGGAGGCTTACGTTTCTGTTGTTAAGTGAAACGGGGGTTAGGCTAGGGCTAAGGGTTGGGTTGGGTTGGGCTTGGCTTTGGGGGTCAGGGTTGGGGTTAGAGTTTGGGTTTGAGTTAGGGTTTGGGTTTGGGTTAGAGCTGGGGCTTGGGGCTTGGGGACTTGGGTTAGAGTTAGTGTTAGGGCTAGGGTTGAGGGTTGGGCATTGGGTTAGGGGTTGGGGTTAGGGGTTGGGGTTAGGGCATTGGGTTGAGGTTACCATTGGGGTTAGAGTTAGGGCTAGGGTTGGGGCATTGGGTTGGGGTTGGGGTTAGGATTGGGGTTAGGATTCGGATTAGGAGTTAGGATTGGAGTTGGGGTTGGGGCTATGCCTAGGGGTTTGTGTTGTGGTGTTGGGGGTTGGGGTTAGGGTTAGGAGGATTGGGGATGGGGGTTAGGGTTTGGGGTGTGGGGTTTGGGGTGGGGTTCGGATTGGGGTTGGGGCTGGGCTTGTAGGATTAGGGCCATGATGGCAAACCTTTGGCACGCCAGCTGCTCTTCACCGCCTGAAAAGCTGCCATTTCCAAGGCTGTCTTGGGGGCTGTTTTCAGGCCCCCCTAACAGCTGAAAAACGGCTTGAAAACAACCCCCAAAACAGCCCAAAACCAAAGCATGTGCACACCAGTCCGCTAGTCTTCGGGGTTTCTGGCCCTCCGGCAGACCCACATGCACAGATGTTCCAGTTTGGGTACTTGGTGCCGAAAAGGTTCTCCATCCCTGGGTTAGGGAGGGGGTGCAGGAGCTGCCCAGGCCGACGTGCCTCCGCCATGCTCCGATGCTGCTGGCATGCGCGGCTGCAGAGTTTGGGTGGGGCCCGAACAGGTTTCAGCACCGGCTCTGCTAATCAGGTCCCCGTGGGAAAAGGGAAGGATTCCCTTTGATTTCAGCACCTCTGCTGGATGATGTCATCGCTCCCCCCTCCCCCCCCATTTCTCTTCCCCCTTTCACCAGTCCCAACATGTCCCTGGGGTGGAGGAAGAGCCAGGCACGGGGAGGGGAGGAGAGCCAGGCGTATCTGTGCTTCCCCCCTGCGGTGACTTCCACCAGCCAAAACCACCACCCAGATCTCAGCAGAGGACGGGTAGTCCTCGAGTTACGGCCGTCCGTTTAGGGACCATTCGGAGTGACAACTCCATTGGAAAAAAGTGACTGTTCACATATTACGATCTCCCGTGATTAAAATTCGGACGCTTGGAGACTGACTCACATTTACGACGGTTGCAGGGGTCATGGGATCCCCTTTTGCGACCTTCTGGCAAGCGGACTCAATGGAGAAGCCGGATTCATTTAACGACCGGGGAAAGAAAGGTCATAAAAGGGGGCAAAAGTACAAGGACTGCCCGTAAGTCACTTTTTTTTAACCCCACCGTAACTGGGAATCGTCACGAGATGAACGGTCGTAAGTCCAGTGTTCCTCTTTTATTCCCGAAAGGAAGGCGTGGTTTTTTACTCCGCCGAACGGCTTTGTCACCTTCCCCATTCCTCTGTCGTTTCTCTGACCCCTGGAAGAAGTTGGGGACTCATCCTGCACAAGTTTGGGCCAAAGCAGGAAAATCAAAATATTTGCGTTTTGTGCTCATTTTTCACCTCATCGTTTTCGAACGATTTCTGCCCGACGGTTGAGCCGAAAGCTGGTGGAGGAAATAACCCATCAATATTTAAAACAGAGGGTGGGACAAAAATACGGGCAAAAACGAGTTGTGCAGGTTGCAGCCTATTCGGTTGTGCTTAAACAAACAAACAGACGGTGACCCTGGCGCATGTGTGAATGCAAGGCTAAAACCTGGAGGATGGAGCATTAACCGCTCACCCCTAAATTGACCGTCCTGCAAGTCCCAGGAACAGGATAGTAGGATTTATCAATGGAAGAACGGTGGAAGTCAGGGAAGCGGGAGACCCTCTGGCAGCTGCCCAGAAAGACTCACATCTGCTTAGCTTCTCGTCTTGTGTGTGTGTGTGTGTGTGATTGTGCTGCCTGTGAGGATTGCGGTCTTGCTCATTCTGAGTTGCCATGGCAGGCAGCTGCTGGTGACTCGGTCCAGGTTGTGGGCCTGGGTCGCCAGCCCCTTGTGGGGGTAAGGATGCTACGTCTGCAACCTCTGGGGACGGGATGGGGTGTGTGGGGCCGAGGGGAGGGTGAGAGAAGGGGCGGCTGAGCCCTCGGCTGCAGAACAGGGGGGTGGGAGTCCTGAGTCCCCCCCCCGGAAGCTGTGAAACGGATGGTGGGAGGTTGGCACATTTGGGCTTGCGAGGTTTTGCTCATGTGGACTCACAATAAAGTGGGAGGGTGTGGTTGTGTCTTCCTGTCTAGTTAGGCTGAGAAGAAGTCTGACACTGTAACATCTGGCCCAGCATTTCCCTTCTTTCAAATACTGAGTCCCTTCCTTTCCCCCTCTCCCTTCTCATTTCTCCCTGCCCTGCCCTTCCCCTCTCCCCCTTCCCTCTCCTCCCTTCTCTTCTATCCCCCTTCCCTCCCTTCCCTTCCCTTTCTATCTCCCTTCTCTTCTATCTCCCTTGCATCCCTTCCCCTCTCCTCCCTTCCCTTCTATCTCCCTTCCCTCCCTTCCCCTCTCCTCCCTTCCCTTCTATCTCCCTTCCCTCCCTTCCCCTCTCCTCCCTTCCCTTTTATCTCCCTTCTCTCCTTTCCCTTCCCCTTCTATCTCCCTTCTCTTCTATCTCCCTTCCCTCCCTTCCCCTCTCCTCCCTTCCATTTTATCTCCCTTCTCTCCCTTCCCTTCCCCTTCTATCTCCCTTCCCTTCTATCTCCCTTCCCTCCCTTCCCCTCTCCTCCCTTCCCTTCTATCTCCCTTCCCCTCTCCTCCCTTCCCTTTTATCTCCCTTCTCTCCTTTCCCTTCCCTTTCTATCTCCCTTCTCTTCTATCTCCCTTCCCTCCCTTCCCCTCTCCTCCCTTCCCTTTTATCTCCCTTCTCTCCTTTCCCTTCCCCTTCTATCTCCCTTCTCTTCTATATCCCTTCCCTCCCTTCCCCTCTCCTCCCTTCCCTTTTATCTCCCTTCTCTCCTTTCCCTTCCCCTTCTATCTCCCTTCCCTTCTATCTCCCTTCCCTCCCTTCCCCTCTCCTCCCTTCCCTTCTATCTCCCTTCCCCTCTCCTCCCTTCCCTTTTATCTCCCTTCTCTCCTTTCCCTTCCCTTTCTATCTCCCTTCTCTTCTATCATCCCTTCCCTCCCTTCCCCTCTCCTCCCTTCCCTTTTTATCTCCCTTCTCTCCTTTCCCTTACCCCTTCTATCTCCCTTCCCTTCTATCTCCCTTCCCTCCCTTCCCCTCTCCTCCCTTCCCTTCTATCTCCCTTCCCCTCTCCTCCCTTCCCTTTTATCTCCCTTCTCTCCTTTCCCTTCCCTTTCTATCTCCCTTCTCTTCTATCTCCCTTCCCTCCCTTCCCCTCTCCTCCCTTCCATTTTATCTCCCTTCTCTCCCTTCCCTTCCCCTTCTATCTCCCTTCCCTTCTATCTCCCTTCCCTCCCTTCCCCTCTCCTCCCTTCCCTTTTATCTCCCTTCTCTCCTTTCCCTTCCCCTTCTATCTCCCTTCTCTTCTATATCCCTTCCCTCCCTTCCCCTCTCCTCCCTTCCCTTCTATCTCCCTTTCCCTCCCTCCCCTCTCCTCCCTCTCCTTCTCCTTTCCCTTCCCTTCCTCTAAGCTAATCTTCCAAGGCCAGCACGTTCCATCTTCCTTTTTCCTTCTGACCTTCTCTGCTCTCCCCCCAGGCTCAACGAGCCTCTTCCCGTGGGAGTGATGATCAAAGGGGACACCTTGCTGTTCCAGAGGCCCCTCAAGACTGGAGACAACGGGATTTACATCTGCCGAGTGTCCAACAGCTTTGCAGCCAAGGAAGTGAGGGCTGCGGTGGGCATCAAAGGTAGGTTCAGATGGCAACATCTGGAATTGTCCGTGGGCCTTCCCATCTTGCATGGTTTTCATTACTTCCAAATAGCATCCAAAATTAAATCAGAGTCGGAGGCAAAGTATTGCTCAAAGTTCCAGTTTATGAAGAGATCCATGTTGGGAAACATCTGGGGAAACCCCAATCTGAAAGCTTCCCGGTTTTCCCCACCCAGTTGAAAGTTCAGGATCTTGCCCCCCCACACCCACCAGTCCATCCCATGGTCCAATCTCCCACTGCCACGCTGGCATTTCCACCCATCTAGTTCCGGCAGAGGTGCAGAGACAAAGGATGACCTTTGCTTTCTAGAAAGAATGTTGTTATGGCTACATATCATCTAACTCCTTACAATCCCATTTTCCCACCATAGAAAATGCATAGTAGAATAATAGAAAGTGTGGCAGGCCAAAGACCCGAAAGGAAAGATGGATGCAGGCCTGACAATCGGGACAGTTCCCATTTGCACTGTCCCAGTAACGACCGGATGAAGAATGTTTGAAGAGGGCAGAGATACAATTGGCTCCGTGGAATCATCCTTCCTTCCCTGCTTGAAGGCATCTGTCTTTCAGCACTTAGACTTGTATCCTGCTTCACAGTCCTTTTGCAGCCCTCCCTAAGCCGTTTACAGAGTCAGCCTATTTCCCCCCAACAATCTGGGTCCTCCTTTTACCCACCTCGGAAGGACGGAAGGCTGAGTCAACCTTCAGCCGGTCAGGATCGAACTCATGACTGTGGGCAGAGTTTGCCTGCAATATTGGAAGGAAGGAAGGAAGATAGCAATAGCACGTAGACTTATAAACTGCTTTACATGGCTTTCCCGCCCTCTCTGAGCAGTTTACAGAGTTAGCCTCTTGCCCCCAACAATCTGGGTCCTCATTTAACTGATCTCGGAAGGACGGGAGGCTGAGTCAACCTTTAGGAGGAAGATAGGAAGGAAGGAAGGAAGGAAGGAAGGAAGGAAGGAAGGAAGGAAGGAAGGAAGGAAGGAAGGAATAGCACATAGACTTATATACCGCTTCATGGTGCTTTCCAGCCCTCTCTAAGCGGTTTACAGAGTCATCCTCTTGCCCCCAACAATCTGGGTCCTCATTTTACCCACCTCGGAAGGACGGAAGGCTGAGTCAGCCTGGAGCCGGTCAGGATCAAACTCCTGGCAGTCAGCAGAATTAATCTGCAATACTGCATTCTAACAGGAAGGAAGGAAGGAAGGAAGGAAGGAAGGAAGGAAGGAAGGAAGGAAGGAAGGAAGGAAGGAAGGAAGGAAGGAAGGAAGATAGCAATAGCACGTAGACTTATATACCGCTTCACAGTGCTTTCCCGCCCTCTCTGAGCAGTTTACAGAGTCAGCCTCCCCAACAATCTAGGTCCTCATTTTACCAACTTTGGAAGGACGGAAGGCTGAGTCAGGATCGAACTGCTGGCAATGGGCAGAGTTTGCTTGTAATTATGTGTTCTAACCATTCCAGGCAGGCAAGGAAGGAAAGAAAATAGCAATACCAGTTAGACATATATCACTTCACAGTGCTTTTACAGCTCTCTCTGAGGAGTTTACAGAGTCAGCCTCTTGCCCCCAACAATCTGGATCCTCACTTTACCCACCTCGGAAGGACGGAAGGCTGAGTCAATTTTGAGCCGGTCAGGATCAAACAGAGGGCAGTTTGCCTGCAATATTTCATTCTAACCACTGGGAAGGAAGGAAGGAAGGAAGGAAGGAAGGAGGGAGGGAGGGAGGGAGGGAGGGAGGGAGGGAGGGGGGAGGGAGGGAGGAACCTATACTTATATACCACTTCACAGCCTTCTCTAAGTGGTTTATAGTCAAATGCAATGATTCACTTAACAACTGTTAAATGTTGGGCTCAATCGGGGTCGTACCTTGAGGGCTACCTGTATTTAGGACCGTTGCAATTTCCTTGTGTGATGTGCTCACCATTTGCAACTTCCCCAGCTGGCTTCCAACAAGCAAAGTCACTGGAGGAAGCCAGATTCCACCTCATAATTTACTTACCGACTGGAGTGACTTGCTTAACAACCATGGCAAAAATAGGTCCTAAACCTGGACGCCGCTCCCTTAGCAATCGCCTTGTAATGGAAATTTTGAGCCAATTGTGGTCCTAAGCCAGGGGTGTCCAAAGTTGGCAACTTTAAGACTTGTGGACTTCAACTCCCAGAATTCCCCAGCCAGCTGGCTGGGGAATTCTGGGAGTTGAAGTCCACAAGTCTTAAAGTTGCCAACTTTGGACACCCCTGTCCTAAGCCGAGGTCTCCCTCTACTGAAAGAAACATTTCCAATATAGATCACCCCAACTTGATCCCCTGGGGACATAAAAATCCTTATTCCTTTGCTTGAAAAAAACAATTATTGGAGGTTTTAACTGTCATGGGTTCTTGTGTGAAAGAATGCTAGCTGGAGTAAACTCCTAGTAGCGTTTATCTTTCTTGGGAAAGCAAAAATAACTCTGGCCCTTGAGTTTCTCACAAGTATGTTGTGATTCAGGAATGTCTTCATCCCTTGATATTTTTAAAAGCCCAAACGTGTGCTTAGAAGCAGGGGAGTCTACGGATTTTTCCTCCACTTTGCCGCTTCCCGGAATGACTGTGAAATGTTGTGCAATCACCTGGTCAATCCGGGAGGTTTTTATGGCAAGGAGAAAGTCTTTGGTTTGAAAGAGCCGGCAGTTTCTGCAGAAATGCTGGACTTTATGAGGATATAAAATAAGGGTCCCCTGGCTAACTTGTGTGCTTCTAAAAAGTTAGAAGTTTAAAAAGACTTAAGGTATGTGCTAGTCGTTCCCGGCTCTAGGGGGCAGTGCTCATCTCCGTTTTTATCAAAGGAAGACAGAAAGAGAGAGAGAGGGTGGGAGAGAGAAGAGAGAGAGAAAGAGGGAGAGAGAAGGAGGGGGGTGGGAGAGGGAGAGAGAGGGTGGGAGAGAGAGAGAGAAGGAGAGGGGGTGGGAGAGAGAGGGTGGGAGAGAAAGAGAGAGAGAGAAGGAGAGGGGGTGGGAGAGAGAGGGTGGGAGAGAAAGAAGAGAGAGAGAAAGAGGGAGGGAGACAGAAAGTGTGTGTGTGTGTGTGTGTGTGTGTGTGTGTGAGAGAGAGAGAGAGAGAGAGAGAGGGTGAGGGAGAGAATGGGGGAGAGAGAAAGAAGAGAAAGAGAGAGAGAAAGAGAAGGGGGAGAGAGAGGGTGGGAGAGAAAGAAGAGAGAGAAAGAGGGAGGGAGGGAGACAGAGAGAGAGAGAAAGAGAGAGAAAGAGATTGGCAGGGAGAGAGTGGGGGAGAGAGAAAGGGTGAGAGAAAAAGAAGAGAGAGAAAGAAGGAGGGAGAGAGACAGAAAGGGAGAGAGTCAGAGAGAGGGAGAGAGAAAGAGAGAAAGAGGGTGGGAGAGAGAGGGTGGGAGATAAAGAAGAGAGAGAGAGAAAGAGGGAGGGAGGGAGAGAGAGAGAGAAAGAGAGAGAAGGAGAGAGAAAGAGAGTGGGAAAGAAAGAAGAGAAAGAGAAAGAGGGAGGGAGGCAGAGAAAGTGTGTGAGAGAGAGAGAGAAAGAGAAGGAGAGAGAGAGGATGGGAGGGAAAGAGGGTGGGAGAGAAAGAAGAAAGAGAAAGAGGGAGGGGGAGATAAAGTGAGTGAGAGAGAGAGAAAGAGAGAGAGAAAGAGGGTGGGAGGGAGAGAGTGGGGAGAGAGAAAGGGTGAGAGAGAGAGGGAGAGAGAGAGAGAAAGAGAAAGAAGAGAGAGAGAAAGAGGGGGGAGACAGAGACAGAAAGAGAGAGAGAGAGAAAGAGAGAGAGAGAAAAAGAGAAGGAGAGAGAGAGAGAGGATGGGGGAGAGATATATACGTATATTTTCAGAAACCGAATTAAATATATATGTTTAATTCCATTTAACTATGTCCGATATTATATATAAATATATCTTGGCCCTTCAAAATAGACTCCTGTTTCTGCTGAGCTTGAAATCTGTGTGTGTGTGTCTCACCTGCAGAACTCCCAGCACCACAGGTGGATGTGGTCTCCATCTCCATGATCGGGGTGGCCGTCATTTCGGGGGTCTTGCTCAGCCTCCTGATCCTGGTGGTCATCCTCATGACTTGCTACCACAAGCGGAAAACCAAGCGCATCACCAAGAAATAGTAAGCAACGGTTGCAGGGATGCTCGTGTTGGTATCCTCTCCTCTCATGATCGACCTCGTCTTACGAGAAGAGAACCGGTCTGTCTGATCTTTCGGTTGTCAGGATTCCGAGTAATGCACTCCTCCTCTCCCCAGCCACCTGTTGGAATGACCTTGGTTCCCGTGGGAAAATGTTTTGCTTCGACTGCAAAACCTCAGCTTAACTATTCCCCTTCCCCTGCCCCTTCTTCTACTCTGTGACAACCTTGAAGCCTCAAAGATGGACTCAGTCAGGTCCGCCTCAGGGTTGACATCGATCATCATCCTTGAGTTGGAGGTCCTCCAAGGGATGAGGAAGGACCTTGGGTGGCGGAGGAGATCAAGGGTGGGATGAAACATCAGAGGGAAGAGGGATGGATGTATATTTTGATATGGCAGAAGATGGTTTCTGACCATGGGACAATGTTGGTCAACCTTGGGCACTTGAAGATGGGTGGACTTCAACTCACAGAATTCCCCACCCAGCCATGCCAGAGAATTCTAGAAGTTGAAGTCCATCCAATCTTCAAGTGCCCAAGGTTGAAAAATACTCTTCCAGGAGTCTGGAAGTTGAAGTCGATTCACATTGGGAGTTGAGGTTCCACCCATTTGCAAGTTGTGGACTTCCCACTCCACGTTCTGGGGAGGGTAGCCAACTCCTTCTTCTGGAGAGAGAACCAGGAGACTGAGTCCACGGTTGGGCTGAGAGGCATTTTCGCCAAGCTCACACCCTTCGTACCTCCTCTCCTTCTCCTTGGCAGTGAGGAAGAACTGACTTTGACCCGGGAAAATTCTATCCGGCGCCTGCATTCCAGCCACAGCACGGACACCCGGCACCAGGTAAAACCTGAGGTGTGATGGTGGCGGCAAAGTGTGAAAAACACAAAGGTTGGGTTGTGAGTTGTGGAGGAAAGTTCATTGCCTTCAGGGTGGATTCAGGACTGGCCGTAGAACATAGAATCACAGGTTTGGAAGGGACCTTGGAGGTCTTCTAGTCCAACCCCCTTTGCTCAGGCAGGATATCTTAGAGAATAACAGAGTTGAAAGGGACCTTGGGGGTCTTCTAGTCCAGCCCCCTTTGTTCAAGCAGGAGACCCTAACAGAATAACAGAGTTGGAAGGGACCTTGGAGGTCATCTAGCCCATCCCCCTTTGCTCAGGCAGGAGATCCTTACAGAATAACAGTTGGAAGGGACCTTGGAGGTCTTCTAGTCCAACCCCCTTTGCTCAGGCAGGAGATCCTTACAGAATAACAGAGTTGGAAGGGACCCTGGAGGTCATCTAGCCCATCCCCCTTTGCTCAGGCAGGAGATCCTTACAGAATAACAGAGTTGGAAGGGACCTTGGAGGTCTTCTACTCCAACCCCCTTTGCTCAGGCAGATCCTTACAGAATAACAGTGTTGGAAGGGACCTTGGAGGTCTTCTAGCCCATCCCCCTTTGCTCAGGCAGATCCTTACAGAATAACAGAGTTAGAAGGGACCTTGGAGGTCATCTAGCCCATCCCCCTTTGCTCAGGCAGATCCTTATAGAATAACAGAGTTGGAAGGGACCTTGGAGGTCTTCTAGTCCAGCCCCCTTGATCAAGCAGGAGATCCTTACAGAATAACAGAGTTGGAAGGGACTTTGGAGGTCTTCTAGTCCAGCCCCCTTGCTCAAGCAGGAGATCCTTACAGAATAACAGAGTGGAAGGGACCTTGGAGGTCATCTAGTCCAGCCCCCTGTGCTCAAGCAGGAGATCCTTACAGAATAACAGAGTTAAAAGGGACCTTAGAGGTCTTCTAGTCCAGCCCCATGCTCAAGAAAGAGACCCTTACAGAATAATAGAGTTGGAAGGGACCTTGGAGGTCTTCTAGTCCAACCCCTTTCTCAATTATGTCATTTCAGACAGGTAACTGTCCCATCTCTTCTTTAAAACCTCCAGTGATGTAGCACCGACAACTTCTGGTGGCAAGCTGTTCCACTGGTTAAATTGTTCTCATTGTCAGGAATAACAGAAGTTAGAAGGGACCTTGGAGGTCTTCTAGTCCAATTGCTCAAGCAGGAGACCCTATGCCATTCCAAGCAAGTGGCCATCCAGCCTCTTTGTGAAAGCCTCCCGCGATGGAGCACCCACAACTTCTGGTGGCAAGCTGTTCCACTGGTTAATTGCTCTCAATTGTCTGGAAATTTCATCCCATTATTGGACTTCCATGGGGATGTGACTAAGAGGAAGGGCATCTTGATGGTAGCAATCCTAACTGGCCCCATTTCTGGCCAGGGAGGGGCCATTTAGCAATTACAGCTAAAACTTTACTCAATCCAAGTCGGAGTTGTTTTTATTTTTAATTTTCACATCCTGCCCTTCTTTTTCATGCACTGAGTCCCATCAATCTATTCTGATTGATGGATTAAGTCCCCCAGCGCCCCCTACTGGATGCAAGTGGGAAAAACATGCACCTAGAAAAAGCATTTCCAAGAAATAAAATGTAAACAGAGAAAATTATTTGTACGAAAATATAAAATTGGGATTGTTGAAACGCCACCCCGAGAATAAATAAACAAGGGCAACAACAGAAAGGAGGGGGGATGAGGAGGAAAAAGAAGAAAGGGTGAAGCAGAGAAAGTAAGGGAGGGTAAGAAAGAGGAGGAGGGAGGAGGAGAGGGGAAGAAGAAAGGAGGAAGGTGAGGAGGAAAGAAGAAGGCAGAGAAGAGGTTGAGAAGATGGAAGGAGAAAGGTTGTTGCAAAATAAGATGGAGGCATGAGGTGGCAAGAAAGTGACCCAATGTATGAGAAAGGGGGGGGGGGTGATAGAGATAGATAGATGATAGATAGATAGATAGATAGATAGATAGATAGATAGATAGATAGATAGATAGATAATGATAGAGAGAGAGAAAGATAGTAAGATAGATAGATGATAGATAGAGAGATAGAGAGAGAGAGAGAGATGATAGATAGAGAGATAGAGAGATGATAGATAGATAGATAGATAGATAGATAGATAGATAGATAGATAGATAGATAGATAGATAGATGATAGAGAGAGAGAAAGATAGAAAGATAGATAGATGATAGATAGAGAGATGATAGATAGATAGATAGATAGAGAGAGAGAGAGAGAGATAGAGAGATAGAGAGAGAGATAGAGAGAGATGATAGATAGAGAGATAGATAGATAGATAGATAGATAGATAGATAGATAGATAGATAGAGAGATAGATAGATAGATAGATAGAGAGATAGAGAGAGAGAGAGAGAGAGAGATAGATAGATAGATAGAATGATAGAATGATAGATAGAATGATAGAGAGATAGAATGATAGAGAGATAGAGAGATAGAGAGAAAGAGAGAGAGAGAGAGATGATAGATAGATAGATAGATAGATAGATAGATAGTAGATAGATAGATAGATAGA
Organism: Natrix natrix natrix; assembly: GCA_029891615.1. Taxonomy (NCBI): domain Eukaryota; kingdom Metazoa; phylum Chordata; class Lepidosauria; order Squamata; family Natricidae; genus Natrix; species Natrix natrix. Next base: position 562,254 of record JAKRSK010006520.1, on the reverse strand, counting down.
TAGATAGATAGATAGATAGATAGTAGATAGATAGTAGATAGATAGATAGATAGATAGATAGATAGATAGATAGATAGATAGATAGATAGATAGATGAGAGAGAGGGAGGAGAGAGAGAGATGGAGAGAGATAGAGAGAGAGAGAGATGAGAGAGAGAGAGATGATTGATAGATAGATGATAGATAGATAGGTAGGTAGGTAGGTAGGTAGGTAGGTAGGTAGGTAGGTAGGTAGATAGATAGGTTGATAGACGTGTGTGTGTGTGTGTGTGTGTGTGTGTGTGTGTGTGTGTAAAAATGAGTACAGACACCAATGATGAATAGACAAATGCTAAATAGCAATTATAAGAATGTATATCTATGGGTGAATTTGAAAGGGAAAAATAAAAAAAACTTTAAAAAAAGAAAGCATTTCCAGGTATTTTCTGCAGAGGAAACCCCACAAATCCAGCTAAAGAAGAGTGTGCAAACTCCAAGCCATAGGAAAGGAATGAGAGCACACCCCAAATTAGGACAAGCAGCTGTACCTTTGCGAAAGCACCTCCAGGTTCCATTCTCACTTGTAGGGCTGACTCCGACATGGGGAGCTGAGAGGGAGAAACGGGGGCTCGCCTGCCTTGGGCATCTACTTTCCTCAGTACTTCTGAAGCCCTTAGGACAGGGGTGTCCAAACTTGAGAACTTTAAGAATTGAAGTCCACAAGTCTTAAAGTTCTCAAGTTTGGACACCCCTACCTTAGGAGCATGATGGCAAACCTCTGGCCCGTCTGCCAGAGGTGGCACGCAGAGCCCTCTCTGTGGGCGCCCGCACCATCACTTGTTTAAAAAACAGTCCATATTTTAGGCCTTTGGGGCTGTTTTTGAGCCATTTTGGGGGCTGTTTTCAGGATGAGAAACAGCCTTAAAACGGACTAAAAAATGGACCAAAAAAGCCCCCCAAATGGCCTGAAAACGCCCCAAAAAACCAGGCATGTGGACACCAGCCAGCTGGTCTTCAGGTTTCTGACCCTCCAGTGTGCGCGCATCCTCACACATGGACGCATGTTCTGGTTTGGGCCCTTGGGGCCCAAAAGGTTCACCATCACTGCCTTAGGACCATGATGGAGAATCTATGTCAGATGCGCCAGAGGTGGCACGCACAGCCGGCATCAGCTGATCTTTTGGTTTCTGGTGTGCTAGCCAGCGGGCGCTGGAGCACCGGAAAATGGCCTGAAAGCAGCCAAAACCCAGGCCATTTTTCAGGCTTTTTTCATGCTCTTTTTAGGCCAGGGGTATCCAAAGTTGGCAACTTTAAGACTTGTGGACTTCAACTCCCAGAATTCCCCGCTGGCTGGGGAATTCTGGGAGTTGAAGTCCACAAGTCTTAAAGTTGCCAACTTTGGACACCCCTGTTTTAGGCCGTTTTCCAGGGCATTTTCTGGCTGGTTTTGAGCTATTTTCAGGCTGTTTTTACGCCATTTTTCACACTGTTTTCAGGCCACTTTTGGGGCAAAGAACAGCCTGAAAACGGCCCAAAAGTGTCCAGAAAACAGGCATGCACATGCCGGCCAACTGGTTTTCGGGATTTCGGTGCTTGGCCACTCGGTGCTGAGAAGCTTTGCCATCCCTGCCTGAGGACATTCCTTTAATGCCGGGCTGGTTTGATCTGAGGGCTTTGGGGAGACACCCCAGGAAAAGGAGAGACCAGAATGAGAATTCGGTTCCGTTTCTGTTGAGAATTCGTATTGATGGCCACCCATCTGGTTCCCACGACCCTGGGTGGCTAAGCACCTGTTCGAAACCTACAAAGATGCCACATCTCCAAGCAATATTCTGTGTAGAACTGAAGAAGCTTTTTGGGTGAGAAGAAGTGAAATGTTTCCAAAGGGAAAAAAGTCCAGTTGCCTTTCGAAAAAGCACCTGTGTGGGATAAAACCTACATAGTTAAGCCTGCATCATTGAACCTTGTGGGAAAGGACTTCATGCCAACGTAGCATCTCTCGCTTTCGAGAGCCACCTGTCTTCCCGGGGTAGGAGGCAGGAATTGGTTTGTTTATAAGGTGACCAACTTTTTTACAATGAAAAGGAGGACAAATAAATTGGAAAAAATATATCGTAAAGAAAAGAAATATTTTATTCATTGCAACAATAATACACTAAAAATATCATTCATATTGAATTTTACGGCAAGTGTTGCAGCTAGAGTAGCAACATTCAATCTCGATTTCTCACTTATCGAAAAACCATTGGCAATTGAAAAAAACTCTTTCAACTGCTGCATTAGTTCCAGGGCAGCACAACGTAAATTGAACAAGTATAAATAAATGTTCACATGGAATATGTTCATTTTTGAAATGGCTGAAAATATCCACCCATCTTTTATCAATTTCAACATGTTGATTTTCCCATTGAATTAATTTTTCAGAATTTAAATATACATTCAGTCTTCTAATTTCTTCAAAGAGACAATTGTCGTCTATTTTAATGTCTAGCATTTCTTTAGATAAAAATTCAACACAAGATTCAATATCTGTTCATTATACTTGCGATGAATTAAAAAAAACACCATTAAAAACTGTTTAATAAAATACATCACATAATGCGCAACAGATTAGCCTTCAAATATAAAAAAGGAGGACATGTAGGAGGACACTTTTCAAGGGACTTACAAAAGAAGGACTGTCCTCCCTAAAGGAGGACGGTTGGTCACCTTTAGTTTATTCAAAAGAAGGACTCTAGGAGAGACTAGAAGACCTCCAAGGTCCCTTCCAACTCTACTATTGTATTGTATCTTCCCATGGAGGAGGATGTCACCAAGAAGAGGGAGTCACAACTATTCCCCAGAAGGCAGGACAAGACACAACAGATGGAAGTAACAGCTGGAAAGTTATCAGAGAGAAGCAACCTGGAACTAAGGAGAAATTTCCTGAGAGTGAGAACAATTAATTAACCAATGGAAGGATTGGCTTCCAGAGGTTGTGGGCTCTCCATCCATGGAGGTTTTTAAGAAGAGACTGGAAAGCCACTTTGGAAGTGTACAGTCCCAAATTGCAATCCAACAGAATAAGAGAGTTGGAAGGGACCTTGCAGGTCATCTAGTCCAACCCCCTGACCCAAGCAGGAGACCCTACACCCTTTCTGACAGAGGGCAGGCCACTCTCTTCTTGAAAGCCTCCAAGGATGAAGGCCCCACAACAGCTGAATAACAGAATAACGACAGATTAACCGAATTGGAAGGGACCTCATAGGTCATCTAGTCCAGCGGTCACCAACTGGTGGTCTGCGAGAAAAGTTATTTGCATTTTTATATTACACTAAATAATCTTTATCTTTTTTAAAAAAATAATCATATCAGTGGTCTGTGAGATTTAAAATTATGAATGTAGTGGTCCCTGAGGTCTGAAAGGTTGGTGACCCCTAATCTAGTCCAACCCCACTTCCAGGCAGGAGACCCTACGCCATTTCTGACAGAGGGCAGTCCAGTCTCTTCTTGAAAGCCTCCAGGGATGAAGCTCCCACAACCTCTGAAGGGAACTTCTGTTCCATGGGTTGATTCTTCTCCGTCAGGAAATTCCTCCTTATTTCCTGGTTGAATCTCTCCTTGGTCAGTTTCCATCCATGATTCCTTGTCTGGCCTTCAAAGGTGCTTTGGAAAATAGCTTGACCCCCTCCTCCTCCTCTCTGTAGCAGCCCCTCAAATATTGGGAGATGCTCTCCTGTCTCCCCTGGTCCTTCTCTTCCCTAGACTAGCCAGGCCCAGTTCCTACAAGTGTTAATTGGATGTTTTAGTCTCCAGGCCTTTGATCATCTTAGATAGATTCAGAGTTGGAAGGGACCTTGGAGGTCTTCTAGTCCAGCCCCCTTTGCTCAAGCAGGAGATCCTTATAGAATAACAGAGTTGGAAGGGACCTTGTAGGCCATCTAGTCCAACCCCCGCCCCCCTTAGCCCAAGCAGGAGACCCTACACCATTTCTGGCAGAGGGCAGTCCAGTCTCTTCTTGAAAGCCTCCAGGGATGAAGCTCCCTCAACTTCTGAATAACAGAATAATAACAGAATAAAACAGAGTTGGAAGGGACCCTGTAGGTCATCTAGTCCAACCCCACTTCCAAGCAGGAGACCCTACTCCATTTCTGGCAGAGGTCAGTCCAGTCTCTTCTTGAAAGCCTCCAGGGACGAAGCTCCCACAACGTCTGAAAGGAGCTTCTCTCTGTTCTGTCTCTCTGTCCTTCAGATCGAAGAAAACCTTCCGCTGAGGTCGGAGAGCCGGCAAGGGAGTTTCCGCGGGGACAGCCTGTGCCGGGAGAGCCTCCGAGCGGACAGCCTGTGCCGGGAGAGCAGGCAGGGCAGCTTCCGGACAGACAGCTTCCGGGAGACCAGCCTTTGCTCAGTGATGGTGAGTGGAGTCAAGCAAGGAGGCAGCCTCGGGTGTCTCCGCTGCGTTGCTCAGCTTTACAGGGCCAACCGATTCTAAGATCCTGGCATTTTCACTCGTTTTTTTTTTTTCAAACATTGAATTAATTATGCTGACTAATTTATATGTATATTAACTCGTCAAGTATGGTAGTAATCCTTTTATTACCTATTTCCTCCCTCTACTGGTTGCACACTATTATTATTATTATTATTATTATTATTATTATTATTATTATTATTATTATTATTCTGAAACGCAGCCAACTGAACATTCAAAAATGCATCGCAAATACCAGTGACTGGAGCTAATGGTTGATACGGTTTGCTGCCAGCCTCCTAGGTGTCAACCAAGGACCTTCTTAAACTGTACGATGTTCTGAGCAGCGCAGTTTTTTGCAGTTCCGCTGGTCTTATTGCAGGAAGCTGCAAATTGTGGGTGTGTCTTGTAAGATTCTTGGACATGGTGCCAAGTGCCCTGATGACAATGGATATCAATGGGTTCTATTCCTTCTGTTTTTTTCCATTTTTCCTCGCCACATGGATAATATAGCAAATTTTTCAAGCCCAAAGTTGATTTTGATGTCACTGCTGAACGGTTGAACTGTACTGAGTATTGACTTAAGTTCAGTGGGGCTTTTCGCATACATTTTTAAGTCATCCATGTATAGTAGGTGGTTTATCTTGCCAGGTTGGCTTGAGATTTGGTATCCCAGTTTCATGTTTCGTAGAATTATTGTCAGTAGAATTAATGCAATGTTGAACAGCAGCAGTGAAAGTGAATCCCCTTGGAAGATTCCTCGTCTGATGTTGACTTCACCAATGTTCTCCCCATTTGCTGTTAGGACTGCTTTCCATTTTTGCATATTTGCTTTCAAAAAGCAAATTATTATTATTATTATTATCATCATCATCATCATCCCCCTCTTCTTCTTCTTCTTCTTCTTCTTCTTCTTCTTCTTCTTCTTCTTCTTCTTCCTCTTCTTTCTTCTTCTTTTTTTCCTTTTTGCGAGTGCACTGCGTTCTTTTGTACCAGAGACAAATTCCTTGTGTGTCTAACCACACTTGGCTAAATAAAATATTCTATATTCTATTCTGTTCTGTTCTATTCTATTCTATTCTCTATATTCTATTCTCTATATTCTATTCTCTATTCTCTTCTATTCTCTCTTCTATTCTCTCTTCTATTTTTATTCTATATTCTATTCTATTCTGTTCTGTTCTCTATATTTTATTCTCTATTCCCTATTCTATTCTCTATTCTCTTCTCTATTCTATCCTCTATTCTATTTTTATTTATATTCTATCTATTCTCTTCTATTCTATTCGCTATATTCTATTCTATATTCTATTCTATATTCTATTTTTATTCTATATTCTATTCTGTATATTCTATTCTCTATATTCTATTCTCTATATTCTATTCTCTATTATATTATATTCTCTATTCTATACTCTATTCTATTCTATATTCTATTTTTATTCTATTCTCTATTCTATTCTCTATTCTATTCACTCTTCTATTCAATCTTCTATTCTCTGTTCTATTCTCTATTCTATTTTTATTCTATATTTTATTCTCTATATTCTATTCTCTATTATATTCTATACCCTATTCTATACTCTATTCTATTCTCTATTCTATTCTCTATTCTATTCTCTATTCTATTTTAATTCTATTATTCTATATTATATTCTATTCTCTATATTCTATTCTCTATTATATTCTATTCTCTATATTCTATTCTCTATTCTAATTTTATTCTATTCTATATTCTATTCTATTCTCTATATTCTATTCTCTATTATATTCTATACTCTATTCTATATTCTACTCTATTCTGTTCTATTTTATATTCTACTTTATATTCTATTCTCTGTTCTGTTCCATTCATAGTTTTCCAAGCACACACATTTTTGCTTGCAATTTAGCCTTTAAAAAAGACACCACATCACCTATAACTGTCTCTATTTCGTAAGAGTGAAAAATGGCCATAAGACCCTTTTTTCAGCCCCATTGCAACTTCAGACAGTCACTAAGCTAACTCTTATAAGTCAAGGACTGCTTGCCATGTTTCCAACGCTTGAGCTCCTGTGCCTGGAGTTGGGACCTCCTCCCACCCCCACCCCCAATTGCACCCCTCCGCCCCATTTCCCCTCGGGTGACCCCCCTCTTCCTTTTGTCCCGTTCAGGGAGAAGATGCCGAGGGACGCAGCTACTCAACCTTGTCCACCGTCCGGGAAATCGAGACCCAGACCGAGCTTCCCCCGCCGCCCCCGACTCCGGTCCCTGAAGATCAGACGGAGGAGAAGGAGAAAGAGAAGGAGAAAGAGAAAGAAGAAGAGGAAGAGCGGAATGACGAAAACAATATCAAGCAAGCAATGACTCACTTTGTTCAAGAGAATGGCACCCTCCGTGCGAAGCCCACCTCCAACGGCATCTACATCAACGGACGGGGACACCTGGTCTGACGCTCGTCCATCTCCCGGCCACATTCCCAGGTCCGAGCCAGCTCTGAGCCCTCATCCTAACTGCTTGCTGGGGCCTCTTTTTGGGGAAGGGGGAGGCCAAGCGCCCTTGAGACTCAGGTCCTCTCCTTCTGAGGCACCCAGCCCCAGTCTGCCCACCTTGGGATCTCCTGAAGGCCCCCTTCCTTGTTCCCAAGACTTTGGCCAATGTAGAAGCCAACTTCTCCTCCAGCGTGGAAGAGAGATCCTGAAGGTGCTCAGAAGCCACTTCAGGAACTGGGAGATTCCCCTTTCCCACCCACCCCAACTGGCCTGGGCTTCCTCTTTGTGCGAATTCATTCTGGGGTCTTTTGTGGCCAGGTAGGACTCAGGTTGTGGGGATGGACAAAGCTTTGGAGAAGGACAAGTGAGACCCTTCGGGGCTCTTCAGGTGACTCGGCTGGGCTCAGGGACAAAACCATACAAACTCTTGCATCTTTTATAGTAATTATGGCACTTGCTGTTGTCGTTGTTGCGATGGGCCTTGGTCCATCCTGGGCAAAAGTTCCCACAGGCCACCAGCAGTTCAAAAGATGAGCTCCATTTTAATTATTATTTTTATTTGTATTATTAATGCGAACTGGGCAAGGAATGTTTCCACTATAAGCTTCAAGGGCTTTCCAGAAAATGCTGAAGAAAGAATCTGGAGACCCAACTGAAGTCCTATTTCCAGACCTTCTACTAGGTCAACGATGCTGAATAATGTGCTTTTGCTCGCCACGATGAAGTGCACCATGGATTCAGTGGTCCTCCAACCCCTAAAGCCACAGACATCCGAGCAGTGTCGTCCCATCGCTGGGGACCAAGAAGGCTGGGCCACCCCATCTTCAATTATCTTCAAGTCCCTTCCGTCTCTTTAATTTGTATTTCTTAGCATGCTGTAACTATGAATATTTCTAAAGCTAACCAACACTGATGGAAATGGGTATGCGTGACAAGGGTGTGACCCTGAGGACAGATTTTGTGAGTGCGTCAGCCATTTTGAGCAGTGGTTTCACAATCTTAGCAACAGGAAGAAGGGTGGACTTCAACTCCCAGAACTCCCCAGCCAATATGAGAGTTGAAGTACACACATCTTAAAGCAGGGGTGTCCAAACTTGGGAACTTTAAGACTTGTGGACTTCAACTCCCAGAATTCCCCAGCCAGCATGGCTGGCTGGGGAATTCTAGGAGTTGAAGTCCACAAGTCTTAAAGTTCCCAAGTTTGGACACCCCTGTCTTAAAGCGTACTGGCTGTGGGGGAGTCTGGCATTTGAAGTCCGCATTTGATATTGAATTTGAAATCTATCTTAGCAAATTCAAGACTGGTCGACTCCCAAAATCCCCTAGCCAGCATGCTTTAAGAGGAGTAGCAAATAGCAACAGCCCTTAGACTTATATACCGCTTCACAGTGCTCTCCAGCCCTCTCTAAGCGGTTTGCAGAGTCAGCCTATTTGCCCCCAACAATCCGGGTCCTCATTTGACCCACCTCGGAAGGACGGAAGGCTGAGCCAACCTTGAGCCAGTGAGAATCGAACTGCTGGCAGTCGGCAGAATTAGCCACTGCATTCTAACCACTGTGACAGGTAGGTACTGTAAGTCGGTAGGAAGGAAGGAGGGTGGGTGGGAGGAAGGAAGGAAAGAAGGAAAATAGCAATAGCACTTAGACTTATATTCCGCTTCACAGTGTTTTTACAGCCATCTCTAAGCGGGTTACAGAGTTGGCCTCTTGGCCCCAACAATTTGGGTGCAGCATAAGTGGCTGGGGAATTCTGGGAGTCGAAGTCCACCCATCTTAAGCTATGAGATGTTTTTAGGGAACTGCAAAACTTCCCTTTGAGTTCTCTTTGGATAGACTTACAAAGTACGTTTCTTAAACACCAACCCTTTTCTGATAAGCATAGTTTAAATCAGGGGTGTCAAACCTGATTTCATTGAGGGCCGCGTCAGGGTTGTGTTTGACTTCAGGGGGTCTGGAGTGGGCACACCTAGTGTGGATGTGGCCAGCTCATCATCACTCACGTCATGTAGTAGCCCAAGTGCTCTGCTCCGTTTTCGGCTGCGGCGGCCTCCTGCAGCCCTCCGCCAGAGAAAAAGGAGCATAGGTCTCGGGCTACTACTGGCAGCTCGAACTAGTCCTTCACTGTTTCCAGGGTGGCCCCATGAGCCAGGTTTAAGCCCCTGGTGGGCCAGATCTGGCCCCCGGGCCTTGAGTTTGACACCCCTGGTTTAAGTCTTCTTGCGCGTGCTACTACTACACCTCGTCTTTCATATTTGCAAAGAGTTGCAACCGGGCGGAGCAGCTGCCTCCTTTAGAAAACTTTCTGCCCCAAAGCGGAGGTGAAGGGACCCACAATATCTGGGGTGGATGAGGCGACAAATTGGATGCACCACAGCTCTGAAGGCAGAATCAGAACTGGTATGGGGTCCAAATGCCTCAAAATTTCATCGGTTCTGGACCTTCTGGGTCCCAGTGGGACCTTCTGCTCGGACCCTCGTTGGGTCAATGATGTGAAGACTCACTACATCTCAGATTGGCTCATTCAGACATGCAGGTCCTGGAGCTGCCGCAACTGAGCTTGGAAACCCAACCCAACCCCTTCGAACCTGCTGCAAACTTAGCTTTGTCTTTTGCCTCCGGGAGTCTCCGACGTACGACCGCCATTGAGCCCAAACATTTATGTTGCTAACTGAGAAATCTGTTAAGTGTGTTTTGCCCGCCTTTCGCCACCTTTCCCGCCCTGTTGTTAAGTGAATCCCTGCCGTTGTTAAGCTAGTAAGACGGGAGTTAAGGGAATCCCGCTTCCCCGTTGACTTGGCTTGTCACATGGTCGCAAAAGGGGATCACAGGCAGTGACGGCTTTCACATTTTGTTACCACCAGTTAGCCCTGCCCGCGCCCGCCTTCCGCGCATGCGCCCAGCCTCAAAAAAGGTGCCTAAATAGGACAGCATTGAACCGGGGTGCGTGGGCAGGCCCACCTGTGATTTCTGGTACTGGTTCAGATGAGCCGGTCCAAACTGGCTAAATAATGATCTCTGATCACATGACCCCAGGGAACCAGTGGTGGGTTCCTACTGGTTCGGCCCAGTTCAATTGAACCGGTTGTGGTTCCTGGAACCGGCAGCGACCCAGGCTGGCCACACCCCTGAAACGGATCCTGGTCACCGCCGTCACCGCCGCCATCTTGCTTTTTAGCTCTGCGCATGGGCAGAACAATTTTAATTGAACTGTGCATTCGCGCAGAGGAAACCACCACCACCCGGTATGCCGGGACACTGCGCCCGTCGTAAATATGAGTCAGTTGCCAAGCGTCCGAATTTTGATTGCGTGGCCAGGTGGAGGTTGCAAGAACGAAAAACAGTTGTAAGTCACTTTTTTTCGGTGTCGTCGTAATTTTGGCTGGCCACTAAATGAACTGTCAAAGGCTACCTGTAATAGGTTCATGAACCAATAAGCTACAGAAGTGAACTAAGTGGGCTGGGAAACGGAATTAAGGTCACCACAAATTTACACGTTGGGCACACACAAGTTAAGTGATTCCTTTCACCATGTTGGACAAATCCCGAGAGCGAGCAGGGTTTTGAAAGGAAATTCTCTAAGGGTCAATTTGCAAAGAAATCTTGATTTTCCTCCAAACACGATAGAGAATTTGTGGGGTCCAAAACTTCTATTTTAATTTCTCTCCCCCCCCTCCTCCTCTGAATCTCACAACTATCGCAACGGGACTCTTTGGGAGTGAATTCAACAGACTCCAGGCCTTCTGAAGCCTTTTAAATATGTATTAATATTGTTATTAGCCTTTTTTTTTTTAAAGTATGAGCAAATGAGCAACTGTCTTTCTACGATCTGTAAATGTCTTTGTACATAGGGGAAAAAAGCCACGTATGTATGTCTCCCTGTATATGTGTGTGTGTGTGTGTGTGTGTGCGTGTGTGTGTGTGTGTGTGTGTGTAAAATACTCTGTAAGTGTGTATAGAAACGGGACTTGGGTTAGGCCCTGTCAGGTGTAACATGCACTGCTGGTTTTGTAAATAAATTGCACTTTTGCCATCCCAGAATTCTGCTTTTTGCTAAATACACAAATCTTGAGTTTCTCTCTACTTCTCATCTAAGCGACCATAATGGATAAGTATGAAAACTAGCATTGTATGTATTGAAGAAGTAACAGTAAAGGTTCCCCTCGCACATATGTGTTAGTCGTTCCTGACTCTAGGGGGAGCTGCTCGTCTCCGTTTCAAAGCCAAAGAGCCAGCGCTGTCCGAAGACGTCTCCGTGGTCACGTGGCCGGCATGACTCAACGCCAAAGGCACACAGAACGCTGTTCCCTTCCCACCAAAGGGGGTCCCTATTTTCCTACTTGCATTTTGACGTGCTTTCAAACTGCTAGGTTGGCAGAAGCTGGGACAAGGAATGGGCGCTCACTCTGTTACTCGGCACTAGGGATTCGAACCGCCGAACTGCAGACCTTTCTGATCGACAAGCTCAGCGACTTAGCCACTGAGCCACCACGCCCCTTGGAAGAAGTAGGAAGGTTCAAATGGTTTCCAGTTTTGTTTTATTTGAATCTTTGAACAAGTCCAGAAAGTGTAAGTGTGCAAATGTGCACATTTCTCTCAGGCTTAGGTGTCAGTTCCAGGAAGTCTGGGAGTTGAAGTTCACACATGCTACAATTGCTGTGGTTGAGAAACCCTGGTGTAAAAGCAGGGACTTCCAGCTTTGGCAGCTTTAAAACTTGTGGAGACTTCAACTCCCAGGAGGATCTTTTCTAGAAAGCCTCCAGAATTCTGGAGTCCACTAGTCTTAAAGTTGCCAAGTTGAAGACTCCTGGTCTAAAGTGTTCTCACAAGTTGGTAAATCACACATGTACACAAGTACCTAGTAGGGAAATTCTGCTTATCTTTGGAAGCCTCCTACAAGATCACAAGACAATTGTTGTCAGAGATGCTCAAGGCAAGATGTATTTGTTGTGGCCCACCAGTGGCCAGTGGAGCTGGCAGCAGACTCAGACAGTGAGGAGGTTAGGGAGGAAGATGGGCCAGTCCTGGAGTCTGGGGAAGGCTCTGAGGAGGGCTCTGTGTGGGAGGCAGAGAGGGGACCAGGGCCATCTGACAGTTATCAGCTGCCTTCAGAGTCAGACATCAGTGAGGCAGAAGAACAGCTGGAGCCTGTTCCCAGTGTGCGCATGCGCAGAGCTGCCAGACAAAGGGAAGAGCTAAGGAACAGGGGTCGACTTGGGAGTAAGGCCACAGGTGGACGATGAATGGCCCCTCCCAGAGGAAATAAAAGAGGAGCGAAAGGGGAATGGAGTTTGCAGGAGACCATTAAGTTCCCTTCATTGGTTTGTGACTCTCCGAGACTCCTGGCCAAGTTCTGCAGACATCGGCCTGGCAGCTCTCCAAGCCAGAGAAGGTCTGTGACTGTAAATCCTCCCTTGAAAGACTTTGCCGGATGTGAATGAGCAGAATTCACTGCAGATTAATCAAAGGGTTTTTTGCAGGGACAAGGAGTTTGCTTCAGGCTCTTGGGAAGCCTCGCTCAGAACAGTGTTTCTCCTCTGCCACCCGCAAAGACCATAGGAAATCCTCACCGCATCCCTTCTTCAGCCAACAGGTGGAGAAGCATCGGTGTTACCATCAAGCTATAGGTCTTAAGTCACCTAACATTTCATAAAAACCCATTTGCGAAGGTGTCAGGTAGAATAACAGAGTTGAAAGGGGCCTTAGAGGTCTTCAAGTCCAGCCCCTCACTCACGTAAGAGGCCCTATCAGACAAACAGCTGTCTGATCTTTTTCTGGGAAGCCTCCAGTGATGGGCACATCCCCAACCTCTGGAGGCCAGCGGTTCCACTGGTTAATTGCCCTCAGTTTTAGAAGTAACAGAATAACGGAAGCTGGAAGGTCCTTGGAGGTCTTCTAGTCCATCCCCTTTGCTCACGCAGGAGACCCTATACCCGTGATGGCACACAGAGCCCTCTCTCCGTTGCCAGCTGCTCTTCTGGTTTCCGTCCAACTGGTCTTCAGGAGTGCAAGAGCGCCGGAAAACAGCCTGAAAATGGCCCAAAAATGCCCAAAAAACAGAGTGTTTTTCCAAGCCAAAAATGGCCTGAAAACAACCCCAAAAATGGCCCAAAACCAGGCATGTGCGTGCCATCCAACTGGTCTTCATTGGGCATGGACACATCCACATACATACATGCACATCTCAGTTTGGGCACTTGGTGCCAAAAGGTTTCGTCATCCCTGCCCTAAACCATCCCAATCAAATGCCCATCCAGCCTCTTCTTGAAAACCCTCCACTAACGGAGCCCCCACAACTTCTGGTGGCAAGCTGTTCCACTGGCCCATTGTCCTCATTGTCAGGAAGTTTCTCATTAGTTCTAGATTGGCTCTTTCTTCAATCATCTTCCACCTGTTACTTCTGGTCCTGTCCTCAGGTGGTTTTCTGGCCCTTTGCCCATAACCTGCTTGCCAGTTGCAGGGGCCCTTCCTGACCTCCACGAGCAAAGCTAAGCGGGACAATCCAAAATGCAAGCTCAAAAGAGCCATGCGCCTTAATCCGTCAGCCTTCGAGCGGTGACTTGGAGCCGCTTGCTGAAAGCTTCTAGTTTGTGTTTTGTGGTTTCTGAGATGCTGTGTAGGGGAAGTTGTGTTTGGAGACAAGCTGAACTCACTTCCTGTCAGGTCTGAGTAAGAGCAGAACAATTTTTAATGAGAAAAAAAAAGGGGACACAGATTTTCTACCTTGCCCTCGTCTACCGCCGTAGGCTTGGCGGCAATCTCCCCGTTGGCCAGGAACCCACCCTTCTGGTGGCCCCCGGGGTTGCCAAGACAGATCTCCGAGAAGCTTTCTAAAGGACCTTGGATGTGACACGGAGATTAGAATGGATTTAAGGAAGCAGAAGATCGCCACGGGCCAGTAAACAAGTCCTGGAGAGGCCAGAACTCAACAATTGTCAGGTTTCTCCTGAAGACCGATGGGCTTGGCCCAGCCTTGGAAGGAGAAGTTGACACGAGGGTGAAGTGTTGAGGAAGAGGAGGAGAGGCGCTGGGTCGCACCCATGTCACTGGCCATGAAAGCCCGGCAGAAGGTGAAGCGGAAAGGACCGGCGAAAGATCGGGTCTTTGGCTGCGATCTGATGGAACATCTGCAATCATCTGGCCGTGACAGTAAGTGACTTTCTTTTGGTAAACGGGGACGTTTTTCAACCCCCTTGAAGGGCCATTAGCCCACACAGGAAATGGGGTGAGGTGAGAACTTCTGCTAAACAATAAGCTGTCTTCTGAATGCGCCTCGTTGGTTTTCTGAGAAGGTGATTCTTAGGTAATTCATGAATCATGAAGGGGCCGGAGGCCTTCTTAGTCCAGGGGCCTCCAAACTCTGCCTACTTTAAGACTTGTGGACTTCAACTCCCAGTATTCCCCAGGCTGGCTGGAGAATTCTGAGAGTTGAGGTCCACAAGACCTAAGGTGGCCATGATTAGAGACCCCTTACTCTACTCCAGTTTATGCATAAATCTAGGGTCCATAGGGGTCGCGATGGGTCAGACGCGACTTCACAACTAACAACAGCCACAGGGCCCTTACAGAAGTCTTCTCCAAGCTCCTGATGCCTTACCAGGTATTCACCGAGCATATTCCGAGATGAACAATCGCATCTTGTTACAGGGCAAATACAAAATTAATTGGTCAAAGCAGTCAACAGCATTATGAAAAGGACATCAAAACCAATGTTTGTGTCTAGGAAAAAGCCAAAAGCGATGAAGCTGGTTAAAACTGGGGTCCAAACTTTTGAAGGGCTGAGAAGGCGTGGGATAAGACCATATTTGGAATACTGCAACCAGTTCTGGTCACCCCAATACAAAAAAGACTGTAGAAATTTCCTAAGAATGAGGATCAGTGGGACAACTTACCTCCAGAAGTTGTGGGAGCTCCATCACTGGACGTTTTTTTAAAAAGAAATTGGACAGCCATTTGTCCAAGATGATATAGGGTGTCTTGTTTGGGCAGGGGGTTGGACTAGAAGACCTCCAAGGTCCCTTCCAGCTCGATGGTTCTTTGTCTCTAATTCTAATTCTGAAATGCCTCGGGTTGAGTCAATCCTTATCTGCTGAGGTTACAAAAGGAGGAAGATACTCAGCAAAAATTTCTGTGAATCATTCTGGATCACCCTGAAAAAAGACCATTTGATTAATTGGTGGCACGAGATTTCCCCCCCAAAATAAATAAATAAATAAATAAATGTAGGAGTGTTCTCACAGTGTGAGAACAGTGTAGTCCACGGCAGCCAAAAAAAATATATCAGGATTTCTGTAGCACCTTCTCCGATTAGTAAATTTTACAAATCCACGTAAGCTTTGGTGAGCTGCAATCCAATGATGTGAATTGTAACTCATGGAAGTTGATGGCTTTTAATTAAAGTTGCTAACGACACAAGGCACCGCCGGACTTATTCTGATCCAAAGCGGGCTGAGATTACAATCTATATATGAGTCAACTCATATTTACAGCTCCGAAAAATGACTTGCAATGTTCGCTGATTCTGCAATGGATATTGGGCCCCGTGCCGGGTTTGATATTAATAAAAGAAAAGATGCCGTGTTTACTGGATGTTATTCCTTGTCTGCCCTCCCCAGTTGTCCTATCGAATCTCAGATATGGATTAAGGCTGAGATTGCTGTGTCATTTTACAGTTACCTCAACCACCATATTGGACATGAGATCAGTTTCTCTTTCCTGCCCTTTCTTGTTTGAAATAAATTCGCACATGATTTAGCCGGGTCAGAAAATTCTAAAAAACAAATTAAGCTTCTTAAACTTTTACATTCAGGTCGAAAACGAAAACTGTTTGCATATGGAATAATTGGGTGGAAATAAGAAGAAGAAATATGCTTTATATTGTGGAGATGGCTCCCAATTCATGTTTCCCAATGCGCAATAGAATTGACTTAATTCCTATCACTATGTAAGGTCCCAGCCGTTTTCCCCGAGCCACTAAGATGCCAAAGAGAGTGGAGACTCCAGACGAAGCTTGCAAAAAGTATCAGCTTTTATTGATGGCCATAGCAAAAGCTGGGTGACCAAATATATCCAGGACATATAAACAAATGCATGTAAGGAATAGCCGCCCCTGCAAGAGGGGCTCAGAGGATTACATGCATTTTAGGCAGATAGAACCAAAGTTTATCCAATCAGAGACAAAGATTCGTTGATCTTTAAAACATCCTTTTGTTCGAGCTCCTGTCTCTGCCTCCCTTCTCTGTGGAGTATTCCTATAGCCTTGGGTAAGGGGTGGCAGCCCCTCTTTGCCAAGTTGTTTTTCGGCAGGATGCTTTAAGGATTTATGAACCAGGAAAACTCCCTAGTTTGGTTCCTTTCTCTATGGGGGCCTGATATTCCCGTGTAACAATTTCTTTTACTAGCTTGGTTCCTTTATCTATGGGGGCCTGATATTCCCGTGGAACAATTTCTTCTACTAGCTTTCAAAAACGTGCCAAGCTTTGAAGCCAAGAATAGAAGCAAGACGCAGCAGTGAGGGAACATTTGCAGTCCAGTATTAAGGTTATTTTGCTAGGCTAGAAAACAACTAATTTCTGACAGTCTACAATAAGCAGAAGCAAATATTGATTCATATTGATTCATATACTCCTTCGGTTGAAATTAGACATAACAATGGGAGTTGCATTCATCTTATTTTTACTTTTTTATTTGATCATTAAATGTATATACGCACCGCCGCAAGTGACAACATTCCATGGTGCACAGCTAGAAAGTATTTCTAGTAAATAAAACAGACATCTTTGAATATTCTTGCAAATTCCACATGAAATAGTTATTCAATAATGTTAGGTTTATAATGAAAAACATCAAACCGAAGTTGGAAGCAGAGATATTCAAGCCCACAGTTGCATCCCACCATTAATACAGAATACAGGTAGTCCTTGACTTACGACGGTTTGTTTAGTGACTGTTCGAAATTAAAACGGTGAAAAGAGGGACTAACGACCATTTTTCACTCTTACAACCCTATCCCCATGATCACGTGATCAAAATTCAGATGCTTGGCCACTGACTCACATTTATGACGGTTGCAGTGTCCTGGGGTCCCGTGATTCCCCTTTTGCGACCTTCTGGCAAGCAACGTCCATGGGGAAGTCAGATTCACTTAACAACGGTGTTAGGTTGAGTTGTGTTACTAACTCAAGAATTCAATCATATTGAAGTCATAAGTCATGGGCTATCTGTACAGAATAACATAGATTGGAATAGAATAGAATAGCGATAGAATAGAATAGAATAGAATAGAATAGAATAGAAAAGAAAAGAATAGAAAAGAATAGAAAAGAATAGAATAAGGAATAGAGTAGAAAGAATAGAATAGGGAATAGAATAGAATTTGGAAGGGACCTAGAAGGTCTTCTAGTCCAACCCCCTGCTCAAGCAGGAGACCCTCTACCATTTCAGACAAATGCTGTCCAACCCCTTCTTGAAAGCCTCCAGTGATGAAGCAGGCACAGCTTCTGGAGGGAAGCCGTTCCACTGGATAATTGTTCTCACTGTCAGGAAATGTCTAGGAGGTTGCTTCTCTCCTTGATGAGTTTCCATCAGTTGCTTCTTGTCCTGCCTTCAGGTGCTTTGGAGAATAGGTGGACCCCCACTTCTTTGGGGCAGCCCCTCAAATATTGGAAGACTCTCATGTCAACCTCAGTCTTTCTCTTTGTTAAACTAGACAAATTAGACTAATTTGTTTCTTATTACAAGTTACCATAGCACGGATCCTCGTAGTCACTCTCTTTCTGTCCTGAGAGGTCCCCACCCAATATTTTAAGATGGAACAAAGATTTGATGTCCTGCAGCAGGCTAGGTTTCTCCTGAGGCTGTCACGGAATGGCTGATGAGCTAATGACAGGTGTCCATTTTCAAAGTTAAGTTGTCCACCCAGGAATCTCCAGGCTTAGAATCAGCCAGTGAAGGACAGGACAAGGCCATGAATCAGCTTTTCCTATCAGGATCTCTGCCCAGGTGGGTGTGGCTTTTAAGAGATCCTTTTGACGTGCAAAAATGAGATGGGAAATTATATGCCACAAAGATCTAGAATCAATTTTTATTTCTATGATTGCCTCTATATGTCACCCAGCCTTACAAACATTCTTTGCAAATGAAAGTGGTGGCTGGCTTGGTTTAAAAGATGCCCACTTGACTTCCCTCCCCCAAAGCAGTGTCTCTCAAGTCCAGTCTTGGCCGTTTTGAGATGGGTGGACTTCAACTCTAACATGCTAAAAGGTAGGCTGAAGATCGAGATGAATCTTGACGGACTTGAAGACTGGGCCCTATCTAACAAAATGAAATTTAATGTAGAGAAAAGTAAAGTCTTACACTTGGGCAAGAAAAACCCAAAGGACACATATAGAGACTGGGTGAAACCAGGCTTAAATAGCAGTGACTGGGAGAGGGATCTTGGAGTCTTAGTGGACAACCAGCTAAATAGGAGCCAGCAGCCAAAAAAGCCAATGCAATCCTAAATTGCATTAACAGAGGGATACAATCAAGATCAAGGGAGGTCCTAATACCACCCTATAAAGCCTTAGTAAGGCCACACCTAGAGTCCTGCACCAAGTTTTGGTCCCCACACTATAAAAAAGAGGTTGAGACTCTAGAAAGAGGGCAGAGAAGAGCAACCAGGATGATGAGGGGACTGAAGGCTCAAACATCTGATGAATGGTTGCAGGAACTGGGCCTGGCTGGTCTAGGGAAGAGAAGGACCAGGGGAGACAGGAGAGCATCTTCCAATATTAGAGGGGCTGCCACAGAGAGGAGTTAGGGGGTCAAGTTATTCTCCAAAGCACCCGAAGACCAGACAAGGGATGGAAACTGACCAAGGAGAGATTCAACCTGGAAATAAGGAGGAATTTCCTGACAGGGAGAACAATCAACCCATGGAACAGAAGTTGCCTATGGAAGTTGTGGGAGCTCTATCCCTGGAGGCTTTCAAGAAGAGACTGGACTGCCCTCTGTCAGAAATGGTGTAGGATCTTCTACTTGGGTGGGGGGTTGGACTAGCTGACCTACAAGGTCCCTTCCAACTCTGTTAATCTGTACATAATTCCAGAAGCCTAAATCCACCCATCTCAAAGTTGCCAAGAATTTCTCCCCTTCAAAAGTGAAGCATAAACTTTAAATGTTTGCTGTTCTGAAATGAATATTAGCCATTGTCCATGTAGTACTTCCTGGGGGTTGAAGCCCACACATTCTTTAAATTGTCAAGATTGAGCAACCTTATCCCAAAAGCCAAAGGAAAAAGTTCCAAAATCAGAAGTATTACAGAGACCGATGTTTGGTGCCTGCCATGTCTTTGTCAACATTTTAAGACATGCCACGGTTTCACCAAACTGCAGATCTTGACACGGGTCAGAACCCTAAATGTTTAAAAATGTTGGGACCGAGCGTCTGTCAATCACTGTTCCCAGACGAGGCACGGTCCTTGGGTTGATGCAATCTCTTCCCACGGTGTCTCCGCTGCTCCACCTCGTAGTTCCTGCCACCCCAGCCTGCACGGCTGTTATCCCTGGGTGTTGGCACCCTAGTCAGCTCATTTTGAAGGATGTCAGGTTGAGACACCCTCACTCCTCCTTTCTCCAACATATAGGACATGAACTGTGTGCAAGGCGGGGAATAGCATTTGATGGACCCAGTTACACCTGTTGTTTGTTGAGCGCCGTTGCACAAAAGGTTGGGTTGGGCACCAATCTACTTCCTTGTGCACAACTTGTGCAGCACACAGGAAGTCATCTGGGAGGTGGCCCTTAACAGCCCAGCTAGCAAGGAGGGGAGGAAGAGCAAGTCTACTACAAATCTTGTGACTTCCTCCTTTGGGCCGTTGTCCCAGCCCTACTCCCTGGGAGTGGTTGCATCAATATTGTGGTTGAACAAAGATGCAGTCAAGGACAGTTGAGTGTCGTAAACAAGCCAATCCCTCCCTTGTCGTGATTGATGTTGTAGTCTTACCAGAATGCCTTGTTATACGAACGGTTGAGGGAGCTACCTATGTCTAGCCTACTGAAGAGGGATGTGATAGCAGTATTGCAGTGTTTGAGGAGCTGCCACAAAGAAGGGGGGGGGGTCAGCCTATTCTCCAAGCACCTATGGACAAAACAAGAAGCAATGGAGGGAAACTAATCAAGGAGAGAAGCAACCAGGAACTAAGGAGAAATTTCCTGACAGTGAGAACAATTAATCAGTGGAATGGCTTCCCTCCAGAAGTTCTTCCCTCCAGTGCTTCATCACTGAAGGTTTTGAAAAAGAAGGTTTTTGTCTGACATAATATAGGGTCTCCTGTTTCAGCAGGGGGTTGGACTAGAAGACCTCCAAGCTCCCTTCCAACTCTGCTATTCTGTAAGGATATCCTGCTTCTTGGACAAGGGGGCTGGACTAGAAGACCCCCAAGGTCCCTTCCAACCCTGTTATTCTGTAAGGGTCTCCTGCTTGAGCAAGGGGGTTGGCCTAGAAGACCTCCAGGGTCCCTTCCAACTCTGTTATTCTGTAAGGATCTCCTGCCTGAGCAAAAGGGCTGGACTAGAAGACCTCCAAGGTCCCTTCCAACTCTGTTATTCTGTAAGGGTCTCCTGCTTGAGCAAGGGGGGTGGACTAGAAGACCTCCAAGGTCCCTTCCAACTCTGTTATTCTGTAAGGGTCTCCTGCTTGAGCAAAGGGGGCTGGACTAGAAGACCTCCAAGGTCCCTTCCAACCCTGTTATTCTGTAAGGGTCTCCTGCTTGAGCAAAGGGGGCTGGACTAGAAGACCTCCAAGGTCCCTTCCAACCCTGTTATTCTGTAAGGGTCTCCTGCTTGAGCAAAGGGGGCTGGACTAGAAGACCTCCAAGGTCCCTTCCAACCCTGTTATTCTGTAAGGGTCTCCTGCTTGAGCAAAAGGGCTGGACTAGAAGACCTCCAAGGTCCCTTCCAACTCTGTTATTCTGTAAGGGTCTCCTGCTTGAGCAAGGGGGGTGGACTAGAAGACCTCCAAGGTCCCTTCCAACTCTGTTATTCTGTAAGGGTCTCCTGCTTGAGCAAAGGGGGCTGGACTAGAAGACCTCCAAGGTCCCTTCCAACCCTGTTATTCTGTAAGGGTCTCCTGCTTGAGCAAAGGGGGCTGGACTAGAAGACCTCCAAGGTCCCTTCCAACCCTGTTATTCTGTAAGGGTCTCCTGCTTGAGCAAGGGGGCTGGCCTAGAAGACCTCCAGGGTCCCTTCCAACTCTGTTATTCTGTAAGGGTCTCCTGCTTGAGCAAGGGGGTTGGCCTAGAAGACCTCCAGGGTCCCTTCCAACTCTGTTATTCTGTAAGGGTCTCCTGCTTGAGCGAGGGGGCTGGACTAGAAGGCCTCCAACTTCCAACTCTGTTATTCTGTAGTTCTGTAAACATAGATCGTATTTAGGACTCCACATTCATGGTGGAGACCTTTCACCACTGATTTGCATCCTTCCTGGTTTCCCCAGGCGTGCAATTCCTGAGGTAACTAACATATCAGGAGAGGTTTTGTTAAGCGACGGATATTCAGGGAGGTTGTAGAGTCGTGTCAGATTGTACCACAGAAGACAACCCCAGCAGAAGTGACTCTTTTAACATCTCCAAGGAGGAAGAAATTGCCTTGTGACTTGTTAGATGGTTTATCTTGCATTTTCTTCAAGAACTGAAGGGATCTTACAGGGGGATCTCCCTCAATTATACGTTCACTGTAACCATAACCCAGGAAAATAGGTCAGATCAGAGGGGTCTCCAAACCTGCGACTTCGATTCCCAGAATCCCCCAGCCAGCATGGACAAATATTTCACAAAGCTGGTGGTGTGGAGAAGGACAGGAGGAGCAGGCTGGAGCTCCAATGCCTTGAGCTCGTGAGCAGAAAGTAGAATGAAAAGCCCTGGGCATCAGTCAGCCTGGGAAGGCCATGAGATGACGTCTGACGTCTTGGGTGCCATCTTTTATTGCTGGGTTGCTTTCTGTCCTTCACTTCCTGCCTCTGGCTCAGAAATGAAATCATGCAGGGACTCCACCCGCACGCTCAAGCTGAATGAGGAAGCCCAACGGGAGATCTTGCTGGCTTACTCATGAGCAGCTCATGTGTGGCACATTGATAGAGCAGTGACATCTCAACCTGCGCGGCTTTGGGACGTATGGACTTCCATTCCCAGACAGCCGATGTGTAAGTCCATCCAGAACTTGCCTCCAGAAGTTGTGAATGCCCCAACACTGGAAGTCTTTAAGAAGATGTTGGATAGCCATCTGTCTGAAGTGGTGTAGGGTTTCCTGCCTGGGCAGGGGGTTGGACTAGAAGACCTTCCAACTCTGTTATTCTGCTATTCTTCTTTCTTTTCTTTCTTTCTTTCTTTCTTTCTTTCTTTCTTTCTTTCTTTCCTTCCTTCCTTCCTTCCTTCCTTCCTTCCTTCCTTCCTTCCCAGTAGTGGGATTCAGCCAGTTCGCACCACTTCAGGAGAACTGGTTGTTAACTTTCTGAGCAATTTGGTGAACTGGTTGTTGGAAGAAATCACTAGGACAGAGAACCAGTTGTTAAATTATTTGAATCCCACCACTGTTCCTTCCTTCCTTTCTCTCCCTCCCTTCCTCCCTCCTCTGTCACTGGAGGTTTTTAAGAACAGACTGGATAGCCACTTGTCTGAAATGATACAGGGTCTCCTGCTTAAGCAGAGGGTTGGACTAGAAGACCTCCAAGGTCCCTTCCAATGCTTTCATTGTTTGTTTGTTTCCTTCCTTCCCTTCCCTTCCCTCCCCTTCCCTCCCTCCCTCCCTCCCTTCCTTTCCCTTCCTTCCTTCCTTCCCTTTCTTCCCTTCCTTCAAAAAAAGGTTTTTAAGAAGAAATTGTACAGCCATTTGTCCAAAATGGTACAGGGTCTCCTGTTTGAGCAGAGGGTTGGACTAGAAGACCTCCAAGGTCCCTTCCAATGCTTTCATTGTTTTTCCTTCCTCCCCTTCCCTTCCTTCCTTCCCTTCCTTCCAAAAAAGGTTTTTAAGAAGAAATTGTACAACCATTTGCCCAAAATGGTACAGGGTCTCCTGCTTGAGCAGAGGGTTGGACTAGAAGACCTCCAAGGTCCCTTCTAACCCTGTGATGTGACCAGTCCTGAATCTATCCAGATTCTTTACTATGATTCCACTGTCAGGGTTCCAAGTAACGCCCCCAACGAAAGAAGACTCCGAGGGCTTCCAATTCCTCAAAGTTCCATTTTATTAGAGATGTCATATTGGCACATCTAGGAAAACCCAAAACTGATAGTTCTGGATTTTCTCCACCCAGAAGGAAGTCAAAGATCCTTATTGTCCACACCTTATTTTCTTCAGGGTTGAGACCCACTCCTGTAGAGGACATGTGGTTGGTTCCTCTGGCTCAGTCAATTCTAAATAAATTCTCCCAGGCGTTAAGAATGGGGGACATTTAACTGAGACAGGGATGATAAAACCATGACTGAAGATTGTTGGTGGGCTTCCAAAATTTCGTGGTGGGCAGAGAGATTTCTTCTTCTTTCCCCCCTCCTTCAGTTTGTGGAAAGTTGATTTGTTCTAGAGATTCATGTCGTCAGAGAGACGAGAATTCCTGGAGAAGAACATTTCAGAGAAATTCTCACAGGGGAGTGTGATGTTCTTGCATTTAAGGTAGCGGCCAGGTGTGTTTTTCTGGGCAAAATATTTTCTTTGGTGGTCTCCAGTCTCTGTTTTCCATTCACCTCGAAGAAAAAGGTCAGGAGAAACTGGATGTCTAAGGAGAATCTCAATCGTCCAGGTTGTCCAAATATTTTTTTCCCAAAAAAAGCAACTGCTCTTTCTTGGTTCTTTTTCTTTTCTTTTGAAAACATTTCACTTCTCATATCAGGGTTCCAAGTAATAAACCCATAACAAGCAAAACTGCGAGGCAAGTACCACGTTTCCCCGAAAATAAGACAGGGTCTTATTTTCTTTTGAGCCCTGAAATAAGCACTTGGCCTTATTTTCAGGGAGGCCTTATTATATTTGAGGTGCAGGAGGCAGAGAACGTGGTCACCTCATGGCTGCTGCTGCTGTGTTGCAGTATTTTCGGGGATGGCTTATTTTAGGGCATGCACTCAAAAGTCCGATTGGGCTTATTATCAGGGGAGGTTGTTAGGGTTCTAAATACCAGGCAGAAATAAATCATTGTCCAAGGCAAAACATCCTTAAAGGTGCAATTTATTCCGCAGGCATGTTAGCACGGCTATGGAAATTCCAACTCTGGATTTACATCCTGTAAGTTCACCCAGTTGAAAGTTCATGATCTCTCCCCACACCCACAAATCCATCACATGTTCCAATCATCATCTTCCACGTTGGCATGTACACTCATCTTCTTCCGGCCAGGTGTCGAGATGCGGAGACAAAAGATGACCTTGGCTTCTATAAAAGAATGTCAACATACATTCCACAATCCTACTCCTTTCTATTCCCCCCTCTCCCAACTACTACACTAATGAAACAGCATAGAAAATTATTAAAAAGTGTGGCAGGCCAAAGATCCTAAAAAGAATATAATTACAGGCCTGACAGAGGTCTTATTTTGGGGAAAACAGGGTAGATTCCTCGAATAATAGCTGTATTGGACATATCATATTGACACAGATCTGGTGAAAACTAACTCTGAAAGTTCCCACAGTTTTCCACCTAATGAAAAGTAAAAGTTTGTCACTTTCTCAAAACAATCAGCCACATGATCCAATCACGGCGCTGCCTGGTTGCCTAGTGTTAAGTAATTAAGCTCCCCGTTAGAAGAGCGAGTATGCAGAGAAGCGTAATGAGAGTGATATGGAATAACACGCACAAACCAGCATACAGAGACACTGAATAGTACAAAAATATAGTAGTTTACTATGTAAAAATATAGAAGTATTCAGAGTCCGGTTAACAGTCCAAGTCATACACGGTTCAGTAATTCAGTTATCAAAATAGTCAGTCTAACACACAAAATATAGCTAACAGTAGCAAACCACAATACCTCTCAATACACCGACCAGCATCTAACAGAGAGCTAACAGCCATTCTGGCTCCCTCTTATGGCTGCTTGAGGTAATAAACCAATTACATCTCTTAAGCATTTAAAGTAACAGTAAAGTAATCATAGCTTATATTCATTGCCAAGCCAAGCCTAGGGTTACATCCCTAACACCTAGTGACATCACTCCGCCTTCCTCCGACCAGGTGTGAGAATGCCCTTGGTTCTCAAGAGAAAGTATTTTGTTTTGACTACACAGTCTTCCCTCTGAGCAGGTGTGAGAATGTCCTTGGTTCTCAAGAGAAAGTATTTTGTTTTGACTACGAAGTCCCAGCTATCTCAAATCCCCCCCCTCCCTGTCCCTCGGCTCCAGTGTGGCAACACTGAAGCTTCCAAGATGGCTTCGGTCAGGTCAGCTTGAAGTTTGAATTGAATTGAAGTGAAGCAGTTTCATGAAATTCATGAACTGAAGAAGCTTCTTGGATGAGAAACGAAATGTTTCCAAAGGGGAAAAAACCCAAGAAAGTCTCGTTGCCTTTGGAAAAAGCACCTTTGGGATCAAGAGAGAGAGGTGTTCCATGGGATTTTAGCAGCCAGTGATGGAGAAATGGTGATGGAGCAGTTGAGTTGACCAAGGATGAGGTATGAGCGGATGGCCTTTGATTGCTCCATCAGCTCTCCAGAGGTTGGCAATCTTTCTGGCTTTCCAAACCAAGGATGAGGTATGAGCGGATGGCCTTTGATTGCTCCATCAGCTCTCCAGAGGTTGGCAATCTTTCTGGCTTTCCAAACTTTGAGGAAGTCCAAATTGGAGGAGAAACTTTAGGATGAAATTATCCAGTGTTTTAGATGATTGATGAGCCTTTCCTAGCTGATTTGGGGGGGGGGGCTCGTGGAGAGATTTACCATTTCCAAATTGAATCTTGGTGCTTCCCCAGTTCCCCACGTCCTGAAGAGCTGCACGGAGTTTGTGGAACAGCATGGGATCATAGATGGCATCTACCGGCTCTCCGGAGGCTCTTCAAACACCCAGAAATTAAGGTAAAGGTGGGAATATCAATTCTGATTTGAGTACCAAATAGGATCTCTAAACAGAGAGAGAGAGAGAGAGAGAGAGAGAGAGAGAGAGAGAGAGCACATTACCATGACCTGGTCACCGTGATACAAAAGAAGATGTTGAGACTCTAGAAAGAGAGCAGAGAAGAGCAACAAAGGGGATTAGAGGTTAAAACATATGAAGAACGGTTTCAGGAATTGGGATATGTCTAATCTAATGAAGAGAAGGATTATGTTCTGACTTAGGCTTCCCCCAAAAGCAGGAGGCATAAAACCCCTTTTATTAAACAAATGTGAATTCCTCTCACTCACCTTCAGCCAAGGCCTGGCAAACAGTCTTTCAAAGGCGCATTTATGACCACAGACCTTATCTAGCTTGGAAAGCTGCCATGTCAACATTTCCCAAATGAGGTGCTGTGCAAGGAAAGACTCTGGGCACAGGAGAGTCTCTGGGATTCACGGACAGATCTTCACACTCCTGAAACGAATCTAACAAACGAATTGTTTCCTGCAAAAGCCCACCCACCCCCTTTCGCTCCTCTTTTATTTCCTATGGGAGGGGCAAATCACCGTCCACCTGTGGCCTTCCTCCCGAGTCAACCCCTGTTCTTTAGCTGCTCCCTTCGTCTGGCAACTCTGTGCATGCGCACACTGGGAACAGGCTCCAGCTGTTCTTCTGCCCCACTGATGTCTGACTCTGAAGGCAGCTGATAACTGGCAGACGGCTCTGGCCCCCTCTCTGCCTCTGGCACAGAGCCCTCCTCAGAGCCTTCCCCAGCCTCCAGGACTGGCCCATGCTCCTCCCCAACCTCCTCACTGTCCGACTCTGCTGCCAGCTCCGATGGCCACTGGCGGGACACAACAGATTAGGGCAGGGGTATCAAACTCAAGGCGCTTAGATCTGGCCCACGAGGCCATCCTGGAAATAGGGAAGGATTGGCCTTCAGCGCCTCTGCCAGTGGAAGCGGAGCTGGGGAGGGCTCCCAGCGAGGCCTTCGTTTTTGTTTTGTTTTTTTTGAACGGCAATTTTTAAATTAATTTTTGCCATTCACATTTCATTCTGTCCTTCCACCACTTCCTTGACATTAGTGTAACTCTTGGGATCCTACCGGTTTAGCAATCGGTTTGCTGCGCACTCATGCGTGCAGAGTTTTGAGAAAACCTACCGTATTTCTCGCCTTGAGTTTGACACCCATGCCAGAATCTGTTATGGCCCGCCAGTGTCCAGCAGATTCGGACAGTGGGGAGGTTGGGGAGGAGCTTGGGCCAGTCCTGGAGTCCAGGGAAGGCTCAGATGAGGGCTCTGCGTTGGAGGCAGAGATGGGGCCGAGGCCGTCTGGCAGTGATCAGCTGCCTTTGGAGTCAGGCAACAGTGAGGCAGAAGAACAGCTGGAGCCTGTTCCCAGTGTGCAACCGCCGTAAATATGAACCAGTTGTCAAGCACCCGAATGTAAATCATGTGACAATGGGGAAGCTGCAACGGTCATAAGTGTGGAAAAAATGGTCATGTCACTTTTTCAGTGTCCTTGTAACTTTGGTCACTAAACGAACTAATGTAAGTCAAGGATTCCCTGTATTGTGATCTTCTGGTCCTGATCTTTGTTGTGTCCCACCACCTTCTCCCTTCCTTTCCACCCCCCCCTTAAATCCTTCTCAGACTTGAGTTCGACAATGACCGGAATCCTGACATCAACAAAGAGGTGTATCTGAAGGACGTTCACTGTGTGAGCTCCCTTTGCAAAGCTTACTTCAGGGAGCTGCCCAATCCACTCCTGACCTACCAGCTGTATGATAAGTTTGCGGTAAGGATGACTTGCAGGCCGCTCTTCGTTTCATTTCACTGATTCGTTTTCTTTATATTCCAGTTTTGGTCACCACACTATAAAGAAAGAGGTTGAGACTCTAGAAAGAGTGCAGAGAAGAGCAACCTGGATGATGAGGGGATTGGAGGGTCAAACATACGATGGATGGTTGCAGGAACTGGGCCTGGCTGGTCTAGGGAAGAGAAGGACCAGGGGAGACAGCAGAGCATCTTCCAATATTTGAGGGGTTGCCCCAGAGAGGAGTTAGGGGGTCAAGCTATTGTCCAAAGCCCCTGAAGGGGCCTGGACTAGATGACTTCCAAGGTCCCTTCCAACTCTGTTAATCTGTTAGTGTCTAGTCTAATGAAATGGAGGCCTAGGGGTGATGTGATAGCCTTCTTCCAATATCTCAGGGGTTGCCACAAAGAAGAGGGGGTCACACTATTCTCCAAAACACCTGAAGGCAAGACAAGAAACAACGGATGGAAACTAATCAAGGGGAGAAGCAACCCGGAATTAAGGAGAAATTTCTTGGCACTTAGAACAATTAATCAGTGGAACAACTGGCCTCCAGAAGTTGTGAATGCCCCAACACTGGAGTATTTAAAGAAGAGATTGGACAAGCATTTGTCTGCAGTGGTCTCCTGCTTGAGCATGGGGTTGGATTAGAAGACCTCCAAGGTTCCTTCCAACCCTTTGATTCTATGTCCTATGGCCAATCGTGAACCCACCCTAATAGTTCCTATAATTAGTATATTCTAGATGCAGATAGTAAAGGTATCCCTTGACTTACAACTGGTCATTTATTGTGATGAATGTAGTAAGGAGATGGATTCCCATGATGTAGTAGGGGCTGCATTCCAGAGAAAGAAGAGGCAACGTAGCATGGGTATTATGTGTGAGAGAAAGAGGGTGAAGGCAGCGCCTCCCTAATAATTCCCAGAGTATATAAATGCCATTGAAGAGTGTTTAGTCTAGCAAGATTCTGTCTGTAGGCGGGAAACAATAAGAGCTTGGGAGAATCACCATGGGCGATTGTAGGTTTGGGGCCTGACATGT
The DNA here is from genome assembly GCA_029891615.1 of Natrix natrix natrix. NCBI lineage: Eukaryota > Metazoa > Chordata > Lepidosauria > Squamata > Natricidae > Natrix > Natrix natrix. The sequence continues at coordinate 533,454 of JAKRSK010006520.1, read as the reverse complement.
TTCCCCTCATTGGAGGGGTGCATCCATTTTTGCTCCTTCAATCTTCCACTCAAACTTCCATGACTCATTGGGCCCATCCTGAACTCCTAATCCCTGCCCCTGATCACCCACAGTTCAGCATTGTGAGTCAACAGGGGGTTCTTTCCTCTCTGGAGTGGGGGGGGAAATGGGCATGTTCAGCAGATGGAATGGACAACTGACCATCAGCGTCCTCCTCCCTCCAGGAAGCAGTGGCCATCCAGCTGGAAGAGAGCCGCCTGGAGAAGATCAAGGAAGTGCTGAAGGAGCTACCATCACCTCACCACCGGTATTTGCAGGGACATGGTTTGCCTCTGGCTCAGTCTTCCCGGGAGGAGGAGGAAAAAGGGGGGGGGAGGAAAGGAGGAGAAGAAGGGGAGGAGGCGAGGAGGAGGAGGAGAAGTTGACGAGAAGGAAGGGGGGGAGGAGGAGGGGAGGAGGAGGACAAATTGAGATGAGGATGAGGGGAAGAGGAGCAGAAGGAGGAGTGGAAGAGGAGGAAGAGAGGAGGAGGGGAGGAGAAGGGAGGAGGAGGAGGAAAAGTGGGGAGGAAGACAAATTCAGGGGAGGAGGAGAAGGAAGAGGAGGAGAAGAAGGGGAGGAGGAAGATGGGGGGGACAAATTGAAGTGACGAGGAGGATGAGATGAGCAGGAGGAGGAGGAAGAGGAAGAGGAGGGAGAAGGGGAGGAGGAAAGAAGGGGGGGAAAGGAGGAGGAGGACAAATTGAGTTAGAGGAGAAGGGGAAGAGAAGCAGAAGGAGGAGGGGAGGAGGAAGAAGAGAAGGGGAAGAAGGGGAGGAGCAGAAGGTTCTGTAAGTTTAAGAAACTAATCCCTTCCCTCACTGGGAAAATGGGCGTAAGTGGCAAATCCAGAGGTTCCTGTCACAGACCGGCTGATCCTCCGATCCCTCCTTCTGATTTTCTCCTCTTCCGCTCTCTTCTTCGGAATCCCATTTGCCACCAGAACCCTGGAATTCCTCATGAAGCACCTGGTCCACATGGCATCGTTCAGTTCCGAGACCAACATGCACGCCCGGAATCTGGCCATCGTCTGGGCCCCCAACCTGCTCAGGTAAGAGAGGCGGCTTCCGATCTGGACCCCCTTGGGGTCCTTTTGCGTGGGGGGGCCAAGCCTGAAGGCCTTCCCTCGCGAAAGCCATGAGCTGGCATAAGTTATCCTCCCGCCGCCCCCGCCGCCCCTCCTCGCACTTAGTTGCTTACCTGAGGGAAGGAGCAAGTTGCTGGAAGGCGAAGCGCAACAAAACGAAATGAAGGGAGGACCCGCCGTGCTTTGAAACAAGTATTAGAGGTGGGCGGGTCGACTCCAGCCTATCAGTGAGCGGTGGGCTGGGCTAGTTTAGTGCGGAGGGGCGGTGGAGCGAGCGAGCTGCGAGGGAATGGGCAGGGCGAGCGAGCGAGAGGGCCGGGGCAGGCGTTCCAGAACTTACTTCCGCGTCCACCAGTGGAACCTCTTCTAATCGGTTTGGTAGATTTGACGAACCAGTTCTACCGACCCAGTGCGAACCTGTAGGAACCCACCTCTGATATGTATATACCTTCACCATACCTATAAATACATAGAGAGGTTGGTGGCCTAGAGGTGGAGCTCTCACCTCACAATCAGGAGGCTGTGAATTCAATCCTAGGTAGAGACTGATATTTTCCCTCTGGGCACACTGAGAAACTATCTGCTGCGAACTCCTCATTGGCAACAGGAAGGGCATCCAGCCAGTAAAACCCTCTGCTAGCTCCATTCAGTTGCCCAGACTCCACCCCCACAAGGGATTACGGGGTCATTAAAAGAACATGGATGATGCGTATAAATTCATAGAAATGTTAATCACTGCCCATCTTGAATACATGCTTTCCTGCTATGCTTATTTATTTCAGTCCAAATATTTCATCTGTGACCATCCCAGGTGGAACCAAAATCCTTGGTTTTTGTGGTTTTGAAGTACTGTATTTTTCGGAGTATAAGACGCACCTAGCTTTTGGGGAGGAAAACAAGAAAAATAAATCTATCTCTGCCTCCCAAGAATTTGCCTCCTTGCAGTAAACAGCAAACAGTGTGTTTCGGTTTCAGTTTAGCCTGATTAGCACAAGAAAAAAAAAACTGTCTCTGCCTCCCAGCAATTTGCCTCCTTGCAGCAAACAGCCTGTTTCAGTTTCAGTTTCAGTTTAGCATGATTAGCACAAGGGGGGTGGGGGGAATCTGCCTCTGCCTCCCAGCATAGGATCACAGTTGAGATATCTATCGTTAAGTGATACGGTCATTGAGTGAATCGTGACCAATTTTATGAACCTTTGAACTTTACGCAAGAGTCATAACTGCAGGAAGTCCCAAAGGTGTTTTTTTTTCAAGAGGCAACTGGAAATTCTTGTTTTTTTCTTTGAAGACATTTCTTCAGCTTCTTGGATGAGAATTGACCATCCAATCAGAGCTGAAGAAGCTTCTTGGATGAGAAGTGAAACTTCTTCAAAGAAAAATCAGGAAAGTGCAGTTGCCTCTTGAAAAAAAAAACACCTTTGGGACAACCTGGATGACAGAGAAGCTCCATGGACATAACAGTCATAGGTCTCTTTTGCAGCCCCGTCGTAACTGTGAACAATCATTAAACAAAGGGTCATAAATCAAGGCTTCCCTGCAGCTAAGCCTGGATGAAGATGAAGCTAATAAGAACAAAAGGAAATACAAATTGACGATGTCGGCCGCATATAAGGAGAATAACTACAAAATGTTTTATAGGTGGCATTTATAAATTGCTGGAAATGCAATCATCAACAAGGGACCTTCTACCACATGTGGTGGACATGTCCCAAAGCTAGGGAGTACTGGGGAAAAAAATCCAAAAATGGTTGGAGGAAATAATGGAACAAAAAATGATATGAAACCAGAGCTGTTCCTTCTAGGAATAATAAAAGAAAAGATAAGTAAATAAATTCAATATATTATGCTTCACATTATTATTGCAGCCAGAATTACATTCGGCCAAAATTGGAAACAAAAAAACGCTCCCTCAGAGACAGAGATTATTTTTAAAAAGGTGCTAAATGCACGGAAATGGATAAATTCACAATGGAACTAAGGAATAGAGAGGAAACAGTATTGCAAGACATGGAATAGGTGGTATAATTGGCTTGAAAAAAGATGTAAAATCAATGCACAAATGAATACATAGAAAATATAATAAAAGGAAATGGTATACATTTAAAGAGTAACAGGTGTAAATGTTGTATATATAATATAAATGAGTGACTATGAAATAAGGAGGTATGTGTATAAAACAAGAGGCCTTAGAATGGAAAATTTGAAAGCAGGAAAAGAAAATGACGATAACATAAAGCTGTAAAAGTGCAATTGTGATTTTAATGTTTAAAAAACGTTGGATAAAAATTATTTTTTAAAAAAAGGAAGAGAAGGGGGGTTTCCTTTGTCCCTTTGATCTTCTTCTCCCGATGCCTCCATTTCTTCTCTGCTCCTTCCCAGGTCCAAGGACATAGAAGCTTCTGGTTTTAATGGCACTGCAGCCTTCATGGAGGTCCGTATCCAGTCCATAGTGGTGGAATTCATCCTGACCCACGTGGAACAGATATTTGGAAATGCTCCTCTGTGCGGTGAGTCCTTTGGCTCTTCCCCACAACGTCCTTGCAATGTCAGAGAAAGGGTGGGGGGGTTAAAAGACCCCATATCATTCTGCACAAAATGGCTCACCAATCTCTTCTTTAAAATCTCCAGTGATGGAGCACCCACAGCTTCTGGAGACAAGTCCATCCACTGATTAATTGCTCCAACTGTCAGGAAATTCCTCCTTATTTCTAGGTTGAGTCTCTCCTTGGTCAGTTTCCATCCATTCTTCCTTCTCTGGCCTTCAGGGGCTTTTGAAAATAGCTTGACCCCCTTCTTCCTCCTCTCTGGGGCAGCCCTTCAAATATTGGAAGATGCTCTCCTGTCTCCCCTGGTCCTTCTCTTCCCTAGACCAGCCAGGCCCAGTTCCTGCAACCGTCCATCGTCTGTTTGAGCCTCCAGTCCCCTCATCATCCTGGTTGCTCTTCTCTGCACCCTTTCTAGAGTCTCAACCTCTCTTTTATAGTGTGGGGACCAAAACTGGATGCAGGACTCTAGGTGTGGCCTTACTAAGGCTTTATAGAGTCATACTAGTGATCTATATGTGATCTTGATTGTATCCTTCTGTTAATGCAACTTAGGATTCCATTGGGGGTTTTGGCTGCTGGCTCCTATTTAGCTGGTTGTCCACTAAGACTCCAAGATCCCTCTCACAGTCACTGCTATTAAGCCTGGTTTGACCCAGTCTCTATATGTGTACTTTGGGTTTTTCTTGCCTAAGTGTAAGACTTGACTTTACTCTACCTTGAATTTCATTTTGTTAATTAGGACTCAGTGTCCAAGTCTGTCAAGATCCATCTCGAGCCTGAGCCTATCTTCTAAGGCAGGGGTGTCCAAACTTGGGAACTTTAAGACTTGTGGACTTCAACTCCCAGAATTCTGGGAGTTGAAGTCCACAAGTCTTAAAGTTTCCAAGTTTGGACACCCCTGTTCTAAGGTGTTGGCTATAGGATGAACAGTTGAGGGTGCTAGATGTACTAAAGGTGATAAATATTTCTAGTCTAACTAAGAGAAGGATTGGGGGAGGGACATGAGAGCAGTCTTCCAATATTTGAGGGGCTGCCACAAAGAAGAAGAGGTCAAGCTAATCTCCAAAGCCTCTGAAGGCAGGACAAGAAGCAAGAGGTGGAAACTAATCAAGGAGAGAAGCAACCTAAAACTAAGGGGAAATTTCCTGACAGGTGGAGCAATTAATGGAATGGCTTCCTTCCAGGAGTTGTGGGGGCTTCATCACTGGAGATTTTTAAGAAGAGACTGGACAGCCATTTGTGCAGAATGATGGCTTAAAACCCTAAACCTTAAATCTCCAGCTTAAACAGGGGTTTGGACTAGATGACCTCCAAGGTCCCTTCCAACTCTGTTATTCTGTAAGGGTCTCCTGCTTGAGCAAGGGGGTTAGACTAGATGACCTCCAAGGTGCCTTCCAACTCTGTTATGCTGTAAAGATCTCTTGCTTGAGCAAAGGGGGCTGGACTAGATGACCTCCAAGGTGCCTTCCAACTCTGTTATTCTGTAAGGGTCTCCTGCTTGAGCAAAGGGGCTAGACTAGATGACCTCCAGGGTCCCTTCCAACTCTGTTATTCTGTAAGGGTCTCCTGCTTGAGCAAAGGGGGCTGGACTGGAAGACCTCCAGGGTCCCTTCCAACTCTGTTATTCTGTAAGGGTCTCCTGCTTGAGCAAGGGGGCTGGACTAGAAGACCTCCAAGGTCCCTTCCAACTCTGTTATTCTGTAAGGGTCTCCTGCCTGAGCAAAGGGGGCTGGACTAGAAGACCTCCAAGGTCCCTTCCAACTCTGCTATTCTGTAAGGATATCCTGCTTGAGCAAAGAGGGCTGGACTAGATGACCTCCAAGGTCCCTTCCAACTCTGTTATTCTGTAAGGGTCTCCTGCTTGAGCAAGGGGGTTGGACTAGATGACCTCCAGGGTCCCTTCCAACTCTGTTATTCTGTAAGGGTCTCCTGCTTGAGCAAGGGGGCTGGACTAGAAGACCTCCAAGGTCCCTTCCAACTCTGTTATTCTGTAAGCAACTCCTGCTTGAGCAAAGGGGGCTGGACTAGAAGACCTCCAAGGTCCCTTCCAACTCTGTTATCCTGTATAAGTGTACCTAAATCCAGAACTTCTTTGTCATCGTTCCTAGGTGGCACCCGTGAGGCCATCAGGAGATCCATGCTAGCTATGTCACCAGTGGTCCTACCTGAGTATTACACGCCCTACAATGTGCCCACGATGCTGAACCAGGGGGATGGGCCTCCCCAGATGAGACCCTACCACACCATCATCGATCTCGACGAAAGCAAGTAAGCGTCTATCTCTTCTGTCTTCTTCGGCTCCCTCCAAGGGAAGAGCAGTTTCTCCTAACCCAGGTCTCTTCTAAACGATGGTCCTACTGTAGCAAACATCTAGAGGAGCCTTGGAGGACCACCCTGGTTTTGTCTAATTTACAAGGGGAGGGATCCCCAGAAAGATTGGCAGAAATGTCCAAAGATAAGTCAACCAAGGCCAAAGGAATTTAAAAGAATACAATAAATTTTGTAAACTAAAATGTCGATAGCTCACAAAGATGACTAGGTGCATTAGATATATCATTAGATATTAAGACATCTGACTGTGCAGAAATGAACAGATTAACGTTGGCAATGAAAGATAAGGAAGAAGCAGAGAATTATAAGCTCTGGGGATGTTTTTATCGCTGGATAAAAAATGAATAAAGACAAAAAGAAACAGAAAGAATAATTTGGAAAAGAACGTAGAATTATAGCAGAGGAGTTGAATTAAAAGGCAATTAAAATGGAAAGGTAAAGGTAAGATAAAAATAGATTTAAAATGATGCAACTGATTTAATAGATTTAAATATGGTGACACAAAGATTGCACCCAGATGACACACTGTAAGATTAATGATGTAAGAGTGGTTATGGAAAAATAAAAATTAAAAAAAACTTTTTTTAAAAAAGGGGGAGGGATCCCCAGGGGTGTCGATCCATCCCCTCTCCTAGGAGGGTCAGCCTTAACCTCCTGCTCACCCACTACATTTAGGCTGAGCTTCCACCTCTCATCCTGGCACCATGGTTGACAGTCAGCCCCCCACCATCACCATTGTCCATATAACTGTTAACTGCTCCAGCCATGATCAGCGCCAGGTTCTAAGCTCATTTTGGACAAAAGGCCACCTAAGAGCTCTTCGCAAGGGCATGAGGTTGGTTCTTGCATCACCACTTCCCTCCCCGCCCTCACCAGCTGAATTGCCAGTTGGCAATGCAGCCCCTTACCTTCCTGCCGCCCACTAAGGTCCGCCACCTTCCCTGGCAGCAGCTTAAGTGATTTGAATTCCAACATTTGGAGTTTCTAGTCTAGTTTTTCTCAAGGCACGATGGAGGCAAATATCTAAGGAGCAATTTCTTTGCTTTATTGTTAAATGTATTTGCCACCTGTTAGACACTTGTTCTAACTACAGTGGTTTCCACCAATCCTATTGGTCGAAGGGTCTGACAGCTCCCTATAAAAGAGCTGCTGTCAGTCTGAACCTTCGCTGGATTGTTCCCACTTGTGGTTACCCAATCTAACACCACCTGTATATGATCTTGGCATTCTCCTTTCCCAATTTTGAACTGGTATGTAATCCTTCCTTCCTCTCTTCCCCCCTCTATTTCTCTCTCCTTCCTTCCTCCCTCCCTCCCTCTATTTCTCTCCTTCCTTCCTTCCTCCTCCCCCCTCCCCCTTTTTCTTTTCTCCAACTTGTCTTTCTTTTCTTTCTTTCTTCCTTCCTTCCTCTTTTTTCTTTTTTCCAACCTGTCTTTCTTTTCTTCCTCCCTCCCTTCCTCCCTCCTCTCCTTTTTTCCAACCTCTTTCCTTCCTTCCTTCCTTCCTTTTTCCCTCCCTTCCTTTTTTTCTTTTTTCCAACTTGTCTTTTCTTCCTTCCTCCTTTGCTTTTTTCCAACCTGTCTTTCCTTCCATCCTCCCTCCCTTCCTTCCTTTATTTCTCTCTCCCTCTCCTCCTTTTCCTTTCTTCCACTCTATCTTCCCTTCCTTCCTCCCTCTCTCCCTCTCTCCTTTCATGTTTTCCAACTTGTCTTTCTTTTCTTCCTCCCTCCCTTCCATCTCATGAAGCTGAAATAATGTCTGGAATGCGTAGGACCTCCTTCCACAGGCAGTGCGTTGGGACTAGAAGACCTCCAAGGGTCCCTGGGGGCAGCCTCACCAGCTTCCTCTAAATGCCCGGCTTTCCCCCTCAGCCTCCTTTGTAACCTGAATCCCGCCTCTTTTCAGAAGAAAAGGGTCTGTCAAGGCTAAGAAATGGAGGTCCTTCTTCAACCTAGGACGATCCAGCCACGACTCCAAACGCAAGTTGAATAAGGCGGAAGAGAAAGGTAAGAGGCGGCTGGTCCTTGCCCAGACGAAATCCATGCATGCATCGAGCAGAGCAATCTGCGCCACACACAGGGGTGGGATTCAGCAGCTTTGGACCAGTTAAGGCAAACCGGATGTTAATTATAATCTGGTTTGCCGAATCCAGAGATGGGTTCCTTCCAGTTTGGCCGAACCGGTAGCGGTATGGAGGCCTGGATTGCTGGAATCGGCAGCGACCCAGGCCTGCCACACCCGCAATCCGATTCCCCGGTCAGCGTCATTGGTGCCACCATCTTGTTTTTTTAAGTTCTGCGCATGCACATAAACAATTTTAATTGAACTGTGCATGGGCGCGCAAAGGCGAACAGGCAGTAAAGCCAGCCAGACCCCACTCCTGGCCGAACCGGTAGTTGCAAGGACTGGCTGGCCCCGCCCATCCCACCCAGCCCCTCCCAGGAATCTCCATGGGGCCCATTTTGGATGCCAGGGAAGTGCGGGGCCCACGCAGAGGCTCTGGAATGGCGAAAAATGGGCATACCAGAAGTCTGGGCCCTTTTCTGGTCTCTGCAGACCAGGGAAGGCCCATTTTTGCCCTCCCGGAGGCTCAGAAGAAGCCCCCGGAGCCTGGGGAGGGCAAAAACACACACACAAATAGGCCACACCCACCCAGCAACTGGGCAGATAGCCAGTTGCTAAAATGTCGCTTGCCCCCCTGCCTCCCATGTTGTGGAGAAACAACACAGGTAGTTCCCCCTTCCCCAGTGTGAGGCTTGGGAAAGGCCACCATGATGGGGCAGGGATGGGTTTCACCTTTTCTTTACTACCGGTTCTGTGGGCGTGGCTTATTTTGTGGGCGTGGCTGGCTGCCGAGCACCCTGCTCATGAGTAAACTTGCTCACGAGTAAACTGCAGGTTAGAGGCAGCTGTCAGATCCTGGCATGCTTGCTTGGCTGCTCATCCCCCACCACCCCCCGGAACTCGCAAGAAGCATTTTCACTAGCTTGACGTGTACCATATAACACTTCATGTCATCCCATGATAGCCTGATCTTGTTAACACACAATTTGCATATTCAGCAGGCATATTTCCCACATTATCATCGGTTTTCAGGTACCGTATTTTTCAGAGTATAAGACGCACCTTTTTCCGTCAAAAAAAGAGGCTGAAAATCTGGGTGCGTCTTATATATCAAATACAGCATTTTTGCCTCCTGATGCCCCGCCCCCTTCACCAAAATGGCCCTGCAGAGCCTGTAGGACAGGGGTGTCCAAACTTGGGAACTTTAAGACTTGTGGACTTCAACTCCCAGAATTCCCCAGCCAGCATGGCTGGCTGGGGAATACTGGGAGTTGAAGTCCACAAGTCTTAAAGTTCCCAAGTTTGGACACCCCTGCTGTAGGAAGCTTTCAGGGTGCTCCTGGGGGCTGGGGAGGACAGAAATGAGCGGAAAACGGGCCATTTTTTTAAAAAAAAACCAGCCACCAGCAGACCCTATAAGCCTCCATAAGGCTATGCAATTTTTTTGACAAAAACCGGCCCTGTTTTCGTGAAAAACATGCCGTTTTATTGCTCGGTTTTGCCCCACCCTCAGGAGCCCTCTGCAAGCCCACCCAAGGCTACTCATGATTTTTTTAAAAAAAACGGGGCCGTTTTTGGGAGGTTTGCAGAGTGCAAATACTTTTTTTTGCCTTTTGGAAACCTCTTTAACTGATTGATGAGCATTAGATTGATCAAGTGCTGTGCCAGCAGAAAGAAAGTCTCAGGTGCTGCAGATTGTCAGCGATTTCTTTCTCCAGCACATGGATAAATACACCTGGAAACATCTACCTACCTAACTACCTACTTACTGTATTTCTCTCTCTCTCGCTCTTTCTATTTCTCTCTATCCCTCTTCCTACCTACCCTCTCTCTCCCCCTACCTACCTACTGCATTTCTATCTCTATCTCTCTATTCCTCGCTCTATCCCTTTATCTACCTACCTACAGTACCTATCTACTCTCTCTCTCCCCCTACCTACCTACTGTATTTCTATCTCTCTATCTCTATTTCTCTCTCTATCCCTTTATCTACCTACCTCCCTAACTACTCTCTCTCTCTCCTTACCTACCTATTGTATTTCTATCTCTATCTCTCTCTCTCTATTTCTCTCTCTATCCCTTTATCTACCTACCTACCTATCTACCCTCTCTCTTCCCCTACCTACCTACTGTATTTCTCTCTCTCTCTCTCTCTCTCTCTCTCTCTATTTCTCTCTCTATCCCTTTATCTACCTCCCTAACTACTCTCTCTCTCCCTCCCTACCTACTGTATTTCTATCTCTCTATCTCTCTATTTCTCTCTCTATCCCTTTATCTACCTCCCTAACTACTCTCTCTCTCCCTCCCTACCTACTGTATTTCTATCTCTCTATCTCTCTATTTCTCTCTCTATCCCTTTATCTACCTCCCTAACTACTCTCTCTCTCCCTACCTACCTACTGTATTTCTATCTCTCTATCTCTCTATTTCTCTCTCTATCCCTTTATCTACCTCCCTAACTACTCTCTCTCTCCCTCCCTACCTACTGTATTTCTATCTATCTATCTCTCTATTTCTCTCTCTATCCCTTTATCTACCTCCCTAACTACTCTCTCTCTCCCTACCTACCTACTGTATTTCTATCTCTCTATCTCTCTATTTTTCTCTCTATCCCTTTATCTACCTCCCTAACTACTCTCTCTCTCCCTCCCTACCTACTGTATTTCTATCTCTCTATCTCTCTATTTCTCTCTCTATCCCTTTATCTACCTCCCTAACTACTCTCTCTCTCCCTCCCTACCTACTGTATTTCTATCTCTCTATCTCTCTATTTCTCTCTCTATCCCTTTATCTACCTCCCTAACTACTCTCTCTCTCCCTACCTACCTACTGTATTTCTATCTATCTATCTCTCTATTTCTCTCTCTATCCCTTTATCTACCTCCCTAACTACTCTCTCTCTCCCTCCCTACCTACTGTATTTCTATCTATCTATCTCTCTATTTCTCTCTCTATCCCTTTATCTACCTCCCTAACTACTCTCTCTCTCCCTACCTACCTACTGTATTTCTATCTCTCTATCTCTCTATTTCTCTCTCTATCCCTTTATCTACCTCCCTAACTACTCTCTCTCTCCCTCCCTACCTACTGTATTTCTATCTCTCTATCTCTCTATTTCTCTCTCTATCCCTTTATCTACCTCCCTAACTACTCTCTCTCTCCCTACCTACCTACTGTATTTCTATCTCTCTATCTCTCTATTTCTCTCTCTATCCCTTTATCTACCTCCCTAACTACTCTCTCTCTCCCTACCTACCTACTGTATTTCTATCTCTCTATCTCTCTATTTCTCTCTCTATCCCTTTATCTACCTCCCTAACTACTCTCTCTCTCTCCCTACCTACCTACTGTATTTCTATCTCTCTATCTCTCTATTTCTCTCTCTATCCCTTTATCTACCTCCCTAACTACTCTCTCTCTCTCCCTACCTACCGACTGCATTTCTCTCTCTTTCTCTCCCTCTCTATCCCTTTATCTACCTACTTACTTTTTTAAAAAAAAAAAAGCCTCTTCAAAACCTTGGTGCGCCTTATACTTCGGTGCGTCTTATATTGTGAAAAATACGGTAACTAAAGTTGAAATCTTTATGTCTGGCCAGTATGAACCAGTTCTATTTTTTTTCCAGTCCATCGCAACTTTGAATGCTCTTTAAGCGACCATTCATCAGTTGAGGATTACCAGAATTTTCCCGGGTGTTTTTGTAAGAAAATTAAAATCGGCATTCCTAACAGAAACATTTGAGATTGAGGAAATACTTGTCGATATAGTTCCATGATGACAAATCTATGGCACGAGAGCCGTCGCCCCAGTTTAGCTCTGTCGCGCATGTGCACGTGCCTCCCACCAGCCAGCTGGTCTTCGGGTCTTCGCAGCACATGCATGGAGGTGGGGCCCCCACATGTGCATGTGAGGGGGTAGGGGCGTCATGGGGTGCACATGCATTGCGAGGGCCACACGCATATTGCATTTTGGCGGGATGCTTTGGTCACTCGGCCCGGAAAAGGTTACCCATCAACATTATAGTTCAATCCTTCCTTTTCTGTTCCAGATTACAAACTGGGTAAGATGCGCCTACGCCCCGCCAAAAGCATGGACTCCCTCAGCTGCATGATATCTGTCAATGACAGTAAGTCCAGAAATCAGCAAAAATCTGCAGAAAAAATATTCTACGATCCTATTCACTCTATCCATCTATCTATCTATCTATCTATCTATCTATCTATCTATCTATCTATCTATCTATCTATCATTATCTATCAATCTATCTATCTATCTATCTATCATCTATCTATATATGATGAGAGCTAGATAGCTTGAAATAGATCTATACTAGTCTCCCTTTATTTATTTATCAGCACAAATACAACACAAATATAAAAAAGGCAACATTAAAAATAAAAATATGGTTTTCTGCCTGGATGGTTTTCTGTAATGAGCCGAAGGACAGAAAGAGGGAGTAGTGAGCTTCCTCCCATATTTGGGCATACCAGGAGTTGTAACATAAATACATACCTATTTCCCTGGCTCAGCTGATAAGGAGGAGAGCCTGTGGCTTAGTGGCTAAGACTCCTGCCTAATATGTAATACAGACCAGGTTCAAATCCCAGTAAGGGTATGGCTAGCTGATGTGGAGCTAAATAGCTTGAAATAGATCTATACTAGTCTTCCTTTATTTATTTATCAGCACAAATACAACATATATATATGTGTGTGTGTGTATGTGTGTGTGTGTGTGTGCTGTGTTGTATTGTACAGGCTCTCCTCCTTATCAGTTGAGCCAGGGAAATAGGTATGTATTTGTGTTACAACCCCTGGTATGCCCAAATATGGGAGGAAGCTTGCTACTCCCTCTTTCTGTCCTTCGGCTCATTACAGAAGACCATTATATATATAATCTCTATCTATCTATCTATCTATCTATCTATCTATCTATCTATCTATCTATCTATCTATCTATCTATCAATGTTTCAGCATAATTATGGAACGCCTTGAGGAATTTCAACCAAACACAACCAAACTTGGTACATCAATGACTTTCTCTGGAAACAAATACTGTGGGGGTAAGAGAACCCCTAACACCCCTTGGGGGGGGGTCTGTTATGATACAGCCTGTTTGCCTTAAAATGGCTTCTACTGTACAGCACAGTGGAGTTGCCATGGTAACGGCTCCACAGTACTCCACAAGGGGGCTCCCTCTGATAAGGGGGAAAATGCAACATTAGAAATGACGTTTGATCCGGACGTTTCCCCCCTATAAATAAATACCTGGGCAACGGTTATCAGCACTAGTAGATTATAAATGTGACACCAACTATGGTTAAACCATTTATAACCTCCCATGGGATGGGAGAAATGATGATTAAATGTCTGCTTCCTCCAGCTCTCTCTTCCCTGGTGATCCCACCTCAGTCTGGCCGGAGATGAGGGAGACGCCTGGCTTCCTTGTTTTATAAGAATTTTATTAGAATGTTCATAATATTGTTTTATTTATTTTTTATTCATGGTAGTGGAAACCACACGGAGCCACGATAGCGAGGCGGGTGGCATAGAAATTTAATCAATAAATAAGGAATCCAAATGAAAATAAAGATAGCAGGGAAATGGGGCAGGGAAAGAAAGGAGAAAAAGAGGTATAGGGAAAAGGGGAAAGAGGTAAAAAAAGCATCAGGAATAATAGAATAACCCTGTTCTGTCCTGTCCATATTCTAGACTATTCTGTTTTGTTTTGTTCTCTTCTTATTCTGTTCTGTTCTATTTCTTTCTGTTCTGCCCTACTTATTCCTATTCTATTCTGTTCTGTTCTGTTCTTATTCTGTTCTGTCCTATTCTATTCTGTTCTATTCCTATTCTGTTCTATTTCTATTCTGTTCTGCCCTGCTTGTCCCTATTCTATTCTGTTTTGTTCTGTTTTTATTCTCTTCTGTTCTATTCATATTCTGTTCTATTCATATTCTGTTCTGCCGTACTATTTTATTCTCTTCTGTTTTGTATTATTCCTATTCCTATTCTATTCTGTACTATTTTTAGTCCGTTCTGTTCTTCTATCCTATTCTGTTCTGTTTTCTCCTATTCCTATTCTATTGTTGTGTTCTGTTATTTCTATTCTGTTCTGTTCTGTGCTATTCCTATTCTGTTCTGTTATGTCCTGTCCTATTTCTCTATTTCTATTCTATTCCTATTCTGTTCTGTTCTACATTCTCTTCTCTTCCATTCCATTCCATTCCTATATTCTGTTCTATTCTATTCTATTCTGTTCTGTTCTATTCTATTCTATTCTGTTCTGTTCTATATTCTCTTCTCTTCCATTCCATTCCTAAATTCTGTTCTGTTCTGTTTTATATTCTCTTCTCTTCCATTCCATTCCATTCCTATATTCTGTTCTATTCTGTTCTGTTCTGTTCTATTCTATTCTGTTCTGTTCTGTTCTATATTCTCTTCTCTTCCATTCCATTCCTAAATTCTGTTCTGTTCTGTTCTGTTTTATATTCTCTTCCATTCCACTCCATTCCATTCCTATATTCTGTTCTATTCTATTCTGTTCTATTCTATTCTGTTCTGTTCTATATTCTCTTCTCTTCCATTCCATTCCTATATTCTGTTCTGTTCTGTTTATATTCTCTTCTCTTCCCTTCTCTTCCATTCCATTCCTATATTCTGTTCTATTCTATTCTATTCTATTCTATGCTATGCTATGCTATGCTGTTCTGTTCTGTTCTATATTCTCTTCTCTTCTCTTCCATTCCATTCCTTTATTCTGTTCTGTTCTGTTCTATTCTGTTCTGTTCTATATTCTCTTCTCTTCCATTCCATTCCTATATTCTATTCTATTCTGTTCTGTTCTATATTCTATTCTATTCTATTCTCTGTTCTATTCTATTCTATTCTACTCTACTCTACTCTACTCTACTCCATTCCATTCCATTGGTTGGATACCTGGGCGTTGCTCCAAAACTTTCTCTGATTGGTCCCTCTCTTTTGCATGCAGGCGATGCTCGCCTGGGGACGGAGATACCTCCAAAACACGAGTGTTTTGATGGCCCAGTTTCACTTGACAGCAGCTTCTCCGAATCCGCCTACATGTCCGCCAAGAGCAAATGCGAAGACACGCAGGAGGAAGCCACCAAGTCAGAACCCACCACCCCCAAACTCAGCAGGTCCGGTCTCATTGGGGGGACCTCTCAAGGACGGTCACCCAAGAGCTCCGGGAACCGGGCTGAGAAATGTGCCGGAGTCCATATCTCAGGACCTTTCTCGGTCACCGTCCCCTTCCACATCACGTCCAACCTTACTTTGTCCCGGCTGACCAGAGGTCTGGAGTGTCCAGCGCTGAGCTACTACGGCTTGGAGACTCCGGAGGCCATTTCTTCCAATGGAGAAGACTTTCCCGGGGTGGCAGAAGACAAGGAGAAACTCATGTGTGCCCTCCCTGCAAATAAGGAAGCAGACGAAGGTCAGTGTTGATATTTGTATTGCAGTCGAGACTGATAGTAATAGAACAGAACAACAGAACAGAATAACCAGGTTGGAAGGGACCTTGGAGGTCTTCTAGTCCAACCCCTGCTCAAGCAGGACACCTTATACCATTATACTCTTCTTAAAAGCCTCCAGTGATGGAGCATTCACAACTTCTAGAGGCAAGTTGTTCCACTGAGCAATTGTTCTCACTGTCAAGACTTTCCTCCTTCGTTCTAGGTTGCTTCTCTCCTTGATTAGTTTCCATCTATTCTTTCTTGTCCTGCCTTCTGGTGCTTGATTGAAGAGAGAGTCAAGCTATTCTCCAAAGCACCAGAAAGCAAGACAAGAAGACATGGATGGAAACTAATCAAGGAGAGAAGCAAACAAGAACTAAGGAGGAATTTCCCGGCCGTGAGAACGGTTAGCCAGTTAAATTGTTTAATTAAACCATGATCAAGGGCAGGAAGTAGTGATTCCAAAAGCAGCATTCCAGAGGGATGGCTTTGGTTATGGTTCCAGGTCTTTGCATCTCCTTCAAATATCAAGATACAAAGTGGGTGTAAGCTCCACATTAAGAGGAAGCCAGTTCCTTAATCAATGTAGCCTCTTAACCTAGTGAATTGCACATTCCTGCTATTCTTTTATGGAGATCCTCAGCCATTCAAGTCCAGTTGTCCCAAAGGTGCTTTTTTCAAGAAGCAACTGGACTTTCTTAGTGGTTTGTTGTTGGTTTTTTTGAAGATGTTTCGCTTCTCCTCCCAAGAGCTTCTTCTGCTCTGACTGGATGGTGGGGAAGGGAAGGATTTATATTCCTTGCAGACAGCTGGACATTTGCATCCTTTTAGAGGGTCGTTGAGGCCACTTGGGGATTTATCTGTGTCCTCAGGGTCCCCTGAGTGGTGCAGATGGGCGTGGATCCTTCTTGGGAGTGCTAAGAGGACTAAGAGGTTGGTAGACTGGAGACAGATGGTGTACATTGGAGAAACAAAACAGCCACTTCACAAGCACATGGCACAACATAGGAGAACAAACCCACCAGGACTCCATCCATTATTCCATCTGCATTTAAAGGACAAAGCCCACTCTTTTGAAGACCACAAAGTTCCATATTTTGGACAGAATGGATTGCTGGTTTGAAAGAGGGGTCAAAAGGGCCAAATATGTCAAAATTGAACAGCCCTCCCTCAACAGAGGGGGGAGGGATATGACCAGAGGTGGCATTTAGCAGGTTCTGACCACTTCTGGAGAACTGGTAGTGGAAATTTTGAATAGTTTGGAGAACCAGCAAATACCACCTCTGGCTGGCCCCGCCCCCATCTATTCTCTTCCTCCCGAGTCCCAGCTGATCCGGAGGGAATGGGGATTTTACAGTATCCGTCCCTTGCCACGTCCACCAAGCCACACCCACAGAACCGGTAATTTAAAAAAAATGAATACCACCACTGGATAAGACATCATCTATCTCCAGTCTACAGAAGGAAGGAAGGAAGGAAGGAAGGAAGGAAGGTAGGAAGGAAAGAAGGAAGGAAGGAAGGAAGGAAGGAAGGAGAAAAAGAATAGCAACAGCCCTTAGACTTATATACCGCTTCACGGTGCTTTCAAGCCCTCTCTAAGCGGTTTACAGAGTCAGCATATTTGCCCCCAACAATCTGGGTCCTCATTTTACCCACCTCGGAAGGATGGAAGGCTGAGTCAACCTTTAAGAAGAAGGAAGGAAGGAAGGAAGGAAGGAAGGAAGGAAGGAAGGAAGGAAGGAAGGAAGGAGAAAAAGAATAGCAATAGCCCTTAGACTTATATCCCGCTTCACAGAGCTTTTACAGCCCTCTCTAAGCAGTTTACAAAGTCAGCCTCTTTCCCCCGACAATCTGGGTCCTCATCTTACCGACCTCGGAAGGATGGAAGGCTGAGTCAACCTTGAACCAGTGAGATTCGAACTGCCAAATTGCAGGCAGCCGGCAGTCAGTAGAAGTAGCCTGCAGTACTGCACTCTAACCACTGCACCACCACGGCTCTTGACTTACAACAATTCATTTAGTGACTGTTCAACGTTACGAACGGCACTGTTAGTTAGTTTAATTGATTGATTAGCCCATAGACCATACCAAAGTGCAGAGTTCCAAATAATTACTTAAACCCAATAACAACCATTTAAAATGGAATTGGAGTAAAATACAATGATTTAGTACATGGATAAATAAAATACAATAAAATTATATTCCAGTATCACTCCTCCTAGTTAGCTCAATTGCAACAGCACTGAAAAAAGTGACTTATGACCATTGTTTGCAGTTACGACCTTTGTAGCATCCCCGTGCTCACGTGATCAAAATTTAATGCTTGGCAACTGACTCGTACTTACGACGGTTCCAGTGTCCCACGATCACATGGTCCCCTTTTGTGACCTCCTGACAAGTGAATTCCATGGGGAAGTTAAGATTCACTTAACAACCAGGTTACTAACTTATCAGGGATGCGGTGGCTCAGCGGCTAACACTCTGAGCTTGTCGATCAGAAAGGTCGGCAGTTCGGCAGTTCAAATCCCCAGCGTCGCGTAACGGAGTGAGCTCCCGTGACTTGTCCCAGCTTCTGCCAACTTAGCAGTTCGAAAGGACACAAAAATGCAAGTAGAAAAATAGGAACCACCTTTGGTGGGAAGGGAACAGCGTTCCGTGCGCTTTCGGCATTGAGTCATGCCGGCCACATGACCACGGAGACGTCTTCGGACAGAGCTGGCTCTTCAGCTTTGAAACGGAGATGAGCAGCGCCCCCTAGAGTCAGGAACGATATGTGCAGGGGGAAACTTTACCTTTACTAACTTACCAACTGCAGTGATTCGCCTGGTGGCAACATAGGTGGTAAAAAAGGGCTGAACCGACTTAACAAACATCTCATTAGCAACAGAAATTTTGGGCTCAATTGTGGATCATAAGTCGAGGGCTACCCGTATTTGTACTCCGCAAGGACCTAGTCCCTACAGTGCAATCTGGACTGAGCTGTATTTTATTTATTTTTTTGCTTGCGTGCGTTTTAGGAACAAACGCCCAAGCCGAAATGGATGCTGAAGAGAGCCGGATGTCTATGGAGGTGGAGGATTCCTTCTCGTTCCTCGACATCCCCGACAGCTGGATTGACACCGTGCTGGAAGAAGAGCAGCTGCAGAGGGATCCCGGGGAAGGCCCCGAGCTTCCCCCACGCAGCTTGGACACCTTCCCGAGCATGGAAGAGGATTTGGGAAGCGGGTTTATGAACGAGATGATCGCGGCTGGGATGGAGGCGAGTGCCCCACGTTTGGCCTTCTTCTTTCTCTACTCTCCTTTTTTTTTGTTTTTCCCCGGGCTGAGGAAAAAAGGGGAGAGCCTTGTGAAGAAGAGTTGACACCTTCTTCTCGCTTGGTATCTTGGCGGCACCTTTCCTTCTCGTGGCTTCCCGCCTCCTGGGAATTGGCTTGGGCTGAGGGGAAGCGGCTGGCCCAAAGCCTCCAAGAAGGCTTTAGTACCTGAGGAGGAACTAGAACTCACTGTCCCCTGGTCATTGGCCCAAAGTCACTGAGCTGATTTTCATGCCTCAGGCATGAATTAGAACTCACACTTTCGCTTGGTGATTAGCCCAAAGTCACCCAGCTGGCTTTCCATGCCTAAGACAGAACTAGAACTCACCGTCTCCTGGTGCTTGGCCCAAAGTCACTGAGCTGATTTGCGTGCCTAAGACAGAACTAGAACTCACCGTCTCCTGGTTTCTAGCCTAGTGCCTTCACCTAATGCCTAAAATGGGAAATACGATTCTCATTGATTTCCTGATGAGGAAGTATGTTAAAAAATGGATGCTCCGTAATATTTATTTCTTTTTCAAATTAAGTGTGTGACGATTATAAATGCATACCTTCTCTTAATTCTTGAGAAATCAGGTCTTGTTTCTAACGCTTCCTCCTTCCTTCTACCCCCCTTTAGCTGGAGATGTATTCTATGGTGCCACACCGGGATTACCTGTCCATTGAAGAATGCATGAATGAGCATTCGGAAGGAGAAGATGACCAGTACTATCTCGCCATGGGATACATTGAGGAAGAGCCATCTAAGGAGGTAGAGGCTGAAGAAGTCTACCTGAGCGCTTTTGATGATCTCAGCCCCATCGCTAGCAAACTAGGACATATTCAGCAATCCGACGTAGATCAAACGCCTCACATTCCTTCCCCAAACCTCACCGTGGAAGATCAGACCTCCGAGATGTCTACAGAAACCTTGGGTGAAGAGCCAAAGAGCTCATGGTTGCCTGAACCTGGCTTGGAACCTCAACCAGGTGACGAGGAGGTTACGACTAGGTCAACTGGTGATCTAGTCATAACCAAGGACCCGGATCCAGAATTAGCCAAGCTGTGTGAAGTGGGTTCCAGGAGCAACACCAATGAGATGGAAGGATGTCACCTGATTGACAAAGCTGAGGTGGAACCCATTTTTTCAATGTTGCAAATCGGAGATGCCATTGTTGGAAGTGAGGTTGGCCTCTTTGCCCCCAAAATTGAATGTCCTGGAGAAGTTGCTGACCCAAAATCTCTGGATGCAGAATCTGAGGGGGGAAATGCCGAGGATAGTAAGGCGGAACCCATTATTTCGCCGTTGCAGATAGGAGATAGAAATGGAGTGGATCCCTTTGTCCCCCAAACTGGGTGCCCTGAAAACGTTGCCAGCCCAACACCTTGGGATCCAGAGTCTGAAAACCAACCAATCAAATCAAGTACGGTAGAGAAGTGGCAACCTCAGAGCCCATCTGAAAGTGAAGAGGCTCCACATTTTCCTTGCAACATGAGAGTAGAAGTTCCTCCAGAGGTGATTAGAAGATGCAAGAAACTCTTGGGAGATACCCTTGTGGTTGAAGGGACGGGAGAAATGCCTCACGGAAATGCCGCTTCATCTGTGGAGCATCTCAACTTACTTCAAAGTCCGATTCCTTCTTTACTGGACAATAATTCCAAGAAGGTAAGCTTCCCAGCACCGGATCCAGAGCATACGTCTCCTCCTTATTCCCCTGCACCTTTGTCTGACGGTTGCATGGACTCTGAAGACTTCTCCCTCACAGCTTCTTCTCCAAAACCTTGCCTGGAAAATCTTCTGCAGAAACTTCAGCCCGGGTTGCCTGTTGAAGCTTCGTATGCTCCGAAACATGAACTCTTGGATGGAAGTGTCCACATGAAGTTGACATCGACCACACCCCGCGTTCAGCAAGTGAAATCGTTCCCGGTGGTGCCCCCAAAGCCTCAATTCGCTAAGGTGCCTCCTTCCTTAAAACCAGTGATTCCCAGCAAGGAACATCTCACTGCTGTCCCGGTGAAGACTTGTGAGAATGGAGCCAAGCAGGAACACAACCAAAGCTCTTTGAAAAGGCCTTTCCACCTGACCAGCTCAGAACATACCTCGAACAGCCACCAAAAGACAGAACGTTGTCCGACATCTCCTAGCCCATCCAGCTCTTCTGAGAATTGTTGCAGCCTTCCGGAGACCCTCCTGAAGCAGCGCAACTCCATGCCGGTCAGCTTGGAGAAGTTCAGCAGGGACTGTAAGGATGTGGAGGACAGCAGCCCAAAGCCACCTCCTTCTTCACGGGACAAATGCTTTTCGTGGTCCAAGAGTGGAGACTTTGGAGGAGGAGGCGGCCTTCATCTCCCGCAGGGCAGTTTGGAGCAGCGGAGCAGCGGCCAACACGACGAAGGGAAAGGAGCAGAGAGGCCCACCAAGGAGGGCTTGGAGGGCACCGCTCTCCAGAAGCAACGCTGGAGCAACTGGCGTTATAGCGGGAGCATGTCGTTCGACGAGGCCGTGGCCCTCGCCAAGGAGAGGCACACGATCCAGGCTCCCGTGCGGAGAATGCAAACCGTGGACAGTTCAGATGGAGCGTCCAAAGTGGAGAAGACTGCTCCTGCCCTCAAGCCTGTTCTGTGGTCTCCTCAAAGGCCGCTGAGTTGCATGAGCCCAGCTGGGCCTCCGGAAGCTCACCTTTTGGGAAAGATGGCTTGTCCTCCAGGGTTGCCCGGCAGCATCCCAGAAGGGGTGAGGCCACCGAGACTGGAAGCTTTCTCTCAGGACTTTCCCCCGAGGAGCAGAGTGAGCTTATCCAAGATAGGACGCCGCTTGTCCGTCTCTGACGAAGCATACTTCGGATTGTCCCACGAGAAGAGATGACTTTAACAGATTGACAGAGTTGGAAGGGACCTCGGAGGTCATCGAGTCCAACCCTCCCGCCCAAGCAGGAGACCCTGCTCCATTTCTGACAGAGGGCAGTTCAGTCTCTTCTTGAAAGCCTCCAGTGATGAAGCTCCCACAACTTCCAAAAGCAACTTCTGTTCCATGGGTTGATTGTTTTCCCTGTCAGGAAATTCCTCCTTATTTCCAGGTTGAATCTCTCCTTGGTCAGTTTCCATCTGGTCTTCAGGGGCTTTGGAGAATACCTTGACCCCCTTCCTCCTCTCTGGGGCAGCCCCTCAAATATTGGGAGATGCTCTCCTGTCTCCCCTGGTCCTTCTCTTCCCTAGACTAGCCAGGCCCAGTTCCTGCAATTGTTCATTGTATGCTTTAGCCTCCCGTCCCCTCATTATCCTGGTTGCTCTTCTCTGCACTCTTTCTAGAGTCTCCACATCTTTTTTTTATAGTGTGGGGACCAAAACTGGATCCAGTACTCTAGGTGTGCCCTTACTTAACTTAACTTAACTTTATTGGATTTCTAGACCGCCCCTCTCTCAAAAGAGACTCGGGGCGGTGTACAGTCATATTAAAATAGTTAAACAGTAAATATACATGTTCTAAGTATACAAAAAATAAATTAAACATAGGACTGGAGGAGGTAGTAGAAGTTCCCTGTACAATTTAGTTAAGTTAGATTAAAAATTTTTAAAAATTTAAAAAAGTTAAAAACATTAACCTTAAAAGCTATCCCAAATAAAATATCCGCCAGGAGGTAAGAGTAGAGCTATAAGTGGGCCAGGCCGGCTAGTCGGAACAGGTGGGTCTTAAGTTTTTGTCGGAAGGAGTGGAAGTCGGTAGTAGTTCTAATATCGGGGGGGAGGTCATTCCAGAGGGTTGGGCCCATCACAGAGAAGGCTCTACTCCTAGGCGCCGCCCGTTGGCATTGCTTGGTGGACGGCACCCGGAGGAGTCCCTCCCTGTGTGAGCGAATTGGTCGCAGGGATGTATGTGGTAGAATGCGATCCCGCAGGTAACTAGGCCCTGTGCCATGGAGCGCTTTGAAGATGGTGATCAACACCTTGAAACGCACCCGAAAAACCACAGGTAGCCAGTGCAGCTCGCGCAGGAAAGGTGTTATGTGGGAGTACCTAGTACTCCCCATGATGGCCCGCGCGGCCGCATTCTGAACTAGCTGTAGTCTTCGGGTACATCTCAAGGGGAGCCCCATGTAGAGAGCGTTGCAGTAGTCCAGACGAGACGTCACCAGCGCATGAGTGACTGTGCGTAAGGCATCCCGGTCCAATAGGGGGCGCAATTGGCGCACCAGGTGAACCTGGTGGAACGCCCCCCTTGCCACGGCTGCCACATGGTCATCCATCGACAGCCGGGCATCTAGGAGGACGCCCAAATTGCGCGCCCGTTCCACAGGGGGCAGTTGTTCGCCCCCTATGGCCAGTGATGGAATCAACTGGTTGAACCGAGGTGCCGGTAACCACAGCCACTCAGTCTTGGAGGGGTTAAGCTTGAGTCTGTTGTCCCCCATCCAGACCCGGACGGCTTCCAAGCACCGGGACATCATTTCGACAGCCTCGTTGGGGTGGTTTGGGGTGGAAATGTACAGCTGAGTGTCATCAGCGTACAGATGGTATCCAACCCCAAAACCACGGATGATCTCACCCAGCGGCTTCACGTATGTGTTGAACAGAAGGGGCGAGAGGACCGATCCCTGCGGCACTCCACAAGTGAGTGACCTCAGGGCCGACCTCTGCCCCCCTGCCAACACACATTGCGTCCGGTCGGAGAGGTAGGAGCCGAACCACCGCAAAACGGTACCCCCAACTCCCATCCCCTCCAGCCGGCGCAATAGGATACCATGGTCGATGGTAT
The DNA here is from genome assembly GCA_029891615.1 of Natrix natrix natrix. Lineage (NCBI taxonomy): Eukaryota > Metazoa > Chordata > Lepidosauria > Squamata > Natricidae > Natrix > Natrix natrix. The sequence goes on along the minus strand of JAKRSK010006520.1, from coordinate 509,871 downwards.
CAAAAGCCGCTGATAGATCTAATAGGACTAGGATAGAGGAACAACCCCTATCCCTGGCCCTCCAGAGATCATCGACCAACGCGACCAAGGCCGTGTCCGTGCTGTGACCGGGTCGGAAACCGGACTGGCGCGGGTCTACTAAGGCTTTATAGAGTGTATTAGTACCTCCCTTGATTTTGATTGTATCCCTGTCCTCACATCAGGCCAATTTGGGCCACCCTGAATGGATGGGGGCTCCTACCATGATATACCCCTTAGAACAGGGGTGTCCAAACTTGGGAACTTTAAGACTTGTGGACTTGAAGTCCCAGAATGCTGGGGAATTCTGGGACTTCAAGTCCACAAGTCTTAAAGTTCCCAAGTTTGGGCACCCCTGCCTTAGAACCTCAAGTGATCTTGGCTCAAATTAAAGCAGAGATCTGTCCAACCCAGCCTTTCCCAAGGTGGGACCCAAATAATGTCTTGTCTTAAGCAAGCCAAAATAATATGATGCTAATGATGGTTCAAAAGAAAAGAGAAGACAACGGTCAAATTTATCATTCACTGGTTTTAAACTACCAACAAACCCTGATATCTAAAGAGCATTACGAAGAGCCCAGACAGATAGTTCCCGTCTAGTGGCTACCTTGTTTACTCATCATTTGCAATCACAAGAAGTAAGAGGTGGAAACTGATCAGAGAGAGGAGCAACCTAGAACTAAGGAAGAATTTCCTGAGAATGAGACCAATTAACCAGTGGAACCACTTGCCTCCAGAAGCTGTGGGTTCTGGAGGTTTTTCAAGAAGAGGCTGGGCGGGGTTTGGATTACAACAGGGGTGCCCAAACTTGGCAACTTTAAGACTTGTGGACTTCAACTTCCAGAATTCCCCAGGCTGGCTGGAGAATTCTGAGAGTTGAGGTCCACAAGCCCGTTTTCCGCTCATTTCTGTCCTCCCCAGCCCCCAGGAGCACCCTGAAAGCTTCCTACAGCAGGGGTGTCCAAACTTGGGAACTTTAAGACTTGTGGACTTCAACTCCCAGTATTCCCCAGCCAGCCATGCTGGCTGGGGAATTCTGGGAGTTGAAGTCCACAAGTCTTAAAGTTGCCAAGTTTGGACACCCCTGGATTACAAGATCTCTAAAATCCATTCCAGCCCTAGGATTCTATGATTCTAAGTTGCTTTGACTTTTACCCTAATCCTAACCCTAACTTTTACTGAAAAGCAGAAGAATGCTGAGCACAATTCACTGGGCAACTGTGGCACTTCCTGACTGAATTGTGGGTCCCAATTGTGCTTGCGAAACAAGGACTGCCTGCATATATTTTCAGATTCAGGTGGGCTGAGGGGAGGAGAGAGATTAAGGCTCAGAGAGAGATTAAGGCTCAGGAAGGTTGCATCCTAACCAAAACAACCGCAGGGGGAAATGCCTGAGAATTTTTTTTTTCTCCTTTGATGAGAAAGTTGCTCAAGTGCTTCACAGACTGAAGGTATCTGTGGGCCAAAATTCTCCTTTCCCACCGAGATAAGCGTCAGATTGCGGGAAGGGATTTCCTTTCCAAATGTTGGAGGGATTCAACATTTCTGACTTTTTTGTTTTCTCTTTTGGGGGAATAAACCAAGCTTTTTCGTTTACGCAAAAGACTTGGGCAGTGACAAGTGTTTTCGTCACACAAGGATCCAGATAAACAGTCTTAATGCACAATGCAATCATGTGATGCACAAAATATATATAAGGACAAGAGCTGAACCACAATGAGCCCAAGTAGCAGTGGTGGGTTCCGGGTGGTAGGGTCTGGTACGGCCGTACCGGTAGTAACTGAGGAGCAGCGGACGCTGTACCGATATGGTGGCTCGTTTGGCCCACCCACCGCACATGCGACTGGCCAATTGCAAATGTGAGTACAGTGTGTGGGGTCTGTGGAATCTTCGCAGAGCATCTGGGTGTCGCAGGGCAATAATTTGGGCATGCATGCTCAGCACACAGGCCCAACTAAGATGCCAGGTTGCAATGAGATCCAGAACCCACCACTGCCAAGTAGCATAAACTCACCCCTGGTTTAAAATACAGCTAAGGTCTTAAAATAAGAGGAAAGAAAGTAAGTAAGTATGAAATCTTGTTGTCAGATTTCAGTATTATGAAGCTTATGAGGTCCTAGTCTGCAAAGATCAACCCTATTTGTGCCGTAGAGCAGTATTTTTCAATACAGCAGTATTTTTCAATACAGTATTTGTCATCTTTGAGATGGATGAACTTCAACTCCCGGAATTCCCTAGCCATCATGCTTAGAACTTCAACTTGCAGGATTCCGGGAGTTGAAGTCCAATATCTTAAAGTTCCCAAGGTTGGAAACACTGCCTTAGAGTGTTGTGTAGATCCAATCCGTCATGGTTTAACTGTGGCTTCAGCAGGTTATTTGAATGTACTATATTTAAAATAGAAAATAGTATGGATTGTACATATCAAGACACCTATTTGGGTGGAAATTAATCGTGTAGCCTAAAAGGGTAGAATATCTTGTTATGAAGCAAGAGAAGTGGCTGGCAAAAAGTTGGGAGTCTGATCGCTCCTCTTCCAAGTTATTAAAGTTGACGGAACTGAAAGTAAATGGATCTGACAGCATAACTCATGTCTGTTGGGTGCATGTTCTTTGCGCTATTTTTATGGAGACAAGATGGTAACAGGAATATGTATGCTTAGACAAACTGCAGACAGACTGTCTCAATCTTTCATACCCAGTTAAGAGACAAAAACTGGAAAGTGAATGTCTATTCTTCTTCTTGTGCCTTATCCGTCATCGGACATCAGCGATCATGTCGGCAATTTTATTTTTTGTCAACAGTCGCATGAAAAAGTGCTGCAGAGCTTTGTCCAAACTAGTCCCTTAGATTTTGAAGCCATGATGTTCTCGAACATCTATGGAGATTCTCAATCATGCAGGTCATGGTTGTCCCTAAGGTGCTTCTCCCAAAAGCCAAAAACTGGACTTCCTTGCTTTTCTTCCTTTGAAAACATCCCCCTTCTCATCCAAGAAGCCGAAGACACAAAACGTTTTTGGTAATTGGAATGCTTGGTTGCGTGTTTACTTTTATGTACAATAGGAAGAAATGAAGCTCTACTTTTACACATAGATGGTCTCAATGCCTGTAATAATATGAGAGGCAATTTAGTGTCGTGGCAAAATGCATCAGGCTAGAAAGCAGGAGGTTGCAAGTTTGAGTCCTGTGGTAACACAAAGCCAGTTATGGGTTTTGAAGCAGTCCTGGGAACGGGGAGGCCAGGCCAAGTCCCTTCTGAAAATGGAAGAGATAGATAGAGGGAGAGAGAAAGAAGGAAAGAAGATAGATAGATAGATAGATAGATAGATAGATAGATAGATAGATAGATAGATAGATAGATAGATAGATAGATAGATAGATAGATAGATAGAGGGGGGAAGAAGGAAAGGAGAAAGAGAGGAAGGAAGGAAGGAAGGAAGGAAGGAAGGAAGGAAGGAAGGAAGGAAGGATGGATGGATGTGTGGATCACAACTCCCAGAACGTGCAAACTATGAAATGGATTTTCAACTCCCAGAATTCCCTAGTCGTCGTGCTTTAAAATACATGGACTTCAGCTCCCAAAATTCCCCAGCCAGCATTGAATTCTGGGAGTAGAAGCAAGTGGCTGAGACTTATAACCTCTGTATTAAGAGTGACTGCAAATTCAGGGATGTTGAACTTCGAGGCTTGAAATCCCATCATCCCTACTGAGGTGGGGGGGGAATGCTGGGGGGGAGATGAAGGAATTATGGGAGTTGTAGTCTGGGGTTGCATCCACCCACATGCAGGAGGAATGATGTAGAAGTGACCATTGCAGAAGAGTTTCCACAATTAGCGAAAAGCACACGAGGTGGGGGGGAATTGACGAGGCTGGCGTTTTTATTTGGGCGCCCTCAAAGAAAGGCAACCCCAAAACTGCCCACTGGATGAAGTAGATTGACCGGAAGTGGACTACAGGCAGAGGCCAGCGCCCTTTTCCAACATGGCGCCCACCAAGCCGTGCCTATACGTTGATGGCTCGCCAGGAGAGCGCTAACCGGAAGTTGCGTATGACGCTTTTCCGTCTTTGTTTCTTAAAGCGCTGTTTCTCTCATCGCATGAGATGCCGAATCGTTAAAAGCATCGGTCGTAGACCCACAACGCCGGATCCATCTTGAGTTTGAAGGAATGGCCCGGGCGCTGCTTCCCCAAGCGCTCTCTCCGCCGGCCGCCCTTTCAAACTCAAGATGGAGGCGCCTAGGCTTCTCTCTCTCTCTCTTTCTCTCTCTCTCGATTGAACTCCTCAAAATGGCCGCCACCGGAAGCGCAGGGCATCCTCAGCGCCCGGCTTCCGACGCCCGGTGAGGAGTGGCGCGCCGGGGGCGGGGCTTGCCTGTGGGTGGCTTCCGCTCCCCCGTCGGGCCCCGCTGGCCGTGAGGGGAAGAAGGCGGAAGTTGCGGGAGAGAGAGGAAGGCGGGCTGGCTGGTGTTCGCGGTGCGCGCATGCGCCGATCTTCATGGAGCGCCGAGGGGCTCCGAGGGACGGAGGGCGGCCCAGGTGAGGACGGCGGCCCCGGGAGGGGCGGGGAAGGGTCCGCGAGCTCCCCCGGTGGGCTTCCGACTCCCTCAGCCACCCGCGTCTTTGTTCCGGAGGCCTTTCCCGGTAGGCTTTTCCTGCGGCCTTTCCTAAGCCAGGAGGCGAAGGCCGCGCCCCTCCCCACAAGGAGACAAGGAGGGGTTTGAGGCTGGGGTCCCCCTCGGGGTTGGGGTCCCCATGACGCGCGGCGGGGCGAAGGGGAAGCCGCTGCCCGCTCTGGGGCTTCCTTACAGCACAGAAAACCCCACGGAGGGGGGCCCTGGAGGTCATCTAGTCGAGCCCTCCCAGGCCAATGGAGCCCCCCACGGTTGCTCCTGGGTCCCCCTGGAGGGTCTAGGGTGACTGGGGGTCGGTGGCAAAGCCAGCCAGATGTTCGGGCTGCGTCCCGCCCTTTGGGTGCCCCTCTGGAGCCCCCCCCCAGGGGCAAGTGGGGAGGGGGTCAAAGGTCATCCTCCCAGGATGGGGGCTCAGCTGCCCCCTTCGAATGGACGGGTGGGGGGGGATTCCTGTCAGCGAGGGGGATGATATTCTTGAGGTTGATCATCCCACATTCCGCTTGGTGGTTCGGACTGGGTTGGTTTGGCATTTTATTCTACCTAAATCAAGTCTATTGTTGTTGTTGTTGTTGTTGTTATTGTTATTATTATTATGTTAATCTTTGGTGAGATTCACAGCCTTTGGGGCTGGTTGGTAGCTCGACAGCTCGATCCTAACCAAGGACCTAGGAAGTGTTAAGGTAACGTTGGAGGATATAAGCTGTTCCAAGTAGGGTGGATTATAATAATAATAATTATTATTGTTATTATTCTTCATTAAACATGAAACTCCGCCAACTGAACATTCAAAAATACATCACAAATACCATTGACTGGTGCTAACGGCTGATACGGTTTGCTGCCAGCGTCCTAGCTATCATTATTACTGTTATTATTATTCATCACACAACCAGCCAGATGTTCAGACTGGGTTTGTTTGGCTTTTTTGTCTACCTATATCAAGTCATTATTATTTATTTTATTCATTAAGCATGAAACTCAGCCAACTGAACATTCAAAAATGCATCGCAAATACCAGTGACTGGTGCTAATGGTTGATACGGTTTGCTGCCAGCGTCCTAGGGATCAACCAAGCACCTTCTTAAAATATACGATGTTCCGAGCAGCGCCGTTTTTTGCAGTTCCGCTGGTCTTATTGCAGGAAGCTGCAATTTGTGGATGTGTCTTGTAAGATTCTTGGACATGGTACCAAGTGCCCCGAAGACAATGGTATCACTGTGACATGCTTCATCCATAACTGGGTAGTTTCTTTCTTTCTTTTTTTTTAAACAAAGTTTTATTGGTTTTTAAAAAAATAATAGGGAAAAAGGTAGAGGAATGGTTACAAATTTTGGCAGTTGCGATGTGCGGTAGGTGCCCCCTCCCTCCATACTCATAAAATACATTTACACAAAATTCATTGCTAAATAGTAATATATTGTCAGCATATGAGTTCAATTAATAATTTCGAACCATTTATGTCAAACAGATTTTCTTATTCATTTTTGTGATCTGAGTTTTCTCGGTATTGCCCCATCTCCCCCCGCCGCCAGAGCTCCGGCCCCTCCCGTGTCCTGTATGTCTGTTGTAGAATCATCTGGTTTTTCTAGGAAAGCTTTATTTTTTTCCAAAACTGGGTAGTTTCAATGACCAGGTTGTGCTATTTCGTGATTTTTTCTAGTTCTTTTTCTTCAACTGTGGCATCTCCTGGTACAGCAATATCAGTATTATTATTTATATATATATATATATATATATATATATATATATATATATATATATATATATATATATATATATATATATGATACAGCAATATTACTATTGTTGTTGTTGCTTTCATTATTACTATTAATCGCACAATCAGCCAGATGTTTGGGCTGGGTTTGGCATTTTTGCCTACCTACTGAGTCCATGCCAAGGACCTGGGATAGGCAGATCTGGATGTTTGATGGTGTGACAGATATCGTCGCAGGGTGGAAGCTGTTCCAAGTAAAGCCCCCTTCTGCAATATTACTGTTGTTGTTATTATTATTTCATCAAACATGAAGCTCAGTCAACTAAAGATTCAAAAATGCATCACAAATACCATTGACCGGTGCTAATGGTTGATACGGGTCAATGATATTTGTGATGCATTTTTAAAATTTTAGTTGACTGAGTTTTGTGTTTAATGAATAAAAGAGATAATAATAATTGCACAGTCAGCCAGATGTTCAGTCTGGGTTTGGCATTTTTGTCTCCCTGTCGAGTCCTTACCAAGGACCTGGGATAAGCAGATCTGGATGTCTGGTGGTGTTACAGGTATCATTGCAGGATGGAAACCGTTCCAAGTAAAAAAAAACCTTCTGCAATAGGATGTCACCATCGCAGTCATGGTTGATCGCAGTCAGCCAGAGGTTTAGACTGACATTTTTATCCACTCCAGCTCATTGTTATTGTGGTTGGTCGCATGGCCAGATGTTCAGGCCGGATTTGGCATTTGTGTCCCCCCTTTTGAGTGCTTCCTGAGGACCTGGGAGAGGCAGATGTTTGATGGTGTTAAAGGTTTCATCGTAGAATGAAAGCTTATGTATGGATGGTTGCCTAGACAGCCAGATACACTGGGTTTGGCATTTTTATCCGCCTCCAAGGACCTGGGAGAGGCAAGTGTGGATGTTTTGAGGTGTTCAAAGTCTCTTCACAGGAGGAAAGCTTATTATTCTTATGGTTGGTCACACAGTCAGCCAGATGTTGACAATGTCAGGGTTCCAAATAATACCCCCCCAAAAAAGAAGACTCCAAGGCTTGAAGTTCTTCAAAGTTCCATTTTATTAGCGATATCATATTGGCACATCTGGGAAAACTGAAATCTGTACGTTTCCAGGTTTTCCCTACCCAAATGAAAGTCCAAATCCCTGCCATTCTCTTCGCTATGTCCATCACATGACCCAATCAGGCACCGTCCCAACTGGAGATGCCTCCTATTCACACCTCTCCAGATGCAGGGCAAGGTGTCCTTGTCTCCCTGAGAAAGGAATGTTATTTAGACTATACATCTCCCATACTCCATATAATCCCCCCCTCCCGTTTTCCCACAGCATTGAATGTGGCAGGCCTGAAGGCCCAGGGCCAAAGATGGTTTCCAGGTTTGACAGACACTGGTTTGGGCATTTTTGTCCACCTCTGGAGTCTTTCCCAAAGTCCTGGGATAGGCAGATGTTATTATTTCACAATATTAAAGGTCTTGTCCGCAGGATGTAAACTGCTCCAAGCACGGCTGCCTTTTGCAATTGACAAAGGTGGATTTTGTCATTGCAGATAGTACAGTATTACTGTGTATTATTGCAACCATGAGTCAGATGTTTAGGCTGGATTTGGCATTTTTTAATCCACTATCAAGTCCTTCCCAAGGAGCTGCGATAGGAGATGTTATTGTTTACTAACATTAAAGGCCTCCTTGCAAGATGTAAGCTGTGCCAAGTCAAACTGCCTTTTTGCAAGTGGTTGCTGGGGATTTGGTTAGTGCCATTGTGGTTCCAGTGGGATTCCAGATGTTTCGGAATGCCACCTATTACTATCGAGACTACCTTTGCTGTCTTTTTTGCACAGTCATTCTGTTTCTACTTGCACGTCGTTGCATTTTGTTGTCTTTTCCCCCTTCTCTTCTGATGGATCCAGGTTATTATTACGGTTGGTCACATAGCCACCCAGATGTTTAAATTGGATTTGGCATATTTGTTTATCTGCCTCTCAAGTCCTCCCTAAGGATCTGGGACAGGCAGATGTTCTTTGCTGGCGCTAAAAGGATGGGAATTGTCCCAAGTTAAGCCATCTTTTGCAATTTCCTGATGAGGAATTTGTCAATGCCGATTACGATGTCGATGTCCCACCTTTTTAATATATATAATCACTTTCAATGTGAGATGAGTGGCATGTAAATTTAATAAATAAATGTTTATGGAGATTCTCAGCCATCCAGGTCACGGTTGTCCTTAAGGTGCTTTTTTTCAAGAGGCGACTGACGTTTTGGACCAGAAAATCCAGTTAATATCTAACGCAAGGCAGCAAACATACCATATCTCTACATTCCAGCTCTTATTCTCTCCACAACAACGGTGCTTTGTTTACTGGTTTGCAGAAGAACAAAGCGGCAATTTGGTTGTGGCTAAAGCGCCAGGTTAGAAAACACCAGGTTGTGAAGTTCCAGTCCCACCTTAGGCATGCAATCCTGCTAATTTAATTTAATTTAATTTTGTTGTACCATGTGCAATGACAATAAAGGGAACTAAAACTAAACTAGGTGACTTTGGGCCAATCACCAGGAGACAGTGAGTACTTGTCCCACGTTAGGTATGAAAGCCACCTGGATGATTTGGGGCCAGTCACTAGGAGACCGTGAGTTCTAGTCCTGCCTCATTAAAAACCTGGTTGGGGACCTTGGATCAGTCCCTCTGTCAGGCCTGGCAGCCACCTTGGGCCTTGGGCAGGGGTGTCCAAACTTGAGAACTTTAAGACTTGTGGACTTCAACTCCCAGAATTCCCCAGCCAGCCATGCTGGCTGGGGAATTCTGGGAGTTGAAGTCCACAAGTCTTAAACTTCTCAAGTTTGGACACCCCTGGCCTTGGGCCTTTAGGCCTGCCACATTCAATGCTGTGGGAAAATGGGAGGGGGGATTATGTGGAGTATGGGAGATATATAGTCTAAATAACATTCCTTTCTCAGAGAGTCAAGGACACTCATGGAGGGGTGTGACTGGGAGGCATCTCCAGTTTTGGAAGGTGCCTGATTGGGCCATGGGATGGGCATGGCTAGTCTAGTGAAGAGAAGGACCAGGGGAGACGTGATAATAGTCTTCCAATATTTGAGGGGCTGCCACAGAGAGGAGAAGGGGGGCAAGCTATTCTCCAAAGCCCCTGAAGGCCAAACAAGGAACAATGGATGGAAATTGACCAAGGAGAGATTCAACCTAGAAATAGGGAGAAATTTTCTGACATTGACAATTAAACTTTCGGAAGTTGTGGGAGCTTCATCACTGGAGGCTTTCAAGAAGAGATTGGACTACCACCTGTCAGAAATGGTGTAGGGTCTCCTGCTTGGGCGGAGGGGGGGGTTGGACTAGATGATCTGCAAGGTCCCTCCCAACTCTGTTAATCTGTTAAGTACTCAGCATGACTAGCCTAGGGAAGAGAAGGACCAGGGGAGAGAGGAGAGCATCTTCCAATATTTGAGGGGCTGCCACAGAGAGGAGTTAGGGGGTCAAGCTATTCTCCAAGGCCAGACAAAGAATAACGGATGGAAACTGAACAAGGAGAGATTCAACCTGGAAATAATGAGGAAAAACAATCAACCCATGGAACAGAAATTGCCTTCAGAGATTGTGGGAGCTTCATCCCTGGAGGCTGGGTGACTGGACTGCCATCTGTCAGAAATGGTGTAAGGTCTCCTGCTTGGGCAGGGGTTGGACTAGATGACCTCCAAGGCTCCTTCCAACTCTGTTATTCTGTTATTCAGAAGTTGTGGGAGCTTCATCATTCCAGAAGAGACTGGACTGCTATTTGTCAGAAATGGTGTAGGGTCTTCTGCTTCGGTGGGGGTGTTGGACTAGATGACCTACAAGCTCCCTTCCAACTCTGCTAATCTGCAACAAAGATGATTAGGGGACTGAATGCTTTAGCATACGATGAACGGTTGCAGGAACTGGGCCTGGCTAGTCTAAGAAAGAGAAGGACCAGGGGAGACAGGAGAGCATCTTCTAATATTTCGGGGGCTGCCCCAGAGACGAAGAAGGGGGTGAAGCTATTCTCCAAGGGACCCAAAGGCCAGAGAAGGAACAATGGATGGAAACTGACCAAGGAGAGATTCAACCTGGAAATAAGGAGGGATTTTCTGACAGGGAGAAGAATCCACCCATGGAACAGAAGTTGCCTTCAGAAGTTATGGGAGCTTCATCCCTGGAGGCTTTCAAGAAGAGACTGGACTGCCATCTGTCAGAAATGGTGTAGGGTTTCCTGCTTGGGTGGGGGTGTTGGACTAGATGACCTCCAAGGTCCCTTCCAGCTTTGTTAATCTGTTACATGGGTGCTGGGCAGGGACTTGTACTTTCACTTGGGTGGGTGAAAGCTTTCAGATTCAGCTTTTCCCAGATGTGCCAATAAGGCATCTCTAATAAAATGGAACTTTGAAGAACTTCAAGCTTTGGCGTCTTCTTTTGTTGTGGGTGTGTGTTACTTGGAACCCCGACACCCTCATTCTCATCCCAACTGGTGTCATAGGGCTGTTTTTGGAAAAAATAGGAGTATTTTATGTGTGCTTGCTGCCTTGAGCTATTTATCAAATTAATAAAGATAGGAGGAGGGAGAGGAAGGGAAAGAAAGAGGCCCAGCAGGTTGACCTACAACCACAATTGAGCTCAAAATTGATGTTAAGTGAGATGTTTGTGTTAAATAAAGCTTTGCCCCATTTTGTGACCCTTTCTTGCCACAGTTAAGGGAGTCATTTCAACTGATAAGTTAGTAACACTGTTCTTAAGTGAACCTGGCTTCCCCGTTTATTGAAAAGCTTGCAAAAGGTGATCGCGTGACCTGGGGGAAACAGTGATGGTGCTGGTCATAAGTCTGAACCACCTGGAATTCGGTCGCATGATCATAGGGATGGCATAAAGGTTGAAAGTTTTTTTTTAGTGTTTTTGTAACTTTGAGCAGTCACTAAATGAACTATTTTAAGTCGAGGACTACCTGTATGTCAATCTACCTCTGGTGATTTTTTTTTTGCAGCAAATGAGTGAATTTGCCCGTCAGGGTTTGCCTGCTCTTCTTAGTTAGAATAGAATAGAGCTGGAAGGGACCTTGGAGGTCTTCTAGTCCAGCCCCCTGCTCAAGCCTGACACCTATACTATATCTTCAGTGGAAGCTGGTTTTCTTTTCCCTGCTGCCCCTACAGGCAACGTCATCTCAGGTTGTGGAGATGGTGCCGTGGGCTCTGACCTGGGCTTCCCCCAAAAGCAGGCGGCAGAGTCCTGGTCCCTACAGAACGAATTGATTGAACAATGGGAATTCCTCTCATTCCCCTTCAGCCAAGGCCTGGCAAACAGTCTTTCAAAGGCGTATTTATGACCACAGACCTTATCGGGCTTGGAAAGCTGCCATGTCAACATTTCCCAAATGAGGTGCTGCGCAAGGAAAGACTCTGGGCACAGAGTCTCTGGGATTCACGGACAGATCTTCACACTCCTGAAACGAATTGTTTCCCGCAAAAGCCCCCTCCCCTTTCGCTCCTCCGTTATTTCCCCTGGGAGGGGCCAATCACCTTCCACCTGTGGTTCCACTCCCAAGTTGACCCTGATTTCTCAGTTGTTCTTTTCTTTTGGCAGCTCTGCGCATGCACACGCTGGGAACAGGCTCCAGCTGTTCCTCTGCCTCACGGCTGTCTAACTCCAAAGGCAGCTGATCACTGCTAGGCGGCGTCGACCCCATCTCTGCCTCTGGTCCGAGCCTTCCCCAGCCTCCAGGACCGGCCCATGCTCCTCCCCAGCCTCCTCACTCTCTCGACAACAACATGGTCTTCAAGAGCCCCTAAAGTGCTCCTGGGGGGCATGTCAGTTGCCTAGAATTGCAGGATGGAGAAGCTGGTTTGGTGTCTGGCCTAGAAAGCAAGAGGCTGCCAGCTCTCAGCCTCCCCTAAGCGTGAAAGCCAGCAAGGCTGTTTTGTGTTGGTCCTCACAGGGTTGTTGTCGTCCTTGGTCTGGGAAGAAAAGGCCGTAGGACTAGGTACATTTGCTACCTTCGACTGCACTTTTAAAGGTGGGATAAAAACAGACCATATTTTTTGAAGTATAAGACCCACCTTCCCCCCCCCCCCAAAAGTGGGTGAAAATCTAGGTGCGTCTTATACACTGAATACAACATTTTTGGCCTACCGAAATCCCGCTCCCTTTGCAGAAATGGATGTGCAGAGGGTTTGGGAGGCCTGGAAAGTGCTCCTGGGGGCTGGCTGGGGAGAGCACAAAATGGGCTGCTTTTTGCTCGTCTTTGCCCCCCTATCTCCCAGGAGCACTCTACAAGCCTCCCAATGCACTGAGCGTGCAAAAATGAGGCGTGCAGAGGGTTTGGGAAGCCTGCAGAGTGCAAAAACTTTTTCCTTTAATTTACCTCTTCAAAATCATGGTGCGTCTTATACTCCAGTGCCTATTATAGTCCAAAAAATACAGTAACCACCAATAAAAATTGAAGACTCACCTGTTCCGATTAGCAGGCCTGGCATAATTATAACTGTAACCTCCTGGTAGACATATTTTTAACTGGTTATTTTAGGGGTATTGCTTTTAAATTTAATTTGTGTGATATTTTTAGGGGTTTTAAAATTATATTTATACATACTTTACTCAGCTGTACAGTTCTTTTTAACTTTCTTTTTAACCTCCTCCATATTTAACTCTACCTATTTAACTTTAATTGTTCAGCTATTTAATTATATTATGATGTATTTTTTGTATGGACTGTACACCGCCCCGAGTCCCTTTTGAGAGAGGGGGCGGTCTAGAAGCGCAGTAAATAAATAAAATAAAATAAATAACAGCTTGTTAAAAAAAGAGGAAATCCTGGCCCAAGGTTCAGCTGACCTGTTCTTCCACCAGCGAGGATTTTCAAGGAAAAATTGGACTGCCAGTTGTCCAGGATGGTGTGAGGACTTCTGCCTCGGGAGTAAATGACACAGTGCGTAAAGTAGAGGTGCAATGTGTGCAATTATTGAAACACGCATAACTGCCCCTGTGGCATCGCCTTTTGCGCCAGCTGAAGCTTCTGAATACTCTTCAAGGGCAGCCCCACGTACAGCAGATTGCAGTAGTCTATCCAGGAGGTGACTAGAGCGTGAGTGACGGTGCGTAGAGCCCTCTAGTCTAGGAATGTGCAAAGACCCTTCTGGAGAAGGCAGGTTCACTTAACAACCAGGTTACTAACTGAACAACTGCAGTGTTTCACTTAATGACTGTGGCAAGAAAGATGGGGCAAAACTCACTTAACCGTCTTGCCGAGCAACAGAAATTTTGGGCTTAATTGTGGTCGTAAGTCGAGGACATCCGTCTTCATGAATGTCTTTTTTCTTTTTCTTTCAGGTTTTGGGTGAAGTAGCTCTGAAGGAGGAGTAGGGAAACGACGTCCGGGGTGAGGTTTTCTGATGCATAACCGACTAAAGAAATGAAGGGGTGAGAGCCGTATTTTGGATGTGTTCTTAGCCATAAACAACAGCAAGTTTCTTAGCCCAGTTTGTGCTTTTGCTAAAATAGGAAACCGAGGCGGAAAGATAAATTAATATCTCTTTATTTATGCATAAAGTAAAATGGATGCAAGGCGAGAGAGGCCTTTATAAAGATAAAAAAAATCACTTTATATACAAGTGATATATACCGTATTTTATATAATATATATATAAAATATATATACATACATACATACGATATGGGAGTTGAAGTCCACAAGTCTTAAAGCAGGGGTGTCCAAACTTGGCAACTTTAAGACTTGTGGAGCTGGCTGGGGAATTCTGGGAGTTGAAGTCCACAAGTCTTAAAGTTGCCAAGTTTGGACACCCCTGTCTTAAAGTTCTCAAGTTTGAACACCTCTGGTCAAGACTTTTTGATGTCTGAATGCAAAACTTTATTGGATACATCATTTTGGCACTGATGAAGGCAAAAGCAGTTGTACCTAATTCCCGTGCAAACCCACATAGCTACAGTATGGATTTCCCCCTCCCGCTATTAGTGCAGGTCGCATTGTCCAGTTGAGTGTCATTATTTTGCTATGAGAAAAAGTCTCCGGTCTTGGCAGACACCTGCCGATGTGTCCTTGGCTCTCATAGCTCTTCTTCTCGAAGTATGGTTCCTCTGCTCACAACTCTTTTGTTGTCCCTTCAACATTCTGAGGGAATTATCTATTTTGTTGCTGCCATCTAACCTTTTACCAAAGGTATAAGACGCACCTAGCTTTTGAGAAGGAAAACAAGCAAAAAAAAATCTGCCTCTGCCTCCCAGCAATTTGCCTCCTTACAGTAAACAGCCTGGTCAGCTTCGGCACAGCCTGATTTAGCACCAGCAGCTGGTTGGTGATTGGATCAGCCTTCCGGAATACCGCTGATCAGCTGTTCCAGGCTGCAGGGATCCCCGTTGCCACACCCATCACCACTACTGGCTATCGCTTCCTCCGGGCGCCCCATTTTCAGCCCGTTCCTGGCGTTGGGGATCGCTGCCACCTGGAATGGGCTGAAAATGGAGCACACGGAGGCCAAAAATGGGCAGAGGCAGTGATGGCGATCGGCGACCGGGATCCCCATAGCTTGGAACAGCTGAGTATTCCGAGAGGCCAATACAACCGCCAATCAGGTGCTGCTGGTGCTAAATTGGTCTTTGCTGAATCAGGCTTTGCTGAAGCTGACCAGGCTGTTTGCTGCAAGGGGGCAAATTGCTGGGAGGCAGAGCCCAAAGGATGGGGGCCGGTGGGTGGGCGGGGCTTCAGCAACATTCACTCTATAAGATGCACAGACATTTCAACCCACTTTTTTTGGGGGGGTGCGTCTTATAACTAAATGAATCTATCGATCTATCTAATGTGTGTGTTTTGCTGATAAATAAATGAAGAGAGACTAGTATAGATCTACTTCAATCTATTTAGCTCTCATGAGCTAGTATACCCTTATTGGGATTCGACCCCGGCTGTTTTTACATGTTAGGCACTTATATTAACCTTTAAGCCACAAGTTCTCTTCCCTTATCAGCTGAGCCGGGGGAATGATTGTTTTTTTTTCTTTTGTCAAAGTTATGCCCAAATATGGGAGAGAGCATACTGCTTCCCTTTTGCATTTCAGTCCCACTCCAGGAGCCTTTCCAAGCAGACTGCCTAATATGTAAAAACAGCCCAGATTCGAATCCCAGTAAGGGTAGGGCTAGCTGATGACAGCTAAATAGCTTGAAATAGATCTATACTAGTCTCCCTTCATTTATTTATCAGCAGAAATGCAACACAAAAAAATGGTTTGTCTGCCTGGAAGACTCTAGAGAGCATGCTCAGTAGCAGTGGACGTACCATGCAACAATTCAAAGCATCCCATGATATTCTTAGCAGATTCTTGTTAATGGCCAATCTCATATTCAGGAGGTGTGCTTCCTACATTATCATCATTTTTGGGAGTCGACTCTTTGGGCAGCTCTTATCAGCATCCACATTTTTTCCCTGGTTATTCAAAGAACTAAAAACATTGTCCCAAAGGGATGTTTCAGTTCTGAACCGAAGGATGAGAAGCAAAACTTTTTCAAGGGGGAAAAAAACCCCCAAGAAAGTCCAGTTGTCTTTTTTTTGGGGGGGGGGGGGGGGGAAACACCACCTTTTGGAATGACTTAATGATGGAGAATGATCAAAGCCATTTCTTGTTGCTGAAAACAGTTACTCAAAGACTGCCCTCCTGCTCCCATCACTATCAGGGCTGGTTAATCTTAGAGCAGTGTTAATCAACCTACTTTTAAGATGTCTGGACTTCAACTCCCAGAATTCCCCAGTCGGTGTATTAGCTCTTATATAAGCTTTGGAAACTATGAGAAGCTTTAATAAGGAGGTAACAAAATCTTCAAAGGCCCCCCCAACCCCCCCCCCCCCCGGCCTCAGTATAAATATATATATCTGAGCCTTTGGTGGATAGAAACACTTTTAGGGGGGAACAAAGTTTCTCCAGATGTGGTGTGTTCCAAGTTCTTCCCTTGGGTAGTCACACCACATAGAATCGTAGGGCTGGAAGGGACCTTGGAGGTCATCTTATCCACCCCCCTGCTCAAGGAAGGTGTCCATATACTATCCACCTCAAACGGCTGTCCAGTTTTCTTCTTGAAAACGTCCAGTATTGGAGACCCACAACTTCTAGAAACAAGTTATTCCACTTATTAATCATTCTCCCTGCCAGGAAGTTTCTCCTCAGTTCTAGGTTGCTTCTCTCCTTGATTAGTTTCCACCCATTGCTTCTTGTTCTGCCCTCAGGTGCTTTAGAGAATAGTTTGACTCCCTCTTCTTTATGGGAGCCCCTCAAGACTGCTCTCCTGTCTCCCCTAGGCTAGATGTCACCTCAATCATCCATCACACAGTTTAACCTCCAGATCCTTTACCATCTTCCATCCCTTGTCTAACCAGGGTCCAGCGCAGCAGGGTCTGCCTGACCTTCAGGAGGGATGCCCTAGAGCAGCGGTCACCAACTGGGGGTCCGTGGACCACTGATGGTCCACGAGAAAATTGTGGTGGTCCGCAGAAAAACTATTTGCATTTTTTTATATTGCCCTCAATCAGGGGTCCTCAAACTACGGCCCCTGGGATGGATATGTGCAATGGACGCTTGTGTGGCTGCAGAGAGTCTCCCCCTTGGGGGTCTTTTTGGGCGGGTCGGAGGGGGGCAGAAATTCCGATTTGGGGTCTGCTTCAGCTTCCTGGTGGGGGGCTTTGGGCGAAGGCTGGAGGGAAGCGTCACTGGTGGCGAAGAGCCAGAGGGCCTCGTTCCAGTGGGACGGCATCACGGCCTGGAACTGGCTGACCATCTCAGCCGGCTGAGCCTCCAGGCGCCGGTCCCTGGTCTTGCAACTCCCACAGGTCTTCCCTCTGCTTGGAAAGCCCATGCTCCTAGTCCTCAGTGAGGTGCTTCTGCTGAGCCCCCTTTGTTAAGTCTATCTCCATTAGGAGACTAGAGTTCAGCAGCGGAACGTAGTAATAAATAAGCCGTTGGATAGTCACTCACAGCCACCGGAGGTAAAACCAAGAATTGCTTCACTTGCGTAACAAAAATAGGATAAACAGTCTCCAAACAGACCATCAGCAGTCTTGAAGTATGTACAGTCCATTTACACCTCGTTGAAGCTACAGTTGCTCAACTCACAATTCACCATGTGGACAGGTAACGTAGTTACAGACTAGCCACCATCCAATACACGGTCTTCTCCCTAAGCTCATACAAAGCTCATGCAGTAACAATCAAGTAGCTCTCCGTAATAGTTCCTTCCTCCTTTTATGGCTGCTGAAAGCAATTGGCCTCCCATTACATCCCTCTAGCATTTAAAGTAACAGATGCATTTGTTACAATCATGGCTTATGTACATTGCCAAGCCAAGACTAGGCTTACATCCCTAACACCCTTCTCCGTTCAGATCCAATTTGAAGTGAGCGGTTTTGCCAACTCTTTTCGACTGACGGCTGCTTAGCTCCAGCATCTCCTTCCTGTTGGGGGTCCTAAGGAGCCAAGGCTGGGAGGGGAGGGGCGCGTAGAGGCTGGCGAGGCAACATCAAGTTGGCCTCACCCACCCAGTCACATGACCATATACCATATACCCACCCAGTCACATGACCCACCCAGCTGGTCATTAGGCAGATCCTATTCGTGGTCCCCGAGGGATTTAAAATTATAAATTTAGTGGTCCCTGCGGGTCCGAAAGGTTGGGGAACTCTGAACTCGATGACACACAATTGCTCTGTGAGGGCGATGGATGGTCTCTAAATATGATACATTAAAAGAAAAAAGATCTGGTGGAAAGAATGGTCTCAGCTCATGTCTTCCTCCCTGTCTCAGCAGGCAGCAGAAAACGTCAGAGACAGAAGAGGGAACAATTCAAATCCAGGAAGGTGAGCCTTCTCCGGCCCCTTGTCTTTTCTTCCTACCCCTGCAAGATGGGTCCCTTCCAGGCAGGCTCAGTTCCTGGAACCCCAGAAATTGCCCTATATACAACTCTTGGGTGACCTTATAGCAGGGGTGTCCAAACTTGGGAACTTTAAGACTTGTGGACTTCAACTTCCAGAATTCCCCAGCCAGCTCTGCTGGCTGGGGAATTCTGGGAATTGAAGTCCACAAGTCTTAAAGTTCCCAAGTTTGGACACCCCTGCCTTATAGACATAATTGGGGGGAGGGGTTCATTTATGGGTTGAGAAGGTCTGAGATTTCCTGGTGGTCCCCCACCCCTGCGCCTGCTTTAGATCTTATCTTTGATCTCAGGGGTGCAGGTCATCCTTGACTTACGACCGCAGTTGAGCCCCAAAGTTTCTGTTGTTAAGCCAGATTACAGTTGTAAAGTGAGTTTGGCCCATTCTATGACCTCTCTGGCCACAGTTGTGAAGCGAACCGCTGCAGTCGTTAAGCCGCATGGCTGTGAAGCGAATCCAGCTTCCCCATTGGCTTTGCTTGTCAGAAGGTCACAAAGGGGGATCACATGACCTAGGGATGCTGCAACCGTCATAAATATGAACCAATTGCCGGGTGTCTGAATTTTGATTACATGGCCATGGGGAGCCTACAACGTTCCGAAGTCCTTTTTTTCGGGGGCCGTTGTAATTTTGCACGGTCACTAAACAGATGATAGTAAGTGGTGGGGTGAACTAGAGGTGGGTCTCTCTCCTCACAATCAGAAGTCCGTGAGTTCGATCCTAGGTAGAGGCAGATATGTACAAGAATGAGAATGATGAGAATGTATCTGCCGAAGAAAACTCCGCATTGGCGACAGGGAAAGGCATCTGGCCAGTAAACGCTCCATTCAGTTGCCCAGACTCCATCCCACAAGGGATTATGGGGCCATTAAAAGATGACTCAACGGATGATTATAAATCGAGGACCACCTGCATTGCACAGTCCTGGGGAAGGACGGGGAATAAGATGGCGGCTTCGGCCCTATTTAAGGCCTCTCTCTCTTCTTTCCTGAAGGAGCAGTAGCGACAGGGGAAGATCCCACCAGCGTGGCCATTGCGAGCATCCAGTCGGCGGCCACCTTTTCAGACCCTAACATCAAATATGTCTTCCGAGCAGAGAATGGAGGCACTCAGGTGAGACGCTGTGAGCTGCCGGCAGAAGGTTTCCTCGCTTGCCACTCGGCAGGTATCCAAGCCCCAGGGCTTCTCAAGCCGGACCAGGTTTCAGAAGAGTGGAATTCTGGGAGTTGAAGTCGACCCGTCTTAAATTTGCTCAGGTTCCGAAACAGCGGACTAAAGCAAATCTCTATGCTGCTGGCTCCCTCTCTGTGTGTGTGTGTGTGTGTGTGTGTGTGTGTGTGTGTGTGTGTGTAAATAAAGGGAGACTAGTATAGATCTATGTCAAACTATTTAGCTCTCATGAGCTAGCCATACCCTAACTGAGATTCGAACCTGGGCTGTTTTTACATGTTAGGCAATTGTGTTAACCTCTAAGCCACAAGCTCTCCTCCCTTATCAGCTGAGCCAAGGAAATGATGAAGTATTATGTCAAAGCTCCTGGTTTGCCCAAATATGGGAGGGAACATATTGCTTCTCTTTTGCCTTTCAGATCCACCCTAGGAGCCTTCCAGGCAGGAAACCATTTTTGTGCTGCATTTGTGCATAGATAGATGATAGATACATGATAGATGATAGATAGGTGTACCAAGTTTGGTTGAAATTCCTCAAGGCGTTCCATAATTATGGTGAAAGATGATAGATGATAGATAGATAGATAGATAGATAGATAGATAGATAGATAGATAGATAGATAGATAGATAGATAGATGATAGATAGATAGATAGATAGATAGATAGATAGATAGATAGATAGATAGATTGATAGATTGATAGATTGATAGATTGATAGATAGATAGATGATAGATAGATGATAGATAGATGATAGATAGATGATAGATTAGATAGCTGGTAGATGATAGATAGATGATAGATAGATGATAGATAGATAGATAGATAGATAGATAGATAGATAGATAGATAGATCATAGATAGATAAGATAGCTGATAGCAGATAGATAAGATAGCTGACAGACAGACAGACAGACAGACAGACAGATAGATAGATACCATAGATAGATGTAGTTTACAGATAGATAGAGACAAAGAAAGATTAGACAGCTGATAGATAGCTAGAAATAGATGATGATAGATAGATGATAGATAGATAGATAGATAGATAGATAGATAGATAGATAGATAAATCATAGATAAGATAGTTGATAGCAGATAGATAAGATTGCTGATAGATAGATAGACAGACAGACAGATAGATAGATACCATAGATAGATGTAGATTACAGATAGATAGAGACAAAGAAAGATTAGACAGCTGATAGATAGCTAGAAATAGATGATGATAGATAGATAGATAGATAGATAGATAGATGATAGATAGATAGATAGATAGATCATAGATAAGATAGTTGATAGCAGATAGATAAGATTGCTGATAGATAGATAGACAGACAGACAGATAGATAGATACCATAGATAGATGTAGATTACAGATAGATAGAGACAAAGAAAGATTAGACAGCTGATAGATAGCTAGAAAGATGATAGATGATAGATAGATAGATGATAGATAGATAGATAGATAGATAGATAGATAGATAGATAGATAGATAGATAGATAGATAGATAGATCGATCATAGATAGATCATAGATAGATAAGATAGCTGATAGCAGATAGATAAGATAGCTGATGGATAGATAGACAGACAGACAGACAGACAGATAGATAGATAGATAGATAGATACCATAGATAGATATGTAGATTACAGATAGATAGAGACAAAGAGAGATTAGACAGCTGTTAGATAGCTAGAAACAGATGATGATGATAGATAGATAGATAGATAGATAGATAGATAGATAGATAGATAGATAGATCATAGATAAGATAGTTGATAGCAGATAGATAAGATTGCTGATAGATAGATAGACAGACAGATAGATAGATACCATAGATAGATGTAGATTACAGATAGATAAAGACAAAGAGAGATTAGACAGCTGATAGATAGCTAGAAAGATGATAGATGATAGATAGATAGATAGATAGATAGATAGATAGATAGATTGATAGATAGATAGATAGATAGATAGATAGATAGATAGATAGATAGATAGATCGATCATAGATAGATCATAGATAGATAAGATAGCTGATAGCAGATAGATAAGATAGCTGATGGATAGATAGAC
Organism: Natrix natrix natrix; assembly: GCA_029891615.1. Classification (NCBI taxonomy): domain Eukaryota; kingdom Metazoa; phylum Chordata; class Lepidosauria; order Squamata; family Natricidae; genus Natrix; species Natrix natrix. The sequence continues at coordinate 488,299 of JAKRSK010006520.1, read as the reverse complement.
AGACAGACAGACAGACAGATAGATAGATAGATAGATAGATAGATAGATAGATACCATAGATAGATATGTAGATTACAGATAGATAGAGACAAAGAGAGATTAGACAGCTGTTAGATAGCTAGAAACAGATGATTGATAGATAGATAGATAGATAGATAGATAGATAGATAGACAGACAGACAGACAGACAGACAGACAGACAGACAGATGGGGCCAAGGTTGAGAAGCCCCACCCTAAAGCTTCTTCCCTACTTTCCCCTTTGCTTTAGACCAGGGATCTCGAACTCTGGCAACTTCAGGACTTGTGGACTTCACCTCCCAGAACTCCCCCTGGCTGGCTGGGGAACTCTGGGAGTTGAAGTCCACAAATCTTGGAAGTCACCCTCTTTTTAAAAAAAATTATACATTTTTTTTCTTTAAAGTACATAGGTGCTTAATAAACAATATACCGTGTTTCCCCGAAAATACGACATGTCCTCATAATACAGCCATGCCACATTTTTCTGGTGGGGAAAAATATGACCACCACCACCACCCCGCATATAAGCCCCCTGGGCAACCCCCCCACCTCCGGCCTTGATTGGGTGAATTACAAACCCCATAATTTGCATCTATGTATAATTTCTTCCACCTGTTTGAAATGACACAGGTGATTATTTCATCTCCCAGTCTGGCCTCCCAATTATTCTGATTGTGTGTCTTTTTAAAAGGGAAAACGAAACCAAAAAAATAGGTATTCCTTCTGACCACAAGTGAACCCAAAATTTCTGTTCCTAAGCCAGACAGTTGTTAAAAGGAATTTTGCCCAATGTTACAACATTTCTTGCCACGGTTGTTAAGTGAATCACTGCAGCTGCTATGTTACTAACATTAAGTGAGTCTGCCTTCCTCATTTGAAATCCAGCTGGGTAACTCTGGGCCAATCGCCAGGAGTCAGTGAGTTCTAGTCCTCCCTTAGGGCTGAAAGCAAACTGAATGACTTTGGGCCAATCGCCAGGAGACAGTGAATTCTAGCCCTGCCTTAGGCACAAAAGACCGCTGGCTGATCTTGTACAAATCCATCTCCCTCAGTCCAACCCACCTCACAAGGTGGTTGTTGTAGGACAGGGGTGTCAAACTCAATGCCCGTGGTCCATGGCCGGCCCGTGGAGTGCTTAGATGTGGCCCATGGGAACTTCCCAAGACCAGCCTGCAATGCCTCTGCTAGTGAAAACGGAGCTTGGCAGGGCCACGCATGGATTCCTGGGCCCCGTTTTCGGCTGCCACAGCCTCCTGCAGTTTTCTCCCGGCGAAAACGGGCCCAGTTTTCAAATTAAAATGAAACAAAAGGAGAAATGTTTCTTCCCCTTTTGCATTTGAGCATGCAAGAAGGGACAGGAAAGGGAAAGAGAAAGAATGAAAGATGGAAAGAGAGCAAGGGAGGCAAAATAAGGAAAGAGAGAGGAAGCAAGAAGAAAGGAGAATGAAGAGGGATGGAAAAAGGAAGGGAAGGGGAAAGAAGGAAGGAAGGAAGGCAATTATAATGAGAGCGGGGGAGATTCTGAGGGAAGTCCTGCCTTAGGGCTTGGCCACCACGGGTGTCCCCAACATGTTGAGCTGGCCACACCTTCCTCAGCCGCACCAAGGACACACACAATCCTGATGTGGCCATCAATGAAATCCAATTTTTTCTCCTAGGCATAATACCGGAGGGGTTTAAGAAAGATACACTTTATCTAATTATACATATACTAACTGCAGCGCACATAACCAAGTGTTTGTATAGTATATACAGTCTGTGCATGCATAATTTTGTATTTATCTTGTTGTGTTTTTGTAGCGTGTATTTTGAGTGCTGTGATGCAAAGAAATTTCATTGTAATGTAGGCCGGTTAGTGTCCATTCAAAGGGACAATAAAGTCAGCCTACGTCTGTCTGGATATGTTGGCAGCTTTGAGGCTTTTATAAACGTAAGAAAAGCGAGAGGCGGATAAAAAATGCCCAGGCTCTCCGTTGACCACCTTGTCCTGTCTCCTTTTTGCTCTCCCCCCCTCCCCCCCCACATCAGCTGATGTACAGAGTCATACAGGTGGCCGAGGGGCAGCTGGATGGGCAGACGGAGGGCAGCGGGGCCATCAGCGGCTACCCGGCAACGCAGTCCATGACCCAGGTAGGTGCCGCCATTTTGGAGTCAGAGGAAGGTGAGTCCTCCCGGGGAAGAGGAAGCGGCCCTGAGGTTGGGCTGAATCCTCTGGCCGCAGGTGGCTCTCAAGATGCTTTCAGTGGGAGCTTTTGCCAGAGGACCCTGCTGGCTGGGGAACTCTGGGAGTTGAAGTCCTCGCCTCTCAAGGTGGGGCCAAGGTTGAGAAGCCCCATCCTAAAGCATCTTCCCTACTTTTCCCTACTTTTCCCTTTGCTTTAGACCAGGGATCTCTAACTCAGGGGTGTCCAAAGTTGGGAACTTTAAGACTTGTGTACTTCAACTCCCAGAATTCCCCAGCCAGCCATGCTGGCTGGGGAATTCTGGGAGTTGAAGTCCACAAGTCTTAAAGTTCTCAAGTTTGGACACCCCTGCTCTACTTCTTCAGGACTTGTGGATCTGGCAACTTCAGGACTTGTGGATCTCTAATTCTGGCAACTTCAGGACTTGTGGACTTCAACTCCCAGAACTCCCCCTGGCTGGCTGGGGAACTCTGGGAGTTGAAGTCCACAAATCTTGGAAGTCACCCTATTTTTTAAAAAAAATTATACATTTTTTTCTTTAAAGTACATAGGTGCTTAATAAACAATATACCGTGTTTCCCCGAAAATACGACATGTCCTCATAAATACAGCCATGCCACATTTTTCTGGTGGGGAAAAATATAACCCCCCTCCCCACCCACCCCCGCATATAAGCCCCCTGGGCAACCCCCCCACCTCCGGCCAGGCAGAACACCGCTCACCAACCTAGCAGTATCCCAGAGGTGCCAAGCCATGGGAAATTATCTGAATCAATTTACTTATGCCAGGGGTGTCCAAACTTGGGAACTTTAAGACTTGTGGACTTCAACTCCCAGAATTCGCCAGCCAGCTCTGCTCTGCTGGCTGGGGAATTCTGGGAGTTGAAGTCCACAAAGTTCCCAAGTTTGGACACCCCTGACTTATGCAATATAATAATAATAATAATTATGATGAGGATACTAATAACAGCTCTAGTAGTAATACTGACGTTTACTGATGTCTAGTCCAATTCTTGCATCTTTCACATATATATCAATAGCCTTTCTTTTTTTTAAAAAAAGTTTTTTTTAATTTTTAGTCTCATACATTTGCAAGTATACATTCTCTTAGTTATGATTCTTTTCTCATTTTAACACTTTGAAACATTCGTTTTTCCATATAAAAAATTAAAATGTATGATGGGGATTGCTTTGTTTAACCATCCCATTACACCAGGGGTGTCCAAACTTGAGAACTTTAAGACTTGTGACTTCAATTCCCAGAATTCCCCAGCTGGCTGGGGAATTCTGGGAGTTGAAGTTCACAAGTCTTAAAGTTCCCAAGTTTGGACACCCCTGCCATACACCTATTTTATTTTACCTCCACCCTTCTTCCCTCCCTCCCTTCTCTACTTTCTTCTCCTCCCCTTTCCTTTTCCTTCTTCCCCTTCCTCTCCCCTACTCCTCTCTACCTCTTCCCCTTCTTCATATCCTCTCTTCTCCTCTTCCTATCCCTCCCCATCTGCCTCTCCTTTCCTCTTTCTTCTTTCCCTCTTCTTCCCTCTCTTCTCCCCTTCCGTTCTTCCTTTCCCCTCCTATTGTTGTGGTTGCCTATTTTCCTCTTCCGTCTGGTGTATTTTTTGGATGGTACTCCAGCAAGCCCGGTTCTAACTTTATATTTCCTTTTCCTCGTTTTATGTTCCAAACTGTTTTCTTATCTATGTCTCATTCTTTGAACATATACTTAAGTATTAGTACTGTACTACTTTTCTAGTTCCCCCTTCTTCCCCCTTTTTCATTTAGTAGTGTGGGTTTCTATTTCTTTCTTTCTTTCTTTCTTTCTTTTCTATCTTATCCATATTCTTTCTCTAACCAATCATAAAACCTTCCCCACGTCTTGAAGTACACCGTTTCCTCTTTATCCTTTATTCTGAGAGTTAACCTATTCATTTCTGCACAGTCCAATTTTTTCTTATTATCTCTCCTTCCAAAGGGATCTTATCGGCTTTCCAATTTTGTGCAAATACAATTCTCGCTGCCGTTGATATATGTATAATCAAATATGTTTCTTCTTTGCTATATTGCTCTGGTAAGATACCCCATAAAAATGTCTCTGGTCTTAACTCTATACTTCGATGTAGCATTTTCTCTAACCATGGTCTTATTTTAATCCAATAATTCCTTTTTACTTATATATATCAATAACCTTCCATCTTCTAATTTCTGCCTCTTTCATCTACTCATTCATAGAACAAATCCCATATTAAAAAATATTCTGTTCCTTCCTTATCTTTTACTATTAATGTCAATCCATCCGTCTCCACACAGCCTAATATTGTTCTAATTATACTTCCATCTGTAGGTATATCCTCATTTTTCCAATATTGTGCAAATATAATTCTCGCTGCTGTCAGCACCTGTATTATTAAATGTCTAATCCCTTTATTATAATTTTCTGGTAATACGCCTAAGACAAGACAAACCAGGACTATATTTCTGGTTTGAAGTCACTCTCTCGGTCTCCTCTTCCCAGGCTGTCATCCAAGGAGCGTTTACGAGCGAAGATGCCGTCGACTCCGAAGCTGCGGCCACCGAGACCCACTACACCTATTACCCGGCCACCGTGGCCGACACCAGCACCTCTGCCGGAGCAGGGACAACTGCTGTGGTCACCACACAGAACTCGGATGCCCTTCTGGGACAAGCTACGCCCACCGGCACAGGTCAGTCGGGCAGGACCGCCGTCCCAGGTGGAGGTCGGGCCCAGACTTATCCTCCCACTGGGCTATGATTCTGTTGCTCTCCCCAATCTTCCAATCTATGAATTCGATTAAATATTAATTATCAATATTCCATTGATAAATGCTGCCTTTTTGACAGCATCTGTGGGTCATTTTTGACAGAGCCAAAGGAAGTGACAATTTGATAGGCCGAGAAGAGAGTTTCCCCACCGTGGAAACTTGTAGGCTGGTGGGCTTGCAATTTCCAGAATTGAACTGACTGGGGAATTCTGGGAGTTGAAATCTACCCATCTTAAAAGTTGCCAAGATTGGAAAAAAAAAATTATTTCTCTTTTTTTTTTTTCCTATGGTGATAGTTTTGACGTTTCTTGTTTCACCTTTCTTCTTTGTAACTGCCATTCTAATACAAACCCTTCATAAAAAGTTATTGCATTACATTCTTGGTTAAACTATCTTTGCATTGATATATAATCTTAAGGTACTACTCCAGAAAGGAAGTGGTATTATTAGCTGGTTTTAAAAAATACACTTTTCCCAAAAGGTTTCCACAATTTTGGCTACTACTACCGTATTTTTCGGAGTATGAGACGCACTTTCTCCCCCTCCAAAAAAGAGGGTGCGTCTTATGCACTGAATACAGCATTTTTGGTCTCCCGAAATCCCGCCCCCTTCACAAAAATGGAGGTTCAGACGGTTTGGGAGGTTTGCAAAGTGCTTCTGGGGGTTGGGGAGGGCAAAAATGAGCGACAAACGGGCCATTTTTTGCTTGTTTTGCCCCCAGCCCCCAGCAGCACTCTACAAGCCTCCTAAAGGCTATGCAGGCCCTTCTTTTGGCAAAAAATGGGCCCATTGTTGTGAAAAACAGACAGTTTTTTGCTCATCCACCCCCCCACCCCCCCAAGCACTTTTCAGGCCTCTCAAATTCTCTGCATGCCACGTTTTTCACAAAAAACGAGGCTTGCAAAGGCTTTGGGAGGTTGGCAGTGTGCAAAATCTTTTTTTTTTTAATTTACCTCTTCAAAATCTTGGTGCGTCTTATACTCCGAAAAATACGGCATATAGTTGCTTTACTCCGGCAAGATTCTGTCTGTAGGCGAACAACAATGAAGAGGCGACTGGGAAGGAACTCCAGTTTTGTGTTTGGTTCTTGGATGTGGATTCGTTTTGGAGGGTTTCCTAGATCCAAAGCTCTCGCTCTCTCTCTCCCCCACTTCGAACAGGCCAGTTTTTCGTCATGATGTCACCCCAGGAGGTGTTACAGAGTGGAACCCAGCGGTCGATTGCGCCTCGGACTCACCCTTATTCCCCGTGAGTGACAGGCCTCGTATTTATTGCCATGCTTGCCGACGTCTGAATTGGAAGGGCGGGGGCTGTTTTGTTTGCTAGGGCAGTGCCCCCCCCTCCCCCAAGCCTTGTGGGCACCAGGGACCGATTCCTTGGAGGGAGCATTTGGAGGGGACTGAATTCGCTTGCTGCCGTATCCCGTAGTTAAATCTTGGCTTGTTTGCGCAGACCTGTTTTTGCCATGCCACGGACCGGGAGTTGAGGACCCCCGTGCCAGGGTCTCAGGATTTGTGAATATAACTTTTGAGTGTAAATTACTTTTTATTATTATTAGGATTTTTCAAAGGTTTTCCTGACTTGAGCAGGGGGTTGGACTAGAAGTCCTCCAAGGCCCTTTCCAGAAAATTCTGCCTTTCCAAGTTCAAATACAATAAAAGTATAAAAAGTTCAAAAAAATGTAAAAAGGGGGGAGTGAAAAAAAGAAGGAAAACATGGAGTGATGACCTCCATCCTTGTTTCTGTTGAGTAAATGCTGTCTTAATTTCCCCCCTTCCTCTTTTACCCTTTCAAATCAAATCTTTATTCTGGTTCAGGGATCAGAATGAGATACGAATAATATTTTTTTAAAAAAAACTAAAAAGACATAAGAACAAAATTTGCACAAGGTTAAACCAAGGAAAATCCGTTAACTCTTTTTAATCCCCCTTCTACAAATCACCAATCTTTTCTTCTTTACCCCAAGTCCCCAAAAGGTTTCCAGTCTATTTTGTTTTTTTAAAGTCTTGTATCATTTTTACCCTGATCAAACAGTTTAGCTTTGCAGTTCTACAATCCCACTCTGTACATTTCATTATTCTTCCCTCTGTGCATACAATAATCTTAATTTCCCATATTTCTTTTCCACTGCAGTCCATAAAATCCAATAGAAACAATTCGAATATTAATCTCTCAGGGAATACATTTGCACCCCAAATTTCTTTTGTTTTTTTCTCACATCCACCATGCACGATAGGAAGCCCCTCTTCCTCTTCACCCTTTCAATCCTTTGTCCCTTTTTAACATCTCAGCCAGTGTCACAGACCAACAGTTCCCCATTTATGAGAATTCTGTCTTAAATGGTGACACGATGCAAATTTAACGACACGGGTGTACATTAGACCTGCCTTCTCCTTCTCCCAGGAAGTCAGAAGCTCCACGGACAACGCGGGACGAGAAGCGTCGGGCACAGCACAACGAAGGTCAGGAAGGCAGCTGGATTTTGGGGGGGGGGGAGGCAATGGGGCATAGTGGTTAGGTTGGTGGAGTAGAACTGGGGAGATCAGATCCGTCCTCAGCCATGGAAACTCACTAGGTCTCTTTCTCCCTCCGCCCTCTCTCTCTCTCCCTCTCTCTCTCCTCTTCTCACACACATTTCTCTCATCTCTCTTTCTCTCTCTCTGATCTCTATCTTTCTTTTTATTCTCTCCTCTCTCGCCTTTTTCTCTTTCTCTCTTCCTCTCTCTTATCTCTTTCTCACACACATTTCTCATCTCTGATCTCTTTCTTCTCTCTTTCTCTTTTCTCTCTCCTTTCACCTTTTTCTCTTTCTCTCCCGCTCTCTCTTATCTCTTTCTCTCACTCATTTCTCATCTCTCTTTCTCTCATCTCTCTTTCTCTTTTCTCTCTCTATCTCTCTCCCTCCTCCTTCCTCTCTCTCCCTCTCCTCACACACTTCTCTCTCATCTCTTTTTCTCTCTCCTCTTTGATCTCTATCTTTCTCTTTTCTCTCTCCTCTCTCACCTTTTTCTCTTTCTCTCCCGCTCTCTCTTATCTCTTTCTCTCACTCATTTCTCATCTCTCTCTGATCTCTATCTTTCTCTTTTCTCTCTCCTCTCACCTTTTTCTCTCTCTCTTTTCTCTCTCTGTCTCCCTCTCTCTCTCTCTCTTATCTCTTTATCACTCACATTTCTCTCTTATCTCTCTCTCCTTTCTGATCTCTCTCTTTCTCTTCTCTCTCTCGCTCTCTCCAACCTACCTCCTTCTTGTGGGGGGCATGAATAAAGGGAGGTCCCCATGAAAAGAGGAGGGCTATGCCTAATAAATGCAGGCAGTCCTCAACTTACGACCATTCATTTACCGACTGTTTGAAGTTACAACAGCAATGGCAAAAGTGACTTAAGACCAGTCTTACACTTGGGCACCGCTGCAGAATTCCCACAACCTTGCAAAACACGGAAGTGGCGCCTCTCCTTCCAGAAAGTCATCCTGTCATCCTTTTGTGTCCTGCAGTGGAACGCCGGCGCAGGGACAAGATCAACAATTGGATTGTGCAGCTGTCCAAGATCATCCCGGACTGTTCAATGGAGAACACCAAATCTGGACAGGTGAGAACGGTTGAGCGGCTGCGATGTGAGGAGATGAGGTTTAGGGTTGGTGATGGAGGCAATATCAGTCCCGCCTTTGACAGGAAAGACAGCTGGGTGACTTTGGGCCAATCACCAGGAGTCTGGGAGTTCTAGTCCCGCCTTTGGCATGGAAAGACAGCTGGGTGACTTTGGGCCAATCACCAGGAGTCTGGGAGTTCTAGTCCCGCCTTTGGCATGAAAGACAGCTGGGTGACTTTGGGCCAATCACCAGGAGTCTGGGAGTTCTAGTCCCGCCTTTGGCATGGAAGACAGCTGGGTGACTTTGGGCCAATCACCAGGAGTCTGGGAGTTCTAGTCCCGCCTTTGGCATGGAAGACAGCTGGGTGACTTTGGGCCAATCACCAGGAGTCTGGGAGTTCTAGTCCCGCCTTTGGCATGAAAGACAGCTGGGTGACTTTGGGCCAATCACCAGGAGTCTGGGAGTTCTAGTCCCGCCTTTGGCATGGAAGACAGCTGGGTGACTTTGGGCCAATCACCAGGAGTCTGGGAGTTCTAGTCCCGCCTTTGGCATGGAAGACAGCTGGGTGACTTTGGGCCAATCACCAGGAGTCTGGGAGTTCTAGTCCCGCCTTTGGCATGAAAGACAGCTGGGTGACTTTGGGCCAATCACCAGGAGTCTGGGAGTTCTAGTCCCGCCTTTGGCATGGAAGACAGCTGGGTGACTTTGGGCCAATCACCAGGAGTCTGGGAGTTCTAGTCCCGCCTTTGGCATGAAAGACAGCTGGGTGACTTTGGGCCAATCACCAGGAGTCTGGGAGTTCTAGTCCCGCCTTTGGCATGGAAGACAGCTGGGTGACTTTGGGCCAATCACCAGGAGTCTGGGAGTTCTAGTCCCGCCTTTGGCATGGAAGACAGCTGGGTGACTTTGGGCCAATCACCAGGAGTCTGGGAGTTCTAGTCCCGCCTTTGGCATGAAAGACAGCTGGGTGACTTTGGGCCAATCACCAGGAGTCTGGGAGTTCTAGTTCTAGTCCCGCCTTTGGCATGAAAGACAGCTGGGTGACTTTGGGCCAATCACCAGGAGTCTGGGAGTTCTAGTCCCGCCTTTGGCATGGAAGACAGCTGGGTGACTTTGGGCCAATCACCAGGAGTCTGGGAGTTCTAGTCCCGCCTTTGGCATGGAAGACAGCTGGGTGATTTTGGGCTAGTCTTTCTCTCTTTCAGCCCAACCCACCTGCCAGGGTTGTTGTGAGGAAAATTGGAGGAGGAAGGAGTGCCGGATATTTTGCCGCCTTGAGTTATTTGTCAAAAAATGAAGGCAGGATACAAATAAATATAGGAAAAATAGTGGCGTCGGCCTTCCCAGCAGTTACCTTCACTGCCCGGAAGGCTAATGGTAAGCTTTGGCTTGAAATGGATCATACCGGAAGTCCTCCAGTTACGCCCGCTCAGCCCCCCTTCAAGATTGCAATGGCACTGAAAGAGAAGCACTTACGACTAATGTGTGATATGCTGCAGTGATCACGGTCTGGGTGCTCAGGTCTCCGACTCACAGTTACGACACTGCAGAAGTCACGCCATTCGCCATTTTCACCCTTCCTATCTAACAGATTAACAGAGTTGGAAGGGACCTTGGAGGTCATCTAATCCAACCCCTCTGCCCAAGCAGGAGACCTTACACCATTTCTGACAGAAGGGCAGTCCAGTCTCTTCTTGAAAGCCTCCAGGGATGAAGCTCCCACAACTTCTGTTCCATGGGTTGATTGTTCCCCCTGTCAGGAAATTCTTCCTTATTTCCAGTTTTTAATCTCTCCTTGGTTAGTTTCCATCTATTCTTCCTTTTCTGGCCTTCAAAGGTGCTTTGAAATATAGCTTGACCCCCTTCCTCCTCTCTCTGGCAGCCCCTCCAATATTGGAAGATGCTCTCCTGTCTCCCCTGGTCCTTCTCTTCCCTAGACCAGCCAGGCCCAGTTCCTGCAACCGTTCATCGTATGTTTGAGCCTCCAGTCCCCTCATCATCCTGGTTGCTCTTCTCTGCACTCTTTCTAGAGTCTCAACCTCTTTTTTATAGTGTGGTGACCAAAACTGCATGCAGTACTCTAAGTGTGGCCTTACTAAGGACTTTACAGAGTGGTATATATAGAGGGCTTCCCTTCCAATTCCCCACAAGCAAAGTCAGGGGGGAAGCCAGGAAGGTCACAAGCTGCCCTTATAAGTCACTGCAGGGGTCTCTTACTCTGTAGCCCCCCACAGGTCACGGACACACCCATGGCCCATGTGACCTGCTTGGGACTCCCTCACCTCTTCCTATTTAACAACCCGACAGTCCTGCGGTTATGACAGCAAATTGGGACCAGAATTTTTGTCCCCAAGCACTCACAGGACACCATGTTTTACAATCACAACAATTACCGACTGAAATTTTGTCATAACCCGAGGACGGCCTGTGTTTGAATAGAAGGCGATGAATGGATGGAATAACAATAGCACTCAGACTTATGTCCCGCTTTACAGTCCTTTTACAGCCCTCTCTAAGCGGTTTACAGAGTCAGCCTCTGGCCCCCTAGCAATCTGGGTCCTCATTTTACTGGAAGGATGGAAGGCTGAGTCAATCTCGAGCCGGTCAGGATCGAACTGTTGTCAGTGGGCAAAGTTTGCCTGTAATATTTCATTCTAACCACTAGGAGGGAGGGAGGGAAGGAAGGAGGGAGAGAGGAAGGAACTTACACTTATATACCACTTCACAGCCCCCTCTAAGCAGTTACAGTGTCAGCCTCTTATCCCCAACAGTCTAGTCTAGTCATTTTACCCACCTCGGAAGGATGGAAGGATGGAAGTCAACCTTGGGCCTGGTGGGATTCGATCTGCCCAATTGCAGGCAGCCGGCAGTCACCATTGGCTTTTGCGGCTTGAATGACATCTAGTAGACCCCTGGAGGCCCCGGGCTCCTCCCCGTAGCAGCTTTTGCACCCCTGGTGATCTACTGAGGGATCTGCTGGACATTAGTCGATTGGTGGTAAAAGAGCTGTTGGCCTCCAGTCTTCAGTCCAGGATGCTTGGGAAGGTTCTGCCTTCTCTCCATTCAAAGGAGTGACCAAATCCGGGAGGATGCCTCCCCCAAAGTAGCCGAGGTTACTCTCTTGAGTCCCTTTCTCTTCCTCCCCCTGCAGAGCAAAGGAGGGATCCTCTCCAAAGCTTGCGACTACATTCAGGAATTAAGGCAGAATAATATCCGTCTCTCCGAGGAACTGCAGGGCCTGGACCAGCTCCAGGTGGATAACGGAGTCTTGCGACAACAGGTAAGGTTGACAACCCCCCCTCCCCTATTTCTGGAGGGGACCCTCGATGCTCTGGGCTTTCTCATCAAGGGCCTAGGGCAGGATTTGGCAAACTTAAACCCTCAAAGAGCCATTTGGACCCGTTTCCCACAGAAAAGAAAACTCCGGGAGACACAAAGGTCCTAACCGGAAGCCCCCGTTCAATTCCGGAGCCAGCCGGAAGTCCGGTTCCCCCACCATAGAGTCTCGTCCTAGCGCGGCGTCCTTTTTCCTCTACCGTCATAACCGAAAGCCCTATCAATGGTGGAGGCAACTGGAAAACCCTCCCCTTGCCATAGAGTCTTCTCCTGGCGCACTGTGCTTCTCTCCCCCTCCCCCCACCAGAAGCTCCTCTCGAAATTGTGGTGCCAACCAGTGATGGAGCCGCAGCAGAGGGAGGAAAGGGCCACAGGTGGCTCCAGAGCCACAGTTTGCTGGGCCCCCTGGACTAGGGTGAATCCAGCTGAGCAGCCTGACCGGATTCACAAAAGAACCCACTCCATTCGCCAAACCTTTGACCAGGGCTTCTCAACCTGCCAGCTGGGGGATTTTGGGAACTGGGCTCTATTCATTCGTCTTTTTGTTTTATTCAAGAAAGGTTAAGATACAAAACTCCCAACGCACTTAAAAACCAAACCCCAAACCCTCACCCTCCCCACATACACAAAAGCAAACATGACCTTGAAACAAAAGATGCGAAAAAGAAGAAAAAACACAGAATTACACATATTTTCCCCTCTAGTTGAATATGGATTAAGACATTACTGCAATGTTGCTATCCCACCTCTTGCGAAACACACCTAGAAAAATGTTAAACTGCTAAACTGTTTGAAAATTAGTGGACTGACATCCATGTAGAGATCAGAAGAGAACAGAAGAGTTGGAAGGGACCTTGTAGGTCATCTAGTCCAACCCCCCACCCAAGCAGGAAGACCCTACACCATTCCTGACAGAGGGCAGTCCAGTCTCTCCTTGAAAGCTCCAGGATGAAGCTCCCACAATTTCCGAAGTCAACTCTGTTCCATGGGTTGATTGTTCTCCCTGTCAGGAAATTCCTCCTTATTTCTAGGTTGAATCTCTCCTTGGTCGGTTTCCATCCATTCTTTCTCGTCTGGCCTTTGGGGGCTTTGGAGAATAGCTTGACCCCCTAACTCCCCTCTGTGGCAGCGAACAGTTAAAACAGAAGGGACGACTCAAGAGTAAGGCTTGGAAGCGATTGGCCCCTCCCATATGACATAAAAGAGGAGCAAACGGACGTGAGCCTTTGCAGGAAGCAACTTTGTTCGTTCTCGTTGGTTTAAATTCTGAAGCTCCGTTTTGACTCTGTGCTCCATGTGGCCTTGCCAAGCTAATTGCCAGTTAGGTCTTTGGCAGCCTTTCAAGGGAGATAAAGGTGGGTGCTTCTCTCAGCCTTATCCCGAAAGACTTTGGCAGACTTCTGTCGGACTCTTTACTACTCTTTGGGACTCATTACGGGCTGTGAATGAACATAATTCACAGCCGTTGAAATAAAAAGAGGGTTTTTGGACTTCATCATGTGCGTTTTACTGTATCGGGAAGCCTAGGCCAGAGCACCTGATGGGTGGAGGTCCCATTAAGATGCCCACCCATCTTAGAATCGATTAAAACCCTCGGACCTCCATCTCTGTCCTTTTCTTCTTCTCGCAGGTCGAGGATCTGAAGAACAAAAACCTGATTTTACGAGCGCAGCTGCGACAGCACGGCGTGGAGGTGATCATCAAGGAATCCCACTGAACGAACACCCACCCACCCACTCACCAGCAGGAAGGGCCTCGCTCGAGACACGGACACCCCCCTGCCCCGCCCCCCATCTCGGGCACAGCAGGAGGCCGCGATGCCCAGCTGCACCGGTGCTTCCAAGCCTTCCTTCCTCCCCCTCTTCTCTTCTCCCTCTCTCTCTCTGGCGCCGGATCAGAAGGCCGCGTCCCCTCCCTCGGAGGCCAGGACTCGGCTGAGGACGTTCGACTTTGCCCTTTTGGGCTCACCCTTCGGCTTGGCCCTCCGAGCTTGACAAACGTACTCTTGGTTTGTGGGACCCTAAAACGATCCCTCCCCCCCCCCCTGCAGGTTGTGTTGACCCTCTCCCAGCCCTGCCATTTTTGCTGAGCATTGCCGCCCCCTCGCGCGCTTCCCCTGACGTCCTCTTGCATGCCACCTCACGTAGTTCCCTTCCAGAGCTCCCTCCTCCTCCCACCTGTGGCACGGGGGCCTCTGGGGATCGTCCCCCCACCCTCTTCCCGAGCTCTGCTCCCGCCAAGCAAGGGGGTGACACTCTAGGCAGCCCCTCCTGCTTGCCCTCCATTAGCCCAGCCTTCCTTCTCTCCTTGGATATGGACTCCGGAAAGGCCGACGCTCATTGCCGAAGAGACGCGACTTTGCTCGCGGCACAGAGTGCCAAGGACCGGAGCGGATGCCGAGCAGCCACTGTCTTCCTCTCTCTCTCGAAGAAGAGAAGATGCATCTAAGGATCAGCATAGCAGTTCTCTCTCTCTTTTTCCCCCCCTTTATATATATATATATATATATATAAATTTTATATATATATATATATATATATATATATATATATATATATATATATATATATATATATATATATATATATATATATATATATATATATATTATATATATATATATATATATATATATATATATATATATATATATATATTATATATATATATATATATATATATATATATATATATATATATAAATCCTGCGTTTTGGATGACAACAACAAAAAAAAGGAACCTAATTAAAAAAACTGCCTTGCTGGGTTGATTTTGCGTGTGGTTTTTGTTCAGGTGGCGGCTGGGGTCCGTCCGTGGGGTGGGGTGGAGGGAAAGGTTGGTGCTCGGAGCTCCTTTGGACAGGTTTGTGTTGTGTCTCTCTGCCCCCTCAACGTTGGTAGGGCTGGTGGTGCCCGGTTGGCAAAGAGGAAGGATGCCTGCATAGGGACCCCCAAATCTCTTCCAGCAATCGGGTAAGTCGCCCCAAAGCTCTCCTGCCTCGGACAAGCAGCAGTGAAAGCCAGTAGAAGATTTGTAGCTCAGGGTTGGACTGTGGTGGGGGAGTCCTTGGTGGTCCCTGAGCAGAACTTTCATGGCCCAACTAGGGAATATCATCAGTTTAAGAAAGGAGGGATGGTTGTGGAGAGGAGGAGGAGGAGAACGGAGGGTTCCCGGGTGCTTTCTGAGCTTGGTGGTTTCCTTGCAGACTCTTCATGGCCCAACTAGGTAATAATATCAGAACTAGAAGGGAATGGGGTTTATAGAGAGGAGGAGGAGGAGGAGGAGAAGGACTGTGGGTGGAGGAGGAGAAGGAGGAGAAGGACTGTGGGTGGAGGAGGAGAACGGAGGGTTCCTGAGTGCTCTCTCAGCTTGGTTTTCTTACAGACGTTTCATGGCCCAACTAGGGAACATCAGCAGTGCTGGAAGGGAGGGGAGTGTGGAGTGGAAGAGGAGGAGGAAAGGAGTAAGGGAGGAGGAGGAGGAGGACTGAGCGGGGTCCTTGGTGCTCTTTGAGCTTGGTTATTTTCCTGCAGACGTTTCATTGCCAAACGAGGTAACCTCATCAGTGCTAAAGGGAGGGGGCTTTGTGTGTATATATATATATATGTGTGTGTGTGTGTGTGTGTATTTGTTTTCGTAGATTTTCACGGGTGTAGGTATGCTAGTTTTGTTGTATTCGGGTCTTCTCCCGTGTAAGGTTTAACCTTACACGGGAGAAGACCCGAATACAACAAAACCAGCATATATATGTAAATATATATAAAAGAAGAAACAGACATTGCTGTCTCGGCAATGGCCAAATTGATTAATAGTGTATAAAGGCACAGATCTCTTTAATGGGTTTTGCACTCTTGACAATGTTAGCAGAGGCTAAGGAAAGCGAGTGAGCAATATCTCTTTTAAGTTCCAGAGATAGCAATGTTTGTCTCTTCTTTTATGTGGTTGTGTCTGTGTGTGTGTGTTGCCCTGCCAGTGTTTTGGCTGTGTGAATGTGGTTTTTTTTTTGGGGGGGGGGGGTGTCCTTGATTGTGGGATTGCTTTCTGCCTGAACATCTACATCAGGGGTGTCCAAACTTGGCAACTTGAAGACTTGTGGACTTCAACTCCCAGCATAGCTGGCTGGGGAATTCTGGGAGTTGAAGTCCACAAGTCTTAAAGTTGCCAAGTTTGGACACCCCTGATCTACATTCATGTTAACTTGAAACCAACAAAGATGCCCGGCTCCCTTTTTTCCTTTAATTGAGAGGGTGGGTTTTTTTTTTTCCAAATTCAGTCAAACCTCTGAAGCGTTTTCAGTTTCTTTTTATAAAAACTTTTTTTTTAAATTCTCTTACATGCAGTTAACAGGTAGACATTCACACAGTTGTTACTCTTATTCATCTTTATCACTTGCAAACGTTTATTTTTCCATATAGAAGGTTAAAATATACATTCTGGGCTGCTTTGCTTACCATGCACCCATTTAATAATAATAATAATAAATTATTATTATTTTATGTTATCATCGCCCTACTTTTCCCTTCCTCCTCCCCTTTCCCTTTCTTTCTTCCCTTGGCTCTCCCCTACTCCTATCTCCCTCCTCCCTTCTCTCCTCCTCCCTTCCATCTTCCTCTCCTCACCTCTTCTTTTCCTTTCCTCCTTTCTCTCCTCTCCTCTCTTCTTTTCCCTCCCTCCCTCCCTTCTCTACTTTCTTCCTTCCTCTCTCCTTTCCTTCTTCCCTTTCCCCTCCCCTACTCTTCCCCTTCCTACCCTCTCTCCTCCATTCCATCTTCCTCTCCTCACCTCTTCCTTTCCTCCTTTCTCTTCCTTTCTCTCCCTACCTCCCTTCTCTACTTTCTTCCTTGCTCTCTCCTTCTTCCCTTTCCTCTACTCTACTCTTACTCTTCCCCTTCCTACCCTCTCTCCTTCTCCCTTCCATCTTCCTTTCCTCTTCATCTCATCCCCTCTCCTCCTCTCTTCCCTTCTCCCCCTTCCTTCTCTACTTTCTTCCCTTCCTCCTCTCCTTTCCCTTTCCTTCTTCTCTTGGCTCTCCCCTACTCCTCTCTTCCTCCTACCTTCTCTCATTCTCCCATCTTCCTCTCCTCGTCTCTTTCTTCCTTCCCTCCTCTTCCTCTCGTCTCCTCTCCTCCTCTCTTCCTTTCCTTTTCTGTTGTTGTGGTTATCTCTTTTCAATTCTCAACTGGTGTGTTTTCGGGATGATATGAAGCGCTTCAAGTTTTATGCTCCTCGTTTCAAATCTTCTGAAACCTCTCGGGTGAACCAATCTGTCAATTGTGCCATTAAGACTCCCAGAAGATTTCAATATTTCGTCCTGTTAACATCCCATCCTCGCCATTGGAATATATTGTCCCCTCTCCACCGAGCAGCCTTCTCCGTCTTTTGTTCTTCGTTACACCAAACGTTAAATACGAGGAAAGAAAAGAGAGAGAAAATCTGGACCTGGCGCTTTTTCTGTACTTCTCCCAGATGGTCAATACGTTACTTATTGCTGCAAAAGGTATTCTACGGTAAATTGCTCTTTGTTTTATTAACCAGGGATGCTTATGCAAATGGACTTGCCCCTTGCATAGAAGGAGTCAGCTGGTCGTCAAGAGAGAAGACCCATAATCCACGTTAAGCAACTGGCTTGGTAGTACAATGTAAAGTCTTGGAGCTGTCAATCCGACTAAATCTTCCGAGTCTTGAAAAATCTCGAATTTAATCCTTTTCTAAACTGAGACAAAGGGTCCATTCAATGTCCAAGGTGGACCGATCAAATATCTTCTTTTCCCTGCGGAGATCTGGGTCAAGGGTCAACTCCCCAGAAACCCAGAAGGCTCTGGCCATGAGAACAGGCTGATGGAAATATTCCCCACTGTTTGATCGGGTCCCAGCAGCTCCGAGACAATAAACAGATGTGATACAGGTGTAGTACCCTTTCATGAGAATGGAGTGGAATGGAGGAGAGAGAAAACAATAGGATAATAGAATAAAGTAGAATAGAAAGTAGATTAGAATAGATAATATAGAATAGAATACAGAACAGAGAATAGAATAGAAATAATAGAGAATAGAACAGAATTAATAGAGAATAGAGTTGAATAGAATAGAATTAATAAAGAATAGAATAGAAATAATGAATAAAATAGAATTAATAGAGAATAGAGTTGAATGGAATAGAATTAATAGAGAATAGAATAGAATATGGGATGGGATGGATAGAATAGAATTAAGGAATAAAATAGAATTAATAGAGAATAGAATTAATAGAGAATAGAGTAGAATAGAACAGAGAATAGAATAGAATTAATAGAGAATAGAGGAGAAGAGAAAAGAATAATGAGTAAAATAGAATTAATAGAGAATAGAATAGAATTAATAGAGAATAGAGTAGAATAGAATAGAGAATAATGAGTAAAATAGAATTAATAGAGAATAGAATTGAATTAATAGAGAATAGAGTAGAATAGAATATAGAACAGAATAGAATAGAGAATAGAATTAATATGGAATATAGTAGAATAGAATAGAATTAATAATAAGAGAATTAATAGAGAATAGAGTTGAATATAATAGAATTAATAGAGAATAGAATACAGGATGGGATGGTATAGAATAGAATTAATAATGAATAAAAAAGAATTAATAGAGAATATAGTAGAATAGAATAACCGATTGCCAAAACCACCTAAATGTTGATGATGTGAACATGGGAATGCAGTTGTAAGTGCAAGGACCAGCCATAAGCCACTGTTTCTCAGCACCCTTGTAACTTCAAAGAGTCAGTAAATGAATGGTTGTAAGGTGAGGACTGCCTTATGCGGTTGGGCAAGGAATTGCCTGACCTGGGCTCATAGTTGTCAAGGTGGCCCCTGTCCATCCCATGAGCCATTGCTTCCTTCCCCAGGTGAGGGGGGGACGCAGTTGAGTTGAATCCCCCCAAAAGAAAAGTGGCCACCGGCCAGATTAGCTAAGATGTTTAAAAACACGTCAGCCAGATGTTGGAAATGGAACCAGACATCAGGTACATATTACCACATGTGGACATGTGCAAAAGCAAAGAAATATTGGACAAAAATACATACATGGTTAGAAAAAATGTTAAAGCAGCACCCGGATTATAAACCAGAAATATTTTGTTACCTGAAAAATATAAGGGCGAATTTATATTTAATATTACATGCTTTGACAGCAGCAACAATGATTTCTAGATGACCTCCAAGGTCCCTTCCAACTCTGTTAAATCTTGTTAGCTGTAATACAATACAATACAATAGCAGAGTTGGAAGGGACCTTGGAGGTCTTCTAGTCCAACCCCCTGCCTAGGCAGGAAACCCTATACCATTTCAGACAAATGGCTATCCAGCATCTTCATAAAGACTTCCAGTGTTGGGGCATTCACAACTTCTGGAGGCAAGTTCTGTTCCACTGATTCATTGTTCTCACTGTCAGGAAATTTCTCCTCAGTTCTGCTTCTCTCCTTGATTAGTTTCCACCCATTGCTTCTTGTTCTACCCTCAGGTGCCTTGGAGAATAGCTTGACTCCCTCTTCTTTGGGGCAACCCCTGAGATATTGGAACACTGCTATCATGTCTCCCCTAGTCCTTCTTTCTCTTAAGCTAAACATACCCAGTTCTTGCAACCGTTCTTCATATGTTTTAGTCTCCAGTCACCTAATCATCTTTGTTGCTCTTCTCTGCACTCTTTCTAGAGTCTCCACATCTTTTCTACATCGTGGTGACCAGAACTGAATGCAGGATTCCAAGTGTGGCCTTACCAAGGCATTATAAAGTGGTATTAACACTTCACGGGATCTTGATTCTATCCCTCTGTTGATGCAGCCTAGAACTGTGTTGGCTTTTTTGGCAGCTGCTGCACACGGCTGGCTCCTGTTTAAATGGTTGTCCACTAGGACTCCAAGATCCCTTTCACAGTTACTGCTATTGAGGAAGGTACCACCTATGTCCTATGCTGTATCTGTGCATTTCGTTTTTCTTGCCTAAATGTAGAACCTTACTCAAGAAATGGTGTAGGGTCTCCTGCTTGGGCGGGGCGTGGACTAGATGACCTCCAAGGTCCCTTCCGACTCTGTTAAATCTATCAGAAATGGTGTAGGGTCCTGCTTGGGCGGGGGGGACTGGCCTCGCTTGAAATCTATCAGAAATGGTGTAGGGTCTCCTGCTTGGGCGGGGGGTGGACTAGATGACCTCCAAGGTCTCTTCCGACTCTGTTAAATCTATCAGAAATGGTGTAGGGTCCACTGCTTGGGCGGGGGGGGGTTGGACTAGATGACCTCCAAGGTCCCTTCCGACTCTGTTAAATCTATCAGAAATGGGGTAGGGTCCACTGCTTGGGCGGGGGGGGGGGTTGGACTAGATGACCTCCAAGGTCCCTTCCGACTCTGTTAAATCTATCAGAAATGGGGGTAGGGTCTCCTGCTTGGGCGGGGGGGGGGGTTGGACTAGATGACTTCCAAGGTCCCTTCCGACTCTGTTAAATCTATCAGAAATGGGGTAGGGTCCACTGCTTGGGCGGGGGGGGGGGGGGTTGGACTAGATGACTTCCAAGGTCCCTTCCGACTCTGTTAGTAATCTGACGCCCCTTTCCCAGCCGGGGGAGGAGCCCGCGGGGGCCTCACCTGAGCAGGGGCGGTGACCGGCGGGCGGGGCAGCCAATGAGCGCCCCACCTGCGCTCACCTGCGCACCTCGGCAGCGGAGCGAGCGACCGGGCGGGCGGCGGGCAGGGCGAGCGGAGCGGCGATGGCGGCGCAGGGCTGGCTCTGGGGGTGCCTCTTCTTCGCAGGTTGGGGTAAGGAAGCGGGGAGGGGTGTGATCGGGGGCTGGGGAGGAGGGCAGGCAGCCCAGACACGGGAAAAAGCGCTTGGAGGCTGCGGGAATCTCCTGGTGGGGAAAAAAAACCCCAAGAAAACTCCCACTAAGAATGGGGGCCACGGAAATTGGGGTGACTAAGTAACTCCCAGCCCATCCCGTGCCCCTCCGCCATGTCTCTCCCCCTCCCGATTATCGCCTTTTATTTGACCGCATTGGCTTTCCCAATGGGAATAAGAGCTGGAAGGGACCTTGGAGGTCTTCTAGTCCAACCCCCCAATCCAAGCTTCAGACTAAACTGTCCTCTGTCTTAGAGATGCCAACTTAGTTGGCAAACTTGTAATTTAATTGTCTTCAAATCCTGCCCAGCTCTCTGGCTTGGAAATCTCTTTGGCTTGGCTTGGCTGTTTGCAGTTTGCAAAAAATAATAAGAATAAAGATTTCAAAAGGTGAATGTCCAGCCGAGCTTTGGCGGAGGGAGGGGTAGTTTCGGGGCTAACTCCCATGGGATGGCGTGGGTGGACAAAACAGGATTTTGTTCCTGATAAATTCACCGCTGAGCTCGAAACGAAAGAAGGAGAAGTTGCGGGCACTTTTGAGTCACTTTTCTCTCTTGGAAAATAATTTGTTGAAAGGGAGGGCGAGAACAAGCCGTGTCATGTTTCTGTTGTTTTTCCAAGGCACACCCAGGTTTTTCTGGAAAGGTGAGCGGGCACACAGACCCCCCCAGCCTGGCCCGGCTCTAGTTATCCCTCCTGTTGTTGGGGAGGGGATGTCTTGGGGATTTAGGATCTCGGGGGTCCTGAAGGCTTTTTCCAAAGGAGTTAAGGACAGTTTCGACCAAGATCTGGAAAACCACAGTAGCGAATGGTTGCGTTCCCTTGAAACTCGGTCTGGCTTAGTATCACAGGAATATTCATGCCAAGTTAAAAAAAAGGGGGGGGGGAAGCATCAGGAAGGTAAAGAGGGCCTCTGCCTGTTTTTCTGTTGTTGTTGATGCTCATCAGAAATAAAGGGGAAAAAAGAAAAGAAAGGAAAGAGAGGGAAAGAAACAAAGAGAAAGTGAGAAAGAAAGAGAAGAAGAGAAAGAGAGGCTAGGGAATGAAACAGAGAAAGAGGCAAAGAGAAAGAGCGAGAAAGAGACAAAGAGTGAGAAAAGAGAGAAAGAAACAGACAGAAAGAAATAGAAAGCATAGAAAGAGATAAAGAGAAAGAAAGAAAAAGAGAAAGGAGCAAAGAACAAGAAAGAGAGACAGAGAAGAAAGAAAGGAAAAGAAAAATGAAAGAGAGAAAGGAGAAAAAAGAGAAAGAGAAAGAAAGAAAGAAAGAAAGAAAGAAAGAAAGAAAGAAAGAAAGAAAGAAAGAAAAAGAAAGAAAGAAAGAAAGAAAGAAAGAAAGAAAGAAAGAAAGAAAGAAAGAAAGAAAGAAAGAAAGAAAGAAAGAAAGAAAGAGGAAGGAAGGAAAGGAAGGTTGCTTGCTTTATGGTAGCTTCTAGTAATCTTTGCACAGTGGATATTACTATAATGACAATGTAAAAAAGCAAGAATAAAATACCTGAGGACCATGGAAACTGGTATTTACTGCCATTAAAGCAAGATGGCTGGAACCTTGAAAAGATCGGGAGATTAGCGGCTGCTGGCCTGGAGCCAAAGAATTAGAAGTCAAGTGGAAATGTGTGCTATAATAGGTAGAGAAAGACAAAAGCAGAACTGGGAGACATAGGATTTCCCCACTTCCCAGGACAGAAAATGGGGCCAGCCTATTGAAATGCAGATTGCCCTTTTCTAAGTGTTCAAAGGAAATAAATCTCTCTCCCTTCCTCAGATATATATATTCATTAATGGGTGCAGTTATTCTGGTGAATCTGAATTTCCCAACTTTTGTGGGGTGGCGTGAAAGATTCAAGCAATGTTGATTGCTTTGATCCAGGTCTCTCCTCCTGAAAGTTTGGCCAGGATTTAGGGTGGGAAAAGGAAGGCCCCAAAGTCATCCCAAAGTCATCGGCAGAAGCTAAATTTGGCAGGAAACGATTCCTGATCCCTACATTTCTTGCTTTGGGCCTGGAGTTTTTGCTTCACAGAAGCCCCGGGTGGGTATATTTGCATTCCTGAGAAAGTGTGTGTTAGATATTAGCATATATCGGGATAAGTCTTCCCTCAGGTCCGCTCCTACAGCGGGAAACAGGTATTCCTCTGATTGGTCAATGGGCGTGCCTCATCCCTATAAAAGGGGAACCCTCCGACCACAGAGTAAGCTGGATCACTACTACTACTAATAAAGAGCTGTTAAGTCACGTCGTGTCCGCAGTCTGTCTCTCGTTGCCCAGATCCAACATTGGCGACGAGGGTGGGATTGAGAGACAGATAGGACGAAGAACGCTACTTCAAGAATCTCCGGATTTGATCCAGCCCAGGAATTCGGCAGAAATTCCGGCAGCCATCTCAGATCACCGCAGCGCGGCAAATTCAAACTGAGAAGATGGCGATGCATGCTCCCCCCGCTCCTTTCGACCCAGCAACCGACGAATGGGAAGCCTTCATGATTCGCTTCGAGTGTTTCCTCGAAGCAAATGAGTACACGGGGATCACCGATGCAAGAAAGAAAAATATCTTCCTCGGCTACTGCGGAAAGGAAGTCTTCAATACGGCCAGAGACCTCACCGCGCCTACTCCAATACAAGCAGTACCATGGGCGACGCTGAAACAAGCCTTGGAAACACATTACGCGCCAAAACCGTCCCGCCATGTCAGCCGCAAAGAATTCAACATGAGGACTCAAAAGGCGGGAGAATCCATTAACCAATTTGTTGCAGCTCTACGAAGAATAGCAGCCCACTGTGAATACAGGGATTTGGAAGAGCATATCTTAGAGCAATTCATCTGTGGGGTAAGAGACATTTCGTTGCAAAAGAAACTGTTAGCCAACCCGAATCTAACCCTACAGTCAGCATTGAACAAAGCAAGAGCGTCGGAATCAGCGGAGAAATCAGCAGTGACCATACAACGAAGGGTCAACGAAACCCAGCCAGCACCGAGACAAACCAGAGTCCACTACGAAGACGCAAGCCCCGACTACGTGGATCCCGAGTTCGAGGACAGTCACCTAATGCAGAGCAGTCACTGGAGGCCTGGGGGGAAACCCGGATCCCGTTTGCCGCCCTGCGCAAGCTGCGGAGGGAATCACCCCAGGTCTACTTGCAGGTTCAGGAACGTTGTTTGTTCGCACTGCAACAAACTTGGGCACATCGCACGAGTGTGCCGGAGCGGAGTCCCTGCCTCACGGCAGCCACCCATGTACCGCCAACAGAAGCCCAACCCAGGGGCTTGGCGAAATCAAAAAGGGCGCCCAGAGAAAAATCCACAAGTGTTTACCCAGAGAGAAACTCCCCAAAGAGCTGAACGAGCGTATTCCCAGAGAGATTACTCACAAGAAAGTGAGCGAGCGTATCCCCAGAGAGAATTCACACAGAGAGCCGAAAGAGCGTTCTACCAAGACGCTCAACGAGAGTATTTTCAGGATATAGACGATGAGATAGAGTTGACCCAGAGAGAGGAGTTGCGAACGTATCTCACCACGATACATCAGGTCCGCCCTAAGCGGCCCAAAAGGCTGAAAGTCACAGTCCTCTTGGAGGGCTCACCCTGCGAGCTGGAGGTTGACACAGGATCAACCCTGACGATCATTTCATGGGCATCCATGAAACAGGCCATTCCCAGCCTCAGAAAGAGCCAACTGCGCGCTCCTGACGTCCTGCTACGAGACTACCAGGGGAACCAAGTCCCCATCGTGGGCCAAGGCACATTCCACATCCAGTTTAAGGACATCGAAGCCCAGCTGCCCGTGACCATCTCCAGCGCGCCATTGCAGAACCTCCTGGGGCTTGATTGGTTTGAAGCCCTGGGATTAGAAGTCACCGGAATCAACGCCGTGAGAAACAGCAGCGCTGAAAAGATCTTTAAGGAGTTCGAGGATGTGTTCAGCTCCGGTCTTGGTAAGTATGTGGGCAAACCAATATCGTTCAATTTAGATCCAAATGTGGCGCCAATCCGGCTTAAACCGAGACGAGTGCCTTTTGCACTCCGCCCAAAAATAGATAAAGAGATAGATAAGTTAGTGGAACAAGGAATCCTTGAGCCGGTAGATCACGCGCGTTGGGAGACACCTATCGTGACCCCAGTTAAGTCAGACAGATCAGTCCGCTTGTGCGCAGACTATAAATGCACAATTAATGTCGCGCTACAACAGAGCGCATATCCGGTGCCCGTAGTACAGCACCTATTGCACTCATTGGGGCCAGGAAAAGTTTTCGCTAAATTAGATATGGCACAAGCTTACCAGCAACTGCCAGTAGATAGCGCCACAGCGGAGGCCCAGACTATAGTGACGCACAGAGGAGCGTTTAAATGCAACCGGCTACAATTCGGCGTAAGTATTGCTCCAGGATTGTTCCAGAGCGTCATGGAACGACTGTTGCAAGGGATACCGGGAGTCGTCCCATATTTTGACGATATCTTGGTGTCCGCTGCAAACGAGGAGCAACTAAACAAAAGAGTCAGATCTGTTTTGGCCAGAATCAGAGAGAAGGGCCTCCGCCTGAAAAAAGAAAAATGCCAAATTAACGTGCCTAGCGTAGAATTCCTGGGTTATAGAATTGATGGTCAGGGAATTCACCCCACTGAAAAGAAAATTAAGGCGATCCAGGACGCCCCCACACCACGAAATCAAACCGAGTTGCAGGCCTTCCTCGGACTACTTAATTTCTACAGCGTTTTTCTGAGACAGAAGGCGACCGTTGCTGAGCCACTACACCGTCTACTCCAGAGGAACGCACCATGGAGATGGGGACGAGCCGAAGCTGCAGCATTCGCCGGGGTAAAGCGCCTGCTCACCACTGACTCACTACTTGTGCAATACAGTCAGACCCTCCCGCTGGTATTGACCTGCGACGCATCGCCTTTCGGGGTTGGAGCAGTCCTCAGCCACAGGATGCCCGACGGGAAAGAAGCACCCATTGCTTTCTACTCCAGAACTCTTTCATCGGCCGAAAGGAACTACAGCCAAATGGACAGAGAAGCATTGGCTGCCGTTGCAGGTGTGAAACGTTTCCATGAATACCTCTACGGCCGCGATTTTGAACTCATTACTGATCACAAACCGCTGTTAGGACTTTTGGCGGGAAATCGCCCCACTCCGGTCTCCCTTTCTCCACGTATGACCAGGTGGACTGTTTTCCTGGCTGCGTACTCTTACAAGTTAATTCATCGACCGGGCTCCACTCTAGGACACGCAGATGCGCTCAGCCGTTGCCCATTACCAGACATTTTGCCAGACCCCACTCCAGAAGTACCGGTATTGCTCATTGACTGTTTGGATTCGGGACCGGTTTCTTCTTACGACGTTGCAAGGTTCTCCTCGAAGGACAATTTAATAAAACAAGTGCAAACTTGGGTATGGAGGGGGTGGCCAAAGGGAAATGTGGGCCCGGAATTCAAAATGTTTTGGTCTAAACGGGACGAACTCTCCGTGTTACAGGGATGTTTGTTGTGGGGGGATCGAGTTGTTATTCCTTTTGCTCTACGAAAAAAGGTATTGAATGCTTTACATATGGGTCATCCGGGGATCGTGAGAATGAAAGCGTTAGCGAGAAGTTATGTGTGGTGGCCCAATATGGACAAAGAAATAGAGGAGTGGGTGGCCACTTGCGACCCATGCCAGGAGTCGAGACCAGCACCCCCGGAAGCGCCCGCCACAGAATGGGAGAAACCCAAGGCACCCTGGTCACGCATTCATATTGATTTTGCAGGGCCATTCCAGGGTCAAACCTTCCTCATAGTTGTAGATGCTTATTCTAAATGGTTAGATGTAGTCCTAATGACATCAACCACGGCAGAGGCAGTTATAAAGGTTCTTAGGCGGCTTTTCGCCACCCATGGTCTACCAGATCTGTTAGTATCGGACAACGGGCCCCAATTCACGGCCATGCAGTTCGAAACATTTTTAGCAGGGTTGGGAATCAGACACGCCCTCATCGCGCCATTCCATCCAGCGTCCAATGGTCAGGCAGAAAGAATGGTGCGGTTCGCGAAAGAGGCCCTCGCCAGGATGGGCCCGGGGGATTGGCAAACACGCATTGACCATTACCTCCTCATTCAACACATTACCCCGAGCGCAACGACGGGTAGAAGCCCCGCTGAACTACTAATGGGTCGCCGCCTACGGTCTCACCTGGACAGGCTCCACCCGAATTATTCTACCTCGGCTCCCCCAGACTCTACAAGTAAGGTCAGATCTTTTAGAGAAGGAGACACTGTTTATGCTCAAAATTACACAGGGGGGACATTGTGGATACCGGCAAGGGTCATTGGCATCATGGGCCCTCGATCGTATTTGTTAGAGCTTGAAGATGGGCGGAATTGGAGAAGGCACATCGATCAGCTTCGAGGTCGCCTAGCACACTCCAACTTAAGGGATGAGGGCGAAAGTTTCCTGTCCACAGAAAGACAACCGCAGGGAAACTTCATCCCAGGAAACGACGACACCGGCGAGCTAAGCGGGGGACAGGACATCACGCACGCAGCTGAGCAACCCCCCGTCATCACAGCCGCTGAGCAAACCCCCGTCATCGCAGCCGAACAAGATACCAGGGAAAAGAGCATCGAAAACGCAAGACCTCCAGAAACAGAAAAAGCACCCGATCCTGCAACTACTTCAACCCAACAGGAAACCAATCCTGCAAGTACTTCAACACAACCTGAACTCCGACGTTCCTCCCGAGCAAGACAAACACCCACCTACCTAAAGGACTATGTCACCTACCGCAACGTCCCATCTAGGAGGGGAGGGGTGTTAGATATTAGCATATATCGGGATAAGTCTTCCCTCAGGTCCGCTCCTACAGCGGGAAACAGGTATTCCTCTGATTGGTCAATGGGCGTGCCTCATCCCTATAAAAGGGGAACCCTCCGACCACAGAGTAAGCTGGATCACTACTATTACTAATAAAGAGCTGTTAAGTCACGTCGTGTCCGCAGTCTGTCTCTCGTTGCCCAGATCTAACAGTGTGAGACAACAAAAGAGAATGACTCACTTCAGAGAGAAGCTAAAGGGGAAGATTAAGAATTTTATTTCGTTTCTTGTGTGTGGCTCATTATTTTCACTCAGGGAGGGAGGGAGGGAGGGAAGGAAGGAAGGAAGGAAGGAAGGAAGGAAGGAAGGAAGGAAGGAAGGAAAGAAGGAGAAAGAGTAAGTAAGGAAAGAAAGAGAAGGAAGGAGAAAGGAAGAAGGAGGGAGGGAAAGAGAAAATGGAAGGAAGGAGTAAGAGAAAGGAAGGAGAAGATAGAAGGAAGGAATGAGGGAAGAAGAGGAAGGAAGAAAGGAAGGAGAAATAGAAGAAGGAAGGAAGGAGAAAGAGGAAGAAGGGAAGGAAGGAGAAGAAAGAAGGAAGAAATGAGGGAGGGGGAGAGAGGAAGGAAGGAGAAATAGAAGGAAGGAAGGAGAAAGAGGAAGAAGGGAAGGAAGGAGAAGAAAGAAGGAAGAAATGAGGGAGGGGGAGAGAGGAAGGAAGGAGAAATAGAAGAAGGAAGGAGAAAGAGGAAGGAGGGAAGGAAGGAAGGAGAAAAAGGAAAGGAGAAGAAAGGAGGGAGGGAGAGGAAGGAAGAAAGGAGAAATAGAAAAAAGGATGGAGAAAGAGGAAGGAAGGAAGGAGAAGGAAAGAAAGAAGGAAGGAGGGAGGGGAGGTGAAGGAAGGAAAGAAGGAAGGAGAAAGAGAAGAAAAAATAGGAACAAGAGCAAAAAAATTATATAATAATGGGGTCTGTTTTAGATGGCTATTTCCAGAAGGAATGCTGATTTTTTGGGAGGGCAGCAGAATCAGAATCCACACCCCAGCGGAAGCAGAGGCTTTCGCTAACAAACACACTGCTCTTTCAGGTGAAGTGGGGGGATGTCACACAAGAAACAAAGGAGGGAGGGGCTGAGGTTCAGCCGGTGGAGGGGGGGGGAGGATGCAACAGCTAGAAGACTCAGATCACAAAAGTGACTTGGAACACTATTGCAATTGTTGCTTCAATGTACTTTCATGGAAGTGATACAAAACAAGTGATGGAAACGCACTGATGATTTTGTGTTAAATTTAAAACTGCTAATACTTAGGTAAATGCTGATATTTTTCTATCATTGTTTGTAAAAGTTGCAAGACCTGGGGGGGGGGCTTCTCCTTTCCCCCCCCCCTGCACGATGTAGCTGTCAAAATGTTTTATAACCCTATAACCCTTTTTCCTTGAATTTTTTTTTTAAACCAATAAAAATTTGAACAATAAAAAAAAATAGGAACAAGGAAGAGAGAAAAAAGAGAGCGCGAGAAATAACGTTAACTAACTTCTGTTTACAGTCATTTTAGCACAGGCGCCCTTACTACTCTCCTTGCTATTTGTTTCCGTGTTAGTGTAGCAGCCCTTTCACTGTTTTGAGAGTTTTGGTGGAAACGGGAGCCTGACCGTTTCCCGCCGGGAGGAGAAGGGCTCTTGCATCCATTCCGTGGGAAGGAGAGGGTGCAACTAACAAGATTGGCCCTCTAACTTTTCCTTTTGGCTTTCCCAGGGCTGGCTTCATCCAGTGCGGAGCTCAGAGGTGCCAGGTCAGAGCAGGGCTGGAGAGAGAGAGAGAGGATGGGAAGGCAGGCCTCTTTGGGGGCTGTCAATCAGAATAGAGCTGGGAGGGATCTTGGAGGCCCTCTAGTCCAGCCCCCGGCTCAAGCAGGAGACCGCATACCATCCCAGACATGTGGCTGTCCAGTTTCTTTTTAAAAACCTCCCGTGATTAAACTCCCACAACGTCTGGAGGCAAGCTGTTCCACCGGTTAATTGTTCTTACTGTTAGGAAATTCCTCCTTAATTCCAGGTTGCTTCTCTCCTTGATTAGTTTCCATCTGTTGCTGCTTCTCCTGCCATCAGAACAGAGCTGGAAGGGACCTTGGAGGTCTTCTAGTCCAGCCCCCTGCTCAAGCAGGAGATCCTATACCATTCCAGACAAGTGGCTCTCCAGTCTCTTCTTAACAACCTCCAGTGATGGAGCAACCACGATTTCTGGTGGCAAGCTGTTCCACTGGTTAGGAAGTTTTTCCTTAGTTCCAGGTTGCTTCTCTTCTTAGTTAGCTTCCATCACAGGAGAAACTAGAATTATTCTGGAGGGCTGAACCAACAAGGGCTTTGGAGGTATGTTGTAGGCAGGCATACATTCACACCAGTGGTGGGTTTCAAAATTTTTTAGAACCTCTGTGGCCTGCTTTGTGGGAGTGGCTTGCCGGCCATGTGATTGGGTGAGAGTGGCCAACTTGTAAAATGTGCTGAAACTCACTTAACAACGCTCTTGTTAGCAACCAAAATGTTGGCTCAGGAACTCTGGCATTGAAGCATGCAAGTCTTAAAGCTGTCAAGTTACAAGACCCTTGCACCCCTAACCCTTTAGGAAAAAAACCTCCAGGGGTGTTCAAACTTGACAGCTTTAAGACTTGTGGACTTCAACTCCCAGAATTCCTCCTCCAGTCATGTTGGCTCAGGAACTCTGGCATTGAAGTGTGCAAGTCTTAAAGCTGTCAAGTTGCAAGATCCTTGCACCCCTAACCCTTTAGAAAAAAAAACCCAGGGGTGTTCAAACTTGACAGCTTTAAGACTTGTGGACTTCAACTCCCAGAATTCCTACTCTCTTGATGGTGTGTGGATGGGCGGGGGGAGGGAGCTGGAACCTAAACAGCACTGTAGATTTGTGGAACCTCTTCTATAGAAGAGGTAATTTGAAAATAAAAACATAGCAGTCACTTTAAAAATAAAAGCAATGTATTGTGTGCTTGCCACACACTTACAGGTAGTCTTCGAATGACGACCCCAGTTGAGCTCCAGATTTTTGTTGCTAAGCGCATCGTTTCTTTTGCCCCGTTTTACGACCTTTCTTGCCACAGTTCTTAAGTGAATCGCTGCCGTTTGTTAAGTCAGCAACACGGTTGTTAAGTGAATCTCGATTTCCCCGTTGACTTTGTGCGTCCAAAGTACTTAAAACCAGCAGAATGAAGGAAGGGGAATGATAATGCCGCTGCGGACAAATACAGTCCACAGCTCAACAATATTTGGAGGTTCTACGTAAGTCCTCGTTTTATGGCAGTTTGTTTACTGACTGTTTAAAGTTACAATGTGGCCATTTTAAAATTATTTTTAAATTTTAAACACTTAAACACAATGACACAAACATACACAAAACGTACAGATAACATTGGAACTGCCCATTCCTTCTTCCAGCAGAGATCAATCAGTGCATCTTTACAAATATTGTTTCCCCCTCAATATAATTCTAATTTTACACTTATAATCCTTGTATTTCTCACTCACAGTCTTTGTTACTCTTCTTCTTTTATGTATCTTGTTCTACTTTTTGTACATCCTACATTGTTTCCTGCTTCTTCTATAATACAAATTACATTTCCCAAATCCTTACTTCCTATTTCTATCCTCTAACCACTTATACCATTTCCCCCAAATTAAACAGTACTGTTTCCTCCTTTCCGTGAATTTCCTCGGTCAATTTATGCGTTCTCTGCGCCTCCTAAGATCTTCCGTTATTCTCTCATCTTCATTCGGTACTGTGTTATTCTTCCATTTCTGTGCATATGTTATTCTGGTGCTTGTGGCCATTTTTCACACTTATGACCCTTACAGTGTCCCCGTGGTCAAAGTTCAGCTGCTTTGGCAACTGACTCAGATTTATGACGGTTTCACGGGGAAACTCTTTTGCAAACTCCTTTTTTTTTAATTGTATAAAATACAAAGAAAAGAAAATAGGAAATTAAGGGCGGGAAAGGAGACGGGGGGGGGAAAGGGTGTTGGATACGAGGGGGAAGAAAAAAAAGGGGGGGAAGGGCATTGACTTCTAACTCTTCCTAGCACAGGACAAGATAAACACGCTCTTTGCTTTTACACATTAATCTGTTGACTAGCCATTTCTATAACATCAAATCTTTCCAATCCAGAAAGCCAAGATCAAAGTCTTTTTTTCTTCCCGGGCTCAAATTCCATTTCACAGTTTCGGTCGCAAATTGGCTTTCCTCGAACTTACTTCGTACTTAAGTGGTGAGTAGAGGGAATGTGCATAAGTGCACTAACATTTGCCTATCCTCCCTCTCCTTGTATTTTTCTCCTTTTATTCTCGTTCTCGTTTGACAAATTCCAACAAATAAATAAACCTAAATAAGAACTTATTTTTTTTTCTTTGATTGAAGTATTCAATTTAAGCATTCCTGCTTTATCTTCCTTGCTATGGAAATGACTTGTATTGCATCTAGTCATTTATTTTGCTTGAAATGTTTTTGTTTTAGTTTTCCATTACCACTCTTACATCATTAATCGTACAATGTGTCATCTGGGTACAGTCTTTGTGTCATCATATTTAACGGTTAAATCATTGTAATTCATTTTTATCTATTTATACCTTTACATTTACATTTCAATTACCTTCTAATTCAGCTCCTCCCCTATAATGCTACGTTTCCCCCCAAATTATTCAATTTTCTGTTTCTTTTTTGTCTATGTTCATTTTCTGTCCAGTGATCAAAACATCCCCAGAGCTTATAATTCTCTGATTCTTCCTTCTCTTTAATTGCCGACCTTAATCTTTTCATTTCTGCACAGTCTAATGAAGATTTTTTCCCCCCCATTTTCCAATTTTGTGCAAATACAATTCTAGCTGCAGTTATTCCATGAATAATTAAATATACATTTTCTTTTACTATATTTCTCTGGTAAAATACCCAACAAAACAGTTCCAGCTTTAAATCACTAGTATTTTTTTGCCTCTGCACACATCCATCACATATGATAATACGATCCTGGCGTCTGGTGACATTTCCAACAGTTGGTTCATTTATCTTTAAACATTTTTTGCCAATCTTTCTGGTGACATGTGCCATCTATGAAACATTTGATACAAATTTCTCTTTATACGATGTTGCCATTGTTAATTTATAATTCCTTTCCCATAATTGCTGCCACTTCTCAAGTTCTATCGTATATCCAAAAAAATTTGCCCATGCTATCATTGTTCCTTTAATAATAATAATACTTTATTTACAGTCACAGACCAAAACACGAACAGTATAAGAGACATTTAAAAAAAGATGGGAGCAACTAATTGGTTTGAGTAGGCAAGAATATTGAGGACTCTGGGAACCTTGGTGCTCTCTCCCTGAGCTTGGTTGTTTTTCTTGCAGACGTTTTATGACCCAACTAGGGAACATCATCAGTGCTAGAAGGGAGTGATGTTTGCTCTTTGTTTATGCACAACTGTTGGTGGGTGTTTTTCTTGGTGATTCCTAGATTAGGCTGTTGTTGACTGTTTGATTGCTCGTCAGAGCTGGTAGCTCCTTAATTAGAGTAGTATTACTTAGGACTTGATTGGTTTGGTAGGAGAGAACAAGCCTCTGAGTGTAGTTAGAGGCATTTTCAGTTTGGCACTTGGCTTAGAGGAGGCCTGTTGTAATTTGATTTTTAATTTTAACACAGAACATGGGTGAGGTCTGTTTCCTGTGAAATCTTCTTTGTGCAAACTCTGAATGGGGAAACAACCCCCCCCCCTTCACCAAGTACTGTTGGGGTTGTTTCTGGCGTGGTGGCCATTGGGGTCCTTGGGTCTCTTGGGGGGGTGTGCCTTGTGTTTGCGGGGCGGGCTGGCGTTCGGTCGGGAGGGAGGGAGGTGCGGGCGGGGAGGGCGGGAGATGGACACGATCGAACGTAAGGGCGGTGCGAGAAGGCCGGAGGAAGAAGGAAAGAAGAATGGGGGGAAGACAGAAAGGGAGCAGGGGGGGCGGGAGCGCATGAGGCCTGGGACACTTAGGAGATAAGAGGGCCAGTGCGGAGAACGGCGGAAGAAGACAGCCAGTGGGCAGGAAAGTCGGGACGGCAGGAAGGAGGGAGGGAGTAGGGAGAGGGGTAGAAGCATAGAGTTAAGGGCAAGTGAGATAAGGAAGAAGAAGGGGAAGGACGGACGGAGGGCGGGAGGGCTGGCGGGCGCGATAGAGACACGGGAACGAATCGGTTCAGGGAACGTGGAGAAACAGGAAGGAGGCCAGAAAGCCTTTTTCCTCCCTCCCTTCCTTCTTGCTCTTTTTCTCATTCATTCTAACCTTTCCCTATCTTTCCTTCCTTCTTCTTCCTCCGTCCCTTTTTCCTTCCTTCCTTCCTTCCTTCCTTCCTTCCTTCTTTCTTTCTTTCTACTTGATCTTTTTCTCGTCCACTCTAACCTTTCCCTATCTCTCCTTCCTTTCCCCCCTCCCTTTTTCCTTCCTTCCCTCCTTCCTTTCTTCCTTTCTTCTTTCTTTTTGCTTTATCTCTCCTTCCTTTCCCCCCTCCCTTTTTCCTTCCTCCCCTCATTCCTTCCTTCCTTTCTTTCTTCTTGCTCTTTTTCTCCTTCACTCTAACCTTTCCCTATCTCTCCTTCCTTCTTCCCCCCTTCCTCACTCTTTGATTTACTAACCAGCCCTGAACGGCATAGAAACAAATGAAAAGAGTAATCAAAACTCCCTCCAGAATAAAATTGACCAGCAACTTGCTTACTTACTCAATTTCCCAGAGAGTGGTCAAGTCCTCACGGTCTTACGTGAGGCTAGTATTGTGGAGGTCAACTGAATCCCAGTGGGCTGCTGTTCCACAGGACAGCTGCCAGGACAGAGAAGGAACCGTTCTGAGTCCCATCCCTGGGAACTGAAACCGGTGGTGCCACGAATAAACCACTCTTGTGGTGGAGTTTGGATGGACGGAACGTGATGGAGCTTCAGAAGAAGTGGAAATGATGGCCAGAAAGTGGCAGGGGGTGAAAGCCCCTTAAAGAAGGCTAGAGGGCCAATGGTCAGATTATTCCCAGAAAGGGGTCCTCCAAAATGTTGGGGGATAAAACCCCACTCAACCCTATCAAGATTCTTTTATAGCCATTTATTTAACAGATTGACAGAGTTGGAAGGTCATCTAGTCCTTGTAGGTCATCTAGTCCAAGTCCCCACCCAAGCAGGAGACCCTACACCATTCCTGACAAATGACAGCCCAGTCTCTTCTTGAAAGCCTCCAATGATGAAGCTCCCACAACTTCCGAAAGAAACTTCTGTTCCATGGGTTGATTTTTCTCAATGTCAGGAAACTCCTCCTTATTTCCAGGTTGAATCTCTCCTTGGTCAGTTTCCATCCATTGTTCCTTGTCTGGATCTTCAGGGACTTTGGAGAACAGCTTGACCCTCAAATATTGGAAGATGCTCTCCTGTCTCCCCTGGTCCTTCTCTTCCCTAGACTAGCCAGGCCCCGTTCCTGCAACCCTCCATTGTCTGTTTGAGCCTCCAGCCCCCTCATCATCCTGGTTGCTCTTCTCTGCCCTCTTTCCAGGGTCTCAACATCTTTTCTATAGTGTGGTGACCAAATCTGGATGCAGGACTCTAAGTGTGGCCTTACTAAGGCTTCATAGAGTGGTATTAGTACCTCCCTTGATCTTGATTGTATCCTTCTGTTAATGCAACTTAGGATTCCATTGGGGGTTTTGGCTGCTGCCACACACTGTTGGCTCATATTTAATTGGTTGTTTACTAAGAATCCACGATCCTTCTCACTGCTATTAAGCCTGGTGGGACATTGCTCTCCTGTCTCCCCTGGTCCTTCTCTTCCCTAGACCAGCCAGGCCCAGTTCCTGCAACCATTCATCATCTGTTTTGGCTTCCAGTCCCCTCATCATCCTGGCTGCTCTTTTCTTCACTCTTTCTAGAGTCTCAACATCTTCCTTCCTTCCCTTCTTCCTTCCTTCCTTCCTTCCTTCCTTCCTTCCTTCCTTCCTTCCTTCCTTCCTTTCCTTCTGATCCCGGAGCAACAACCTGGGATCAGGAAGCCACCATGATGTCCTGAGGGACATCTGAGGGAATCTGCACAGCCTCATCCTTGTTTTCTAGACAATTCCTTGGCCTCCCTAGGTTTTTTTCTGGAATTATAAATGGAGGTTCGCTTTGCCCCAGAGCTGGGAAAAGTCACCGATGATGCTTACAAAAAACCCTGGGAAGCTGCAACTGTTAGCAGCCACTCGTT
Source organism: Natrix natrix natrix (assembly GCA_029891615.1). NCBI lineage: Eukaryota > Metazoa > Chordata > Lepidosauria > Squamata > Natricidae > Natrix > Natrix natrix. Next base: position 452,488 of record JAKRSK010006520.1, on the reverse strand, counting down.
TAGCATCCCAAGTTTACAACGGCCATTGAAAACGTGACTTCCAATCGGTCCTCGCACTTACAACCGATGCAGCTTCCCCACAGTCACGGGATCAGGATTTGGCCGCTTGGTTCAGAAAGATTACCAGGTCCAAACAGAAATACATGCTATTTCCATTTTTTTTCAAGGGAGATAAAGCAGGAATGGTTGAATTAATCAGTCAAAGAGGAAAAGATCTTTCAGCACGTTTTTCCCCTTGGAAATCACTTCTGGACTTTGTGCTTGGGGTGAAAAAGAAAATGAAACGTCGACTTTGGTTTTGTTGATCTGAAAGTTTTGTCGTCATAAAAACAGCTGGTTAAATATTAATGTGTAAAAGCAATAAGTGGAGGCAGGAGTGTTTTTAATCTTGTACCATACTAAAAGTCAGAAGTCAATGCCTTTCCCTCCCCTTTTCTTGCCCTTTGTATCTCACGCCTCCTTTTCCTTCCCTTAATTTCCTATTTCTATTTTGTTTTCTTTGTATTTCACATGATTAAACGAATATAATTTTTTTTAAAAAAAAGTTGCTTGGCCTCGAACATGTATTTACGATGGTTGTAGCATCCTAGGGTCATGCGATGTCCCTTTTCCCAGCCAGCTTTTGACAAACAAAGTGATTGAAAGAAGCCGGATTCGCTTAAAGACCGCGCGGTTCGCTTAACACAGAGGTGTCCAAACTTGGGAAGCTTAAGACTTGTGGACTTCAACTCCCAGGATTCTGCTGGCTGGGGAATTCTGGGAGTTGAAGTCCACAAGTCTTAAGCTTCCCAAGTTTGGACACCCCTGGCTTAACCACTGCAGCAATTCTGCTAACAACCACAGGGGGAAAAGATGGTCGAATAGGGCATAATTCCTTTAGCCACTGCCTCGCTTAACGATGGGAATTCTCGTCTCTGTTTTGGTCGTGACTGCCTGGGGGCTCCTTCCCTGAGTAACAACTCCGTAGTGCCAAATTGGACGGAGATTTACATAATGTTCATTTACAGAACGGCAGCTCCTTCGAGGACTTGACTTTCCTGGTTCAAGCTGATGAATACTTTCTGTCCTTCAGGAATGTTGTCCTTTCCGATTACTGGTTGGGTGGCACGTAGGGTCGTTCAGCTTGTAGACGTCCAGGAGAGGTTGGCTGCTCCTTCTTTCAAGAAGAGACTGGACTGCCCTCTGTCAGAAATGGTGTAGGGTTCTCCTGCTTCAGCGGGGGGTTGGACTAGATGACCTACAAGGTCCCTTCCAACTCTGGTATTCTATATTCAATGGAAGAGAAGTTGCCTTCGGAAGTTGTGGGAGCTTCATCCCTGGAGGCTTTCAAGAAGAGACTGGACTATACTCTGCCAGAAATAGTGTAGGGTCTCCTGCTTGAGCGGGGGGTTGGACTAGATGACCTACAAGGTCCCTTCCAACTCTGGTATTCTATATTCAATGGAAGAGAAGTTGCCTTCAGAAGTTGTGGGATCCTCATCCCTGGAGGCTTTCAAGAAGAGACTGTACTATCATCTGCCAGAAATGGTGTAGGGTCTCCTGCTTGAGTGGGGGGTTGGACTAGATGACCTACAAGGTCCCTTCCAACTCTGGTATTCTATATTCAATGGAAGAGAAGGTGCCTTCGGAAGTTGTGGGAGCTTCATCCCTGGACGCTTTCAAGAAGAGACTGGACTACCATCTGCCAGAAATGGTGTAGGGTCTCCTGCTTGGGCAGGGGGTTATACAGATGACCTCTAAGGTCCCTTCCAACTCCCTTAATCCATATCTGATTCATAAAGAAGCCAAAGATTGTATGATTAAATGGATGCAAAATACAAACTAGATAGTAAATTTCTACAGAGCTGTTTAATCCCCAAATCCCAGCATTGAGAGGGGCACAGTGGTTAGACTGCAGTATTGCAGTCTAATTCTGCTGACTGCCAGCAGTTCGATCCTGACCGGCTCAAGGTCGACTCATCTTTCCGTCCTTCCGAGGTGGGTCAAATGAGGACCCAGATTGTTGGGGGCAAGAGGCTGACTCTGTAAACCGCTTAGAGGGGGCTTCAAAGCACTGTGAAGTGGGATAAAAGTCTGAGATATAAGTCTTATCATTAACCATCAGTTGGGCTCAATGCCAAATCGGGCAAAGGTGTCATAAATTGCCAATCGATCAATAAGCCCTCCCCCAAGGACAAACTCAGCTGGCAGGCTGCCTCCTGCCAGCGGTGCCATGTCTTTGAGACGAAAAGACGTTTCAAAATCCAGATTTTATTTGCGGATCAAATCAGGGAAGTCCCAGCCAGCTGCGTCTTCAGCTACTTAGGTCAGCTGAGTTTCTCCTACAAGAAGCTGGAGTGAGTCATCTTTTTCGTGGGAGCAGAAAATAAGCGGAGCTGAAACTGGCCGGGCAAGAAACTCAACAAGTCAGGTGCATTGCCACACCTTCCGCCCTCTGTTACCTGGAGGGGAAGTTTCTTTAGTTCACGAACAGCAATGCATGCATTTGCAAGCCAGCGTACACCCACCTGGATCCAGACCTTATCTGCAAAAGGGATTTTCACAATTTTTGGCAGTGCAATTCTTACGGTTTTGTTTAGACGTGTATAAGATAAAAGGTAATGGTTCTCCTCACACGTATGCGCCGGTCGTTCCTGACTCTAGGGGGTGGTGCTCATCTCCGTTTCAAAGCCGAAGAGCCAGCGCTGACCGAAGATGTCTCCGTGGTCATGTGGCCGGCATGACTCAAAGCCGAAGGTGCACGGAATGCTGTTCCCTTCCCACCAAAGGTGGTTCCTATTTTTCTACTTGCATTTTTTACATGCTTTCGAACTGTTAGGTTGGCAGAAGCTGGGACAAGTAAAAAAAGCTCCCTCCGTTACACAGCGCTAGGGATTCGAACCGCCGAACTGCCAACCTTGCTGATCGACAAGCGCAGCATCTTAGCCCCTGAGCCCCTGTGTCCCTTAGACGTATATAAAGGAAAAGTATAAAAATCTGTCTACACAAGTAGTCTTCAACGTACGACCACAAATGAGCCCCCAATATCTCCGCGAGTCAAGTTGTTATATCATTTCTGTCCCATTTTACGACCTTGCTTGCCGCCGTTGTTAAGCGAATCCCTGCGGTCCTCAAATTAGTCACAGGGTGGTTAAGTCAATCTGGCGTCTCCCTCGACTTTCTCGTCAGGGGGTCGTAAAAGGGGATCACGTGACCTGGGGACACACACAGCAACGGTCATAAATGCGAAACAGTTGGCAAGCCTCTGAATTTTGATGACGTGATCGTGGGTATGCTGCAAAGATCATAACTGTGAAAAATGATCATGTCCCTTTTTCGGTGCCGTTTGAATGGCCACTAAATGGACTGTTGTAAGTCGAGGACTATCTGTATAGAGATATTGGGAGGAAAGATTCATTGAAGTGAATTTTAGTACAACCTTGTTATTTAAAAAGATTATAAAGCTTGTTAGTTCAAAAGATTGCAAACTAATCGTGGTTTACGGTTTCTATTTCTCGCTCTTACCAAACCCGGCTTAGGTTGTGAGTTTTCTGGATAGACATTTTTGAATTCAGGACAATCTTGTGGTGGCCGGCCAGTGGAGCTGGCAGCAGATTCGGACAGTGAGGAGGTTGGGGAGGAAGATGGGCCAGTCCTGGAATCTGGGGAAGGCTCTGACGAGGGCTCTGTGTCGGAAGCAGAGATGGGGCCGAGGCTGTCTGACAGTTATCAGCTGCCTTTGGAGTCAGATATCAGTGAGGCAGAAGAACAGCTGGAGCCTGTTCCTAGTGTGCGCATGCGCAGAGCTGCCAGGAGAAGGAGACAGCTAAGGAACGGGAGTAAGTGAATTTCCCTCCCAGAGGAAATAAAAGAGGAGCGATAGGGGAGTGGAGTTTGCAGGAGACCATTAGTTCATTCCTGCATTCTTGCCAAGCATTGCGCCATCTGAAAGATATCGGCCTGGCCACTCTCCACCCCTGATCAAGGTCGGTAACTGGGAGCTCTCTTGAAAGACTGTGGGAGAGGAAAGACTTTTCTGGAGAGGAATCCACTGTCAATTCAATAAAAGGGGTTTAATCGGGACGGGGACTCGGCTTTGTCAAAACAAATCTAAGCTAGCAAATAAGCACTAAGAGTTCACGAACCTGTCCGTCCGTAGGTTGCAAACCATGATTTATATAGTTTGGCGCAATTTGTGAATCTACCCAGAGGTGTTTTCCTGGATGTGTCTGAGTCCGTCCTCCGAGTTGCAAGTCTTGACGCCTGTTTAATGAAGCCACTTCTTTTTACCACCCTGGTTGAAACCCATGACTGTTTGCCCAATTTTTCATTTCCTGTTTCTGCTGTGTGTGGTTTTCAACGCTGAATCACAGCTTTCGCCGACGGTTCTTCCTGGTTGATGCTGACCTCTCGGTGCCTCCTGGGCAAGCCCAGCCTCGCTGGACCAGAAGTGGACGATGGGCCAAATCGGGCGGGGGCATTTAACGGGTTATTTTTCCAGAGGGATGCAAAAGAGCAGAGCGATTCCTGGTGCAAAGCGAATTTGGGGCGTAATCTGCATTCAGCTGGGATTTTCTGTCTGTTTGAATCGGAGCCTGTTTGACCGCAAAAGCTGTGCTTTTTGGGAGTTGTGTAGGGAGCCACACACACCCTATTTTGAGTTGGAATAAGAATCGGAAGCTGTAGGAAAAGGATCTTGAAGGATCACCATGGCAGCTTGCCAGGTTTTACAGAGAAATATCCTGATTTTTGGTCTCCTCTCTTTAGGGTCCCTGGTCCTGGGTGAAGCCCCAATGGTAATCGAAGTCCGCGAGAATGAAGGTAAGTTTCACACCTGTGTTTGCCCGTCCCTCCTTTTTATCAGGCAATAAAACAAAATCAAATGTTATGATAAAATTAGGCGGTCGTTTATATCTTCTTTAATGTATCTAATGATGTATATATCAATTGCATAATAAACTAAATGAAAAGATTATGAATAAATTTATATATTGATTTAAATAAATGTATTGATTTAATTCAAGGTATAATTTACGCGAAATAGATTTATATAACTACGCACCGGAGACAAATTCCTTGGGTGTCTAATCACACCTGGCCAATGAAGAATATTCCGTATTCTATTTTATAACTTTCTTCTGGAGTATAATGTGTGGGTTCCCCCCCAAAAATTTTTAATTCTAAGTGTCGATTTAAACCGATCCCTGCAGTTTACTTTAGAGATACACGTAGTGCTGCAGATTGTCAGCAATTTCCTTCTCCAGCACATGGAGAAATACACCTGGAAACATCTACCTACCTACCTACTCTCTCTCTCTCTCTCTACCTACTGTATTTCCCTCTCTCTTTCTCTCTATCCCTCTATCTGCCTACCTACTCACTCTCTCTCCCTAACTACCTACTGTACTTCTCTCTCTCTTTCTCTCTTTCTCTCTATCCCTCTACCTGCCTACCCACTCTCTCTCTCCCTACCTACTGTATTTCTCTCTCTCTCTCTCTCTCTTCTTTCTTTCTTTCTTTCTTTCTTTCTTTCTCTCTATCCCTCTACCTACTTACCCACTCTCTCTCTCCCTAACTACCTACTGTATTTCTCTCTCTCTTTCTCTCTATCCCTCTACCTGCCTACCCATTCTCTCTCTCCCCCTAACTATCTACTGTATTTCTCTCTCTCTCTTTCTAGTTCTCTTTCTCTATCCCTCTACCTACCTACTGTATTTCTCTCTCTCTCCCTTTATCTACCTACCTATCTACTCCCTCTCTCTCTCTACCTACTTACTGTATTTCTCTCTCTTTCTCTCCCTCTCTATCCCTCTTATCTATCTACCTACTTTTTTTTAAATTTGCCTCTTCAAAACCTTGGCGCGTCTTATACTCCGAAAAATATGGTAAGTGAATCTGGCTTCCCCACTGACTTTACTCATCAGAAGGGACAGTGCAACCGTCATAAGTACATGTCAGTTGCCAAGCGTCTGGATTTTGATCACATGATCAGATGCTGCAGAGGTCGTAAGTGTGAAAAATGATCCAAAGTCACTTTTTTCAGTGCTGTTGTTACTTTGAACAGTCACTAAATGAACTGTTGTAAGTTGAGGACTACCTGTATATAAGGGGAAAGAATATCATTCATAGATGATAGATAGATAGATAGATAGATAGATAGATAGATAGATAGATAGATGATAGATAGATAGATAGATAGATAGATAGATAGATAGATAGATAGATGATAGAAGATAGATGATAGATAGATAGATAGATGATAGATGATAGATAGATAGATAGATAGATAGATAGATAGATAGTATGATAGATAGATAGATAGATAGATAGATAATGATAGATAGATAGATAGATAGATAGATAGATAGATAGATAGATAGATAGATAGATGATTGATTGATAGATAGATGATAGATAGATAGATAGATAGATAGATGATAGATAGATAGATAGATAGATAGATAGATAGATGATAGATAGATAGATAGATAGATAGATAGATAGATAGATAGATAGATAGATAGATAGATAGATAGATAGATGATAGATAGATTGATAGATTGATTGATAGATTGATTGATTGATTTGATTAATAGATAGATAGATAGATGATAGATTGATAGATAGATGATAGATAGATATCAAATTTTTAAAAAAATCAACTTTATGACAGTCAAAGACTAGAGTCTGGAACAAATAAAAACACTCGAATATACATTTAATTTTTTTTAGAATGAAACAATAAATAACAGATAAAATCTATACTGGCATCCGGTCCATCAGTTAAACATGGCTCAACTATACTATAATATAATACCAATCCATAAATTTTGACACCCATAGTCCTTAAATCTGGGGGGTGGGAAATAGCAATGCAAAACTGTACACCTGAAAGCAGAGTTGAGGGAGTCCTTGACTTGTGACCACAATTTCTGTTGCTAAGCAAGATGGTTGTGAAGTGGCTGATTTTGCAACCTTTTTTTTTCAATGGTTGTTAAGCGAATCGCATAGTCCTTAAGCAAATCTGGCTTCCCTCTTTGGCGTTGCTTGTTGGAAACCAGATCACAAATGGTGATCAGATGATCCTGGGACCTTGCAACCACCCTAAATACCTGCTTGTTTGGTTTTAAGTACGAGGTCCAGTTGTACATCCGTTTTTTCCGGGGACGTTGTAACTTTGGAAGAGTCTCTAAAGTTTAAAAGACAATTAAAAAGTGAATCCTAACTTTTCCTTCCGCCTGGCGTAGAACTTACTCCCAAATGGGAATCTTTCTTTCTGCTTGGAATTGGATCACAATAAAACTCCTATTTAATAGGCATCAGCAGAGAAAATTAATGGCTTTTTTTTCCAAAAAATTTGGACACCAAACAAAGTCCAGCCGGATGCCATGTTTTCTCGCCGCAAAAAATGGGAGAATTGGAAGGGAGACGATCAGTGGGTAAGATCTGTGACTTCCTGGGGCCCAAACCTGCCAAATTATTTTGTGATCCCTCTTTTGCAACTACACAGAGACCCACTTAAGCGAGGAAGGGGTGGAGAACTTGCTTGTAGAACAAACTCTTTCTTTCTTCTCTAAACAAACGACCATTGGGGGTGATTGCTTGAGAAATATTTGTTCAAAAACATTTCTTTTGCCTTCTCTGTATCCGATAATACAGGTATAGGTTGTCCTTGACTGACAGCCGCAATTGAGTCCAAAACGTCTGCTGCTAAGCGAGACCATTGTTAAATGAGTTTTGCCCCATTTTACGACCTTCCTTGTCGCAGCTGTTAAGCGAACTACCGCAGCTAAATTAATAACACCGCTTGTTAAGTGGCTTCCCCACTGACTTCGTTTGTCAGAAGTTTGCCAAAAGGGATCACTGCGACCGTCATAAACTCGAGTCAGCTGCCAAATTTTGAGCCATGGGGATGCTGCTTTGGTCGTAAGTGTGAGGAACAAGTCATGTCCCATTTTTCAGTGCCGTTTCAAGCACTAAAAGAACTGTTGTGAGTCAAGGACCAGCTGTAGCCCTCAGCTGACAATCGCAGCTGGGACCAGCGGTTGTTAAGCAAGACATCACATGATTGCAATGTGCAAACTTCCCTGCTAGTTCTCTCCTCCCCCCCCTTCTCTTGACTTGGTTGATGGAAATCAGCTGATCACGTGAAACCCCCACAATCAAAAGGCCAAGTGCCTGAATCATAGTCACAGGACGGCAGGAATGCCACGGTGGTCATAAGTCAGGGGTCCTTGGCGGTCTCTGAGCTTGGCTGTTTTCTTGCAGACATTTCATCACCCAACCAGGGAACATCATCAGGGATAGAAGGGTTGCTGGGAGGAGGAGGACAACCGTGGGGTCTTTGGTGCTCTCTGAACTTGGCTGTTTTCTTGCACATTTCGTCATCCAAACTAGATAAATTAGGTAATGATGAAACATCTGCAAGAAAGCCACCAGGCTCAGAAACACACAGCTGTTGTCCTCCTCTTCTTCTTCCTCCTCCTTCTCTCTATAAGCCTCCTCCCTTCTAGCACTGATGGTGTTACCTAGCTTGGCTAATGAAATGTCTGCAAGAAAACCGCCAAGCTCAGACAGCACCCCTGCGCTCCTACTCCCCCTCACTTGCCTTCTATCGTTTCTCTCTAGCCTCCTCCTCCTCCTCTTCCTCCTCCTCTCCTCACTCCTCCTCCTTTGCTGTCCTCTTTCTCCTCACTCCCTCCACCTTCTCCTCCTCCTCCTCCTCCTTCTCCTCCTCCTCCTTCTCCTATTCCTGCTTCTTCCTCCTCCTCCTCCTCCTCCTCCTCCTCCTCCTCCTCCTCCTCTTCCTCCTCCTCCTCCTCCTCCTCCCCCTCCCTCTCCTATTTTCTCCTCCTCCTCCTCCTCCTCCTCCTCCTCCTCCCTTTTCCTCCTCCTCCTCCTCCTCCTCCTCCTCTTACTCCTCCTCCTCCTCCTCCTCCCTACAAATCCCTCCCTTGCAGCCCTCATGATGTGCCTTAGTTGGGTCATGAAACGCCTGCAGGAAAACAAGCAAGCTCACAAGGGCCCCTCATTTCAACCCTGAGCTACAAATATTCTCCTTTATTGGTCCGATCCTAAGTGCAAGGATCCCTCTCAATCCCTTTTTAAACTTTGAGTGGTCGCTAAACAATCGTCGTATGTCAAGGACTGTGCCTAAATCCATAGAAAGGATCTTTGGGCCCTTCACCAAAGAGATTTCCACCCTCCCTGCGTCAGTGGCTACAGGTGGGCAAATGTGCCGCCTTAGCAATTGTTTGTCAGCGAGTTCAGACTTGCTCTTTGCTCCAGGTTGCTCAGTGGAGGCTGGTGCAAAGCGCCTGGCTTGGCTTAAGGATCTGCTTAACGTCGGCTCACTTGTCGACGTTAAGCAGATCCTTAAGCCTGGAGGATCTGGAGCTGGCCGGCAAAACTGTGGTGGAAGTCTTGTGTTTTGCAAAGCTTTGTTGATGTACAACCGCCTGGTATTCAGCCGAAGGAAGGGAATAGAATAGGAGCTGGAAGGGACCTTGGAGGTCTTCTAGTCCAGCCCCCTGCTCAAGCAGGAGACCCTAAATACCACTTCAGACAAATGGCTGTCCAGTCTCTTCTTGAAAACCTCCAGAGATGGGGAAGGAAGGGAGGGAGGGAAGGAAGGAAGGAAGGAAGGAAGGAAGGAAGGAAGGAAGGAAGGAAGGAAGGAAGGAAGGAAAACAGAGTTGAAAGGGACCTTGGAGGTCTTCTAGTCCAGCCCCTTTGCTCAAGCAGGAGAACCTATACAAGTGATGGCTAACCTTTTCAGCATCAAGTGCCCAAACCAGATTGTGAGTGCATGCACTGAAGCGCCAGAAACTTGAAGAACAGCTGGCTGGTGCACATGCCTGTTTCCCAGGCTGTTTTCCGGGCCATTTCAAGCCTGAAAAATGGCCTGAAAACTTCCCCAAAAAAACAGTCTAAAAACAGCCCAGGAACAGCCTGGAAAATGGATGTGCGTGCCAGAAACCCCAAGAGCAGCTGGCAACTGCCCACCTAGAGGGCCCTGTGTGCCCTAGGTTTGCCCTCACTGCCCTCTTCCATTTCAGACAAGTGACTGCCCAGCCTCTTCTTAAAAACCTCCAGGGATGCCCACGATTTCTGGAGGCAACTTCTGTTCCTTCTACTGGTTAATTGTCCTCCCTGCTAGGAAGTTTCTCCTTCGTTCCAGGTTGCTTCTCTCTTGGGTTAGTTTCCAAAGTTTAGTTAGTTGAGATCAGAGACTGGCCAGTTTCCAGGATGGCTACTGCAAAAACAGGCTTAGACTCGGAAGGAAAATTGTGCAAAACATTCTCCTGCTGCAACCACCCACCCCTTGCTAACTTAACAACACTTCCTGGCCTTTCTTGCCACAGTTGTTAAGCGAATCACCGCAGTTGTTAAGTTAGGGACACGGTTGTTAAGTGAATCCAGCTTCCCCGTGGACTTTGCTCATCGGAAGGTCACAAAATGGGATCACGTGACCCCGGGACGCTGCGACGGTCATAAATATGAGCCAGTTGCCAAGTGCCCGAATGTTGATCATGTAACTGTGGAGCCGTGGGGGGGGGGAACAATCCTGTGCCTTTTTTTTTAGCGCCGTCGAGACGTCGGACGGTTATTAAACGAACAGCCGCAAGTCGAGAACGGCCTCTATTCTATATTTCCTTTGTTTTTCCAACCCACATTTTTTTTTAGCTCGGCAGTCCTTCCCTCTGCATCTCTCACACCCTTCCCTTCTCTTTCCAGATGTGAGCCTACCTTGCAAAGCCGTACGGTCCCAACCCAACCCGACACGCCAGGAGTGGAAGTTCCAGAAAGATGGCCTCACCCTGTTGTTCTACCACGACAAGAAGTTCACGAGTAGGTAGTCCAAGAGAGCGCGCCATGACCCGGGGCACGGCATGGAGGCAACGCAGGCAGCTGGCAGTTCAACCCCCCCCCCCTTTATTGCTCCAAATTTCCCCCAAACGCTCCCACGTTTCGGGCAAGTCCCAGAGCAAAGTGATGGCAAACACACACATACGCATGAAATCCGGAAAGAATGCAAGGAATCCATGAAAGTTCAACACTCCAGGGATTCAGCGTTTGTTCCCGACAAATTCCCCTCCTTAAGTCTCAGTCCCCAGGTGTGCCTTGTGAAGAGGGGCAGGGCGCTCTCCTCCCGAGTAGTTGGGTCAGTCTGTGCTGTTCTCGCCTTCTCTCCACTCTCCGTGCTCTTGGATCAGGAGAGGGTGGTCCTTACTCATTGAGGAACGTTCAAAAGTCGGCACTCCAAGAATTCAGCGTTTGTTCCCAACAAATCCCCCCCCCACAGCGTCTCTTTAAGTCTCAGTCCCCAGGTGTACTTTGTGAAGAGGGGCAGGTGCTCTCCTCCCAAGTAGCCGGGTCAGTCTGTGCTGTTCTCAGCCATCTCTCCACTCTCCGTGCTCTTGGATCAAGAGCGGGTGGTCCTTGCTCCTCACCTCAATGTCATTGCTTAGCCTCTCTTGGTCCTCCTGCTCCCCTTCCTCCCTGCCTACAAGCCATCCCAATCCTGAAAGGCCTGTCTGGCCCGTCCCTTCCCCATTTTCCTCCCAAGCCAACAAAGCCCCTCGATCTCCGTCAGCCCAGTTCCTGCTCATCTTCCTCTTCAGATTCAGGAGCATGACAGGGTGGATGGATTACTCAGTGGTCCACTTTCTAAGCTCTCTGTGTGGCTCCGGGTTTGTTGGGGTCTAGAACAACCCCTTGAACCAGGGTGCTTCCCAATGTTCTAGAATAATAGTGTCCAAAATCTGCTGGCTGTGGATTATGGGACCTAATCGAAGAAATCTGGATGGTGCCAGGTTGGGGAAGAAGCTGGAGTAGCGTCTATCATTCAGGTCATGGTTGTCCCAAAGGTGTTTTTTTTTTCAAGAGGCAACTGGGCTTTTTGGTTTTTCTTTGAAAACGTTTCCCTTCTCCTCCAAGAAGCTTCTTCAGCTCTGACTGAATGGTGGGGAATGGAGGGATGTATAATCTAGTTCAGCGATGGCTAACCTTTTCCGAACTGAGTGGCCAAAGTGTGCGTGCGCACCCAAACCCCCAAATGCAATGCAGGTGTGCCCCCTTGCATGCGTACGTTGGCCCCGCATGCAGGTCCCAAGCGCTGCGTAACGGAGTGAGCTCCCGTTCCTTGTCCCAGCTTCTGCCCACCTAGCAGTATGTAAAAATGCAAATAGAAAAATAGGAACCACCTTTGGTGGGAAGGTAGAACAGCGTTGCATGCGCCTTTGGGCCTTGAGTCATGCCGGCCACATGACCACGGAGACGTCTTCGGACAGGGCTGCGTCTTCAGCTCTGAGATGAGCAGCGCCCCCTAGAGTCGGGAAAGACCAGCACAGATGTGAGAGGGGAACCTTTACCTTTAAAGAGAGAGCAATGAGAATCTTTCTATACACAGTTGAGACATGACCGAATTTCTGTCTTTCAGCTAATTACAAGACTCGGGGCACGTTCACCCCTTACGAGATCCAGCTCAAGTCGGTGACACGCAAAGACTCGGGCACCTACATTTGCGAAGTCCTCGGAGATTCTTTTGCGCAGTCGGAGGTGAAGCTGATTGTGCAAGGTACCACTTCCACGTCCCTGGGCCCTCCACGGTTGGGGAAACGGGTCATTTCCACCGAGCAAAATACGATCGGGGATCTTTACGAAACGGCTGTTTGGTGCAAAGCTTTTAGCATGAACACTGAAGAGTTTGCATCAGGCCTAGTAAGAGCCACGGCAGCGCAGTGGTGAGAGAGCAGTACTGCAGGCCACCTCTGCTGACTGCCGGCTGCCTGCAATTTGGCAGTTCAATCCTGACCAGCTCAAGATTGATTCCGGCTTCCATCGGTAAAGCGAGGAGCCAGATTGTTGGGGTCGTAACAGCAGGTGGGTTGCTACCTGCATCACTGCCCATTCAGCGTGCAAAATTTTTGCGCGTGTGTCCATTTGCACCTAAAAAAGGCCTGCGCTTGCGCACCATGCTAGAAAAGGGGGAAAAGACATATTTTTGCAATGAAGATTGTTCTGCCCGTGCGCAAAACAGAAAATCAAGATGGCGCTGCCGAGGATAAAACCGGTTCAGGTGCACGTCTGGCCGAGTTACTATCTACTCAGCTGAACCGGAACAAACAATTAGGAACCCACCCCTGGGTCGTAGGCTGACTTTATAATGGACTGTGAAGTGCTGTTGCTGTAGCTTTCAACAAGATTTAGAGGCTGTGTTGAACAATCCCAGGTCCAGGAAGTTCTTGCAGAAAAAACACCTTACGTTTGATCTAATCCTCTAATGCCACTTGATCACCAACAACTACTCAAGGTGAAAAGCACTCTGAGCATGTTGAGGCCCACCAGCAGCCAGCAGAGCTGGCAGCAAATTCAGACAGTGTGGAGGTTGGGGAGGGACCTGGGCCAGTCCTGGAGTCTGGGGAAGGCTCTGAGGAGGGCTCTGTGTCGGAAGCAGAGATGGGGCCGAGGCTGTCTGACAGTTATCAGCTGCCTTCAGAGTCAGATATCAGTGAAGCAGAAGAACAGCTGGAGCCTGTTCCCAGTGTGCGCATGCACAGAACTGCCAGATGAAGGGAAGAGCTAAAGAACAGGGGGAGACTTGGGAGTAGGGCCACAGGTGAACGATGAATGGCCCCTCCCAGAGGAAAGAAAAGAGGAGCGACAGGGGAGTGGAGTTTGCAGGAGACCATTAGTTTGCTTGCAAAAATCCTTGTAAGTCTCCCTCACGCCTAGGTGGGGGTGGGGGGGAACCTTGGAACTTCGAAACTGGATTGGGGGGGAGACCTGTCCTAAGTCGAGGACTGCCTTTCCCCCGCCAGCCATTTTGTGCGCGTGGCACCTCATGCAATCCAAACTGGCCTCCTAACCTGTGAGCCCCCACCCTCTTTTTGGGCAGTGCCTGCCACCAAGCCCACCGCCCACGTTCCTTCGGTGGTGACCATTGGGAACAAGGTGGTCCTGAGGTGTGAGGAGACCGACGCCAACCCCCGGCCGACTTTCAAGTGGTTCAAGAACAACGTCCAGATGCCCCCCGATCCCAAAACCAGCACCATCTTCAAGAATTCGTCCTACACCATCGACCCGGACACCGGCGTGCTGGTATGTTCCTCTGTTACTAAAGATGTGTTTATCATGGGGGAGGGAGGAGGGGGTTGCATGCAGGATCCCCCACTTCTACCCAGTACTCACAAACAATTGCCGCTCTAGGACACCACACTCACTCTTTTGAACGGCCCAGGCGCTTCAGAGTTATGCTGGAACACACAGACACACAGACACAGACAGATGCACAGACAGACAAACACCCCAGGAGTGTCCTCCCCACCTGTGTACCAAGTTCGGTTGAAATTGCTTGAGGCGCTCCAGAGTTATTCTATATTTTATTCTAATTCTATTCTACTATATTCCTATTCTATTCTATTCCATTCCATTCCTTATTCTGTTCTGTTCTATTCCTTATTCTAATTCTATTCCTTATACTATTTGTTATTCTATTCTGTTCCTTATACTATTCTGTTCCTTATACTATTCTATTCCTTATTCTATCTGTTCTGTTCCTTATTCTGTTCTGTTCCTTAGTCTATCTGTTCTGCTCCTTATTCTATCTGTTCTGTTCCTTATTCTGTTCTGTTCCTTATTCTATTCTTTATTTTGTTCTATTCCTTATTCTATTCTGTTCCCTATACTGTTCCATTCCTTATTCTGTTCTGGTCTTTATTCTATTCTGTTCCTTATTCTATTCTAGTTTATCCTGTTCTGTTCTGTTCCTTATTCTGTTCTATGCTATGCTATTCTATTTTATTCCTTATTCTACTCCATTCTATTCTATTCTATTCCATTCCATTCCATTCCATTCTATATTATTATTATTCCATTCTGTTCTTTTTCTATTTCTATTCCATTCTATCTCCATTCCTTATTCCTATTCCATTCCAATTCCTATTCTAATTCTAGTCCGATGGTCTTAACCCGAGGATCTGCTTGTCTTTGCGCAGTGCCGTTGTGGTTTTTCCTCCCAGGCGCCCATCGCTTGGCTCCCCACGGGCATCCCAGAGAGATACCGAGGACAACCACTGTCTCAACCTCTGGAGGAGACCGGTGTGTCCTTGGTCAAGAACTGAGCTCTCTCAATGCCTCTTTCCTTCAGGCCTTTGAGCCCGCCACGGCCCTGGACACTGGCGACTACTCCTGCGAAGCCGAGAACAAGGTGGGGCCCCCCCAGAGGTCGGAGGTCGTTCACATGGAAACCAGTAAGTAAGCCGCTTGGCACCCTGGCTGTCCAGTTGTGTTTTGCAATCGACGCCAAGGTCTTGGTGGAAATTCCTAGTTTTGCAGAGTATGGGTAGCCCTTAATGACCGTTGGAAGTTACGACGGCAGTGAAAAATGACTTATGACCGTTTTTTCCACACTTATGACCGTTGCAGCATTTCGATGGCCATGTTCTTTTTCATCTCATCCTTGTTGCGTTTTTTTTTAATTCTTTTTTTCCTTTTCAAAATATTTTGGCCTTTTGTATTTTAACCTCCTTTGAATAAATTAAAATTTCAACAACAATCAGGCACCGAAAAAAGGGACTTAGCACCGTTTTTCACACACTTATGACATGGGATTTGCATTTGAGTGCTTGACAACTGACTCAAGTTTATGACGACTGCAGTGTCCTGGGGGTGATGCGATCCCCTTTGGCGACCTCCTGACCACCCAAATCAACGGGGAAGTCAGATTCATTTAACAACCGTGTTTCTGACTTATCAACGGCAGTGATTCACGTGACAAGCGGGGCAAGAAAAGTTGTAAAATGGGGCAAAGCTCACCTGAGAAATGTCTTACTTAGCAACATAAGAGTTGGGCTCAGTTGTCGTAATTTGAGGACTACCAATAAGGATATGGGTTGAATTTGAATTTTGTTCTTGTTGTGCAACAGATGTAAAATCCCCCCACCCAAAATAAAAAGGATAACACAGTGTGTGCGAACTTTAGCAGCTTTAAGATGTCAGAACTCCATCTCCCAGAATTCCCCAGCCAGCAGAATTCTGGGAATTGAAGTCTCGGGCATCTTTATTTCTTTTTAAATATTTTTTATTGGACTGATTTAAACATTAAAAAACAAAACACAAATTTCCACTCATTGCAATGGTTCCGTATCAGTATCTTTAATGTCGTTCATATTTACATGAGCTCTATTTCTATATTCTCTCATATACTCAGTCAACAAACAGTGTTGTCATAGGGACAGAATGGGGGGGGGGGAGTGCATTCCATGCATACTGTCGGCTGGAGTCGGATCTGGATGACTGCAGCCAGCTTGGGAGGGGTGCATCTTATAGGGTAATGTGATTTATGACACAGACTGAGGGGAGGGAAGGAACAGGGGTAAAATTCAGAAGAAAATCAAAGCAGAGACTTAATTGCGAACAGATCTTGCCTAATGGTGCTCCTGATAAATGACTGGTTTTGTATTGAAAACCTGGCTCGATACTTATGAATCAATTAGGGCATTTTTAGGATATCTATATTATATAGTCGTTTAGAATATAATAATATTTACAGATATATACAGTACTAGATAATATTTAATTCTTATCCAGTATTTTTGGGTCTATCGTCCAACCATTTATACCATCTGCTGCACACTTTATAATACTCCGATTCTTCTCAATCCTTCAGTTCCCTGGTCAACCTATCCATCTCTGCACACTCAAGTATCTTTCTTATGATCGTTGCATCTGTAGGGATGTTATCCCATTTCCAATTTTGAGCGAATACTATTCTTGTTGTGGTTAATATATGTAATATTATGTATTGGGATTTTTTTACCCATTTTATCATCTAATATGCCCAATAAGAATAGTTTCCGGTTTCCATTCGATCTTTTGTTCTGTAATTTGTTCCAGCCATTCCTTGATTTTAAGCCAATACTCTCTGGTTTTGGAAATCCGTGCATCTTAAACTTGCTAAGGGTGAGAATGTATCCCTGAATAAACTGGCTCCTTATAATTGATATATTTCTATTGATACATACATACAGGTAGTTCTTTCAAGAAGAGATTGGACTGCCATTTGTCAGAAATGGTGTAGGGTCTCTGTCAAATTTCCTAAAGATGCCCTAATTGATTCATAATTATCGAGTCAAGATTTTAATACGAAAACCAGTGGTTTATTAGGAGCTTCATTAGGCAAGATTTGTCCGCAGTTAAGCCTGTGCTTTTCTTCTGAACTTTGGGCTAGATGACCTACAAGGTCCCTTCCAACTCTGTAAAGCTGCAAGGTAGACATCGACTTACAACAGTCCATTTAGAGACGTATATATTTGATCCAGGACCAATTGGGGTTAATATTTGGGATGGTTTTGGATTGAAGCCATGGTAAAGTTTCTACAGGTTGATTATCATAACAGTTTGTTAACAGAGGACTTGGGGATCTCAATCCTGTCCTTCTCTCATTTTTGTCCACAAATTCTATTACTTTTAATAGGATACCTTGTTATTGTTTTTCCTGTTAACTACTGCATTATTAATATAATGTATAGATGACAGGCTAAACATTTCTAAATGGATTTAGTAGTTTAATAGTTTAAAATTCTTTGGGCCTATTTCTCAAGGAGTGGGAAACTAACATTGCTGTATTATATTAACTAGCATTTCAACTAGGGAAGATGTTTGGTATATATGTCTTGCTCTTTTTTTCTTTTTATTTTGACAGTTTTTCTTTATAATATCAACTTTGTTGTGTGTTTTTAATCCTTTTTTTTCCTTTTAAATTTTTTTGGGCATTTTGTATTTTAACCTTCTTTCAATACGTTAACATTTCAATAAAAATCAGACATTGGGGGAAAAAAAGAAGCGACTTAGGACCGTTCCTCACACTTATGACCCTTGAGGCATCCCCATGGTCATGTGGTTTAAATTTGGATGCTTGACAACTGACTCATATTTACGACCGTTGCAGTGTCTCCTTTTGTGACCTTCTGCAAAGCAAAGTCAATGGGGAAGCCAGATTCACTTAACAACAACTTACTACTAAGTAAACA
The DNA here is from genome assembly GCA_029891615.1 of Natrix natrix natrix. NCBI lineage: Eukaryota > Metazoa > Chordata > Lepidosauria > Squamata > Natricidae > Natrix > Natrix natrix. The sequence continues at coordinate 434,474 of JAKRSK010006520.1, read as the reverse complement.
ACTGTAGTGAATCGCTTAACAACTATGGCCTGAAAAGTCGTAAAATGGGGCAAACCTCAGTTAACAACTGTCTTACTTAGCAACAGAAATTGTGGTCCGTAAGTCAAGGATTGCCTGTACTTCTTTACTTGAAATCTATTTCTGCTTGAAATGAGATTCTATCTGGAATGCTCAGAGATAAGCACACAAAAGTAAGTAAGACATAAAAACGATGCTCCTGGGTGTTAATTTTATTCACTTTTATTGGCCATAGTTGGGCAAAACCCGAGTGAACATTGATCAATAGCAGGCTGGCATTTTTCTGCTTTATAGAAACGTATTGTCAACTATCCAACTAGTAAAGCCAAAATAAGGAAACACTCTTGCAATTTTTAAAATCCCAAAAGTAAAACTTTATTGGATACACCATTTTGGTACTGAAGAATCAAAACCAGTTCTGGTTTTTCCCACACAAATGCTTGCTTAGTTCAATAACAGCTTCCCTTTCTCCCTATGGCTGAGTGATCACATTGTCCAATTGTGAGACGTCCTTTTGTTATGGGAACAGTCCGTCTCTTTCTCAAGCACCTGCAGCAGTGACCTTGATAGTTGCACAGGCTCTCACAGTCCACATTCACAGCATTCGATTTCTCTCCTTCCCTCCCCCCACCCCAGTTCATTGGCAAGTTGAAAAGTGTTTAGGGTTGAAAGAAGCAAAGCGGTTCAATCTTGGCACCCGTAAATTCTTGCAGTCTGAGAATTACGCATTTGATCTTTCTAACAATTTTTATTGCTCTGCAGGTAAACTCAACGTGGGTGGGATCGTGGCAGCTGTGGTGGTTGTCCTGATCATCCTGGGACTGATCATCTTCGGCATTTGGTTTGCTTACAATCGTGGCTATTTTAGCAGTAAGTGGCCAGTTGCACCCTTCTTGTTTTCACAGAGCAGGAAAATCCTAATTTTGTGGTGGTGGTGGTGGGTTTCCTAATTGTTCTGATCCAGCCTTAGCAGAAACAAGAAACAGACTCCTTGTCCCGAAAAAAAACCCTCTTTATTTATCTCCTGTGAATTAATGGCATTCATACACTGAAAAGTCCAGCCAATAGTCCTTCAAAGAGTTAACTGCAGTAACAGACCTTATACCAGGGGTGTCCAAACTTGGCAACTTTAAGACTTGTGGACTTCAACTCCCAGAATTCCCCAGCCAAGTCCACAAGTCTTAAAGTTGTCAAGTTTGGACACCCCTGCCTTATACATTCCTTGTGATAATTGCCAGGTTCTGAGCTCCCAGCCAAAGGGCTGCAAATTATGTTCTGGCAAGCAGTCTTTGATGCACGAAACACAATGAGCAAAATCTTCAGAAATACGAACTGTTGTCTCCTACAACCACCACTCCCCTTTCCTTCTGTTTATTCCTCAGCCAGGGAGGGGCCATTTAGCATCCACATGTGCCTTGCTTCCCATGCTGGCTCCTTGTCCTCCGCTGTTCTCTTCTCCTAACAGCTTTGCGCATATGCGCATCTGGAACAGGCCCCAGTTGTTCTTCCTCCCCACTTATCTCCGCTTCCAAGGTAGCTGCCTCTCTGGAGGCTGGGAAATGTCGGATGTCCCTGGCTCTATCTCTGCATCCATCAGAGCTTTCCCCAGAGTCCAGCACTGGCCCAGGTTCTCCCCCAACCTCCTCATCACCCGAGTCACAACTAATCCTGTTTAAGAACCCCAGCCCTCCGAGGCTGTGGGAGCATTGGAGGAGAATGAAGACTCGAAAGCAGATTTTCTAAGATTTGGGAACTGGATGGAATTTAGGAGCCAACAAGGTTGTTTTAGTTAGGTGGTCTTCGACTTACGACCACAATTGGAACCAGAATTTCCATTGCTAAGCAAGGGGGCTGTTAAAGGAGTGGCACTCAATTTTATGACCTTTTTTTGCCACAGTTGTTAGGTGAATCACTGCTTTCATCAAGCTAATCACTGCAGTTGTTTTTTTTTTTTTTTTTTTTTTTTTTTTATTAAAAGAGTTTTGTACAAACAAATTTTCCCCCTTTTCACCCCCCCCCTCCATACAATATAAATCTCATACAAATGCTATACCCCCCCGCAAAAGTTCACATTCAAATATTATACCAAACACTTTACCCCCTCCCCACCCCCCATCTTAAAATAGATTACTCATAACCCCTCTCCTCCCAACAAAAACTATAGAGATTAGTCTTAAATTAATAATGACACATTGATCATTTTCTAAGCTAATTTAACATCTATAACTCTTAATATAAATTTCTCCTAGCCTAACAATGTTTCATTAGTCCCATCTTCTAATTTATTCATACATATATATTGCCCCACCCTCCACCCTAACCCTCCCCCACCTCCCGCACAAACCCACCCCCCTGACTTCCGCTGTATACCACTCTAATAATTCCAAACATCCCATATACTATTTACTCTGATCATCTATCGGTCTAAACATTCTTACCTAAAGGCTAGATAATAACTCCTAGTCTGGTATTTATTCTGTATATAATCAATCCATTTTGCCCATTCCTGTGTGTAATCCTCCTGTTTCTGAGCTTTTAAGAAAGCTGAAATTTTTGCCATTTCAGCGAACCCCGCCACCTTCTGAATCCATTGATCAATTGTTGGCAAAAAATCTTTTTTCCAATGTTGCGCAATCAACAACCTAGCTGCTGTAACCATATACAAGGCCAATTTTGTTTCCCCTTTGGTAAAATCCTTAACTATACCCAATAAAAACATTTGTGGAGTGAATTGTATTCTTTTCTTAAATACATTCTGCATAACCCACCATATTTTTATCCAAAAAGCTTTAACCTTGTTGCAAGTCCACCATACATGAAAAAAGGTAGCATCTAGACACCCGCATCTCCAACATTTTGGTTGAACATTTGGGTACATGCATGATAATTTTTTAGGATCTAAATACCATCTGTAAAACATTTTATAAAAATTCTCCCTTAAATTCTGTGACTGTGTAAATTTAACATTCTGAACCCATATTTTTTCCCACGTTTCCAACATAACCACTTCCCCAAAATTCTGAGCCCATTTAATCATACAATCCTTAACCAATTCACTTTCTGAGTCTCTTTCTAACAGTACATTATATATTCTTTTAACTTGTTTTGGACCAGTCTCTTTTATCTGCTTAATCAGTTCCACTTCTTTATCCATAAAGCCGACCCTGCGATCTTCTTCCCATCTCTTCTGAAGCTGTATGTAATGTAACCAATTTAAAGTAATTCCTTCTTCCAACAGCTGTTCCAAAGTTTTTAACTTCCATTCGCCCCCATCAGCAATAAGCACATCTTTATATAAACAACCCCCGAGTGACTTAATATTCATAATCCCCATGGTGTCTGCAAGATCCAACCAAAGCGGTATTTTATAATCCCAATTGGGCCGGTGCTTCTTCCATATTCTCATCAAGGCACTACGGAGAACATGGTTGTTGAACACTTTATCCACCCTGTCTTCATAAAAAAGATATGCATGCCATCCCAGAACAAGATCATGGCCTTCTATATTGAGCAATTCCATTTTTGTTTTCCCAAACCAATCTGCTACATGCGTTAATACCGCAGCTTCATAATACAATCGAAGGGTTGGGAGTCTGAGGCCACCTCTTTCACGTGTATCTTGCATAATCTTCATCTTTACTCTCGGTTTTTTCTCCTTCCAAACAAATTTATTTAATGTTGTTTGCCAATTTAACAAGGTTTTATCTGACTTGAGCACCGGAATCATCTGGAATAGAAAGATAAATCTAGGTAGAATGTTCATTTTAATTGCTGAGATCCTTCCAAGCAAAGACAATTGTAACTTTTTCCACGCTTCAAGATCTTTCTGTATCTTTTGCCACAACACTTCATAGTTATTTGAGAAAAGTTTTGTGTTTGATTCTGGAAATTTGTATTCCTAAATATTTAACTTTAGAAACTATTTCAAAACCTGCTAAACTTACAAGTCTCTTTCTTTGAGTCTCTGTCATGTTTTTAACCATCATTTTCGTTTTGTTTTGATTTAGTCTAAACCCAGACACCATGCCAAATTCTATTATGATATTTTTCATCTGGATTATTGATTTCAAAGGATGTGAAAGGGTAAACAACCAGATCATCGGCGAATGCTCTAGTTCTGTATTCCTTTTGCCTGATAGCTATGCCATCTAAGGATTTTGAGTCCCGAATTGCGTTCAACAAGACTTCCAAAGTTAAAATAAATAACAATGGGGATAATGGGCAACCTTGTCTTGTGCCTTTTTGTATCTCGAAAGTTGTTGACAAATTTCCATTAATAATAAGTTGTGCATTTTGTTGCTGATAAATTGCTCCAATCGCCTGCCGCAATCGTGGGTCCCATATCCATCTTTTCCAAAGTCTTGGTTAGAAAGTTCCAATTCACTCGATCGAAGGCCTTCTCTGCATCCAAGAAAACCAGCACTGCAGAGATCTGCTTATTCTTATCAAGATAGTCAATTAAATCTATGAGTTGCCTTACATTCTCCTTCATATGTCTGCCTTCAATAAATCCTGCTTGATCATGATGAATAATCTCTTGAATAACCGGCATCAATCTGTTGGCTAATACTTTAGCAAATATTTTATAATCTGTGTTCAGAAGAGATATCGGCCTGTAATCCTCTGGTTTCTTAGGGCCCTCTTTATCTTTAGGTATCAATGAGATAAAAGCCGCTTTCCATGAGAGAGGTATTTTACCTCCTTGTTGTTTATTACAAAATAGTTGTGTAAGATATTCAATCATTTCCAGTTGTAAAGTTTATAATACATTGCAGTCAAACCATCAGTCCCTGGAGCCTTAGCTAATTTAAGTTGATTTATAACTAAAGTGATCTCATCAGCGGTTATAAGACGTTCCAAATTTGCCTTTTGAAGCACAGAAATTTTTGCAACCCTTTTTCCTTCCAAAAAATCATCTATTAACTTGTTCTGTATATTATCCTGTACATATAGCTTAGTATAATAGTCCACAAATGATTTTTTAATCAACTCTTGTTGATATACCATCTTCCCTCGAAACTCAATTTTATCAATAATTCTATCATTCATATCCTTCTCAAAGTATATGCTAACCATCTACCAGGTTTATTAGCGTTGGCAAAGGTGTTATGTTTAGCAAATTGGCAAATTGGTTGCTGTTTGTTCTGCTATAAGCATCTGAAATTGATCTTTCAACAGCTTTAGCGCCATCTGGAGCGCCTGGTCATTCGGGTTATTATAAGCAGCTGTTCTTTACGTTTTATTTCATCTTCCAATTCCATTCTCCTTTTCTGTCTAATTTGTTTGTGTTTAAAGTTCATATGTATCAGGACCCCCACGCATATAAGCTTTACTTGCATCCCAAACTATTTCAATGGGAGTGCCCTTATTCATATTAAAACTGAAAAATTCCTTCATGTGTTTTTTAAGTTCATCAACATTTTTTTCATATCTAAATAAATTTTCATTTACTCTCCAAGACCTTCTTGGCCTCATCCCTAATTCAATTTGTAACCACACCGGACTATGATCGCTAAGTGACCTGGCGAAAATCTTGGATTTCTTGGCTTTAGGAAGTAGATCCGGTGTTAACAAAAAGAAATCAATCCTTGAAAAGGATTTATGTCTATCTGAGTAGAAAGAAAAATCCATCTCATTTAGATGTTGTGTCCTCCAAACATCTTTTAATTTCAAATCGTCTTGTAAATCAAAAAAAGCCTTTGGTAATTTGGTAGTGAATTTCGTCTTTGTACTCTTGTCTATCTTTGGAGAAATCACTCCATTCCAGTCTCCCATTATTAGAATACTCTTAAAGTTCCAGTCTAAAATTTTTAAATGGAGCATCTTATAAAAACTTTCTTGGCATTGGTTAGGAGCATATATTCCTAGCACCAAAATGGAACCGAAGTCTGTATCAAATTGAATTGCTATATATCTACCAGCGTCATCTGCCTCTATAACTTTAGTTGAAAATCTTTTATTTATATATATCACCACACCATTTTTCTTTACCAAATCAGAGGCAGCATAAAATGTTCCCAGTTTTGAATTCACTAAGTACTTCTGGTCTTGCAGCCTAATATGAGTCTCTTGAAGGCAAACAACATCATTATTAAATTGCTTCAAATAATAAAATATTTTTTTCCTTTTTTGTGGAGAGTTCATTCCATTCACGTTCCAAGATAATAGCTTAAGCATCTTTAGATCTGGTCTGAAGCGCTGAAAGCATTTGCTGAAGATCTCTCTCCACAAGACCAATCTCCAGCCCTGCTCCTCCCATGGCTCCGGTTTGCTTCTTAGCTTCTTTCTTAGCACATTGTATTTGAGGGTCGACGCGCTTATGAGATTCTAACATTTGTCTAGTCGTGGATCTGGTAATACGTTGTTCGACAGGTTTAAATATCGGCATTTCAGTGAGAGACTTAGAAGGTCCTTCTTCCAAGAAGGAGCACAACAGAGATCCAGAGGGGTCGACTCCACCTACAGCACCCTGCCCCTCCTCCTCTTTTTGTGTCTGCATTCTTTGCTCTTCTGTCTCTTTCTCAAACATCCTCTGCTTTAAGACATCCAAATCTACTGGTGTTGGTGTAGATGTACGTGGGGGGGTTGCATTTTTCTTGAGTATTCCATGATAAAAGTCTCTGGCTTTATCTATTGTATTCAGACGGTACCTCACCCCTTCGTAACTAAATATAACACCAATTGGAACATCCCATCTATACTGTATCTCTCTCTTCTTCAATTCCACTACCAAAAATCCAAAATCCCTTCTAAGCTTTAGCATCGCTGGGGGTAATTCTTTAAAGACTCCGATCGTTTTCCCATCTAATTGCAAAGATGAATAATAAGAATTTTGCAGAATATCATTTCTAAGATTTCTCTCAGTAAAGTATATCACAACATCCCTTGGTAGTTGCCTTTGTGATGCAATACGTGAGTTAACTCTGTAAATTTTGTCAATCCTTGCAAAAATCTCAGAAGAATTCTGGATCTTCAATAACGTGGCCAGAGCATCAGCACAAACTTTTCTTAAGTCCTCTCTAGGGTTTTCTCTGATACCCCTCAGTCTAACAGCGTACTCCATAGATCTGAATTGCATCATGATAATCTCCTTATCCATCCTCTGCATATTCCCCTCCATTTCAACAAATTTCAAATCTGTTTCCTTCGTTTTAGTTTCCAAATCCAAAGCCAGATGATTAACTTTGCTGTCCACCTTAAGAACAACTTCTGACAGACCTGTGGCTAAAGTATGTAATTTTTTATCAAGTTGATCATGTTTTTTAATGGTATCCTGAACCATTTCTTTAACCTCCTTAATTTCTTTGCGTAAAAAAGCATTTTCTTCCCTTATAAAGTCCTTGAAATCCTGATAATTTATTGTGGCACCTGGTGAAGCTTTTTTTTCCGTTGCCATAATTAATAATTCTTACAGCCGCCTCTAGCTGTCACCATTCAATTAACTTTCGTTTTCCTTAGGTATTCAGCTGTAAATTAATACTTGCAAATGTTTCTTTCTAAGTTGCTCGAAATTAAAACTTTGACATTTAAGTAGTTCAGGTTATGTAAACTGGCTTAAAGATTGTTAATAGTTAGGGTTGTTTCAGCCGTTCCGCCTTTATTGCCCCGGCTATCAGCAGGTAATTAGCTTTCGTTTTCTGTAGGTTTTCAGCTATAAATCAACGCCATTTTGAATCCTTTGTTCTAAGCCCACGCCTCTCGAACTCAGCAGTAGTGTTCTTTTTAAAGAGATTTCTTTTTTTTTTTTTTTTTCTTCCCCCAATTAAAACTTAAAATACTTGCAAAAGTCTTGCTTCCTTCTTGGGATGTTAAGATGTTAAGGCTGCTCCCGGCGACTGGTTCTGCTTTTTTAGCAGAGGTTATCAAAAAGGCAGGAGAATACAACAACTGCGAAGGGGGGCAAACCTCGTCAGACTCCGGACTCCGGAGGGTACACAAGGGCTCAACCCAGCAGCTGAATCTCTCCCTCATAAATTCCAAGAATTTACGAGTGTCCGAGGTGTTAAAGATCGTAAAAAAACACCTCTAACTGTCTCTTGATCTGACAGGCTAAAAAAAACAGCCTGCCATCGGCACCGGGAACAAACCGGAAGTCCATCACTGCAGTTGTTAAATGCATCACTGCAATTAAGTGAATCACTGCGGTCATTAAGTGAAGCACTGCGGTCGTTAAGTGAATCACTGCAGTCGTTAAGTGAATCACTGCAGTCATTAAGTGAATCACTACTTTCAACTGAATCACTGCAGTCATTAAGTGCATAACTGTAGTTGTTAAGTGAATCATTGCAGTCATTAAGTGAATCACTGCAGTCGGTAAGTGAATCACTGCAGTCATTAAGTGCATGACTGCCATTTTTAAGTGCAACTCTGCAGTCATTAAGTGCATCACTTCCGCCCTTAAGTGCATCACACATTCATTAAGTGAATCCCTCACTCACTTTGTTCGTCAAAAGCCGGCAGGGAAAGTCGCTTAACCTGTGGCCAGAACGGTCTTAAAACAGGACAGAAATCTAACAACTGTCTCGCTAAGCAAATGGAAATCTGGAGCTCCGTTGTGGCCGTAAGTCGAGGACTCCCTGTACGCCACTCAAACTAATCTGGGTGGGGAATTGTGGGAGTCCCGGGAGGGCTGGTCCAATTGGAGAAAAGGCCGAGTGAATTTCGGGGCCTGAACAAGCAGACCTTGATCCTCTCCAACCATGCAAGAGAGACACCGCGGTCCCTTCCTTTCTTGGCTAACGGATCCCTTGTCTTCTTTTCTTCTCCAGAAAGAACAACGTGAGTAGCCGTTTCTTCCTTCCGGCCCACCGTTCTTTGCCGCCTAGCCACCAGTCCTGCCGTGAGGGAGAGGCACAGTTGATCCTGGCACTTTCTCTCGGGTTTACGGGATTTATTCCACTGATAAAAAGTGGGAGACCCCAGTTCATTTTTTTTTAAAAAGCAAAGTACAGGTAGTCCTTGAGTTACGACCATTTGCTTAGTGACCGTTTGAAGCTGGTTCTCACACTTACGAGCTGTAACGTGACCACATTTGGGTGCTCATATTTATGATGGTTGCACCATCCTGGGAGTGCTGTGAAGTTGGTGGAGAAGCTGGCAAGGAAGCCCCCCCCTCCGCCCCGCGCGTTGCGGCATGTGATATCTCTCTTAACGACTGCACTGCTTAGTGACCAGTTTCCCAGGCCCTATTGCGGTTGTAACTCGAGAACTACCTGTACAGTAAGTGAAAAGCCATGAAACAAAAATAATCAAAATTAACGTTCAAGCAATTAATCGGTGATCCCCGATTTCAGCCCCTGGGAATTATGGGATGTAAATTCCCAGAATCCTCCAATGGACCATTTCCAGAATGTCATGGAAACTCCCCAATTGGAGAAGACATGTGGGAGTCGAAATCCACCAGTCTTAAATTATGCCACCCAGGGAATTCTGGGAGTCGAAGTCCACCAGTCTTAAATTATGCTGCCCAGGGAATTCTGGGAGTCGAAGTCCACCAGTCTTAAATTATGCTGCCCAGGGAATTCTGGGAGTCGAAGTCCACCAGTCTTAAATTATGCTGCCCAGGGAATTCTGGGAGTCGAAGTCCACCAGTCTTAAATTATGCTGCCCAGGGAATTCTGGGAGTCGAAGTCCACCAGTCTTAAATTATGCTGCCCAGGGAATTCTGGGAGTCGAAGTCCACCAGTCTTAAATTATGCTGCCCTGGGAATTCTGGGAGTCGAAATCCACCAGTCTTAAATTATGCTGTCCAGGGAATTCTGGGAATTGAAGTCCACCAGTCTTAAATTATGCTGTCTATGAAATTCTGGGAGTTGAAGTCCACCCATCTGAAAGTTGCCAAAGTTGAGAAACATCTCCTAACCTCTCGTCTTCCTCTTCTCCAATCTTTTCCAGAAGTTCCAGTAAGAAGGTCATTTACAGCCAGCCTTCCAACCGAAGCGACGTAAGTAGAAGCAGAAACTCACCTGCTGCACTCCCCAGAGACCCTAGATCCCCAAAGGCAGATTTGAAGCTTTTGGTTTTAACCGGAGGGGGATTTAATCCCTGTTGCAGAGTTTATAATAATACTTGACTTGCCTTCTCGGTTTTTAGAGAAATGAGAATCAACGTCTTTAGAACGCAGCTAATTTGTGTTTTTAAAGTTTCTGAAGATATCTGAATTGGGACCAAGTGGCCATCCAGAAATACTTTCCTCTTAAGGCAGAATTTTAGAGAATGACAGTGACTTCCTCTCCAGCAAAGTCTTTCCTCTCCCACAGTCTTTCAAGGGAGTTTCCAATTACTGACTTTGATCAGGCTGGGAGAGTGGCCAGGCCGATATCTTTCAGTGTGTGTGTGTGTTTGTGTTCCAGCATAACTCTGGAATGCCTGGGCCGCTCAGGAGAGTGAGTGTGGCGTCCTAGAGTGGCAATTGTTTGTGATACCCGTTCCTTCGCAGCTTCCTCTGGAAAGCCAGCCGTGACGTTCGCCCTCCAGTGGACCAATGGGGAAGCGCCTGATGGATTTGGGGCAAAGTGCCCGGATCGTAGACAGGACGGGAAAGAGGAGCACATGGGAGGGGGGAGGGAGAGGTCAGGGATTATGGGCATGGGAGTAGGGGGAAGACAGGCCCCTCTCAATGGCTCCCTGTCAGACAAACACTTCAATACCTATAAATACCCGGGCAACGCTGCATTGTCAGCTACTCAATTACAGAAATCGTCTTTTTTGCAGTCAAGTTTAGAACGATTTTACATTGAGTTTTAAGCGGTGGTTCGTGCGCGAGTTTTTGCGATTAAAACAGAAAAAGGCATTTACAGGTAAAACATTGCTATGTGTAATTTTGTAAGCAATACTGCAAGCGACACAGTTCCCAAGTTATCCGAACTGAGAATTTCCAGCCAAGTAGCATCAGGAATTCTATTGCTATTATATCAAACCAAATTTTCCTCCTTTTGATTTTTTCTTTCTTTTTCAGGGCGACTTCAAACAAACTTCTTCCTTCTTGGTCTGATCGTGGCTTACAGGCTTCGTGTTTTAAACTCCCTACCCGGCTCAGGACTGCTGTAAATGTTCTCGGTGGATTTTTGTAATTAAGTGTGATTTTTTTTTTCAACGGTTTGTTTGTTTTTAATATATAAATATATGTATATGTATAAAATAATAGTTTGCTTTTACGTATTTTTTTAAACAGTTGCTATTTAAAAAGGCCGTGCTTCCAGCCTTCCTTTTCAGGGTATTTTCATCGTTTAGGATCGTGAGCCTGGAGTTCTGGCACAAAATTATTGCATTCCGTAGTGTGCCGAATTTTTGGAGACTGATCTGTCACTCAAATTCAGTTTGTGGTAGTTATGCGTTTAAGGGCAGGGGTTAAGAAGTGGACTCCGTTGCATTTCTGCCCTTCGGAAATCGGTCATTCCCAACCTTGGCAACTTCAAGATGTGTGGACTTCAACTCCCAGAATTCCCCAGCCAGCCAAACTGACTGGAGAATTCTGGGAGTTGAAATCCACATATCCTAAAGTTGCCATGGTCGAGAAACACTGATCATCATCATCATCATCTTTTAAAGGCCCCATAATCCCTTGCGGGATGGACTCTAGGCAGCTGAATTGAGCTAACAGAGTTTATTGGCCAGATGCCCTTCCTGTCACCAGTGCGGAGTTTTGTGCCCAGAGAGAAAAATATCTGCCTCTACCTAGGATTGAACTCACAGCCTCTGCCACATTTGAACAAGAAACCAAGTCCTGCATTTTGCACAATTGTGTAGCAGATAAAACAGCCACCTTGCATCTTCTTTCCATCAAGGAAGTTGTGTTGAAGGACGATTGTTAAGCCTCTCTTCCTTAGGGAGTGAGTTCGACGTGTTAAAATGACTCCAGCCAGGACTCTCTGTCTTACCAATATTTGCCTTTATGAATTTTACGATATTCTGATACAGTTTCTTTTTTTAAAAAAAAAATGCTGGACACCAAACTGGAAATAAACTTTTGATTCAACGAATGCGTCGTGTTAAAATTTTATCTTGATCTTAGCTTTGTATAAAGCACAATGGGTCCTTGACTTACAACGGTTCTCTTAGGGACTGTTCGGAGTTGCAGTGACACTGAACAAGTTGTCAGGCTTCCCCCCAAAAATGCCCTAATTAAAACATGAGCCTCGGAGCCAAGTTTCAAAAGAGATCCAGTCATTTATTAGGAGCCCCATTTTGGCAATACCCCAATGCAGTCAGATCTTAGCCTCATTTGAATTATTAGCCTGTTCCTTCCCTCCCCTCAGTCTGTGTCATAAATCACATTCCCCAATGAGGTGCACCCCTCCCAAGCCGGCTGCGGTAATCTGAGATCCTATTCTAGCCGAAGGTATGTGTGGAGTGCGCTCCCCTCCCCTTCTCTCACTATGGCAACTTTAGGAGTTGACACAAGTGACTTATGCCTTATGCCCCTTTTTCATAATTTAGGATACCACAACTCACAACCGTTAATAGTATCCCACCGCTCAGCTGATTTGCATTCCGATGCTTGGCAGCTGACTCACATTTATGACGGTTGCTGTGTCAAAGTCAATGGGGAAGCCAGATTCACTTAATAACTGTGTATCTAACAACGGCAGCGATTCACTTACCAAAAGTGACAAGAAAAGTCGTAAAATGGAGGAAAACTCACTTAACGAATTTCTCAGCAATATAAATTCTGGGCTCAATTGTCATCGTAAGTTGAGGATTTACCTGTATGCACATCTCAAGCATGGGGTTCAGATTACAAGGAAGTGCTCGACTTACGACTGCAGTTGGGAATTTTGATCGCTAAGCAGTTAGGTAGTTAGGCAAGTCGTCCAGAGATTGGACATTTTGAAGATAATTTTGACTGTGGTCGTTAAGCGAATCTGATTTCCCCGACTGAGTTTGTTTGTCGGGAGCCATTTGGGAAGGTCACAAATTGCGATCCAGATACCCCAGGATGTTGCAAATGTCACAAACGCAGTTGCCAAAGGCCCAAATTGTGATCAAAAGGCCACAGTTGTAATTTTCAAGGATGGCTTACACGTGACTTTTTTCAGCACTGTTGTAATTTCAAAGTGTCATTAAGTGAATGGTCATAAATTGAGGACTGGCAATGCATGCCCAAATGGCATGGTTTCGAAGGTGATTTGGGTTGTTTGTGTTTTAAAAACAGTAAAAACTAAGAATGGGTGGATGGCAGTATGCTTGCACTTACAGGCAGTCCTCAACGTACGACCAAAGCTGAGCCCCAAATTTATTTCACTAAGTGAGACATTTGTTAAATGAGCCTTGCCCCATTTTAAGACCTTCCTTGCCACCATTGGTGAGTGAATCTGGCTTTCCCCGTTGGGTGAGGGGATCGCACGACCACAGGATGTTGCAACCGTCATAAAAATGAGTCAGTGGCCAACTTTTGATGAGGTTCTGCAAAAGTTGTAAGTGTAAAAAATGGTCATGACTCATAAGTTGCTTTTTTCAGCGATGTTGTAACTTTGAACAGTCACTAAATGAACTGTGGGTGGGTGGAAACTCAAGAGTGCTTGTGCTTTTCCACTTCCTGGACTACAGTCACACTCAGAAGTGATTGTGGCAGATGTGACAAACACCTATTAAAATCAGAAAGGAAGATGGAGAGGAAGGGGGACAGCAAACTTGTCACACAAAGAGGGAAAAAAACCCTATATCTTACACTTAGGCAAGAAAAACCAAAAATACACATATAGACTCCTGGAGAAGAGCCTCGTGCTGGGAAAGACAGAGGGCAAAAGAAGAAGAAGGGGACGGCAGAGAAGGAGGTGGCTGGATGGAGTCACCAAAGCAGCCGGTGTGAGCTTCAATGGACTCTGGAGGATGGGAGAGGACAGGAAGGCCTGGAGGAATGTGGTCCATGGGGGTGGCAATCTGGTGGGATTCAAATTATTTTACTATCGGTTCCTTGGGCGTGGCTTGGTGGGCGTAGCAGGGGAAGGATACTGCAACATCCCCATTCCCTCCCGATCAGCTGGGACTCGGGAGGCAGAGAATAGATGGGGGCGTGGCCAGCCAGAATAGTTCTCCAAACTACTCAAAATTTCCACTATCAGTTCTCCAGAACTGGTCAGAACCTGCTGAATGCACCTCTGGTCGTGATGGGTTGGACACGACTTTGCAACTAACGTATAGACTGGGTGAAACCAGGCTTAATAGCGGTGACTGTGAGGGGGATCTTTTGTCTTTTGTTTTTATGGTAGTCCCTTGCTCTAAATAGCATTTTTTTCTTCAAAGATTCAACTTTTGGACAAGATTTCGTTCACAGCTGAGTGCCAGGGGTGGGTGGGTGGGTTTAAATGCAGAAATAGTTTAAATATGAGAATATGTCAGTCACCTAAAAGTATCCCTCTCCTTATTAGAACGATCAAAGGGAAGGAAAACATTTGGTAGAGTATGCAATCTGGTAACCATCCTCATTTAACGACAACGTAATCCCTTGTGGGGTGTAGTTCTGGGCAACTGAATGGAGCTGATTGTTTTACTGGCCGGACGCGCTTCCCTGTCGCCAATGAGGAGTTTTGTTCAGCAGATATATTTTCTCATTGTGCCCAGAGAGAGAAATATCTGCCTCCACCTAGGATCGAATTCCTGATTGTGAGGCGAGAGCTCCACCTTCAGGCCACCCCACCCAACTCCGTATGCAATCTGGTAAAAATTGCATAGATTTTAAAGTGAATTACAGGATTTGGGAGTTGCTGTTTTCAGTACTCTCCACGCCCCATGGCCTTGCACCCATGGCCTTGCACTGCCTCCTTCAAACCTGCCGTGACCAGCCCAGTGTCCAGCTTTCTCATTTTTCCCACTGGTCACTCTCGGCCTGGTTCAAGAAAGTTAGCCTGCTTGACATGGTCAACGTAGGAGACCCCTTCATTTGGTGATCTTGGCTTCCAGGGATATTTTGGGTGAGGTTCACTCTGGGACTCCCTCTTTGTGATGTTTGCAATCCACGCAATGTGTCATGGTCTCCTCCAGCACCCCAGTTCGAAGGTGTCGTCCGCCCTGCTCCTCTCTGCCTTTTTCACAGTCCCAAGTTTTGTAACAATTGAAAAAAAAAAAACATTGCAAAGGGGGAACCGGAGGACGGAGGGAAAAAAAGAGCGGATGTGATTTTAATTTTGTTAATTTTGTTTATTTTCAAACATACAAAATACACAAAAACAAAACTTAGACATAAACTACATTTATACAATACATACGTTCCTTCTTATAGCAGTTTCAAATCAGTACAATTCTCCTTATGTTATTTCCCCTTCTAATATATTTCATTTGAGTTTCCCCGTTTTTAGCCCTCTTATTTTACTTATCTATCTGATATATTGGGTGATTACCTCTAATAAGTTTAAACTCTCTTGAGTGCATATATACATAACAATCCTCCTTAATTTCTACTTTTGGGCTTTATTGGCTTCTTTCATCGACCCTTGTTTCTTTCCTCCATCCACCTATACCATTTCCCCCATATCTGATAATATTCTGTCTCTTCTTTTCCCTGGATTTCTTTTGTTAATTTGCCCATTTCGGCACAGTCCATAACCTTTCGTATTATTTCTTCTTTGCTTGGTATCCATTTATTTTTCCCTTTCTGAGCGAAGGCAATCCTCGCCACCGTAATTATGTGTAGAATTAAATGCTGGATTTCTTTTTTATAACACTTCTGGTTTCCAATCAACTTTGACTCCTGTTATCGATTCTAACCAATTTTTAATCTTTTTCCAATACTTTTTGGCTTCCTCGTATGTCCACCTTGTGTGATAATATGTTCCATGTGCTATTTCACATTTCCAACATGTTGATGAAATATTTGCTGAGATTTTTGCTAACCTTGATGGTGGTAGGTGTCATCTGTAAAACATTTTGTACCGGTTTTCCTTCTATTCAACCGATAGTGTCATTTTTTTAAATTTGTCCCCCCAATTTTTCCCATAATCTAATTCAATATGATTGAATAGCAGCGGGGAGGGGGAAATAGCGATATCTATTGAGGGGGGGAATAGCGATAGCTGGGGTTTTGTAGCCAAAACAAAATACTTTATCCTGGGAACCAAGGACATTCTCACACCTGGTCAGATGAAGGAGGGGTGATGTTAGCAGGTGACTGGACAACACCCTGATTGGACCATGTGAGTGATTGTTTGGGGAAAGGGAAAAACTTTTACTTTTAATTAGGTCAGGCATCAGCAAACTGCGGCTCTGGAGCCACATGTGGCTCTTTGCGGCTCCGTCACCGGATGGCGCCATAATTTGGAGAGGAGCTTCCGGTGGGGTGGGGGATAGAAGCAGAGTGGGCCAGGAGCAGACTCTATGGCAAGGGGAGGGCTTTCCAGTTGTCTCCACCATTGATAGGGCTTTCGGTTATGACGGGTAGAGGAAAAAGTACGCCGCGCTAGGAGGAGACTCTATGGTGGGGGAACCGGACTTCTGGCTGGCTCCAGAATTGAACGGGGGGCTTCCGGTCAGGACCTTTGTGGCTCCCGGAGTTTTCTTTTCTGTGGGAAATTGGTCCAAATGGCTCTTTTGAGTGTTTAAGTTTGCCGACCCCTGAATTAGGTGAAAACGGTGGGAACCTTTGGTGGGATCTGTGCCGATATGATATATCTTTACTGGCAGCGGAGGTTTGTTTACTATGGGTGTTATTACTTGGAGCCCTGACAATCAGATAAATTCACAGCTGCCTGAACAACCACACCCGTCCTTAGTGGAGCTACAGAGGCACATCAAGGTTCTGTCTTCTTGGCCACAGTATTCTTCAACATCTTCAGAAATGATCCAGAGCAGCGGTCACCAACTGTTGGTCCGTGGACCATTGATGGTCCACGAGAAAATTGTGGTGGTCCGCAAAAAGACTATTTGCAATTTTTATATTGCCCTCAATCAGGGGTCCTCAAACTATGGTCCCTGGGATGGATACGTGCAATGGACGCTTGTGTCAGCGTTCCAAATATCATACAGAATTAGATCAAGGCAGAGCTTTCATCAAAGTTCCAATTTAATAAGAGAGACATGTTGGTACATCTGTGGAAAACCCGAATCTGAAAGCTTCCTGGGTTTCCCACCCAGTTGAAAGTTCATGATCTTGCCCCCCCCCCCCCCCCTCACACACACACAAGTCCATCCCATGATCCAATCTTTCTTTGCCACGCTGGCTAGTTTCCACCCATCTAGTTCCGGTCAGGTGCAGAGACAAAGGATGACCTTGAGCTTCTAGAAAGAATGTTGTTATGGCTACATAGCATCTAACTCCTTACAATCCCCCCTCCCATTTTCCCACCATAGAAACAGCATAGTAGAATAAGAGAGAGTGTGGCAGGCCAAAGATCCTAAAAGGAATATGACTGCAGGCCTGACAGCTTATGTTGCTGCAGAGTCTCCCCCAAAAGAGAGTCTTTTGGTGCAGGTCGGAGGGGGGGGGGCGGAAATTCCAACTTGGGGTCTGCTTCGGCCTCCCAGTGTGCGGAAGCCGCCAGAGGGACAAAAATGGCCCAATGGGCAAATCGGAAGTCGAAAAATGGGCCTCCAGGGGTACAGGGGAGGCTGTTTTTGCCCTCCCCAAGCTCCTAGAAAGCCTCTAGAGCCTGGGGAGGGCGAAATATGCACCAAAAGCAGGAAGGAGGGCGAGGGGTTGCATGGGACCCACACACTCCCCACCCTTTTGGCACACGATGGCCAAAGGTTTAGCCATCCCTGCCCTAGAAAGTGTGCCGAGCAGAGCAACGAAAGGGATGAGTGGTCTGGAAGATAAAACATGTGGAGAACAGTTGCAGAAACTGGTCTAACAAAGAGAAGGACTAAGGGATGACATGATAGCAGTCTTCCCGTATTTTGAGGGGCTGCAAAGAAGAGGGGGGTCAACTTAATTTCCAAAGCCCCTGAAAGGAGAACAAGAAGCAATGGATGGGAACTAATCAAGGAGAGAAGCAACCTGGAACTAAGGAAAAACTTCCTGACAATGAGGACAATTAACCAGCTTCCCTCCAAGAGTTGTGGGTGCGAGGTTTTAAGAAGAGACCAAACAGCCACTTGTCAGAGATGGTCTCCTGCTCAAGCAGAGGGTTGGACTAGAAGACCTCCGAGGTCCCTTCCAGCTCTAGGATTCTATGTTCTATCCTTAAAACTATTCCATAGGGTGTTTTTTCCCCCTAAGACCCAGTTTGGAGACTGCAATCAAATGAAGTGCAGGTGCTAAGTACATACCTTCCCCCCCTCCCCATGTTCACAATTGGTTTTCGTTGCAGTCCAGTGTCAGGGATCTCACCGGGAGGGGTCTTTTTAACCCCCCAGGCTCCCCGAGGTTGTGACTGTGGGTTAAAACACGTTGCGTTTTGTGTTTCTTGCCGCAGTCCTCAGCAGTTGCATAAACCAGATTGAATCTGAGCTTCGGCAATTTCTCAAGAGCCAGAGAGGATGGGCGGCATGAAGCCACCGAGGTTGCAGACAGCTGAAGACGATTGTGCAAAAGAGCACACGCTTCTCCTTTGCACTGAAAGGTCAAAATCATTTCTTTTTCATGACATTGTCTCTCCACCCCCCCAAAATGGTGCAGTCCATAAGAATGGCTTTGCTAGTTTGCTCCTGCACGTATCTTAACGTAGAATAGCAAATGTTGGAAGGGACCTTGCAGGTCATCGAGTCCAGCGGTCACCAACTGCTTGTCTGTGGTTTGCGAGGTGGTCTGCGAGAAAATTTGGGTGGTCTGCAGAAAAACTATTTGCATTTTTTTATATTGCCCTCAATCGGGGTCCTCAAACTACGGCCCCTGGGATGGATACGTGCAATGGACGCTTGTGTGGCTGCAGAGAGTCTCCCCTTTCGGGGTCTTTTTGGGCAGCTTGGAGGGGGGACAGAAATTCCATCTTCAGCCTCCTGGTGGGGGGCTTTGGGCGAAGGCTGGAGGGAAGCATCACTGGTGGCGAAGAGCCAGAGGGCCTCGTTCCAGTGGGACGGCATCACGTCCTGGAACTGGCTGACCATCTCAGCCGGCTGAGCCTCCAGGCGCCGGTACCTGGTCTTGCAACTCCCACAGGTCTTCCCTCTGCTTGGAAAGCCCATGCTCCTAGTCCTCAGTGAGGTGCTTCTGCTGAGCCTCCTTCTCGGTCAGATCCAATTTGAGCTGTTTTGCCAACTCTTATTCCTGCTGGCTGCTTAGCTCCAACAACAGCTTCCTGTTGGGGCCCTAAGGAGCCCAGGCGGGCAGGCGAGGAGTGGCTGGGAGGGGAGGGGCGAGTAGAGGCTGGCGAGGTGCCCCTCGATGTAACATTGAGTCACATGGCCACCTAGCCACAGCCACCCAGCCGGCAGGGACGTGCGGTCAGGGGAGGCAGGGGAGGCAGAGCCTCACCTCTCTTCATGAAATAATAGTATATAATATTATATACTATATATATATATATATATATATGTAATATTATAATATTGTATACATCCGTCCGTCCGTCCGCACCTGGGAGCTGCGGAGGCAGAAATGTTGTCGGCGCTCCCGGATGACGAAGCCATGAAAGTGACTGGGGAACGATGAGAACCTTCCTGCCTCTGCTGAATTTCGCACACTCCTTGCAACTGCGCAAAGTCCAGCAGAGGCAGGAAGGTTCTCGTCGTTCCCCAGTCGCTTTCGAGGACTGCGGAGCGCGAGCCGGCGGAGCACGCTCAGGAAGGCGGGGAATGGGATTACGTGTGCTGGAGGCTGAGGCAGCCTGAGCCTCCAGCACACGTGGTCCCATTCCCCACCTTCCTGATGACGTCACCAGCCTCACCAGCCGTAAACCTCACCGCACGTCACTGCCAGCCGGTCATTAGGCCGATCCTATTAGTGGTCCTTGGGATTTGAAATTATGAATTTAGTGGTCCCTGAGATCCGAAAGGTTGGGGACCCCTGATCTAGTCCCACCCCCTGCAGGAGCAGGAGTCCCTATACCTTTTCAGACAAATGACGGTCTCTTGGGGTCTCACTTGCCGGTTGGTTGATTGATTGATTGATTGATTTTTCTATTGGGCGCCTTCGTGAGAAACATTCTGTGTTCTTTTTCTTCTTCTTCAAAACAATGGTTTTATGGGGCTGTTTATTTCTTTGTCAACAAATATAAGGAAACCAGTATGAAAACACATTAAAAAATAGCACAAGTCAATGGATCTAAATAAGCAAAACATAGCCATAAACACGTAAAAAGAGCACATATAAATGGGGACAGTAGGACAGGGACGTTAGGCACATTGGTGCGCTTATGCACGCCCCCTTGGGGACCTTTTAAGAAACATGTCAGGTCCATGGTAGGCAGCTTAAGTGTCAGCCTCTGCTTCGCTTACTTGCTATCGGCTGCCATAGAAACGGGGAGGGTGGGGGCATGGTATTTGGGATGGGAATAAATGGTACGGGGGGTGATACGGAAAAGGGAGTTTTCTTCTCACCATCTTCTGCGCATGCTATTGGCCGATGTTTGGACCTAGTCAAGGCCAACCGTCCTGCATACCAACAGGATGATGCCTTTTGGAGATGCAATCCACATGACACCTAAGGGAGTTGCAGATTGGACACTGGGGTGGGGTCGTTGGAGGGAGGGGGCTGGGTTATCATTTGATATGTACTTGTTCGCACCTTCCTGGCTCAGATCTTGCTTTCCTTTCGCTGCTATCTTTTCATAACCAGTAAAAGTACTTTTTAATTCCACGAACAATGGAGTTGGGAGTTTTCTTTCTTGGTTATGGATGGGGGCACGCCTGACATTAAGGTTAGTTAGTTAGTTTAGTTAGTTTATTAGACTTCTAGACCGCCCCCTCTCCCCGAAGGGACTCGGGGCAGTGTACAGGTACCAAATTAAAACCATACAATTGATAATAAATATAATTAAAATCGGATTAAATAGACCCCTGTACAAGTTTATAAAAATTAAAAACTTAACCTTAAAACCAGACCGTGAAATTTAAAAATACAAACTGAGGTGGGAAAGCTGGAATTAGGCCAGGCCGGCTAGATGAAACAGGTGGGTTTTGAGCTTCTGGCGGAAGGAGCAGACACCTTGAAACGCACCCGAAAAGCCACAGGCAGCCAGTGCAGCCCGCGCAGGAGAGGTGTTACGTGGGAGTATCAAACCACTCCCAAAACTACCCGCGCGGCCGCATTCTGAACCAACTGCAGTCTTGGGGTGCATCTCAAGGGGAGCCCCATGTAGAGAGCATTGCAATAGTCTAGCCGGGACGTCACAAGTGCATGGGTGACTGTGCGAAGGGCGTTCCGGTCCAATAGAGGACGCAATTGGCGCACCAGGCGAACCTGGTGAAACGCCCCCCTTGCCACGGCTGTCACATGGTCGTCCATTGACAGCCGGGCATCTAGGAGGACGCCCAAATTGCGTACCCGATCCACGGGGGCCAGATGTTCACCCCCAATGGCCAGTGATGGAATCAGCTGGTTGAACCGGGGTGCCGGTAGCCACAGCCACTCAGTCTTGGATGGGTTGAGCTTGAGTCTGTTGCTTCCCATCCAGATCCGTACTGCTTCCAGACACCGGGACATCACTTCGACGGCATCGTTGGGGTGGTTTGGGGTAGAGATGTACAGCTGGGTGTCATCCGCGTACAGATGGTAATCTACCCCGAACCCACGAATGATCTCGCCCAGCGGATTCATATATGCATTGAACAGGAGAGGCGAGAGGACCGACCCTTGTGGCACCCCTGCCCCCCTGCCAATACAAATTGCACTCGGCCAGAGAGGTAGGAGGAGAACCACCGCAAAACGGTGCCCCTCACCCCCAGCCCCTCCAGTCGATGCAATAGGATACCATGGTCGATGGTATCAAAAGCCGCCGAGAGGTCTAATAGGACCAGGATGGAGGAGCAACCCCCATCTCTGGCCCTCCAGAGATCATCCACCTATGCGACCAATGCCGTCTCCATGCTGTGGCCGGGCCGGAAACCGGACTGGCACGGGTCCAGATAATCAGTTTCCTCCAAGTGGCGTGGAAACTGTTGTGCCACCACACTCTCTACAACCTTCGCCAGAAAGCAAAGGTTGGAGACGGGACGATAGTTGGCTAACAGAGCTGGTTCCAGGGAAGGCTTCTTGAGGAGGGGCCTCACCACCGCCTCTTTCAGGATGGCCGGCAAGAACCCCTCACTCAAAGAAGCGTTGACTAACTCCTGGAGCCAGCCTCGTGTGACCTCCCAGGATGCCAGTACAAGCCAGGAGGGACACGGGTCCAGTGAACATGTGGTGGCTCGCAGTCGCCTACGCAACCTGTCCATATCGTCGGAAGTAACAGAGTCAAACTCCTCCCAGAATGGAGCCTCAAGACCCACCTCCGACGTCCCCTCCAGACCACTAGTAGGGACCAACTTGCTTCGAATCTGAGCGATTTTGTCCTGCAGATACTCCCCAAATTCCTCTGCTCTACCCTGCAAAGGGGCTTCCCGCGGCCTCTGTTGAAGGAGGGAGCGGGTTACCCCAAACAGGGCGGCAGGGCGGTTCTCTGCGGACACAATAAGAGTGGCACAATACTGACGCTTGGCCACTCTTAACGCCACAAGGTAAGTCCGTAAATGGGCTCTCACCTGTGTTCGGTCAGATTCAGAGCGTGACGATCTCCATCTGCTCTCTAGGCGTCTCTTGCAGCGCTTCATCACCCTCAGCTCCTCGGTGAACCAAGGGGCCTGGGTGGTTCGCTGCCGCAAGAGAGGCCGCAAAGGCGCAACCCGGTCCAAGGCCCCGGTGGCCGCACTGTTCCATGCAGCCACTAGGTCCTCCATCCGGGTGCGGGTCAGGGCTACAGGAAATGGCCCAAGCTCCGTCTGGAACCTATCAGGTACCATCAGGCGTCTGGGGCGGAACCATCTTGGACATTCCGGTTCCGCCTCCCCGCGGTGGGGAGTAGCGGCTGGGAAGTTGAGCCGGAGAAGTGAGTGATCTGACCATGACAGGGGTGTGATGACTAAATCCCCTACTCCCAGATCACTCCTCCACTGGCCAGAGACAAAGATAAGATCCAGTGTGTGTCCTCCCTCATGTGTGGGGCCCTGAATTACTTGGGTCAGGTCCATGGCTGTCATGGAGGCCATGAACTCCCGAGCTACCTCGGATGTCTCCCCTACCGATGGCAAGTTAAAGTCCCCCATGACCAACAGTCTGGGGGTCTCAACTGCCATCTCAGCGATCACCTCAAGGAGCTCGGGCAGGGCTGCTGATGCATAGCGAGGAGCCAGGTATACAATCAGCAAGCCCAACTGCCTCCCTGGGCCCCAATTCACGCATAGCGACTCACAACCGGTTATCTGTGGCACAGTGGTCTCTCTCGGCTCGAGACCTTCCCTCACAATGACCGCTACCCCACCACCCCTGCCTAGTGCCCGTGACTGATGAAATGCGCGGTAACCTGGCGGGCACATTTCCACGAGAGGGAGACCTCCCTCGTGGCCCAGCCAGGTCTCCGTGATTCCTGCCAGGTCCAGCTCCCCCTCCGACACCAAGTCGTTAAGTCTTTGTTGGCAACGGACCTGGCATTGCATAACATCAGTCTCAGGCCCTGGCTCTGTAGGGCCTGACCACTTAGATTGCGGGGGTTGGGACATATGACCGGCCGTACCCAACGACCACGGTCTCCCAACCGGTAATGAGATCTCTGTCTACCCTCGCACCTGCTCCTCCCCACGACCGTTGGAATAGAAAGACCCTCTTCTGGAGTATCGCTACTCCCCCCCCCTTAATGGCTCTGCTTACTTCCTTGCTAACTCCACCCGCCGGCTTGGCACTGGTCCCTCCCTCTGACTAGCCTCTCCCCCCACCCTAGAACCCCCTAAAAAACGAATCAAAAATTTGGCTAAAAAACCCCTAAGACTACGCCTCGCCCACCTCTCTAGATTAATATATCCCTCATCGAGGTGGGCCCTCGTAAGGGCGGAGGGCCAAACCTGCGAGAGGGGGGACTCCCGCAGTAGGATTAGGTCTGCCCTTGAATATAGTATTTGGCTGGCTTTCTTTTGGGGCACATCTGTCACAGGATGGACTGTAGGGATTTGCTTCCTTCTGCCACTGCTCCCGATGGTACCCTTGAGTAGCATAGCCCTTGATCCCCCAGGCACGGTCCTGTGCTGGTAAGCAGGCCCAGCCCCATTTCCCCTTAAGCATTTCTCAATCCCTGCAACGGCTCTCAGCGCTTCTCTCGCCGCTTCTCCAACTCCTCTTGTACTCGCTGCCGAAGGGCCCCGTGCAAAGCTGGCTCCAGCTGGTTCCAGGCACCGAGCCCCTCCACCACCTCCCCGGGGCCATTGTCCTGATAGACCACCACCGAGGTGACCTGGCCGCCGTCGGCCCCGTACTACAGGCAGAAGAGGGCCGGGCCGCGGGGGCGCCGCTCACTGCTGCTGGAGCTGCTCCCGCTCGACGCCTCCAACTCGCCCTCGCCGCCTCCACCTCCTCCGCCGGGGCTACTCCGGCCATGCCAGCTGACAGTGTGGGTGGGTTTTTTGATCTTTCCGCTCTCTTGCTGGCCCGCTGGTTGCCTCCCGTGCACAGGTACGTAGTAAACAGTGTGTAGAAATGTTAATATATATTCCAAGACTGGGTCACCTTCAGAAGTTAGGGCCTTAGTACTGTTTTGTTCTCCATTTGCAGCCAGCTTGTTAACCACCGATGGAAATTCGTCATGCTATTTCAAACCCCAAACAGCCATCGCTGTGGCTCTCGCAACGCCCGAGCGGTTTCGGTGGAAAGGCTCTCGCAACGCCCGAGCGGTTCAGTGGAAAGGCTCTCGCAACGCCCGAGTGGTTTCAGTGGAAAGGCTCTCGCAACGCCCGAGCGGTTTCAGTGGAAAGGCTCTCGCAACGCCCGAGTGGTTTTGGTGGAAAGGCTCTCGCAACGCCCGAGCGGTTTCAGTGGAAAGGCTCTCGCAACGCCCGAGTGGTTTCGGTGGAAAGGCTCTCGCAACGCCCGAGCGGTTTCAGTGGAAAGGCTGGGCCGACTTCCTCTCGGGCCAGCAGGGATAAAAGCGGGCGCCGTTCCCCCCTGCGCTCGGCAGCTCTCGTCTCCCAGCCCCTTCGCTTGGTGTTTTTTGCGGCTTGTCCCCTGCTTGCCGCCGCCGTCTCTTGCTTGCCGCCGCCCCTTGCTTGCCGCCGTCTCTTGCTTGCCACCGCCCCTTGCTTACCGGTGAGCTGAGCCGATCTTAGGGCACAGGTAAGGGGGGCTTAGTAAAGGTAAAAGGTAAGGGGGGCTTAGAGGATAACTAACAACAGGATCAGGTAGGGGGGTGCCAGACATTTAGTACTCTATTGCTGAAATCGTTTCCCCTGCAATCAAGATTAAAAGGGATTAAGTTTAGTTTGTATCTATTGTGTTATTGCAGTTGGTGTAAAACAGGGGTGTCTAAACTTGGACTGTATTAAAGTTCCCAAGTTTGGACACCCCTGGTGTAAAAGTAGTCAATATAACGTGCAAGCGATACCTAATATTATCTCACCTCGTCTCTCGCAGCCCACCTGTAAAGAGCTTTACTCTGTTTGCCTTCCAGGTGGCCCAGCTGTGCTCCTTGGTTATAAAATATGCAAATCTTTTCCATTCCTTCAGCTGACTTTTTTTTCCCCTTCTTCTTCTTTTCCTCCTCCTGATGGTTCCATCGCTGACCTCACACTGGGAGGCTCAGCTGGCCCAGCTGGCTCTCCGTATCTAGGGCAGCTGCTTAGAAGCCAGACAAGGTTCACTTCCACCCAGGGGAATTGCTAGGAAATAAGTGGAACTTCGCAGGACTTCACGCATCGCCTCTTGGGGTCCCTGGGCCAGGTGCAATCCGGAAAGAGTGTGAAAAAGATTAGGGTTCCTGCAAGCGAAAGGTAAGGGAAAGGCAAGGAAATGCAGGGAGTCCTCCGCGTACGGCCACAACTGAGCCCAGAATTCTTTGTTGGTAAGCGAGACAAGTGTTAAAGGAGTTTTGCCCCTTTTTAGGACTTTTCTTGCCACCTTTGTTGAGTGAATCGCTGCAGTCGTTAAGTCAATAACATGGCTGCGATGTGGCTTTGCTCGTCATAAGGTCGCCAAAGGGTGTGTGTGTGTGTCACGCAACCCCAGGTGACTGCTTACCCTCGGTGAG
Source organism: Natrix natrix natrix (assembly GCA_029891615.1). NCBI lineage: Eukaryota > Metazoa > Chordata > Lepidosauria > Squamata > Natricidae > Natrix > Natrix natrix. The sequence continues at coordinate 408,381 of JAKRSK010006520.1, read as the reverse complement.
CAGAGCAGGTGAGGCGTGGAGATTAGCTGGGCTGCGTAGCAAAAGCAAAGTAAGGTCTGAGCCACTGAGATGCCCAAGAGAGTGGAGACTACAGACGAGGCTTGCAAAAAATATCAGCTTTTATTGATGGCCGTAGCAAAAGCTGGTTGACCAAACTATATCCAGGACATACAAACAAATGCATGGAAGGAATAGCCACCCCCTGCAAGAGGGGCTCAGAGGATTACACGCATTTTACGCCGACAGAACCAAAGTTTATCCAATCAGAGACAAAGATTCGTTGATCTTTAAAGCGTCCTTTTTGTTCAAGCTCCTGTCTCTGTCTCCCTTCTCTGCGGAGTATTCCTATAGCCTTGTGTGAGGGGGTGGCAGCCCCCCATTGGCCAAGTTGTTTTTCGGCAGAATGTTTTAAGGATTTATGAGCCAGGAAAACTCCCTAGTTTGGTTCCTTTATCTATGGGGGCCTGATATTCCCCTGTAACGATTTTCTTCTATGTGTTCAAGAACGTGCCTAGCCTTGAAGCCAAGAATAGAAGCAAGAGGCAGCAGGGAGAGAACATTTGCAGTAAGGCCATACGGTGTTAAGGTTACAATTTGCTAGGCTGGAAAACCACTAATTCCTATAGACAGCCTATAAGCAGAAGCCCATAACAAAGCTCACTTCTTAAAAAATACAATACAATACAATACAATAGCAGAGTTGGAAGGGACCTTGGAGGTCTTCTAGTCCAACCCCCTGCCTAGGCAGGAAACCCTATACCGTTTCAGACAGATGGCTATCCAACATCATCTTAAAGACTTCCAGTGTTGCGGCATTCACAACTTCTGATTTCTAGCAGCATATCATATCAGAAGCAAACAGCAAATATGGGTTTAATCAGTAACAATTATATAGTAACATAAGCAATTCCTAATAAAAGCAAATAGCTAATCTGGAGTCATATGGATTCATATAGTCCTTCAGCAAGATATTTAGGGCAGGGGGGATGGGGCCAGCCGGTGGTGGGATTTGCCGGTTCTCCGAGCTGTGCAGAATCATTACTACCGGTTCGGTAGAAGTAGTTGAATGCAATCTCTGGCCGTGAGTCACTGAACAGGGGGGGGGGGGGAGCCAGATGTGCATAACGACAGCAGCAAAAATAATAATAATCACAAAATCACGTGGGAGTTGCTTAACGACCACATTGCTCAACCCCAGAGGTTCCAGTCCCAATTGTGGTCGTAAGTGGAGGACTCCCTGTATGTTTTGAAACTTGAGAGTGATGGAGAGAGAATGCTGAAATTGCTTTCCTGCCGCAGAGTTGGCGTCGATCCAATCTAGCGTTGGGTTGCCACAGGGGGACTCGGCTGTCTGTGGTTATCCTCCCTTGTGCAAGGGAGTGACCACACCTGGTCTGCCTTCAGATGATCTATCCCAACGGAATTGGAAAACTCCTCTTTGGGGAAGAGAGAGCAGCGCATGGCTCTTTTGGCCCCTGGATTTGGCTCCCAAGATGCTAATATGTGGGGGGATGGCAACGGGGTTGCAGGGAAGACAGGCAGCAGGGAAAAGAGGCTCTTGCAGAGGAGAAAAACACCAGTGGCCAGACAAACACTGGAGGTTTTATGAAATACACAGCCCGGTCACTAAAAGATTCTTCATTCAAAAAAATAATAACTTTTTTTTAATAGAGCGTGGTATATGTATTTAGAACAGTGTTTCTCAAGGTTGGCCACTTTAGGATGTATGGACTACAATTCCTAGGATTCCCCAGCCTATCATTCGTCTGTCTGTCTGTCTTTATCTATCTGTCTATCTACCTATCTCTTCTTATATCTCTCTATCCATCTATTGCCATCTCTCTCTCTCTCTTTATCTATCTATCTATATCCATCTCTCTCTCTCCTATCTATCTATCTATCTATCTATCTATCTATCTATCTATCTATCTATCTACCTACCTACCTACCTACCTACCTACCTACCTACCTACCTACCTATCCATCCATCCATCCATCCATTCATCTGTCTAATCTATAGCTATCTATCTATCTATCTATCTATCTATCTATCTATCTATCTATCATCTATCTATCTATCATCTATCTATCCATCCATCCATCCATCCATCCATCCATCTAATCCATGTCATACTGTCTAATGTATATCTATTTATATCCATCCATCAATCTCTATATCTATCTATCTATATCTGTCTATATCTATCTACTGTATATCTATCTATATCCATCCATCCATCTCTATATCTATCTATCTATATCTACTGTACCTATATCTATCCATATCTATCTGTATCCATATGTCTGTCTGTCTGTCTATCTATCTATCTAATCTATATCTACTGTATCTACATCCATCCATCCATTCATCCATCCATCTATCACTCAATCATCCACCTATCATGTTTTTTGCTGCACAGTTAGGATATATAGCAATATCCATATATTCCTACCTGACTTTAGGAAGAAAAACGAATCCTCATAAGATTTCCCAGCCAATCGGGTCAACATCTCATTCAATTTTGAGTGAGAACTCAAAGCCTTGTAAGATATTGAGGTGATATTACTGAAACCTCACGTGATCGTTTAAAATTACGACCAGGTTTTAGCCGTGGCCCCTCATCGACCTTTGCCCCGTGGCAGGATGGACGGGCGAGGGAACCCAACTGCCAGACCACATTTTATCAACCCCTTCATGGTGAGAATATACACGCAGGCCTCTGTTTTATCAGGCGACGTCTACTAACGCCATGTTCTTCCCTTACTTCTTCAGATCTTCCTCCTTGGGTTGACCAGCAAAGTTAAGCTGTTGATCCCATGGCACCAAAAGTGGAGAAGGACAAAATTGCTCTAACCAGAAAACAAATCCAGGACCTCAAGGCTGCCTTTACGACGGAGAGCTTTGACCAGCTGACCAAGCACCTCCAGGATGCTTTCTCCTCCCTGGAGAACATCAGCTTAAATGTGGCCGTGCTTGGAGAATCGGGAGAAGACCGGGCAAGCTTCATCAACATCTTCCGGGATCTGTGTGAGGAAGATGAAGGGGCAGCCCCTACTGCAAAGGGGGAGGCCAGTAAAACCCCTGTGGCTTATCCACACCCCAAGTACCCCAAAGTAATCCTGTGGGATTTGCCGGACATTGGGGATCCAGGCTTCAGTGCCAAACGTTACACGGAGAAGATGGATGTGGCTTCCTATGACTTCTTTTTAATCCTTGCTTCTCAGCACTTCAGGTCCTTCCATGTTAAGCTGGCTCATTATATCAAGAAAGCTGGCAAAGGATACTATTTCGTCCGCTCCAAAGTGGAGGCACACCTGGAATCGGTCCGTCAGAGCAACCCAACTAGCTTCAACGAGGTGGTCACCTTGCAGAAGATCCGGGAAGATTGCCTTCAAGACCTTCAAGCCGAGAAAGTGAGATCTCCCAAGATCTTCCTTATTTCCAGCATTTTACTCAGCAAGTACGACTTCTACCTTCTGGAAGAGGCTCTGGAGAAGAACCTGGATCTACCGAAGAGCCGTTCGTTCCTGCTTGCCACCCCCAACAGCTCCCATCGCATCTTGGAGAAGAAGAAGGACATGATGCTGGAGCACTTGTGGTTGGTGGCCGTGGTGGCCTGTGGGATCCAGACGGAAGCTATCCCAGACATTTGGGTGGTGTGTAATGTGGACCTGCTGGTCAGAACCATGCGAGGTTACTGCATCAGCTTTGGCTTGGAAGAGGAGTCCTTACGGAGGACCGCTGAACATGTAGTCCAGCCCGTTCGAGCAGTTGAGAGCCCTGGTCAGGTCTCCACTGGCTGCTGCAGTTAACAAAGGACTCGTGGTGGACCTTCTCATCCAAGCAGCCAGCAGAGCGCTCAACCTACCAAAGCAGCTGGTGCCCATGGCTTCGGTAGGGCTGTCGTTCGCTGTGGTCTACAGCATGTTGAAAGCCTTTGTGGAGGATGTGGCAGCTGATGCGCACATGCTTCTTGTCAAGGTGTTCATGAGCCATAAGAGCACAAGTGAGCCTGAGGCGTCCATATCAAACGTCTTGGAGAACCAGGGCCATTCTTGAAAGGGATTCCAAGGATCTTCACGTCCATGAAGTTCTAGAAGAGGAGCTACACTTTTATCTTCTCCAATGTTCTCCCAAATGGGAGCTGTTGCTTACGAGAATAAATCAGGAGTAACTTTCTCAATCATCTGATTCATTCCTCCCCAATGGAGTACTTTCCCTTAGATGCTTTCCTCTGTTGTCTATTGCTGTCTGTTTCTCAACCGTGTTGACTTTAAGGTGGGTGGGCTTCAACTTGCAGAATCCCCCATGCTTTTGAAATCTCTTTTGTGCAATGGGTGACTGGCCCATTTCTGTTGTAATTTTGCCCGAGAGACCTGGAGATTGCAAACTGTTGAGTAGGCTGCAGCTTGTAAATCATTTCGCAAGCGTCTCTCCACAATATTGATATTTAGGGGGGAAAGCTGCCTAGAAACATTTGAAGAAGAAAGACTTTTGATTTTTAATGACTTCCCTTTTGCAAATGGCTTTGGGACAAAGCAAAACGAGGTCGGCATTCAGAGGTAAACTAAAACGCAGGTAGTCCTCGACTTACAACAATTCATTTAGTGTCCCTTCAATGTTACAACAGCACGGAAAAAGGGATTTATGATCGTTGTTCACACTTAGGAGCATTGTGGTATCCCCAGGCGATCAAAATTCAGAAGCTTGACAATTGATTCGTATTTGTGACGGTCGCAGTGTCCCGGGGGTCACGTCATCCCTTTTGCGAATCTTCTGACAAGCAAAGTCAGATTCATTTAACAACCAGGTTACTAACTTAACAACTGCAGTGATTCACTTAACAACTGTGGCAAGAAAAGTTGTAAAATGGGGAGGGGGGAATCATTTAACATATGTCTTACTTAACAGAACAGAAATTTTGGCCTCGATTGTGGCCGTAACCCAAGGACTACCTGTAATTCCTTTCTCTTCTCCATCCAGTGATGTCTCTGCAATTAGCATTTTCATTCAGGATCAACATCTGGAAGGGAGATTGGGGTTCATCGCTGGGGGTTCTCAAGAAGAGACTGGACTGCCATCTGTCTGAAATGGTGTAGGGTCTCCTGCTTGGGCACGGGGGGTTGGACTAGATGACTTCCAAGGTCCCTCCCAACTCTGTTAGTCTGTCATTATTCCGTTATTCAGAAGTTGTGGGAGCTTCATCCCTGGAAGCTCTCAAGAGGAGACTGGACTGCCATCTGTCTGAAATGGTGTAGGGTCTCCTGCTTGGGCCGGGGGTTGGATTAGATGATCTTCAAGGTCCCTTCCAACTCTGATATTCTTTATAAGCCGCCCTCCTCCTTTCTGTGTCTGGGCCAGCCTGGTGTCTCCCCTACCATCAATCAATGGGGACTGGCCTGTAGGAAGAGCAGCAATTCCAAGGAATGGCAAAGAGAAAATGCCATTTTCCCCCCAAAAGCTATCCTACTGGAAAACTGTGAGCCTCCTACAGTAGATAAAATCAGTCCAAAAATGCGAAGAGAAGCCTAACATTCAGAGAAATCAGCCATCAAGGGGCACATAGAGATAAACAATATTTCCACACCATTCAAAATATGCATCTCATTGAAGGTTCTATTCCAGAGCCCAACGGGGAGAAATTGTATAGCACATGTACAGTTTTTGGTCTTGATGGCACTGTGCTAGCTAAATACAAAACAATTCCTTTTTTTTTCTTCTTCTTTGAATTCATTCAGGTGCCTGGAAAAATCCTATTTCAGGAACCAGTCGTTCATATTCTTGGTGTATAGTGGGTTTTTTTTAGAAAACCGAAGTCCTGTTAATGTTTCTATATTTATGATTTTATGGGACTGTCAACCATCGCTATGGAAAGAGATATGGGTAGCATGTAAATGTAATAAGTAAATAAAAGACACAATCAAAACTAAAAGAGTAAAACACCACCTCCTTAGCAATCAACACCCAGATAAGCAGGGATTAACCCCAGACAAACAGCCAAATAATGAACAGCAGAAACTATCAAGGAACTACCAAGAAAAAGCAATCCTCCCACCAACACCAACAAAGCAAGTCACTAGTATGTGAACAGACCACAAAGCACACTTCCTTCTAGCACTGATGATGTTACTAGTTAGGTCATGACCCATCTGCAAGAAAACCACTAAGTTCAGAGAGGACCAGGAGCCCACAGTCCTCCCCCTCCCCTCCTCCTCTCTGCAACCCCTTCCTTCTAGCACTGATGATGTTACCTAATCTGAAAGACAAAAATAAATCTGAACTAAGGACAAAAACCGACAAGTAGAAAAAATGGAAAGAGGACACACAAACTAAGGCAGAATATCAGCATCTGCAAAGATGGAGTCAGAATGAACAAAGACTTCCAACAAAAATAATAAAAGAAGTTTCTTCCAACATATACATAACAAGGGGGGAAAATCAAGGAAACAAGGAGGTCCACTAAAGAGAGAAGACAGCAAGGAAGTAACAGGCAGCCGAAAGAAAGCAGAGCTGCTTAACTCGTTCTTTCCGTCAATCTTCACGCCAAAAGAAACAACAGCCCAACCTACCACAAACATAGCTGCAAAATACAGACTAGAAATAAAAGTTAAAATAAGCAAAAAAAATATTAAGAGAACACCTGTCTGAACTTGATGAATGCAAATCGCCAGAACCTGATGGTGATTACACCCCAGAGGAGCTGGCTGATGTCATCTTAGAACCACTGCACCACATCTTTCCAAAATCCTGGCGCACCGAGGAACTACCAGAGGACTGGAAAAGAGCTGATGTGGTTCCCATCTTCAAAAAAAAAAGGGGGGGGGAACAGACCCAGGAAACCATAGAGCAATCAGCCGAACATCAATACCAGGGAAGATACTGGAAAAGATAATAAAAAAAACAGATCTGCCAACATCTAGAAACGAGTAAAGTAATAACTAGCAGCAAACACGGGGTTTGTTAAAAACAGATCATGCCAAGCCAATCTTATTTCATTCTTCAACATGGTGACTAAATTAGTAGACCAGCGAAATCAATAGTTCTCAACCTTCCCAATGCCGCGACCCTTTAATACAGTTCCTCATGTTGTGGTGACCCCCCAACCATAAAATTGGTGTCTCAGTTCCTAAGACCATCAAAAATATGTGTTTTCCGATGGTCTTAGGCCACCCCTGTGAAAGGATTGTTTGACCCCCAAAGGGGTCCCGACGCACAGGTTGAGAACCACTGAGCTAAATGCTGTGGACATAGTATACTTAGACTTCAGCAAGGCATTTGACAAAGTAGACCGCAACCTACTTCTTGGTAAGCTAGAAAAAAGTGGGATAGATAGCTTCACCCCCAGATGGATTCGTAACTGGATGAGAAACCGTACTCAACGAGTAGTCCTTAATGGGTCTACGTCTACATGGAGGGTAGTAAGCATTGGGGTACCACAAGGTTCCTTCTTAGGCCCAGGATTCTTCAATATCTTCATAAACGACTTGGATGAGGGAATAGAAGGGAAACTGACCACATTTGCAGATGTTACTAAGATGGCAGGAATAGCTAACACCCTTAAAGATGATCCAGAAGGATCTTGACAGACTTGAATACTAGGCCGTATCTAAGATGAAATTCATTGTAGAGAAAAGTAAAGTCCTACACTTAGGTAAGAAAAACAAAAAGGACACATACAGACTTGGTGAAACCAACAGCAACTATGAGAGGGATCTTTGTCGTCTTATTGGACAACCAGTTAAATATGAGCCAACAGTGTGCAGCAGCAGACAAGCAAGCCAATGTAATCCTAAACTGCATTAACAGAGGGATACAATCACACCACTCTATAAAGCCCTAGTAAGACCACACCTAGAGTACTGCATGCAGTTTTGGTCACCACACTATAAAAAGAGATTGAGACACTAGAAAGAGTGCAGAGAAGAGCAACCAGGATGATGAAGGGACTGGAGGCTCAAACAGACAATAAACAGTTGCAGGAACTGGGCCTGGCTGGTCTAGGGAAGAGAAGGACCAGGGGAGACAGGAGAGCATCTTCCAATATTTGGGAGGCTGTCCCAGAGAGGAGGAAGGGGGTCAAGCTGTTTTCCATGAAGGCCAGACAAGGAATAATGGATGCAAACTGGCTAAGGAGAGATTCAACCTGGAAATAAGGAGGAATTTCCTGACAATGAGAACCATCAACCCATGGAACAGAAGTTGCCTTCAGAAGTTGTGGGAGATTCATCCCTGGAGGCTTTCAAGAAGAGACTGGGCTGCCCTCTGTCAGGGATGGTGTAGGGTCTCCTGCTTGGGGGGGGGAAGGTTGGACTAGATAGTAGTATAGTCTTTATTGTCATTGTACATCATGCATACAACTAAATTGGTTAGATGACCTCCAAGGTCCCTTCCAACTCCGTCATTCTGCAAGGAATGCAAGGAAGCCACCAAGGTCAGAGAGGACCCAGAGTATTTTATTGACTTCTGCATTGGCCAACTCTGTAACTGAAACCCTTTTTATCTTGTGTGTGCAAACAGCCCTTTTTCATTTCAGGATTTCCCGCTTTCCACTTCCTTGTCTTGGTGGGAATTTCGAAATCCAGCTGCTTTATAAAGTCGAGCGAGAAGACCAGGCTGACTTGAGCTTCCTACTTTCTTCAGGCGAAGCGGTTCCTCATCCAGGTAAGACAAACCTGTACTCAGGGCATTGATCAAAGAGACTGCAAAGAAACGCTCGGGATCGCTCAGGTAAGTCAGAAATTTTGCCAGAATTGGGGGTGCAGGTGGAAACCCCAGGAACAAGCATGGATTCTGCAACGCACAATCCTTAAAAATCTGCCCTTTTTTATTTATGGGTAGTAGAAACATGGAGACATTTGTTAAATGGGGATTGTAGGCACGCTCAACCCAATAGCCAAAGACCCCTTTAAGCCCAGAATTCATAGGTTTCTTAATATTACAATATTAATCATCATTAAGGGTTTTATTTTATTTAACACACTTTGGTTAGTTTGCATTGCACAATTCCAGAACTGAGCTGATTTCAGTCGTCAGATTAAGCATGAGGTAAGAATGCAGCCATAGAATTACAGAGATGGAAAGATCCTTGAGGTCACTTAGACCAACCCCTTTTGCCTCTGCTTCCCATCCAATGAAGGAGTTGCTGGATCTGCTGTCAAACTTGCTTTTGACTCATTATAAAATTAACCTCTAATAAAGCATATAGAATAGCAGAGTTGGAAGTCCAGCCCTCTGCTCAAGCAGGAGACCCTACGCCATTCTGGGTTTACTTTAAGACTTTACTTGCTTTCCAAACCAGTCTTAAATTAGTGCTTTACTTAAATTATGACCCCCCCCCCAAAAAAAAAATCTTTTAATTGTTTTTTACAATCCTCTGCTGTTGCTTTTTTGGTGTGGCAACATTTGGAGTCTTCATCTAAAATAGGAGTCTTGGCAAGTTTAAGACTTGGGGACTTCAACTCCCAGAATTCCCCAGCTAGCATGCACAAGTCTTAAAGTTGCCAAGTTTGGAGACACCCGATTTAATAGATTGACAGAATTGGAAGGGTCCTTGTAGGTCATCTAGTCCAATCCCCTCCCAAGCAGGAGACCCTACACCATTTCTGACCAGCCTCTCCTTGAAAGCTTCCAGGGATGAAGCTCCCACAACTTCCAAAGGCAACTTCTGTTCCATCGGTTGATTGCCCTAACTTTCCACCTAAAAGAATATGGTTTTATTTTATAAGCCAAACTCATAAGGTTATGATCCCAAAAAGTCTTGGGGAGTAAATCTACCTTAAAAAGTTGAGTAGCCAGGTACTTTGAGATTTATCCCTAAAAAAGAGAGATTTATTCCTGTTTATTCCTAAAAATAGGTCTGTTCTTCAGAAAAATAGGTATGAACTGCAATTTTTCTGTTTTCGTGTTTCCATCAGCCCTAAATTGTCCATCAAATCAAGGAAAACTTTTGGTCATTTGCCAGAAGTGATTTTAATATATTTTCTTTCTCAGAACTCCTGCAGCAAAATCATTGGAGCCTAATCCCCCATCAAATCTGAATGATGTATTTCACAACTTAAAGCCATTTCCTTGAGTGTCCGATAACACTTGGCCAATAAAGAATTCTGTTCTATTCTATTAAAAAAAACAACCATGTAAAACAATTACAGCTGTTTGTTGGAAGTCTCGGTCTTGGCACCTGGGCACAATTTGAAAAACAATGGGGCTCAGTTCCTGGAAGTTGTCAAGAAGAGGGATTAGACACAAAGTGTGCTTAACAATGACAATCAAGCAGTGCCAGTAGCATCTTCTTGTGCAATTGTACCATTGCACAGATTCTTATCTCTGCTACTAAGCAATCAACTCATGGAAAAGAAGTTGCTTCTGGAAGTTGTGGGAGCTTCATCCTTGGAAGCTTTCAAGAAGAGACTGACTGTCCTCGGTCAGAAATGGTGCAGGGTCTCCTGCTTGGGTGGAGGGCTGGACTAGATGACCTACAAGGTCCCTTCCAACTCTGTTCATCTGTAATTCACAGACTGATTAATTCACATTTTTCTCTAGTGGCTGATCCACAATGAAGCCGTTGGCTCTTCTATTGCTGGTCTGGGCTGCCTTTGTAAAAGCACAACCTGAAGGTGAGTGAGTAACTGGTGGATTTGCTCAAAGAATCCCTGAATCCTGGGGCTGCATGGGACCTTGGAGGTCTTCTAGTCTAACCCCCTTCCCAAAGCAAGAGACCTTAAAACATCATGGACACGTGGCTGTCCAATCTCTTCTTTTTCTCTTCATGTTTTATTTATTTTATTTATATAACATACGAAAATTCAATTTCCATCAAAGAGTGTGTGATTGTGTGTACAATTGTCTTTGAGCAATCATAATCCAAATATTTGCTCCGCCTGCGGGAGGCCCCTCTCTCGCAGGTATGGCCCTTGGCTCTCTCAAGGGCCTGCCTTGATGACGGGTTTGCGAACCCCGAGAGGTGGAAGAAACGGAGGCTGAGGGGCTTTTTATCTATTTATATAGCTTTGTACAGTTCTTTTAATTGCATTTTAACCTCCTCCAAACTGTACATATTTAACTTTTTTATTGTATTTTGTGATATTCTTTATGGACTGTACACCGCCCCGAGTCCCTTTTGGGAGAGGGGGTGGTCTAGAAGCACCAAATATAAATGAATAAATAAATAAAATAAATTTGCAATAGTATTCATCACAATCATATTGGTAATCTAATAACCATAATATTTAACATTATACTTTAATAACTCTCCATTTCCACATTTCCCCTTTTTATGTCTCCCCATTTCTAACTTCTGTATCTGTTGTCTAACCATTGATAAAATAAATCCCATATCAAAAAGTATTCAGTTTCTCCTTCGTCCTTAATATTGAGCATTAGTCTATCCACTTCTGCACATTCTAATATTGTCTTAATTCCACTCTCATCTGTCAAGATCTCGCCATTCTTCCATTGTTGTGCAAATAAAATTCTGGCTAAGGTTAATACATGTAAAACCAAATATATAGTCTTTTTATCATATTTTTCCGGTAAAGTGCCCAATAAAAATATCTCTGGTTTCAAATCTAGGTGCTGTTTTATCATTTTTTTCCAAGCAAGTATGTATTTTCCTCCAATATTCATCCAATAACCCGGTACTTGATTGCACTTCCAACAGATCTATTTTTGTATAGTTTTGCCAATCTTGCTGGTGGGAAATGCAGATTAGCAGAGTTGCAACAAGCTCAATTGCTCAGTAAATGCAGTCAGGTTAACAGATCAACAGAGTTGGAAGGGACCTTGGAGGTCATCTAGTCCAACCCCCTGCCTAGGCAGGAAACCCTACTGTTTCAGACAAATAGTGATCCAACACCTTCTTAAAGACTTCCAGTGTTGGGGCATTCACAACTTCTGGAGGCATTTTCTGTTCCACTGATGAATTGTTCTAACTGTCAGGAAATTTCTCCTCAGTTCTAAGTTGCTTCTCTCCTTGATTAGTTTCCACCCATTGCTTCTTGTTCTACCCTCAGGTGCCTTGGAGAATAAGTTGACCCACTCTTCTTTGGGGCAACCCCTGAGATATTGGAAGATTGCTATCCTGTCTCCCCTAGTCCTACTTTTCATTAAACTAGACCTACCCAGTTCCTGCAACTGTTCATCATTCATTTTAGGCTCCAGTTCTCTAGTTATCTTTATTATTCTTCTCTGAAAACCTTTTAGAAATTCTTTCATCAGTATTAAAATAATAATACATAATTAAAAGAACTGCTTCTTTCATCAATAGTCAGCGTTGGGTTATATCAGAGGGGAAATCCAGCACATGAAACATGAATTCTGCCAAGCTCAGAAAATGGATCCGAATATTATCTTGATGTGCAAAATGCATAATTTTGAAAAATGCACAAATGGCTCTTTTTTTTTGATTTGCAAAAAAAAAAAAAAAGGTAATCCTCAAGTTACCACCACAATTCTGGCACCAAAGTGATTGTCAAGAGAGTCGCACCAATTTGATGACCTTTTTTTGCCACATCTGTTAAGTGAATCCCTGCAGTGGTTCAGTGAATTAAGTGGTCATTAAGTGACTCTGGCTTTGCTTGCCAGAAGCAAAATTTTCCAGGTGCCGAAATGCCGGCAGGATCCCAAGGCTGCTGCAATCCCTTGAGCAGGTTCTCCGGTTTTTGAGGCTTTCCCTGGAGTGAAATGATTTTAAAAATTTCTTTCTCCTCTCTGCACACAGAACAGTGTTCTTCTTTGAATTGCTGGGGAATTGCTGGTCTGAAAATTTATGATATTTACAGAAGGTAGTTATTTATCAAGCACATCTAAATTATATGAAAGTAACCAAACATATCTTTACAATCTCCATGTGTTGTGGCTTGCCAGCTGGCAGCAGATTCAGACAGTGAGGAGGGTTGGGGAGGAACATGGGCCAGTCCTGGAGGCTGGGGAAGGCTCTGGTGAGGGCTCTGTGTCGGAGGCAGAGAGGGGGCCAGGGCCCTCTGACAGTTATCAGCTGCCTTCGGAATCAGACACCAGTGAGGCAGAGGAACAGATGGAGCCTGTTCCCAGTGTGCGCATGCGCAGAGCTGCCAGACGAAGGGAAGAGCTAAAGAACAGGGAGTAAGGCCACAGGTGGACGGGGAATGGCCCCTCCCAGAGGAAAGAAAAGAGGAGCAACAGGGGAGTGGAGTTTGCAGGAGACAATTAGTTTGCTTAATTGGTTCGTGACTCTCCAAGGCTCCTGGCCAAGTTCTGCAGAGATTGTCCTGTCAGCTCTCCAAGCCAGAGAAGGTCTGTGACTGTAAATCCTCCCTTGAAAGAGTTTGCTAGACGTGGGTGAGCAGAATCCACAGTCAATTAATAAAAGGTTTTTTTTTTGTCGGGACGAGGATTTGCTTCAGGCTCTCGGGAAGCCTCGTCAGAACAGCATATCACAACATTTGAGCACGCCCAATATTTGGAAATTGAAAGCTGAAAAATAGGAGACGTCCATTAAGCCGTTAAAAGATAAATATAAGTAAAATAAGTAACGGGATAGGACCGTTAAATACAGATAGGACTATCTGTATTTAATTCTAAAAAGAAATAGTTTGGTTCTCCCCAAATGTTCAAAGCATGCCTTTGACAGGTACAGCGGTCCTTTAGTGACCGTTCAAAGTGACTTGCGACCGTTTTTCACACTTACGACCTTTATAGCATCCACAGGTGGTCACATGATCAAAATTCAGATGCTTGGCCACTGGCATGTACTTATGACAGTTGCTGTATCCCGGAGTCATCTGACAAACGAGGGGGAGCCAGCTTCATTTAACAACCGTCTGCTTAACGTCTGCCGTGATTCACTTAACAATTGTGGCAAGGAAAGCTGTAAAATGGGTCAAAACTCACCACCACCGTCTCACTTAGCAACAGAAATATTGGGCTCCATGCGGGTCGTCAGTTGAGGACTACTAATGAAAAGAGAGAAGCAGCCTGGAATGAAGGAGAAACTTCCTGACAGTGAGGACAATTAACCAGTGGAACTGCTTGCCACCAGAAGTTGTGAATGCTCCAACACTGGAGGTTTTGAAGAGTCTAGACAGGTGGTTCCCAAAGTGGGGAAATTTGATTTTTAATGGGAGCAATTAAAACTTTGTTTAAAGTTTAAAGTTAATGGCCTTTTAGGCTTCCTCCGTGTGAGTAGAGTTCACTTTTTGAGTAAAGTAAGAACGGTAAAGTAAGAATTATACAATAATACAATACAATACAAATACAAATACAAGTACAATAGCAGATTTGGAAGGGACCTTGGAGGTCTTCTAGTCCAACCCCCTGCCTAGGCAGGAAACCCTATACCGTTTCAGACAAATGGCTATCCAACCTCTTCTTAAAGACTTCCAGTGTTGGGGCATTCACAACTTCTGGAGGCAGGTAGTTCCACTGATTAATTGTTCTAACTGTCAGGAAATTTCTCCTCAGTTCTAAGTTGCTTCTCTCCTTGATTAGTTTCCACCCATTGCTTCTTGTTCTACCCTCAGGTGCCTTGGAGAATAGTTGGACTCCCTCTTCTTTGTGGCAACCCCTGAGATATTGGAAGACTGCTATCATGTCTCCCCTGGTCCTTCTTTCTCTTAAGCTAAACATACCCAGTTCCTGCAACCGTTCTTCATATGTTTTAGTCTCCAGTCCCCTAATCATCTTTGTTGCTCTTCTCTGCACTCTTTCCAGAGTCTCCACATCTTTTTTACATTGTGGCGACCAGAACTGAATGCAGGATTCCAAGTGTGGCCTTACCAAGGCCTTATAAAGTAGTATTAACACTTCACGTGATCTTGATTCTATCCCTCTGTTGATGCAGCCTAGAACTGTGTTGGCTTTTTTGGCAGCTGCTGCACACGGCTGGCTCCTATTTAAATGGTTGTCCACTAGAACTCCAAGATCCCTTTCACAGTTACTACTATTGAGCAAGGTACCACCTATACTGTATCTGTAAGAGTAAAGTAAGAGTAAAGTAAAGGGGGCATTGGGATTTTAGAGATGCTTAGGTAGGGCAAGGCGAGAAAAAGGTTGGGAACCAATGGTCTAAGCAGTCACTCTATGCCATAGAGTCTATGGGCACATGTGCTGGCCAGCTGATGTTTGGCTTTCCAGCATGCACATCCGTGCCAGCTAGCTGGTCTTCGCAGGCGCCAGAGCACCACAAAATGCCCCCAAAATATGCATGCACACGCCAGCCAGCTGGTCCTCGGATTTCTGGATTTCACACATACACACACATTCCGTTTTGGGCACTGCTTGAGCAGGGGGCTGGACTAGAAGACCTCCAAGGTCCCTTCCAGCTCATTCGTTCTACTCTGCTGTCTGTGGTTTTCTATTTTTAATATTATAAGCCACCCAGCCTCACCCGGTGGTAAGATGGGCAGCCGACCAATTTTGAAAATAAGCCAATCAAACAGAAGTAATGCCCAGGGGACAGTGGGAAGAGGACATCCTTCTGGCTTGGTTGTTGACTTCTTTTTTGTTGTGCGTTGTCTCGACAGCCAGCTGCAGCTGTGTCAGCACAGCTAAGGAAGACCTCCTCGACCTGCTGAAGAAATGGGAAATGGGGACTTCCTGCCAACCTTCCCAGCCAGGCCAAACCCAGAAGCTCTACCAGAGCTGCAAGGAAATCAAGGCTGCCATGCCAAAGGCTGCAGGTGAGCACAGAGGATGCTTCTGCCCCATCAAAGCTCTCCGCTCCTGGGTGATTTTGGCCCGTCATAAGCTCCTTTGCAATAAACGGGTCTCTCCTTCCGGTTTCCACAGTTTGCAAGAGAGTGGCAAAAAAGTCAAAATGTTGGCCACAAATTGAAGGCCAACTGCCAGGGTTCCAAATAGCATCCAAAATTAAATCAGAATCCAAGGCAGAACTTTCCTCAAACTTTCCAATTTATGAAGAGAGACACGTTGGCACATCTGTGGAAAACCTGAATCTGAAAGCTTCCTGGTTTTCCACACCCAGTTGTAAATTCAAGATCTTGCCCCCACACCCACAAGTCCATCCCATGGTCCACTCTCCCACTGCCACGCTGGCAGCTTCCACCCATCCAGTTCCGGTCAGGTGCAGAGGTGCAGAGACAAAGGATGACCTTGGTTTTCTAGAAAGAATTTTGTTATGGCTACCTATCATCTAACTCCATACAATCCCCCCTCCCATTTTCCCACCATAGAAAAGGCATAGTAGAATAATAGAAAGTGTGGCAGGCCAAAGACCCAAAAGGAAAGATGGATGCAGGCCTGACACCAACCTTCTCTTGATGGGCATTGGGAGGCATAGAAAAGAGAGGAGGGGGCTTTGACTTCACATTTGTGGTTGCCGTTTTGACTTTATCACACACATACACACAAACACAATGTTAGGCGTTCTAAATACCATGCAGAATTAAATCATTGTCCAAGGCAAAGTTATCCTTAAAGTTCCCATTTATTCATACAGGCAAGTTAGCACGTCTATGGAATTCCAACACTGATTTTCTTCTTGGAATTCCACCCAGTTGAAAGTTCATGATCTATCCCCACACCCACAAATCCATCACATGTTCCAATCATCATCTTCCACGCTGGCATCTCCACCCAGCTTCTTCCGGCCAGGTGTCGAGGTGCAGAGACAAAAGATGACCTTGGCTTCTATAAAAGAATGACAACAATACATTCCACAATTCTACTCCTTTCTACTCCCCCCTCCCAACTACTACACTAATGAAACACATAGGAAATTATAAGAAAGTGTGGCAGGCCAAAGATCCTAAAAAGAACACAACTACAGGCCTGACACAGACACTAGACATCCCTGCTGTGGTCAATCTGTATTAACCAGGATAGTATTAGTACCGCTTTCTAAAGCGATAGTAAGGCCACACCTAGAGTACAGCATCCGGTTTTGGTCACCACACCATAAAAAAGAGGTTGGGACTCTAGAAAGAGTGCAGAGAAGAGCAACTAAAGTGATTAAGGGCCTGGAGACTAAAACCTATGAAGAACGATTGCAGGAACTGGGTCTGGCTATTCTAAAGAAAAGAAGAATTAGGGGGGGGCATGATAGCTGTATTTCAGTGTTTGAGGGGCTGGCACAAAGAAGAGGGGGGCAAATTATTTTCCAAAGCAGCGGAGGGCAAGACAAGGATCAATAGAAGGAAAGTAACCAAGGAGAGAATCAACCTGGAATTAAGGAGAAACTTCCTGACAGTGAGGACAATTAACCAGTGGAACAGCTTGCCACCAGAAATTGTGCAGGGGGAACAGGAGGGAGAAGAAAGGAGGCGGCGGAAGAGGAGGAAGGAAGGAGAGGAGGAGGAGGGAGAAGAGGAAGAGAAGGAAGAAAGGAGGAGGAAGAGGACAAATGAAGAAGGGGGGGCAAGGAAGAGGAGGAAGGAGGAAGAGGAAGAAGGGAGGAGGAGGGAAGAAGCTGAGGAGGAAGAGGAGAGAAGCAATCTAGAATATCAACCGTTGAGCATGAATGTATATCTATATCTACTGTTTGGCAGATGGACTGTATACCCTGATGAGTGAAGATGGTGAGATCTACCAGACCTTCTGCGACATGTCCACCAACGGAGGCGGCTGGACGCTGGTGGCCAGCGTCCACGAGAACAACATCTTTGGGAAATGCACCGTGGGCGACCGCTGGTCCAGCCAGCAAGGGAGTAATGCCAACTACCCCAACGGGGACGGAAGCTGGTCCAACAAGAACACCTTTGGGTCAGCCATCGCTGCCACCAGCGATGACTACAAGGTAGGAGCCACTCATTTGAGGGGAGAGAAAAGAAAAGAAAAGCAGGCTTTTTAAAAAGGGGGGGGGCTTTTTTAGTTCACAGGCCAAAATCAGCCTCAAAGAGTTGGTAGTAACAGGCAACACTGGGTTATGTTTAATATTTGGTGCAAAAAAACCAGCAGATCTTGTCCATCCACTGTCACTGATGAAGCCCTCAACATCAGTGGTCCCCTTGAACCTAATCAGTGACGTGCAGTGAGGTTTATGGCTGGTGAGGCTGGTGACATCATCAAACCGCATGGTTGCTCCGATCGCACGGGCGCAGCCCGACCGGAGAAGTTTCTCTTCTCAGAAATGTCAGAAAGGGACAGGCAGGCTGCCACAGCTCCACTGAGAAGACATTTCTGAGAAGAGAAACTTCTCCTTTCTCCTCTTTCCCCCCTCCCCACTCCCTTCTAACACTGATGATGTTACCTAGGCATTTTTTGCATCGGGCGAGCCCGGATCCTTGCAAGGGGAATGGGACCACGTGTGCAGGAGGCTCCTCGGCGCCAGCCTCAGATCAGTGCGAGCCGCGGTCCCCTTCCCCTGCACACGTGGTCCCATTCTCCTCCTTCCTGAGCCAACATGAAGGGGCCCGCGGCTGCACTGATCTGAGGCTTGAGCTGAGGAGCCTCCTGCACACGTGGTCCCATTCCCCTTGCAAGGATCCCGGGCTCGCCCGATGCAAAAAATGGTGAGATCGGCGCACTTGGGGCTGCTGCTGCGATGTCCAGGGAGGCTAAAACAAGCCGCGCGTCTCTCCCAGCCACTTTCGCGGCTTCCCGGAGTAATTTTTTAATTTATTTTCATGATGAGAGCGGTGAGGCTCTGCCTCCCCTGCCTCCCCTGACTGCACGTCACTGACCTAAATGTGGTATGTCCGAAGATGACCGGACAGGCCAGTTTGGGCATAGAATGTCCTGACCTGCGCTGAGTTGGGCACATGTGGCTGTAGACTTACGCAAGAACAATTGTGGAGTCCTAGTGGACAACCAGTTAAATAGGAGCCAGCCATGTGCAGCAGCAGCCAAAAGAGCCAACAGAATCCTAAGTTGCATTAACAGAAGGATACAATCAAGATCAAGGGAGGTCTAATACCACCTTGTAAAGCCTTAGTAAGGCCACACCTAGAGTCCTGCATCCAGTTTTGCTCCTTCTTCAAGAGGTGCTTCTAGTCAGTGGGGGAAAGGAAGAGGTCACCCCTCTGGAGTGTTGCTAGGGTCAAATCTTCTCACCCGCAATCCTTAGGTCCAGGAAGAAAAGCAGATGGAGGGGACAGGTGACAGGCCTTCTCCAGGTGTTGCGTCATATCAATGTGTCTTTCTACAGAGCCTTCAGACGGTCTTAGAAATGGACTCTTGAAGCCCCCTCTGAAGTTCTCCATGGTGTCTCCTCTTTTCCAGAACCCAGGCTACTACGCTATGATAGCCCGAGATGTCGCCATCTGGCATGTTCCCAACAACACCCCGAGGAAGAAATGGAAGGACGTTTCCTTCTTGAGATACCACACCGAGACAGGCTTCCTGTCTGGGCAAGGGGGCAACCTTCTCCGGCTGTATGAGGTGAGCCCAACCAACCTGATCTTTCTGCCTGTTGACTCACCAAATATGACCACGTCTGTTTCTTGGACCTGATCTGGCTGATCCTAAAATGCTAAATATGCTTTGGCTGGTTGGTTGGTTGGTTGGTTGGTTGGTTTTATTTTTA
This sequence comes from Natrix natrix natrix, assembly GCA_029891615.1. Lineage (NCBI taxonomy): Eukaryota > Metazoa > Chordata > Lepidosauria > Squamata > Natricidae > Natrix > Natrix natrix. The sequence continues at coordinate 388,924 of JAKRSK010006520.1, read as the reverse complement.
TTTATTTATTTATTCTTCGCATTTCTAGACCGCCCCCTCTCGCAAAAAAGGACTCGGGGCGGTGTACAGTCCACACAACAAATAACAAATAATAAATACAGATATAAATATAGATATAAATATACATATGGAGGAGGGTAAAAAATTAAAAGAACTGTACAGAAGAATATAAACATGGTTCTGAAAGCCCTAAAATCAATTAGATTTAAAACCATACCCATTAAAATAACCAGTTGAGAGTATATTTCCAGGAGGTAACAGTTGTAACAGTTAAAATTATGCCAGACCAGCTAATCGGAACAGGTGAGTCTTCAATTTTTGTCGGAAGGAGCGGAAGTCCGTGGTGGTTCTGATATCGGGGGGGAGGTCATTCCAGAGGGTTGGGCCCATCACAGAGAAGGCCCTATTCCTTGGCGCCGCCCGCTGGCATTGCCTAGTGGACGGCACCTGGAGAAGCCCCTCCCTGTGAGAGCGGATTGGCCGCAGGGATGTATGTGGGAGGATGCGATCCCGCAAGTAACTAGGTCCTGAGCCATGGAGCGCTTTAAAGATGGTGATCAGAACCTTGAAACGCACCCGAAAAACCACAGGTAGCCAGTGCAGCTCGCGCAGGAGTGGTGTTACGTGGGAGCATCTAGAACTCCCCATGACAACCCGCGCGGCCGCGTTCTGAACTAGCTGCAGTCTCCGGGCGCGTCCCAAGGGAAGCCCCATGTAGAGAGCGTTACAGTAGTCTAGGCGAGACATCACCAGCGCATGAGTGACTTGGTTGGTGGGTTGGGCTGGGCTGGGCTGGGCTGGGCTGGCTGGCTGGCTGACTAAATTCGTAGCAACTTTAGGCTTTAATGGTTGGTTGAGAGGCCATCAGAATCCCAGAACTGTGTCTTAGAACTAGGAAGAGGAAGAAGACATCTCAAAAGAGGATCAAAGCCAACTACCTCCATCTTGACCCCCAGAGAATCTCTAGTTGGACCTTCACTTAGTCGTCGTGGTCCAAGAAGCCACCACAAATTAAAGCTCAGTTTTGATGACTGGGACTCGGTTCATCTCAGAGTCCTACAACCAGGTTGAAGAGGACACTATAAACCATCTTCACCTTCTGTTTGCTCTGCTGATGGAACGGTCATGCATGGAAATAATCCAGCTGTGATTTGCCTTCCAGAAATACCCGGTGAAATATGGCGCTGGTAGCTGTCCAAATGATAACGGCCCGGCTATCCCTATTGTTTATGATGTTGGTGATGCCCAGAAGACTTCAGAATTGTACTCTCCCCACGGACGGGGTAAGCATCCTTGCCTCAGTTAGAGGGCTGCCCCACAATATGGGGGGGTTGGACCATTGGACCACCTGTGTCTCCTAGGCTGGGACATCCTCTTTTGAAGCTAAGATCCAAGAGGAAGGGAAAAGTATTAGCTCCTTTCCAAAATTGATGGCCCAGTTCCAATATCTTCTTAAAAACTTCCAGTGTTGGAGTATTAACAACTTCTGGAGGCAAGTTGTTCCACTGATTAATTGTTCGGGCTGTCAGGAAATTTCTCCTTAATTCTCTCAGTTGCTTATCTCCTTGATTAGTTTCCACCCATTGCTTCTTATTCTACCCAGTGGTGGGTTTCTAACCGGCTTACTACCAGTTCACCAAGAGAGGGCATTTTGCCCTCCATGTAAATGCAGGACTACACGTTGAGTGCTCTTGGTCAGCCAGTTACGAATCTCTCTGGTGGTGATGCTGTCTAACCCACATTTTTTCTACTTTATCAAGTAGTAGGTTACGGTTTACCTTATCAAATGCCTTACTGAAGTCCAAGTAAATTATATTGACAGCATTCCTCTGGTCCACTAATTTTGTCACTTTGTCAAAGAATGCAATAAGATTAGTTGAGATGGTTTAGAAAGTACATTGAGCAGGTTAGGCTAGCGATGTACCTTCTTATTTTGGGGGGACGGGGAACATTTCGTACCCCTCCAAAAGTCCAGCTGCTACGAAACAGCAATAGGAAGAGATTGGCACAGGGTATTGCAAACTTGACCACTTCAAGAAGGGTGGACTTCAGTTCCCAGAATTACCCAGCCGGTTTGCTTCAAGATGGGTGGACTTCAGGTCACCAACATGCTGAGGGGAATGCTGGGAGCTGAAGTCCCAGATTGTCAGCTGTCATCAACCAAGATTGTGAAAATAATTACAATCCTCCCAACCGCATTGAGTATCTCTCTTCTGTTTCTCAGGTGAATTTGTCTCTGGCTTCGTCCAGTTCCGGGTGTTTAATAATGAAAAAGCAGCGCTGGCTCTTTGCTCTGGTATTAAACTCACCCGATGCAACTCCGAACATGTGAGTATCCCAGTCTTCCCAACAAATGCGGTGTCAACATCCAGCTTGATCCAAATAAAAGTTCAGGATCATCTCATTTCTGAAAACCTGTTTAATGAATACGGGGCGTGGTAATGGCGAAGTAGAATGAACTCTGAAATTCCAAGGCATCGGGACATACTCTTGAACAATGGTTTTCCCAGCCAAACTCCCAGGCTTCCACATAACTCATGTAAACAACTTTTCTTTGTCGTGGGAACCATCCGCCTTCTTCTTCACACCTGTTAAGATGTCCTTGAAAAGCTTCCAGGTTCCCCTCATCAGCTTCAGGGGAACTGGAGAAGTTTTGTTTCTCTAATTAACCCATTCATAATCAACACCTTCCCCACCTCCCCCCCCCCACCTTACTCTAATGGCAAGACAAAACAAAAAGGCACATAGAGTCGGTTGTAACTTTGAACAGCTGCTAAGTGATTGGTCATAAGTCAGGGACTTACCTACATCCTTTTGAGCTATGCTTTTCATTCCTAGAATTCAGAATTCCTAGAATGCTAGATTTGTGTTTGTGTGTCTTATAGTTTTGCACCCGGTCATCCACGCACACAGCATATTGTGGCATTTCAGAACACTTCAGAATTCTAGGGCTGGAAGGGACCTTGGAGGTCCTCTAGTCCAACCCACTGCTCAAGCAGGAGAATCGATACCAATGATGGCTCACCTTTTTGTCATTGCGTGCCGAAAGCACGTTATAATACACCCCTAATCCTTTAGGAAAAAAAACCCCAGGGGTGTTAAAACTTGACAGCTTTAAGACTTGTGGACTTCAACTCCCAGAATTCCTCCTCCAGTCATGTTGACTCGGGAACTCTGGCATTGAAGTGTGCAAGTCTTAAAGCTGTCAAGTTAGAAGACCCTCGCACCCCTAACCCTTTAGAAAAAAAACCCCAGGGGTATTCAAACTTTACAGCTTTAAGACTTGTGGACTTCAACTCCCAGAATTCCTCCTCCAGTCATGTTGACTCGGGAACTCTGGCATTGAAGTGTGCAAGTCTTAAAGCTGTCAAGTTAGAAGACCCTCGCACCCCTAACCCTTTAGAAAAAAAACCCCAGGGGTATTCAAACTTGACAACTTTAAGACTTGTGGACTTCAACTCCCAGAATTCCTCCTCCAGTCATCTTGGCTCAGGAACTCTGGCATTGAAGTGTACAAGTCTTAAAGCTGTCAAGTTTGAACAACCCTGGGGTTCTTTTTCTAAAGGGTTAGGGGTGCAAGGGTCTTGTAACTAGACAGCTTTAAGTCTTGCACACTTCAATGCCAGAGTTCCTGAGCCAACATTTTGCTTGCTAAGCAAGAGCGTTGTTAAGTGAGTTTCACACATTTTACAAGTTGGCCATGCCCACCCAGTCACAAGGCTGCCAAGCCACTCCCACCCGGTCATATGGCTGCCAAGCCACTCCCACAAAGGGATGACGGCTGGTGTGCCCATAAAGAGAGCTCTGCATGCCACCTGTGGTGCCATTGGTTCCCCATTCACGGATCTATTCCCTTGCAGACGGTCCAATCTCTTTTGGAAAACCTCCAGTTTTTGGAGACTTCCGGAGGCACCGATTGATCCTTGTCACCGTCAGGAAATGCGCAAGATGCTTAACTCCCTTTTCTTTCCTCCCTTAGCACTGCATTGGAGGAGGGGGCTTTTTCCCAGAAGGAAACCCCCGTCAATGTGGCGATTTTGCCAGCTTCGACTGGGACGGCTACGGGACTCACAGCGGATGGAGCTCTTCGAAGACCATCACAGACGCCGCGGTGCTGATCTTCTACCGCTGAGCATCCAAATTAGAATCCGGAGACGGAGCCGCCTGTCCCGGAGCAGAGAAATTGAGGATGAAAACACGTAATCTGACGACAGCTATGCAGCAAAATAAAAAATAAAAACAGCACATTGAAATTTGGCCTCCGTGTTGTCTTTGTTTTTTCGAAATAATCCTGAAAGTTTACAAACGCGAAAGTAAGGCAAGCAAGATACAAAGCAAGGAAAATATAAAAAGGAGAAGAAAATGGAAAATTTAGAAAACAAGATAAGAAAGGAAAGGTGTAAACGACAAGCGTTTGCAGACGATTTGGTATTTGTTGTAGAAGGGACCATTCCGAAATTGTTAAAAGAGACGGAGGAGTTTGGAGAGGTAGCAGGACCGAAAGCAAATAAGAGGGGGGGGAGAGAAACTAAAGTTATAAAGTTATAGTTAAAAACAAAAAGAAAAGGTGGATTTTCAAACAGTTAAGAAAGATAAATATCTGGGAATTTACTTGACAGCAAGGTGTGCAAGGATAAAAGAAGACAATTATATAAAGCTACTTAAGCAGGTAAAATTAGATTTAGAAAAATGTAAAAGCCTACATCTCTCAATGTTAGGAAGGATAGCTACTGTAGGAAGTTAGCACCTTCCTAGGAAAATGAGATATTTTAGGAAATATTAAAAGGGCAGAATATTTCCCCTAGAAGGGAGGCAGAAACCTTTGTCAATGGGCCAGTAAGGCCTGAGCCAGTCTATTCTACATAACAAAGATCTACCTCCTTCAGGCAGAGCCATCCTGGGAATTGTCCAAAGCCGTGTGGTCCTGTCCACCATTAAACCATCTTCCCAAGCAGTCTCCCATGATTCCAATGTCTTTCTTCCCACTTGGAAGTGAACCCAGGGGGACATTTTCTTCCAACGTTACGATAAAAATGAATATCCTACCCAAACTGCTCTTCCTGTTCCAAACAATACCTATAAAAGTGAAAAGAAATTCTTTTGATGATCCAAACAAATGGATGCTGAAATTTATTTGGCAAGGGGGGAAAGAAAGCGAGAATAAAATTGAAAATTGTTACAAGGATCTAAAGAAAATGAAGGGTTTGCACTACCAGATTGGCCTTTATATTGCAGGAAGTTAGCACTCACCCCTCTCCTAGAAAAAAAATGAAATATCCTGGGAAATATTGAAAAAGTCAGAATATTCTATTTCCCTGGATCAGAAATGGAGAAACGTGTTTTTAGGCAGGAAACAGACTCATTCTTAATAGCCCCCACCTTTGTCAATGAGGCATTAAAATGCCTGAGCCAGTCTATTCTACATAACAAAGATCCCCCTTCAGCTCCAAGGTGATGGGATTAAGGCATGATAGTAGTTGCCCTTTACCCATCTCACCACAGGGCACCTGGGAAGAAGCAAGGCTCAACCAAACTTGGACTCAAAGCACAACCTAGAGAATTGCCCCTGGGACTCTGACAACCAATCAGAATTCAAGCTCAAGATCAAAGGCCAGAGAGGGCATAAAACCAGGGACTTTCAGCACCTCTGCCTCTTTTCTTCTTCTTCACCCAACATCTGGAAGCATCTGATCCCCCTTTTCTGCTCAGGAGCTCAAGCCATGTGATCCTGTCCACCATTAAACCATCTTTCCAAGCAGCCTCCCTGTTTCCAATGTCTTTTTCCCCACTTGGAACTGAACCCAGGAGGACATTTCTCCCAACAATATTATCAAGCATGTTCTTTTAACGTGGTTAAATATTGGACATTAGACACAAGAGACTGTAATACTTACGGTAAAAGGTCTTTCTTTTTTCAAAATAATCTTTGATATTAAAGTTTACAAAGGTGACGGTAAAGAAACAATACAGAGCAAGAAAAATATAAATATATATTTAAATATATTTTTATAAAATACAAAAAAGAAAAAATGCAGAAGCAAGGAAAAATAATAAGGAAAATAGAAAAGAGATATATAAAGAAATAATACAATAATAATACAATAGTAGAGTTGGAAGGGACCTTGGAGGTCTTCTAGTCCAACCCCCTGCCTAGGCAGGAAACCCTATACCGTTTCAGACAAATAGCTATCCAACATCTTCTTAAAGACTTCCAGTGTTGGGGCATTCACAACTTCTGGAGGCAATCTGTTCCACTGATTAATTGTTCTCACTGTCAGGAAATTTCTCCTCAGTTCTAAGTTGCTTCTCTCCTTGATTAGTTTCCACCCATTGCTTCTTGTTCTGCCCTCAGGTGCTTTGGAGAATAGTTTGACTCCCTCTTCTTTGTGGCAACCTCTGAGATATTGGAATAATGCTATCATGTCTCTCCTAGTCCTTCTTTCTCTTAAGCTAAACATACCCAGTTCCTGCAACCGTTCTTCATATGTTTTAGTCTCCAGTCCCCTAATCATCTTTGTTGCTCTTCTCTGCACTCTTTCTAGAGTCTCCACATCTTTTTTACATCGTGGCGACCAGAACTGAATGCAGTATTCCAAGTGTGGCCTTACCAAGGCATTATAAAGTGGTATTAACACTTCACGTGATCTTGATTCTATCCCTCTGTTGATGCAGCCTAGAACTGTGTTGGCTTTTTTGGCAGCTGCTGCCCACTGCTGGCTCATATTTAAATGGTTGTCCACTAGGACTCCAAGATCCCTTTCACAGTTACTACTACTGAGTAAGGTATCACCTATACTGTACCTGTGCATTCCGTTTTTGTTGCCTAAATGTAGAACCTTACTCTTTTCACCATTGAATTTCATTTTATTAGATAGTGCCCAATGTTCAAGTTTGTCAAGATCCTTCTGTATCTTAAGCCTATCTTCTGGAGTGTTGGCTATTCCTGCCAGCTTGGTATCATCTGCAAATTTGATGAGTTCCCCATTTATTCCCTCATCCAAATCATTGATGAAGATGTTGAAGAGTACTGGGCCCAAAACAGAGCCTTGGGGTACTCCACTGCATACCTCCCTCCATGTAGATGCAGTTCCATTGAGGACTACACGTTGAGTGCGGTTGTCAGCCAGTTACCAATCCATCTGGTGGTGATGCTGTCTAACCCACATTCTTCTAATAATATCAAAATCCCCAGAAGTGATTTTTGTACCACCTATCTTAAAAACTTCAGTTAAAACAGAATTTTAAAAAACTAATATCAAAAACAGCAAAAGAAAGAAACAGAACAAATGTATTTGATCCTTTGTACCGTCTATGAAGTCAGCCAATCCTTTTCTGATTAACATTTTTATTAAATGATCTGCATCAAAAAGTCAGAAAAATCAAGAAATACATATTTTCTTTTACGGATTTTTCTCCCTTTCCCTTTTTCCAGTTTCTTTTTTTTTCACGTTTTTCTTAGTTTGCGCTATTTTTTCTATTTTTACAGTTCGGTAAAAAGATTACCATTTTAAAATAAGAAAATCAGAAAAATCTATTTCTGATGACTAGCAGGAAAACAAATCTGCCTCCCTGGTGGGCTGGGATGGATGCTTGTTTTAAAAAATAATAAAGGTGGGATATAAATAAAAAGATAAACAAATTAGGCATTCCAGTTTATAAAGATTAGTCCCAATTTTGCAAAGAGCCAAGATTATATATTTTTTCTAGTGCTCAGATCAGAATGCCAGGGTGAAGTACTAATGATCGCCACAAGGGGGCAGTATTTATCCATAAAACTAGGGTCATATCCCACAGAAAGGATTCCTCATTCAAATACTAAAGATTATTTCCTTAGTCCTTAGTGTGTCATCCTATGTCTCAGCAACTACAGGATTTAGGGAGAAAAGAAAACACTCATAATTCTGTGTGACTGATTGTTGTGCATTGTCAATGGGCATAGAGAGTGGATTTTGAGTTTGCGGGCAGAGAACAGATTTACTCTGACTTACCATGGCACAGATTCTGGTCTCCAATCCCCAGATTTCCCTAGTCTGGCTGGGAATTCTGGGAACAGAGGGGAATTCTGGGAGTTGAATGGTACCCACAAAGGGTCCAAGGCCAAGAAGCAGAAAGGTGAACTTTGATGAGTTGATCTGTAGCCAAAGCAAAGGGTGGATCATGCAAAGACACGAAGAGCATTTTCTAAAAGGCAAAAGTGAAACTGAAACCCAAAAACAATTAAGAAGGACTTTAGACGTACACCTCTTGTCAATTTTGTGAGATAAGGCATCATATCAATGATTTAAATACCTACATTATTGTTTTTCAACCTTGTCAACTTCTAAATGGCTGGGGGTTCAACTCCCAGAATTTCCCGGCCAACCGAGGGAACTCTGGGAGTTGAAATCCACCCATCTTAGAAATAGAATGAGCTGGAAGGGACCTTGGAGGTCTTCTAGTCCAGCCCCCTGCTCAAGAATCTATACCATTTCAGACAAGTGACTAGTGTCTAGTCTCTTCTTAGAAACTTCCAGTGTTGGAGCATTCACAACTTCTGGAGGGAACTTCTGTCCCACTGGTTAATTGTCCTCACTGTCAGCAAGTTTCTCCTTAATTCCAGGTTACTTCTCTCCTTGGTTAGTTTCCATCCATTGCTTCTTATGCTGCCTTCTGGTGCTTTATTTATAATTTATTTATTACTAGCTGTACCCGGCCACGTGCTGCTGTGGCCCATTTTGGTTAAACGGAAAAGAAAGAAAAGAGAAAGTGCAAGTTTCTAACATGTTTAATTTCACAATGCTTGTGGCTACACAATATTTTTGTGTTGTTCCATTGTCTGTGCAGATATAGAGATTATCTGATTTGCCGACACTAGAACACGCAACATATAATTGTCCATGTGAAAAACAATTTTTAATTGCTGGAAAATGTTGGACCGGGCACATTTACCAACAGCATGTGAAGAAAGAAGTATTCCCAGGGTGGATCCCTCCGGGCAGGGCCATGCCAACAGCGGCAAGATTCGGGAGGGTCTTGCCCACCTGGCAGGCCTTGCCACTCACTGCACCGGCCACGACTCCCCCGGCAGAGGCGGCCCCCGCATGGAAGTGAGCCACGGTGGCCCCTGCAAGAGCCGCCACGGAGGACGCTCCTGCAAGACCCAGCCTGGCACCCTCCAAGCTCCCCGCGACGGGCAGCCTCTGGAACGACGGGCTGGATGGGGCCCCTCCGGATATGGGTGGGGGAACCCCAGCGTAGGAGGGGGGCTGGGGGTGTCCCCTGTGGGCGTAGTGGCGAAGCGGGTGGGCGCTGCCGTTGGTCAGGCCTTGGGGCTGCTGGGCCGGGCGAGGCTGGTTGGGGGAGACAGCACCGGGGGCTGTCGGCCTCGTGAAAGTTGTTGAGCGTCTCCTCGGAGGAGCTGCGCTCGGGCTCCCTCAAGTCGGTGGTCCGGGAGAGCAAGACGTCCAGGATCTCGGAGGAGGAGAAGTCCTCGGTGTGCGACTTGTCCAGGTCGTTGTAGCTCTCCGTGTCTTTGGTGATGCTGTTGTTGGAGTTGAGGCTGGCCGAGATCTGCGCCGGGGTCACACTGGTGATCTGGAAGCTGCTCTTCTTTTTCCTCCTCCCTGCGAGAGCAGCGCCAGGCTCTGCGGCAGAGGTGCCTAGGAGGGCAGGAGGAGATCGAGACGGAGGCAGCGGCAGAGGCCAGGGGAGGTGGCATTGCCTGGGCCAGCAAGCCGGGCGGGAAGTCCTCCAAGCCGGCATCACTGCTGCTGCTGCTGCCGGCCCACTGAGGGCCTGCATTGCACCATCTTCTTCCTCTCCCACGCCTCTGCCGCTGAGTCAGGCTGCTGCTGCGGCTGCTGCTGCATTGGGGCTGGCGGGAGGAAGGTCCGCCACCACCACCGACAGCGACGATGCCTCCCTCAGGCGCCGGCCCGGCCGGGCTGAGGAGGAGAGGAGGATGAGGCGGCCGCCGCCCCCAACCTGGCTTCCCTCAGTGGCGGTGGCGAGAGCATCCCCTGAGGAGCAGAAGGAGGATTGAGCCACCCCTGGCGACATGGACGCGAGGCAGCCCCCACCAGCCGTGGCCCCACCCAGAGATGCTGACGCCGCTGCAGCCATGCCAAACAGGGCACCCAGCTGCCGCCCCAGCCTCGCTGTGCCTCAGGCTGACACCGCCACCGCCACACTGTCAAAGCCACCTTAGTGAGGCCATAATTGGCTCGCTGTGAGGCGGGGTGGAGAGCACGAGCGGCCAGCCAGGCTGAGGAGACACTCCACCTCCGCCTCCTCTGGAGCTCCACTGGGCTGGGCAAGGGGAGGCCAGCTTAAGGGCGGGGGGAGGCGGCCGAGGGATGGCGCAGGCACCGACCCGCTGCAGACAGCAAAGGTGTGGTGGGAGGGAAAAGAGGAGAGGGGGAGGCCGAAGGGCTTCGGCTCCCCTTGGCAAAAATGGCCGAAGCTCGTCAGAGGAGGGGTAGAAAGGGGAAAGGGTCCAGCCGCAGCCCAGCCACACGTATAAAGGGACCGTCGGGACGAAGCTGGAGAGAGGCCGAACTGTTCCGAATATACTATACTCACGAAATGAACGCTATGGTAAACGACACAGCTGAATTCCAACACAATGTCACACGAAATAATGAAATCAAAATGAAAATTAATGGAAATCTATGAAAAATCTATACAACAATGCCATCGGAAACATTGAAATGGAAGCGTGAAATATTTAGTATAGCGTGTGTTGCTTTTAAGTCCAGCAGATGGCGCTGGTTTTCAAAAAAGCATGTTTTTAGCTGTCACGGGTGGGACATCTATATAATATAGATATATAAAAACATGTGCATAGTCGAATGCAACGTTGTGTCAACATTTCAAAGCAATCGGTGAAGAAGATTTTGAACAAGCAAACAATTTTTTATAAAGATTTATAAATCTTTATAAAGATTTGAGAATAATTCGACCCCCTCTCTTCCATGTGACTCTCAAAGTGTCCAAAGTTGAAGAACAATAATAGAGGTCACCTTAGCTCAAGGGGTGTCCAAACTTGGCAACTTTAAGACTTGTGGATTTCAACTCCCAGAATTCCCCAGCCAGCAGAGCTGGCTGGGGAATTCTGGGAGTTGAAGTCCACAAGTCTTAAAGTTGCCAAGTTTGGACACCCCTGCCTTAGCTCATTCCTCTGACACCGGTCAGAAGCTCAGTGGTGGGATTCCATCTTTTTTGCTACCGATTCTGTGGGTGTGGCGTGGCTTGGTGGGCGTGGCAGGGGAAGGATATTGCAAAATCCCCATTCCCTTCCCATCCCACTAACCTGCTTCCCAGCTCTGTTCTCCTGTGCAAGACCCAGCCAATCAGTTGGGACTCGGGAGGCATAGATGAGGGCGTGGCCAGCCAGAGGTGGTATTTACCAGTTCTCCGAACTACTCAAAATTTCCGCTGCCGGTTCTCCAGGACTGGTCAGAACCTGATGAATGCCACCTCTGTCAGAAGGCTGTCTGTTAGCACAGGGGAAAGAGCATTATTGTTTGCCTTGGTTCTGCAAACTGGTAGGAAAAAAAAAATGGTCGTGAGGATTGCGCGGCTCAGCTGTGATATTGTCGGAAGCTTTTTCCCCGCTTTTTAAAGCATTTTTTCCCTGCCGGTTAGCAGGGAAAAATGCTTTAAAAAGCTTAAAAAAATAGGTGAAAGTGAAAAAAAGTTGGCCACACCCAGTCACATGACCCCACCACCACCACCAAGCCACGCCCACAGAACCAGTGGGAGGGAAATTCGATTCCACCACTGTTGGACATCCCTGCTTTTCTCTCCTGCTATGCCTCGAAAATGAAATTCGAACCCAGTCCCTGCAGCCATTAGTGGAATTGGAGTTCAAGTAGTCCACCACTTACATCCATTCGTTTAGTGACCATTCAAAGTTACAACGGCAGTGGAAAAAACGTGATTTAGCACCCTTTCCCACACTTACGATCATAGCTGCATTCCCCCCCGATCATGGGATCCAAATTCAGACGCTTGGCAACTGACTCATATTTATGACGGTTGCAGAGTCCCCGGGCCATGTGATCTCCATTGACGATCTTCTAGGAAGCAACAGGGGAAGCGCGATTCACTTCACAGCCATTAACTAATTTGAAAACTGCAGTGATTTGTTTAACAACGGTGATAAGAAAGGTTGTAAAATGGAGCAACACTGACTTAACTGTCTTGCTTAGTAACAGAAATTTTGGGCTCAATTGTGGTCATAGGGCGAGGACTTGGGGAGAAGGGCAGCATATAAATCCAATAAAAACAAAAACAAACAAAAACACAAACAAACAAACTACCTATAATTGCATTAACAAGAGATGCTAGTTTTAGAATCTTAGAATAGAGGTGGAAGGGACCTTGGAGGTCTTCTAGTCCAGCCCCCTGCTCAAGCAGGAGAACCTATGCTGTTTCAGATAAGTGACTCTCTAGTCTCTTCTTAAATATATATATATATAGTGATGGAGCTCCCACAAATTCTGAAGGCAACGTTAATTGTCCTTAACGTTAGGAAGTTTCTCCTTAATTCCAGGTCGCTTCTCTCTTTGATCAGTTTCCATCCATTGTTTCTTGCTTTCTGGAACTTTGGAGAATAAATTGAACCCCGCTTCTTTGTGGCAGCCCCTCAAATACTGGAATACCATCATGTCGTCCCCCAATTCTTTTTTTCCTTAGACTAGCCATGCCCAAATCCTGCTTCTGTTCTTCGTATGTTTTAGTCTCCAGGCCTTTGATCATCTTAGTTGCTCTTTCTCTGAACTTTTTCCAAAGTCTCAACCTCTTTTTTCTAGTGTGGTCAACTGGATGCAGCATTCCAGGTGTGGCTTATTAGGGTTTTATAAAGAAGTACTAATATTTCACGTGATCTTGATTCCATGCCTCTGTTATACAACCCAGGATTGTATTCGCTTTTTTGGCTGCTGACGCACATGGCTGGCCCATATTTAAGTCCTTATCCACTAGGACTCCAAGGTCCCTCTCACAGTTCCTGTTTTTCAGCCAGGTCTCACCTGGTCTGTTCTTGTCCCTTCGATTTTTCCTGCCTAAATGTCAAACTTGCCTTTTCTTCTCATTGAAATTCAGGTTGTTGCATAGAGCCCATTGTTCAAGTCGATTGAGATCTAATCCAGACTGAAGATTTATTGTCCATGTCATGGGATAAAAATAGAGGCCTCCTGCGATATGCTTTGAGTAAGCTTGAAAAACAGACTCCAAATCTAACTAAGCAATACATTACTTGAGGTTTCTCTGTTTGGCTAAACTGTGATAAGTTTGTTTGGTTCCTGCTTCGATGCTTTGTAGGCATTTGCGATCACATCAGGAGCAAAATGATACCATCAGCCTCAACTACTCTCATCCCATTAGAGTGGTGTGTGAGTGAGAAGTCCCAGGTTGTGAGTCATGAAGGAGGTGTGTTTTGTCGCTTAGCTTTGCCACCCCCACGAATGTCTAAGGGGTGAACAGTCAGCTATTCTGTTTCATAGAATGATAACGCTGGAAAGGACCTTGGAGATCTTCTAGTCCATCCCCTGGCTCTGGCAGAAGATCCTATATCGTCCCGGTCAAATAGTTCTCCACTTTCTTCTTAGACATTTCCAGTGTTGGAGCATTCACAACTTCTGGAGGGAAGCCATTCCACGGATTAATTGTCCTCACTATCAGGAAATTCCTCCTTATTTCTAGGTTGCTTCTCTCCTCGGTCAGTTTCAATCCGTTGCTTCTTGTCCATTTTTTTTTCAGGGCTGTTGGAACTTCAGTCACTAAATGGACAGTTGTAAGTGGAGACTACATGTTTAGAGCAGAAGAGATTATAGGCTAGAACAGAACAGAGAGTAGATTATAAAGCAGAATAGAATAATAAGAGCAGGAAGGGACCTTGGAGGTCTTCCAGTCCCACAAAACTCCCCACTGTAAAAATCTGGACACCGATGTTCTCTAGAAGATGCCCTCTTGACGTCCACTGTGGGTTTCTAAGCATTCCTGAATAGAAGACACATACACACTCTGGTATTTGGGCAAGATCGGTGGCCGCATTAAGTTCAGGGTGCCAAAGGTTAAATGTCCTCTGGCCAAAAAAACTCTTGAGGCGGCTGCTATGCCAGGAATCTGTTTCGGATTGCAAGTTTGGCTACCAGCCCTGAAACCTTCTCCGGTATCTGCAGAATGCATGGCTTGCTTAAGGGTCCTTTAAGGGTGGGGGGTGAGTCCCCTAAAATCAGTTTAAGGCCGTTCCAGATGAAATGGGGGGGGGGGGGGAGGATAACATTTAAGTTTATTAAAGTTGATTAATAAGCAGGGTTCTCCAAACTTGGCCACTTTTAAGGACTTGTGGACTTCCCCAAAGAATCATGCAGACTCCTGCCCCAAATGCCATTTCAATGCAATGTGTGTGTGGGGGGGGGGGGGGGGGGGGGACGACTTAATTTGCAGGGAAGTGAAACAAAGGCATAAGCGAAAGAGAAAACAGGCATGAAAAATTAAAGGGTCTCTGTCTTAGAAGCTTCCTGTTATTTGTTCAGCCCCGTTTCTAAAATGCAACCAGCCTTTCTCAGCTGAGGTTGTGTTTCTTTCTGGTTTCCTAGGTTGGGGAGCTGATGAAAACTATTTTTTGATACGTAATAATTTCATAATTTTATGAAGTCTTCAAAACAAGATAAAACAACTCACAGAAAGGCAAAGAGAAAGAAAGAGAGAGAGAGTGAGAAAGAGGAAAGAAAGAAAAAAGGAAGGAGAAAAAAGAAAGAAGAGAGGGAGGAGAGAGAAAGGAAAGGGAGAGAAAGAAAGAAAGAAAGAAAGAAAGAAAGAAAGAAAGAAAGAAAGAAAGAAAGAAAGAAAGAAAGAAAGAAAGAAAGAAAGCTGGAAAGGAAAAAATGCTGAAGAGAAACAGAAAAAAGATATAAAGAAACGGTTTTTCTATATTTACAGCAGTCATAAGTCCAAATATAGTTTTAACCTCTCTAAAGTTACATGGTATTATTCTTCTGTCTGTAATTTATCCTGTCTAAACATGAATGCCATAAATCACAAATTCATTCTTTTCATTTTTAGGTTAAAAAAAAAGTCAGCAATAGGCTGCCACTAAAAGTAGAGAACAGAACTAAGGAAACAATCTAGAAAATATATCATGTTTTTCAATGTATTTCATCGCATTTCAGTCACATTTTGACCTTTTAAAAATAAAAATTCTCCTTAGGGAGCTCTGATCTAGGAATATTGGCTAGTTTTTAAGAGGACTTCTTGTTTACTTGACTTGTATTTTACTAATTGGACTTCACTGTTTTATTCCCTTGTATGTGCCTTTTATCTTTCATGGTTTTTTAAGTGTGAAATTTTTAAAAAATTAAATTTAAATGTGTAAATTTAAAAAAAAAAAAGATCGCACAGGATTCTTTGCTCCACAAAGGCTTGGATGGACAGGTTTGGATCTGTAAATAAAGGCTGTCAACAAAGACCAGTAAATTTGACTTTACATGATGTAAAAATAACCTTTTGTTTTGTTTTGCTAAATGTTTGGGGGCTCATTTCAAGCCCTGGCATTTATTTTTATGTCATTTTAATGGGTCACCCTTGTCCCACATTGGGAAAGCAGTTGAGAAAACGTCATGCACCTCCCTCAGGATCTTTTTCAGCACCAAGGCTGTTGCAAAAAAATATATTTAAAAAGTCAAAACATGCTAAGAAAATAGCAAATATATGCCATTTATTTTCCCCAAAATTACTGGTCCTCATTAATCTTAATCTAGAATTTGTGGCGTGGAAATTCCCCAGAGAAGTTTAGAGTCCCTTTATCAAATATGCTGACCTGTTATTAGTGATAGGAGAGGGGGGGGGGGAAATAGCTACAATATAAATATAATTTTATATTCAAGTTTGAAATTGAAACTTGTAAGCAAAGGCAGAAAGCAGAAGTTTCTGCAATTAGAACAGCCCCACCCCAGACGCCGCGCCCGATTGGCGGAGAACGCAGCGTTCTTTCCTTTTGCAGGATTGGGATTGGTCCCTTGAGCCGTCCCTCAGTACTCGGGTGCTTCCCGGCTCCTTCTGTTCATCAGCACGGCCGGCTAGGGCTTTCCCCACACGGTGTCCACGCGCCGCCGGCTGGCTTCCGATTGGCCGCCGGGATGGTAAACACGGCGAGGGAGCCAATGGGAGCGCTGTTCACGAGCGCAGCACGCGGGCCCACGAGCCGGCCGCATGGCGCGCGCTGAGATCAACAACGGAGGGGCGGGGGGAGGAGGGCGGGAGCGGGTATAAAAGCGCCGCCTGCGTCGTCACGGAGCCAGAGAGAGCCTGGAGAGCAGCCGAGCAGGACGGAGGTGGTTGCTGCGCGTCCGTCCCAAAAAGTCGCACATCCTTTCTCGCTCGTCCGGCTTCCTATTCTTTAAAAAAAAACAAAAAGCAGCCTCGGGAATCCGAAGAGGCATTGCATTTTTTGCAATTTCTTTGCGTTTTTGCAATTAATTTGCTTTTCTGCAATTTCACACACACAACCAACCATGGTGGTCTTTAAGCGAGTCAAGGCGCTGCGGCTGGACTTCGAGGAGAGCAGCCGGGTCTACTCCAGCGGCGAGAAAGTGACGGGCCGCGTGGAAGTGGAGGTGGCCGAGGTCACGCGCGTCTCGGCCGTGCGCTTCCTGGCCTGCGGGGTGGCCCGCGTGCTGTGGATCCGGGGTCCCCAGCAGTGCAAGCAGGAGATGGAGTACCTGCGCCACGAAACGGTGCTCCAGATGGAGGACCAGCCCGCCGGTGAGCAGAGGGGGAGCTGGGCTTTTGGGGCTGCTTTGGGTGGAGGGGACTCCAAGTCCCATGCGCCTGGGAGAGGGGGAGCGCCCCTATCGGTGGCAGAGGATGGGCTTTCCACGCTTTGGCATGGCTGGGGGGGAGGGGGAGGAGGAGTGGGCAGCGGGGCCTCTCGACCTCAGCCGCTCTTAAGAGGGGTGGACTACAACTCCCATAAATCTCCCAGCCAATTATGGGAGTTGTAGTCCACCCCTCTTAAGAGCGGCTGGGGTTGAGATGTCCTGCTCTGGGGTGGAAAAGCTGATGGAATTGGCTAGAAATAGCAAACTTCCTCTGCTAACACAAATCCCTCTTTTAAGTTTTAAAAAGGGATGGAATCGAATTTAAAAAACAATTTTTTTAAAGATTGCATCCAAAAAAATCCAAGGTCCTGATTCCCAAACAAATCCCAGGATGTCCCTCTAGGATCTTTAGTTTTATTTATATATTTACTTTTATATATGGGTTATATATATACATACAATTTATAGCCACCCAGCGCAGGCAAGTGATTGTGTGATTCTGCTTACTTTGATGTGAAGGAGGAGGAACTGATGGTTTTAAGATAAGTTTTGATTACATTGGAAGCAATCAAGAAAAAGAGGTCACCAAGGAAAGGGCAAAGAGGTTTAAAAATGCCGTTTTTTAAAAGAAGAGATTGGACACTCACTTGTTTGAAGTGGCATAGGGTCTTCTGCCTGAGCAAGGGGGTTGGACTAGAAGACCTCCAAGGTCCCTTCCAGTGTGTTATTCCAAGAGAGGGACCAATGAGGGACATCCTGGAGTTTTTAAAATTTGCCCAAGTTGGATGTTTCCCAAGAAAAAGACATTCTGGGTGGTAACAGGATGTCCCTGGCAGGAGACAATTTTGGCAATCTCTTTTTAATCGGAAGCGAATTCCCCCGGCCTTCCAGGTGTTCCCTTGAGAGAGAGAGGCTTTGGCTGTCAAAATTTGGCTGGAGTTCACAGCCAGAGAATGAAAGCTGGAAAGAGAGAGAAGTAAATCAGTTTCTGTAACTTGTTTTGAGTTTTTAAAGAGCACTGGTGGAGGTCCTCATTTTTAAAAGGAAGAACCTCTTGAAATCCTTTGAGGAAGGCTGCTCTGAATGTTTTAATTTTCAGCTTGGAAAAAAAGGATCCAGAAATCTGATTTCTTTCTTCGCTTCTTGTATTTCTCTTAGATAAAGACGGTTCTGTCTTGATGAGACCGGGAAACATCTACCAATACAAGTTCGAATTTGAACTGCCCCAAGGGTAAGTAAGAGATCCAGTGAAGACTTTAAATCAGTGTAAAATCCATCCGTCATGGATTATGCCCTGGTTCTCCTTTGTCTAACCTGCTTTGGGTTTTCTTTCCAGGCCTCTGGGCACCACCTTTAAGGGCAAGTACGGCTGTGTGGATTACTGGGTGAAGGTCTTCTTGGATCGCCCTTCTTTCCCAACTCAAGAGGTCAAGAAGCGCTTCGAAGTCATGGATCAGATTGATGTCAACACGCCAGATCTGATGGTAACTATCCGCTGTTTATCTACTTCCATCTTCCCTGCCTCCTGCCCATCAATCACCCAGGGTTAAATTGGTTAGAATTGCAACTTTAAATGCCTGGATGTTTTTCTTGTCTTCCCTCAAAACTTTTGATGAAGTTTTGGGCTTGTGCAGTGACTTTTGGGTGGGAGTTAATTATCTTGTGTCCAAGAAGCGAAATGTTTCTCTGGATCATTAGTTTATAACTGCCTTGCTTGAAGGAAGTTAGCTAAGGAAGAACTTGCAAGGGGGAAAAAAATCCAGTTGGATGTAGTTCAGAGTGGATCAGGGCTGGTTATCCAAGTATCTCACTTTGTTGTGCATTTCTCCCGCAGTCTCCTGTCTCTGCCAAAAAGGAGAAGAAAGTTTCTTGCTTGTTCATCCCAGACGGGCATGTTTCTGTTAGCGCCAGGATCGACCGCAAAGGCTTCTGCGAAGGTGAGATTCTGGAGCATGGCAATTTCTCTGCCTTTTTATCTCCACCTGTAAAACGTTTAGCTCACCCATTGAAGGGGGAGCAGATAAAGACAGCACTGAGTTTGTTTTTTAAGTCCAGATCTGGGGTTTTGATCTCTTGTCTGGGTGTTTTTGGTTTTTTGTAAGAAGAAAACCTCCCTGGTAACATTGAATTAATTTGAGGGGATTCATAGGGTGACTGGAGCACAACAGTGCAAAGGCTGTTAAGTCCTCTTGAGGGTCTAATCCCCCCTCCTCCTCCTGCCTTCCCCCAGGTGATGACATCTGCATCAATGCTGACTTTGAGAACACCTGCTCTCGGATCGTGGTGCCCAAGGCGGCTATCGTGGCCAAGCACACCTACCTGGCCAATGGGCAGACCAAGATGTTCTCCCAGAAACTCTCCTGCGTCCGAGGCAACCACATCACCTCCGGCATGTCCGAGTCCTGGCGGGGAAAGACACTCCGAGTCAGGAAGATCAAGCCCTCCATTCTGGGCTGCAACATCCTGCGCGTGGAGTATTTCCTGCAGGTGAGGGCAACCACCTGCTACTCTTCCTTACCCCAACGCAGGTCAGGTTAGATCTAGTTAATAGAAGAGAGGATGTTCTGTAGCTCGGGGCTTATCCGTGAGGTCCTTGGCGCTCTCTGAGCTTGCTGGTTTCCTGGCAAGACGTTTCATGACCCAACTAGGTAACATCATCAGGTCTAAGAGGAGGAGGGTCCCTGGTGCTCTCTGAGCATTGTGGTTTTCTTGCAGGCATGTCATTGCCCGACTAGCTAACATCAGTACTAGGAGTTAATCACAGTCCTCTTCAAGTGTTTAAATGAAGCTTCGGAGTCCAGTTTTCAATTTATTAATTGATTGACTCTAATAAGATACGGTCCAGCTTCAGCTAGCTGTGTGATTTAGCCAAGGTTTGGCCCCAGAACCTAAAATCCAGCCCCCACCCTAAGCCCCTTTTCCAGGGAGGTTCTTGAGCAATCCTGGCCGCAAGTGGGGATTAAGCTTTTAAGAATTAAGAATCTCTCAACCAGGGGTCGCTTCCACCAAGCAATTCCTCACCGTTGTCCCTCCGTCCTTCCACAGATTTACGTCAGCGTCCCCGGCTCCAAGAAGATCATCCTGGAGTTGCCCCTGGTCATCGGCAACAAATCCAGCTTCGGCAGTCGCAATTCCAGCCAGGCGAGCCAGATCAGCTCCGAGATGAGTTGGGTGGACCTCAACCTCCCCGATGCTCCAGAAGGTGAGAGGCCTCGATGTCTTGAGAGTCAACCCTTCAAGGGGGGGAAGGAGAAGGGGTCTCCACGCCTACCTCTTGAGGTGGGCTGTGTTGAGGGGCCTTCTGAGGAACCTCTATCATGCAAGCCTTTTCACCGGCTTTGTATCTCGAGAGCAGCCTGGACATTAACACCTTTTGCAATGTCTGCAACTGCCCCTTGACCTCCAGAGCTTGACCTTCCTTCTCTCTCCCTCTCCTTCTAGCCCCTCCATGCTACCTGGACATCATTCCCGAAGACCATCGGATCGAAAGCCCCACCACGCCTCTCTTGGACGAGCTGGACAATTCCTTCGACAGCCCCATCTTCATGTACGCTCCCGAGTTCAAATTCATGCCACCGCCAACCTACACAGAGGTGAGGTTTCTTCTTAAGGGAATTGGGGAGGGGGGGGGCACTACACAAGCCACGTTTTGCAGAGCAAGTCCGTTGGGTCTTGTTGTAAGTAGGGTCTGTTCCAGGTTGTCTTGCCTGCGGGGTCTAGCCCCCTCCCCAACCAGGCCGGTCTGGGGTTGAATTGTGATGCTGGCGATCAGTTTATGGAAACACTCCCCCCCCCCAATCCCTCTCGAGAATGAGACCAGTTAACCCCCTCAATTCAAGCTATGATTTCCAGCTGAGTTTTAGTTTAATCAGAATAGAGTTGGAAGGGACCTTGGAGGTCATCTAGTCCAGCCCCCTTTGCTCAAGCAGGAGATCCTTACAGAATAACAGAGTTGGAAGGGACCTTGAAGGTCTTCTAGTCCAGCCCCCTTTGCTCAGGCAGGAGGCCCCTATACAATTCCAGACAGGTGGCGGTTCAGTCTTCAAAAACTTTTTTTTTTAGTCTGCACCAAGAAGCCCGTTTCACCTCTGTTTGACATGTCTCCCTTTCTGTCTCTGTTTTTTCAGATCGATCCTTGCACTCTCAACAACAACAACATTGTCCAGTGAACGCTGAAGAAAAGTCCTGGCGTGGCTGTGATTTTAGCCAGCTTTTTTTTCTCTGGACTTTAAAAAAAGAAAAATTGCCCTCGCAGCAATTCTGCACAAAGCAGAAAAAGGCACAGAAAACTCCCAGTTGTCAAATCAACGTCTCAGGAAACAAGGAGCAAGAAACCAACTTCCTAGTGCCTTTACTTAGCACACATGTGTTCCAAATGACAAAAAAAATGGGGGCATGTATCAGAGGAGGGGGGGGTGTTTCCTTCCTCAAAGCCTTTGCAGAGCGTGTGCCCCCCCCCTGCAAAACTGACCGGTGCTAATGCAACTTGTAGAGGGATTTTAGAGGCAAGTTCTAGGAAGAAAATCCTCATATTTTTTCCCCTCCTTGGAAACAAGGAAAAAAGGGGGAAGAAGAAAACTCAATAAAGATTTGGAGGCTTGGTAGTCAGGACTTCACTGCTACCCAGGCACAAAAAATGTGCATACCTCTACAAAACAATTTTTGTAGGTGTGACATTCTGTAGTCCACGAACAAAAAAAGGGCTTCAGCCATTTTCGTGGTTTGGGTGTGGAAGGGAATAATTGGCTGGAGAGTTTTTGATGATATATGGGGAAGGGGAGAATTTCCTGAGCTGCTCATATTGGTGGGGGGCTTAATGGGAGCTGGGATTTTCCAGTCATTTCAACCCCACCGTCTTAATCATGGCAGCCTTGGAAGGAAGGAAGGAAGGAAGGAGCATGTTAGGGGGAAGAGTGGATAGGGGAGGAGTGGGCTTCCTCTCGCCAGCCTCCAGGAGAAGGAAGGAGGAGAGATGAGAAGCAAAGAAAGAGAAATAGAAAACCTTGTGTAGCAATACAACCTGCGGCATCCAAGGGCCAAAAGAGCCTATTTTAAGCAAATAAAAGCTTGTTGAACAATGCAAGGTAGCAACTCGGATCCTCTGAGTTGTTAACTTTTTTTTATAGCACTTAAATATTGTTATTTCTTTTTTTGTCTATAAATCTGTTAAGCAAACAGTGTTTGTTTTTTGGGGGTAAGGGAGAAATCACTGTTTTGCCTAGGATCTACATTTACAAAAACAAATGAATGTAGACAAATATCCATCAGCAAAGAGCTTTAATATTTCAAGGAGCATTTATGTTTGGTCCGTATCCAACCTGTGACACTCCCGACTTGTTTGTCGCCAACAACTTGTGTTTTTGTTCTCCCCACGTCAGGAAAAAAAATGCACTTGAAATGACTCTGCACTGCGTAGCCGAAGTGTTAATTCATCCCAGGTTTTGTTGCCACACGTACCTTTTGTGTGTCACAGACGGGTGTACTGATTGTTATTATTTTCTTAAAACTTGTGTTTCACTGTTCTGCTTGTTTTGTATTACTTGCCATTTAATTATATTTTGTACCGTTGGAACTATGGTGTATAAAAAGCCTTTTTCCTAATAAATTATCAAAATGTTAAAACATCGTGTTTGGTTCTGATTTGAGGGTTGGTGTCAACTTCAAACTCCCCCTCCTCCCTCGCAAATACAAATTCCTGTAAGCACTTTTAACAGAGTTGGAAGGGATGTTGGAGGTCTAGTCCAACCCCCACCCAAGCAGGAGACCCTATACCATTTCTGAGAGACAGCAGTCCAGTCTCTTCTTGAGAGCCTCCAGGGATGAAGCTCCCACAACTTCTGAAGGCAACTTCTGTTCCATGGGTTGATTGTTCTCACGATCAGAAAATTCCTCATTGTTTTCAGGTTGAATTTCTCCTTGGTCAGTTTCCACCCATTCTTCCTTCTCTGGCCTTCAGGGGCTTTGGAGAATAGCTTGACCCCCTAACTCCTCTCTGTGGCAGCCCCTCAAATATTGGAAGATGCTCTCCTGTCTCCCCTGGTCCTTCTCTTCCCTAGACCAGCCAGGCCCAGTTCCTGCAACCGTCCATCGTATGTTTGAGCCTCCAGTCCCCTCATCATCCTGGTTGCTCTTCTCTGCACTCTTTCTAGGGTCTCAACCTCTTTTTTATAGTGTGGGGACCAAAACTGGATGCAGGACTCTAGGTGTGGTTTTACTAAGGCTTTATAGAGTGGTATTAGGACCTCCCTTGATCTTGATTGTATCCCTGTGTTAATGCAATTTAGGATTGCATTGGCTTTTTTGGCTACTGCCTTCTATTTAGCTGGTTGTCCACTAAGACTCCCAAGATCCCTCTCACAGTCACTGCTATTAAGCACTTAATTTACAGGTAAATCCTTTATTTTGTGACCTTAATGGGGCCCTGGTTCTGCTTAACAACTCAAAACCCTACTTTCCTTGACTGAGGACGTTAAGTGAGTGTTTCTCTTTAAAAGAGGGGCATGGGGTGGCTCTTCCTTTTGGGGGTCCCTAAAAGACTTGGGACTGCTTCTCACGCCCTCAGGCTTCCCACTCAGGCTCAGATGGGGGCTGCTACTACGTCGCTGTGGTCAGTTGTAAGAGTGGAGTGGGGGGGAGGAGTGTCTTTGAAACTAGTTCGTAAGTAGCTTTTGGGTGGGTGGGGTTTGAAACGGGCCATAAATACTCTTTGTGGGGAGGGGGCATCTGCCCTAACTTTGAAAGGATCTTAAGTCAACACTCATACTGGCGAATGGGTACGGCTGTAAGTGGACTTGGAAAATGACTTAAAATCTCACTTTTTAATTTTACGTTCAATTCTACGCATCCCTCTTTCAAGAAATGCTTCCTTCCAAAACTTTCCTTGAGCAAGGAGGCAGGAATAACAGAATAACAATAACAGAGTTGGAAAGGACTTCAGAGGTCATCCAGTCCAGCCCCCTGCTCAAGCGAGAGATCAATGCCATTCTGGACAAATGGCTATCCAGTCTCCCCTAGTATTTATTAAATTTTCCAACATTGAAAACACAAAACACAAATTTACACCTATAACAGCTTTTCCATATCAGTATCAATATATTTCGTAACAATCCTATTTACAAAAATGCTAACTCTGTATCACTATCCCAGATGATATCCTCATTTAAATTATAAAAACATCCACTTACACATCAAAACTGTATGTTTCTTATAAATTATTGCATTCTATAATATTATAGAAAGGACTTCAGAGGTCATCAAGTCCAACCCCCTCCTGCTCAAGTGAGAGATCGATACCATTCCGGACAAACGGCTCTTCTTAAAAGCCTCCAGGGATGCACTCACAGCATCTGGCAGTGAGAGTTGGGTGGGGTAAAAATGTAAAACCTCCCCACAATTAATTCCAAAAAGGTTTGGGAGAAAGGAACGGAAGTCTAAACTTAAACTGATGACACTTAAACTTCTACCTACTGCTGCTGATACTGTTGGTTGTTTTCCCTGGGAGTCTCAGTTTGGCTACTAAGGAGAACTCTGGGTTACACCAGGTAGCTGTTGACTCTCTACTTACAGCTCCTTGGACTCTCCCGCGCAAAATGGTGGCATTTACACAACAAGCCACAACAAGTTTATTTTGTGGCTCAGCATCGTGTATGGAGCAGGTCATACAAAATACAGAGTAACACAGTTGGGAGGGACCTTGGAGGTCATCTAGTCCAGCCCCCTTGCTCAAGCAGGAGATCCTTAGAGAATAACAGAGTGGGAAGGGACCTTGGAGGTCGTCTAGTCCAGCCCCCTTGCTCAAGCAGGAGATCCTTAGAGAATAACAGAGTGGGAAGGGACCTTGGAGGTCATCTAGTCCAGCCCCTTTGCTCAAGCAGGAGATCCTTACAGAATAACAGAGTGGGAAGGGACCTTGGAGGTCATCTAGTCCAGCCCCCTTTGCTCAAGCAGGAGATCCTTACAGAATAACAGAGTGGGAAGGGACCTTGGAGGTCTTCTAGTCCAACCCCCTTGCTCAAGCAGGAGATCCTTACACAATAACAGAGTGGGAAGGGACCTTGGAGGTCATCTAGTCCAGCCCCCTTTGCTCAAGCAGGAGATCCTTACAGAATAACAGAGTGGGAAGGGACCTTGGAGGTCTTCTAGTCCAGCCCCCTTTGCTCAGGCAGGAGATCCTTACACAATAACAGAGTGGGAAGGGACCTTGGAGGTCTTCTAGTCCAACCCCCTGCTCAGGCAGGAAACCCTATGCCACTTCAGACAAAAGGTTATCCAGCACCTTCTTAAAAACTTCCAGTCTTGGAGCATCCATCACATAATCTGGTTTGGGCCTACTGCAGGGGTGTCCAACCTTGGCAACTTTTAAGACTTGTGGACTTCAACTCCCAGGATTACCCAGCCGGCATTGCTTGAAGATGGTTGGGAAGGCCAAAGGACCTCCCAATATTTACTGCAGGGATCACCACACAGCCATGTTCCACTTCTTAGAGGGTGTTGCACAATCTTGGCAACTTGGAAATGTGTGGACTTCGATTTCCAGAATTCCAGAGAACTTAAAGTACAGTGGCTGGGGAATTCTGGGAGTTGAAGTCCACCTGACTTAAAGAATGCTGACTGGAGGATTCTGGGAGTTGAAGTCCACAAGCCTTAAAAGTTGCCAAGGTTAGAATCCTGGTGCCCCCCTGCAGTCACATGGAGACATGCATTACAACCGCCTCGACTCGTGACCCTAATTCTGGTCCCAATTGTGGTCATAAGTCGAGGACTAGCTTTAACAGTAGTTGGAAAGTTGATTTTGAGCAAAGAGTGCGCCAACTCTGATAGCTGGGTGCAGTGAAGCCCCTATCCTTCTCTGCCTTGAGAAACAGTCTCCCATGCCCTGGCCTTGAAAGAAAGCATTAATCAATAGATGTATTGATCCCCGGAGATTTGAATGGTCTGGCTAAGATGCAGGAGAGAATTCATGGAAATGTTCCTTTCACTGTGCCTATTTTGGGACTTCCTTCGGTCAGATCTGCTCTTGAGTGAGCCAGAAGAAGCTGTGAGATAGTTGTGCTGGGCTGTTTTTCAGCTCCCAGCAGCTTTCCAAAGAGAATAAAAGAACAACAGAGTTAGAAGAGACCCTGGAGGTCTTCTAGTCCAACCCACTCCTCAAGCAGGACACCCTATGCCATTTCTGACAAATGGCTGTCCAGTCTGATCTTGAAAATTTTCGGTGATGGAGCACCCACAACTTCTGGTGGCAAGCTGTTCCACTGGTTAATTGTTCTCACTGTCAGGAATGGCTGTGCAATCTCTTCTTGAAAACCCCCAACTTGTCTGCTTGCTCTTCTTCCTTCAAGTTGTCTTCCTTGAGTTCTCCTGCTTCTCCATGGCCAGTCCTCCAAGTGAAAGGAAACCATTATACATCCACGAAGCCTTCCAGTCGTCCAAGCAAAGTTTTCTGGAAGTTGAGTCATGGCAACAACTGGACTTCTTTTCTTGTTGGTTCAAATTATTTTCCTGCTTCCCCAAGTGGCTTCTTCAGTCTCGAAGGCCAGTTGCCAGGACTCAACTTCCAGAAAACTCTGCTGCTCATTTCTTCACTGAAGGCCTTCCTCCATCTTGCACCTTGTAGAACAGGCATGTCCAAAGTGCGGCCCGGAGGCCAAATGTGGCCCTTTTTCAAATTTCAAGCGGCCCGCAGCCTCTTCTCCCCACTGGAGTTATTTGTTTAGTCTTTCATAAAATACCGTATTTTTCGAAGTATAAAGATGCATCTTTTTCCCCTCAAAAAAGAGGCTAAAAATCTGGGTGCATCTTATACACTGAATACAGCATTTTGTGCCTCCCAAAACTCTTCCCCCTTCACCAAAATGGCTGTGCATAGCCTTTAGGAGGTTTTCAGAGTGCTCCTGGGGGCTGTGGAGGGCATAAATGAGCAAAAAACGGGCCTAGCCCCCAGGAGCACTCTAGAAGCCTCTTAAAGGCTATTCATGCCCTTTTTAAAAAAAGGCCCATTTTCGTGGGAGAGTGCAAAAACTTTTTTTTAAAATTTGCCTCTTCAAAATCTTGGTGCGTCTTATACTCCGAAAAATACGGTAGTTAATTTGCATTTAATGTTAAGGGTTCAAAGAATGTCTGGCTGAATGATCGGCCCCACACATTTTCACCTCACCAAATGTGGCCCTCCTCGCAAAAAGTTTGGACACCCCTGTTGTAGAAGGAAAAAAATATTGGAACCACTGAAAGTTCAGTCAAAGATTATGATGCTTGCAATCTTCACACAATACAGCATGGAGAGAGAGAGAGAGACAAAGAGAGAGACACACACAGAGAGAGAGAGAGAGACAAAGAGAGAGAGACAGGGAGACAGAGAAAGAGAGACAAAGAGAGATACAGAGACAGAGACAGAGAGAGAGAGAGAGAAAGAGAGACAGAGAGACAGGGACAGACAGAAAGACAGAGAAAGAGAGAGAGAGAGAGAGAGAGAAAGGCAGAGGCAGAGACAGAGACAGAGACTGACAGACAGAGGGAGAGACAGACAGACAGACAGACAGACAGAGAGGAAAACAGTATGTTATAGTATGTTATAACAGTATAATAGGGTTGGAAGAGACCTTGAAGGCCTTCTAGTCCAACCCCCTGTTTATGCAAGAGGTCCTATTGAACTATTAATTATTACTATTATGGCTGATCGTACAATCAGTCAGATGTTGAGACTGAATTTGGCATTCTTGTCCACCTCTGGAGTTTTTCCTGGGATAGGCAGATATGGATGTTTGATGGGGTTCCAAATATTATTGCAGGATTTTAAGCTGTTCCGAATTCATTTTGCAATTGACTGGCATTGAGTTTGTCAATTACGATAGCGTTCAAGGGATGCTCCAGATGTTTTGGGATTGTACCAAGGCGCCTATCACTATTGCTCTTGCCATAGTCGGTTTTTTTTCTACTTCCAGGTCTTTGTATTTTGTGATTTTCTCCTGTTCCTTCTTTTCTGCTCTCTCCTGATATGGCCACTTCCACTATCCAGATTCTTTTTGTCGTCCTTATCAACAATTGTTAAGTCAAGGGTGTGGTTGTGCAGCAGCTGCCTTTCTGTCTGAAGTCTAAAGTCTCAGAACAATTCAGTTTCTTCGTTTTCTATTATTTGCTCTATTTTAAATAGCCCACCAGCTCTTGCTGGCAGGCAAACGGTATTTCTTGCACACTTATTATGGTGCCAGCCAGATGTTGAGACTGGATTTGGCCTTTTTGTACACCTCTGGAGCCCTTCCCTGGGATAAGCAGATGTGGATGTTTGGTGGGGCTAAAGATCTCATCGTAGGATGGAAGCTATTCCAAATAAAGTCCCCTTTTGCAATTGACTGATGGTGAATTTGTCAATGCCGGTAGTTTTCAGGTGAATGCTCCAGATGTTTTGGAATTATTACCTTCCCAAGTGGTTTGCTTGAGAGATGCAAGCTTCAAACTTCCAGATTCATTCGGCTACAGTTCCCACCATGGGAAGACACCCGGTTGGGGACATCTGCAAAACTTGCTGCCTGTTGAGTCAAGATTCCAGAGTCTTTGGCCAGAAAACACCTGGTTTCCCCCAGGAAAAAATGATGACGTTTCCCTTTTGCTTTCCTGCAATATCTCCTATCTTTCAGGAATCACCTTGGTGGCTGCGATTAAGTGACTCACTCCATAACGGAAAAAACAAATAAAAACGAGAGAATTATCTGGAGCTGCCAACTGACTGTTTATGGGTAAGCTGCCAGCTCTGGTAGGAAGGTAAACAAGGACGGTAGAAGCCACAAAACCCGGTGAAATCTCGCTTGGGGAGCCAAGAGCCAGCTCTGCAATCCAGAGCGGCCAAAAGTCCCTCCTGAGCTGCAAAGGGGTCTCCTGCTTGGGCGGAGGGGTTGGACTAGATGACCTACAAGGTTCCTTCCAACTCTGTTAATCTGAATCTAAGATGATCAAAGGCCTGGAGACTAAAACATATGAAGAACAGTTGCAGGAACTGGGCCTGGCTAGTCTAGGGAAGAGAAGGACCAGGGGAGACAGGAGAGCATCTTCCAATATTTGAGGGGCTGCCCCAAGGAGGAGTTAGGGGATCAGGCTATTCTCCAAGGGACCCAAGACCAGACGAGAAAGAATGGATGGAAACTGACCAAGGAGAGATTCAACCTGGAAATAAGGAGGAATTTCCTGACAGGGAGAAGAATCAACCCATGGAACAGAAGTTGCCTTCGGAAGTTGTGGGAGCTTCATCCCTGGAGGCTTTCAAGAAGAGACTGGACTGCCCGCTGTCAGAAATGGGGTAGGGTATCCCACTTGGGCCGGGGGTTGGACTAGATGACCTACAAGGTCCCTTCCAACTCTGTTAATCTGTAAAGTTGCCTCAGAGGTTGTGGGAGCTTCATCCCTGGAGGCTTTCAAGCGGAGACTGGACTGCCCTTGGTCAGAAATGGTGTGGTTTCTGACAGAGGGCAGTCCAGTCTCCGCTTGAAAGCCTCCATTTCTGAGAGATGGCAGCCCTGCTTGTTGGGGGGGGGGTTGGACTAGATGATCTCCGAAGTCCCTTCCAACTCTGTTATTCAGTAATGGAGCACCCACAACCTCTGGAGGTAAGCCATTCCATTGATGAATTGTTCCAACCTTCAGGAACTTGGATCTTTTTCTGATAAATTTGGACATCCATTTGTCCAGGATGGTCTGAGGCCTCACTGCCACCCCCACCCCCCCATCCCCCCACCTGGGAACAGACTCGGCAGCAAAAAGAAATGGTGACCTTTGTCCAACATCTTTGGATGCCCAGCCTCTGCCAAGCAAATGGGCATCTGATCCCAGCTCAGCTCAGCAATGTGGGCTGCCCTGGATCAACTCCATGGCACGACCGGCCTGCGGGACAGGTGGGGATGGGGTTTGCAAGCCAACCGGGGGAAAGGGGAGGCCGGGAGGAGGAAGGCTGTGGAGGGTTGTGGTGGAAACGCAACAAAAGGCACAACCCAGCACAGCCCATGCTGGCCAGAGAGGACCAATGCTCCAAGCTAAAAATGGAGCTTGGGGGTTAGTCCCACTGGTCTAGAGCTTAAGGCACTAGGAGACGGGGAGTTCTAGTTGCACCTTAGCCATGAAAGCTGGCTGGGTGACTTTGGGCCAATCACCAGGAGGTGATAAGTTCTAGTTCTGCTTTAGGCATAGAAGCTGGCTGGGTGACTTTGGGCGGATCACCAGAAGACGGTGAGTTCTAGTCCTGCCTTAGCCATGAAAGCTGGCTAGGTGAATTTGGACTAATTCCCAATAGACAGTGAGTTCTAGTTCTACTCTAACCATAAACCCAGTTGGTTACCACCCTATAAAGCCTTAGTAAGGCCACACCTAGAGTCCTGCATCCAGTTTTGGTCCCCACACTATAAAAAAGAGGTTGAAACTCTAGAAAAAGTGCAGAGAAGAGCAACCAGGATGATGAGGGGACTGGAGGCTCAAACAGGCAATGGAGGGTTGCAGGAACTGGGCCTGGCTAGTCTAGGATAAGAGAAGGACCAGGGGAGACAGGAGAGCATCTTCCAATATTTGAGGGGCTGCCCCAGAGAGGAGTTAGGGGGTCAAGCTATTCTCCAAAGCCCCTGAAGGCCAGAGACAGAAGAATGGATGGAAACTGACCAAGAAGAGATTCAACCTGGAAATAAGGAGGAATTTCCTGACAGGGAGAACAATCAACCCATGGAACAGAAGTTGCCTTCAGAAGATGTGGGAGCTTCATCCCTGGAGGCTTTCAAGAAGAGACTGTACTTCCCTCTGTCAGAAATGGTGCAGGGTCTCCTGCTTGGCGGGGGTTGGACTAGATGACCTACAAGATCCTTTCCAACTCTATTAATCTAATCTAATCTTTTGCACTCCAATTCTGGGGGGCCTGAGCCTGACCCCTAAATCCAGACCAGCCCCAGACAGAGTTAACCCAGGTGGAAGGTGAGGCTGAGCCACCATACAATGAAATGAGCTTCGTGTTCCTAACCATTAACTCTAAATGACGCTATAAAGAACCCTGGTCAGAATCTACTCTCTTTATTACCTCTGCAAGTTTCTTCCCCTTTTTGGGTTCTGAGTCTCAGCTGAAACCAGGGTCCCTCCTCCTTGGCAGCTTTCAGACATGCAGATTGCCTTTTGCACCCCTGGAAGGTTAAAGGCTGCCAGGTATCAACTCCCATGGAGAACCAGTAGATCGGAATGACAGAAAAATAAAACGGAAGAATAAAAGAATGGCAGAAAATAACAGAACAAAATAACAGCATGACACAATAGCAGAGTTGGAAGGGACCTTGTAGGTCATCTAGTCCAACCCCCTGCCCAATTAGGAGATCCTACTCCGTTTCTGACAGAGGGCAGCCCAGCCTCTTCTTGAAAGCCTCCAGGGATGAAGCTCCCACAACTTCCGAAGGCAACTTCTGTTCCGTGGGTTGATTGTTTTCCCTGTCAGGAAATTCCTCCTTATTTCCAGGTTGAATCTCTCCTTGGTCAGTTTCCATCCATTCTTCCTTGTCTGGCCTTCAAAGGTCCCTTGGAGAATAGCTTGACCCCCTTCCTCCTCTCTGGTGCAGCCCCTCAAATATTGGAAGATGCTCTCCTGTCTCCCCTGGTCCTTCAGTAGACTATGCCCAGTTCATATTAACATATTAACAGAGTTGGAAGGGACCTTGTAGGTCATCTAGTCCAACCCCTCTGCCCAAGCAGGAGACCCTACACCGATTTCTGACAGATGGCAGTCCAGTTTCTCTTTGAAAGCCTCCAGGGATGAAGCTCCCACAACGTCCAAAGGCAACTTATGTTCCATGAGTTGATGGTTCTCACTGTCAGGAAATTCCTCCTTATTTCCAGATTGAATCTCTCCTTGGTCAGTTTCCATCCATTCTTTCTTCTCTGGCCTTCAGGTGCTTTGGAGAATAGCTTGACCCACTTCCTCCTCTCTGGGGCAACCCCTCAAATATTGGAAGACTATTATGTCACCAGGGGGTTGAACTACAAGACCTCTTGAGGTCCCTTCAAGCCCTAAGATTATGTGACTGCTAAGTTTCATTGCTATCCATCTTGGCTGTTATACATAATTAAGTCTGGTGCTGATAGAGTTGTCCTCAATTTACAACAATTCACTGAGCATCAGCTCGAAGTTTCAATGCACTGAAAAAAGGAACTTACAACTGGACCTCGCACTTACGACCATCATAGCATCCCTACGCTCAGAATGGGAACTGGCAACCCGCATATATTTCTGATAATTTCCACATCCCAGGTTGTGTGATCCCCATTTCAACTTTTCCTTGCAGGAACCAAAAGAATCATTTCCCACAAGCATCCCAAAGGAGCTTTTTTTCAAGAGGCAGCTGGACTTTCTGCTTTTTCTTTGAAGACATTTCGCTTCTCATCTTAGGAGCTTCTTCAGCTCGGACTGAAGCTGAAGAAGCTTCTCGTATGAGAAGCGAAACCTCTTCAAAGAAACCTCCTGTTTGAACATCTGCGTAGTTTTAACACTTTCACATTTTAATTAATGTTCTATTTTTTTTCGTGACTTTCAGAGACCTGCCCAGGGTCACCTTCAAGGGAAGACGAGAGCCATAAAAATTTAATAATAAACAATCAAACATATAAATAAATAGAATTTTGAAAACCTTTTTGGAGAAAGAAACAGAGGCCAAACAAACCCAGAATAGAATAGAATAGAATAGAATAGAATAGAATAGAATAGAATAGAATAGAATAGAATAGAATAGAGGATGGGATGGGATGGGATGGGATAGGATAGGGTAGAATAGGATAGAAAATAAATAGGAATAGAATAGAATAGAATAGAATAGAATAGAATAGAATAGAGAATGGGATGGGATGGGATAGGATAGGGTAGAATAGGATAGAAAATAAATAGGAATAGAATAGAATAGAATAGAATAGAATAGAATAGAATAGAGAATGGAATGGGATAGGATAGGATAAGATAGGATAGGATAGGATAGAATAATAAGAGTTGGGAGGGACCTTGGAGGTCTTCTAGTCCAACCCCCTACCTAGGCTGGAAACCCTACACCACTTCAGACAAATGGTTATCTAATCTCTTCTTAAAAACTTCCAGTTGGAGCATTCACAATTTCCGGAGAATATATTCAGGGTTTGGGTTTTTTTTAGACAACTTGGCAGCAAGAACACCATAATTGCAGATCCTTATTTTATTTTTTTTCTAAGCAGAAACCTATTTAATTATGTTTTCCCACACTCGGATGGGCACCATTGACCCAGGAAAGCCCAAGGCCAGGCAGTTTAATGGGCTGAGCTCTTAGCTCCGTGTGAGGCCTGCCCTTCGGGAGCCAAATAAACATGTCACAAAGTCAAAGAATGGATGAGAAACAGGAGGAGTTTTCAGTAGCAGGATTCATTAGTTAAGAAAAGCATTTTTCTCCGCTCTGCTCTACAGGAAGCCCTCGAGTTACGACCATAATTGAGCCTGCTAACTATGGGACGCGGTGGCTCAGTGGCTAAGACGGTGAGCTTGTCGATCAGAAAGGCCGGCAGTTCAGCGGTTTGAATCCCCAGAGCCGCATAATGGAGTGAGCTCCCGTGACTTGTCCCAGCTTCTGACAACTTGGCAGTTCGAAAGCAGGTTAAAAATGCAAGTAGAAAAATAGGAACCACCTTTGGTGGGAAGGGAACAGCGTTCCGTGCGCCTTCGGCATTGAGTCATGCCAGCCAAGTGACCACGGAGACGTCTTCGGACAGCGCTGGCTCTTCGGCTTTGAAACGGAGATGAGCACCGCCCCCTAGAGTCAGGAACCACTAGTACAGATGTGCAAGGGGGGAACCTTTACCTTCAACTATGGTCATAGGTAAATTGTGACCATCATAAAACTGGTCATATTGCTTTTATGAGCTTTTTTACAGTGGTCATTAAGGGAATGCAACAGTCGTAAAGCGAATGACGTGGTCGTTATGGGGAGCCATTGTTCGGGAGAGGTGGGGTCTTGAATTCTGGACAAATGGCCCTCCCCTAGTTGACAGACAGATAGTCCTTGACTTATAACTGTTTCGTGACTGTTCAAAGTCACTACAAGGACAGTGAAAGAAGCAACTTATGACCATTTTTTCATACTTACAACCCGAATAACAGAGTTGGAAGGGACCTTGTAGGTCATCTAGTCCAACCCCGCTCCCCAACCATTGCAGCATTGATCAAAATCCCAACAACAACGGACTCGTAATTATGACGGTTGCAACATCCCAGGTTCAGGCGATCCCTTTTGGCAGCCTTCCAACGAGCCAAGTCAATGGGGGAAGCCAGATTCACTTAACGACTGTGTTCCCAACCTAACAGACTGTGGTGACTCACTTAAGGACTCTGACGAGAAAGGTCGTAACACAGGGTGAAACTGATCTAGGAATATCAGAAGTGTCACCTAGGAATGGAAATTTTGGACTTGACTGTGGCCGTTAAGTCGAGGACTGTTGCCAACCTTCATTGTCCAGGACAAGAGCCAGGAATTTGCAGAGGCCGTTCCGAGGTTGCCTCTGACGCCAATGCAGAGCAAAGGGCTGCGCATAAGACATATTCTGCACATGCTTTCCATGCCTTTTCTATTTTTCTCAGAAGGGACTGAGATGCTCTTAAAGAACAAAAGGGGGGGGGGAGCAGAAAAATCCACCAACATACCATTCAACAAAACCTCTCAGCCACCGGGGCTCAAACCCTCCTCTCTAAATATGAAATAAACACGGAGATTTTCAGGACTTTAACTGCTATGTGGGCTCCGTTAATCCTGAGCTCGTAGAATCCCGCATACTGGCTCGTGATTTAAATAACCACTCAACGCATCATCCTTGACTAGCGTCAAGGAGTGGACAGCCGTAATTTATTGGCTTGTTGTGTTCCACGATTCTCCCTTTCACAGCAACGGAAGCTATTGTGTGTACAAAGGTCAGTTTGCTAGGAGTAACCTAATAGTAGCAGCTTCTCGCATGCACAGGCATTGCAGACAAATCCCTTGTCGGTGTGGTTGTTGCATCCATAGGATTCCTTCTCAATCCCTTCAGTAAATAAGTATTTTAGAGCAGGGTTTCTCAACTTTGACCACTTGAAGATGGGTGGAGTTCAACTCCCAGAATTCCCTAGCCAGCAAGAATTCTGGGAGTTGAAGTCCACCCAACTTCAAGTGGTCAAGGTTGAAAAACACCCTTCCTGAATTCCGAAAGTTGAAATCTACCCATCCATAAAGTCCATCCACATTGACTTCTGGGAGTTGAAGGCCACCCATTCATGAAGTCCATCCACATTGACTTCTGGGAGTTGAAGACTCATCCATGATCTCCATCAACATTGACTTCTGGGAGTTGAAGGCCACCTATCCATGAAGTCCATCCACATTGACTTCTGGGAGTTGAAGGCCACCGATCTTGAAGGAGTCAAGCTTGAGAAACACCTTTCCAGGATTCTGGACATTGAAGTCCACCCATCCATGAAGTTCACTCACACTGGCTGAGTGTTGATGGCTTTATGTTTCCAGTGTCGGATGACCTTGAGATGTTGGGGGAAAGTGAGTGTTTTTGGGAAGCTTCTAAGGACTGAAAAGTTGGAAGACTGATCTTATTTATTAACCACACTCAAAATGGTTTTTCATAGAAGATAGAATCACAGGGCTGGAAGAGACCTTAGAGGTCTTCTAGTCCAACCCTCTGGCTCAAGGCTGGAGACCTCATACCATCTCTGTCAAATGGTTGTCCAATCTCTTCTTAAGCAACCTCCAGTGATGGAGCATTCACAACTTCAGGAGGCAAGTTGTTCCGTTGGTTAATTGTTCTCACGGTCAGGAAATTCCCTCTTTCCTCTACATTGGATTCCAAAATACACAACTGAAATGAGTCCATTGTAATTTATCGATCAATGTTAACAACATTCAGACAATGCAAGCTTGGGTTTGAGGAATAGAATAGGAATAGGAATAGGAATAGGAATAGGAATAGGAATAGAATAGAATAGGCAGGGGGTTGGGCTAGAAGACCTCCAAGGTCCCTTCCAACTCTGCTATTGTATTGTATTTTTGTCTTCATACAATGTCTTATTTTCAGAATAGAAATAGAAGTAGAAGTAAGTAGAATAGAATGGAATGGAATGGAATAGAAATAGAAATAATAGAAATAATAGAAATAATAGAAATAATAGAAATAATAGAAATAATAGAAATAGCAATAGAGTAGAGTAGAGTAGAAATAGAAATAGAAATAGAAATAATAGAAAGAGTAGAAATAGAAATAAAAATAGAGTAAAGTAGAATAGAATAGAATTAGAAATAGAAGTATAGTATAGTATAGTAGAATAGAATTCATAATAGAATAGAATAGAATAGAATAGAATAGAATAGAATAGAATAGAATAGAATAGAATAGAATAGAATAGAATAGAATAGAATAGGCAGGGGGTTGGGCTAGAAGACCTCCAAGGTCCCTTCCAACTCTGCTATTGTATTGTATTTTTGTCTTCATACAATGTCTTATTTTCAGAATAGAAATAGAAGTAGAAGTAAGTAGAATAGAATGGAATGGAATGGAATAGAAATAGAAATAGAAATAATAGAAATAGAAAGAGTAGAAATAGAAATAAAAATAAAAATAGAGTATAGTAGAATAGAATAGAAATTGAAGTTGAGTAGAGTAGAATAGAATTCATAATAGAATAGAATAGGAATAGAATAGAATAGAATTGTTTATTGGCCAAGTGTGATTGGACACATAAGGAATTTGTCTTTGGTGCATAAGCTCTCAGTGACATAAGGAGAATAAAATATATTCATCAAGAATCAAAAGATGCAACACTGAGTGATAGTCAAGGTTACTAATAAGCTATCAAATCGTACTAGGAAACAAACAAGTTTTTGCTTACTCTTATAATGTGTTTATTATTTATCTAGTATTCTGGGTTGTCCTGCCAGAGGACGGTAGGTTGGTTGCCTTTGGAGGAAAATGTGGATGTGGCCACCTCTGCCATCCTTCAAGGACAGCGTTTTGACCCCACTTTTCAGGGAGAACTTTAATTGTGCATATAATGGGTGTTGCTCTCCCTGTGAACCGAGGAACCGGGACAATCTACTGTTTTATAGATCGAGGAAACATGTGCTCAGCTGGGCCCATAAAATGGCGGCTGTCGCTGGATACCTGCATCTCGTGTGACCCTTGGCGTTTTTCCATGAAGAACTTGGCAGCAAGTCCGACTTGCAATAAATGTTTATATTCTAGCCTCAAGTCCCCTCATAAACCTGCCTGCCTGGGGCTTCGGCAGAGTCTGCTGCCGCTTAGCAGCCCCCCCCTCAGCCCCCCCCCCCGAGGAAGACTAGGAGGCTGTTAGCGGTTCAGCTCTGTGGAGAGGAAGAAGGAGCAGTTTAGGTGAGGGGTTTCAAGAGAATGGGAAATTGGTACGGTTTGCCATAGACTTTACAATGTTATTGTGGCATTAAATATTATGCAGAGGAAAGGGAGGGAGGGAGGAGAGAGAGAAAGAAAGGATAACAGATTAACAGAGTTGGAAGGGACCTTAAGAGGAGGGAGGGATGGAGGGAGGGAGGGAGACTAGTGAAACACCTTGCCTCCAGAAGTTGTGGGTGCTTCATTGCTGGAGGTTTTTAGGAAGAGATTGGACAGACATTTGTCCTGAATGACAAAGTGTCTCCTGCTTGGGTTGGACTAGAAGACCTTAAAGGTCCCTTCCAAGTCTGTTATTTTAGAAAGAAAGAAAGAAAGAAAGAAAGAAAGAAAGAAAGAAAGAAAGAAAGAAAGAAAGAAAGAAAGAAAGAGGCAGAGAGGGAGAGAGGAAGAGGAGGGAGGGAGGGAGGGAGGGAGGGAAGATAAAAAGGAAGGAAGGAAGGAAGAAAGAAAGAGAGAGGGAGGGAGGGAAAAAAGAGAAAGAAAGAAAGAAAAAGAAAGAAAGAAAGAAAGAAAGAAAGAAAGAAAGAAAGAAAGAAAGAAAGAAAGAAAGAAAGAAAGAGGCAGGGAGGGAGGGAGGGAAGATAAAAAGGAAGGAAGGAAGGAAGAAAGAAAGAGAGAGGGAGGGAGGGAGGGAAAAAAGAGAAAGAAAGAAAGAAAGAAAGAAAGAAAGAAAGAAAGAAAGAAAGAAAGAAAGAAAGAAAAAAGGGAAGGAGGGAAGAAAGAGAGAGAAAGAAAGAAAGAAAGAAAGAAAGAAAGAAAGAAAGAAAGAAAGAAAGAAAGAAAGAAAGAGAAAATGGGCCAAAGGTTGCTCTCAGCTGTTTGCAGGGATTTTGTCCTCCAGGCGGGCCATTTGGGCAAAA
Organism: Natrix natrix natrix; assembly: GCA_029891615.1. NCBI lineage: Eukaryota > Metazoa > Chordata > Lepidosauria > Squamata > Natricidae > Natrix > Natrix natrix. The sequence continues at coordinate 350,838 of JAKRSK010006520.1, read as the reverse complement.
GGTCAGCCATTGTTCTTTCCAGCAACTTTCCATAGGAGGCTCCCTCCCTCCTTCCTTCCTCCCTCCCTCCCTCCCCATCTGGGACCTTTTCCTCTCCTGGGGAGGGAGAACCCATTTTTTCCATCTCCGATTCCAGCCTGAATTTTCCTGCTTTAGAGCCACGGAAATGGAGCCCCCGTTCCCCTTATGACCATCAGCTACAAATCCCGCCTGCCCTCTTGTTGAGGGGTCTGCATTTGGGGGGGGACGCTTGCCCCCTCCCCGAATGTCTACGCTTATTGTGGCTGTGATGTTGTTTTATGGACCCCTTGGGTCTGTAAACAAGGAGGTCAGGACACAATTAGCCTGCCAGAAAAATGCAGTCCCCATTTCCTTCGGAGGATCCTCCCAACGTGGCTCCCTTCCACGCAGACCAGAGATCTCCAAACATGGAAATGTTAAGATGGGAGGACTTCAGCTCCCAGAATTCCCCAGCCAGCATGTTTTAACAGATTAACAGAGTTGGAAGGGACCTTGTCGGTCATTTAGTCCATCCTCCCACCCAAGCAGGAGACCCTCCATTATTCCTCATCTGGCCTTCAGGTGCTTTGGAGAATAGGTTGACCATCTTCCTTCTCTCTGTGGCAGCCCCTCAAATATTGGAAGACTACTATCCTGTCTCCCCTGGTCCCTCTCTTCCCTAGACTAGCCAGGCCCAGTTCCTGCAACCATTCATTGGATGTTGTAGCCTCCAGGCAAATGATAATCTTAGATAGATTCAGATTAACAGAGCTGGAAGGGACCCTGGAGGTCATGTAGTCCAACCCCCCGCCCAAGTAGGAGATCATTCACCATTTCTGACAGAGGGCAGTCCAGTCTCTTCTTGAAAGCCTCCAGGGATGAAGCTCCCACATCTTCCGAAGGCAACTTCTGTTCCATGGATTGATTTTTCTCACTTGTCAGGAAATTCCTCCTTATTTCCAGGTTGAATCTCTCCTTGCTCAGTTTCCATCCATTCTTCCTTCTCTGGCCTTGGAGAATAGTTTGACCCCATAACTCCTCTGTGTGGCAGTCCCCCAAATATCGGAAGGTTGCTCTCTTATCTCCTCTTCCCTAGACTAGCTATGCCCAGTTCCTGCAACCGTTTATCGTATATTTTAGCCTCCAGCGAACTGATAGTAAAAAAAATGCTTAACAAAGTAAGAAAATGGTTTTTTTTTTTTTTACTTTTTTAGCATTTGGGGTCCCAGGAGGCTTCCCTGAGGCCTGATAGGCCAAATCAGGGTGGGGGAGGGGTGGTGCAAAAGAGAGAGAGAGAGAGAGAGAGAGAGAGAGAGAGAGAGAGAGAGAGAAAGAAAGAAAGAAAGAAAGAAAGAAAGAAAGAAAGAAAGAAAGAAAGAAAGAAAGAAGAAAGAGAGAGGAATGGGAGAAAATATGAGAGGGAAGGGAGAAAGAAAAAAATAAGGGAGGGAAGGAGGAAAAGAAAGGAAGGAAGGGAGGGAGGGAGGGGGAGAAAAAAGGAGAGGAAAGAAAGAAAGAAAGGAAGGAAGGAAGGAAGGAAGGAAGGAAGGAAGGAAGGAAGGAAGGAAGGAAGGAAGGAAGGAAGTTCTGTATCTTAAGCCTATCTTCTGGAGTGTTGACTATTCCTGCCAGCTTGGTGTCATCTGCAAATTTAATGAGTTCCCCATTTATTCCCTCATCCAAATCATTGATGAAGATGTTGAAGAGTCCTGGGCCCATCCATGGAAGTTTTCCCAAGCTCCCTCTAAGTTTATTGAAATTAGCTCTCTTAAAGTCCAAGACTCTAGTTTGACTTTGTTCTACTATTTGTGTTTGGATAATGTTGAATTCCAATATTGCATGGTCACTTGCCCCCAGGGTTCCTGTGGCTTCAACACCTTCTATCATTTCCTCTCTGTTAGGGAGAATTAAGTCCAATATGGCTGATCCCCTTGTTCCCTTCTTTACTTTTTGGAAAACAAAGTTGTCTGCTAGGTTTCTTAAGAACCTGTTGGATCTTCCACTTGGTGCAGAGTTTGTTTCCCAGTTGATGTCAGGGTAGTTAAAATCTCCCATTGCTATTGTGGTGTGCTTCCTACATACCGTACCTTAGTTAGCTGACTAGCAAAAAGTTCATCTACTTCCTCTGCTTGGTTGGGTGGCCTGTAGTATAGATCTATGGCAATGTCATTTCCCCCCCAACCTTTAATATTGACCCAAATGCATTCAAGGTAGTTCTAATCATTGTTGTGCTCTATTTCTGTAGAGACGTAGTTATTTCTTATATATAGTGCAACTCCACCTCCTCTTTTATTTGGTCTATTTCTTTTAAATAATTTAAATCCTTCTAGCTGTATGTTCCATTTGTCTGTTTCATTCCACCAAGTTTCTGTAATGGCAATAATATCGTATCTGCCCTCTTTTACTTGAATTTCTAATTCGCCCTGTTTATTCCTCATACTCTGTGCATTGGTGTCTAGACATTTGAGTCCATTTTGATTACACCCTGTGTTTTCTGTCTACATAACCTGTGTTATGCCTGGCTGCCCCTCTTTTCTTGCCACTTGTGTGATTCATGCACATGGTATGGCAATCACTATTAAATGCTTGGTTTTGCTTTCAAGGTGGCAAATATATACAACATGCCTTCCGCCTCCTATTTTCCCACAACAGCAACCCTGTGAGGTGGGTTGGGGCAAGAGGGAGGGACTGACCTAAAGTCAGGACTAGAACTCCCAGTCTCCTGGTGATTGGCTCAAAGTCACCCAGCTAGAAAATTCATTGTTAAATGAGCGGCTGTTGTTACACATGACATGACAGGAGACCCCCAATTTTATGACCATTTTTGCTGGGGTTGTTAGCAAAACTTCATGCGACTATGATCTGCAACCTCTCCCATTAACGTTGCTTGCGGAAAGCTGGCGGGGAAGGTCACAAATCAGATGAGATTAGATTAACAGAGTTGGAAGGGTCCTTGTAGGTCATCTAGTCCAACCCCCTGCCCGAGCCAGTGCCGGTGATGTGACACACACACACACAAGACGCTGTCAGAATCCCAGCCGCAAATGCGAGACAGTCACTGATCATCTGGACCCCAAACATCAGCTGCAGGGACAGGTGCTAAAGTTACTGTTTAAATGACGTCATAACTTGGAACAGTGGCTGAATGAACAATCATAAGTTAAGGACTAATTGTGTTGCATGCACACAACACGATCAGCTGGTTTGAGGGTGGGCGGGAGGTTAAATTGTCAGCTTTAAGATTGGGGGTGGTGGTGTCGGAAATCATTGCTCACCGGTTGTGTGCAATCGGTGAATCAGCTCATCTGAGACTTAAAACTCAAAATAACTTTATTGTTACTTTGAAATGTTACACTAATCGGCAGACACTCAAATGAAATTTCGTTGCATCACAGCTCTCACCACCTCCAATATACACTGCATAAACATAAACATAACAAGATAAATAAATGAGTAAATAAATAAATACATGCATACATACTTACATAGATACATACAGTTACGCACACAATTATGCATGTACCCACGTATATTATTGATGCCTGATAGGTCAGCCGAGGATTCAAATCCAGAAAAGGAATTAACTTCAGTTAAGTGTGTATATACGCACACAGCCAATGAGCAACGGGCCAGGGATAGAGGTGACTGTGCTGATTCCCCCCCCCCACTGCCCCACTCACCCTAGTCCCATCTCTCTCCAACATCTGCAGCTGCCCCTGCTTCTCAACCTTCCCTTCAACTCAAGACCAGAGGGGGAAGAACGCTACTACAAGGAGCATTTCCCACCATTAGGAAGAAGTCCTGAATTCTCCAGCTGGCTTGCTTTACGTTGGGTGGACTTCAACTCCCAGAATTCCCCATCCAGCCTGTTTTAAGATGGGTGGACTTTAATGTTTGGAATTCCCCAGCCAGCACGAGAAGAGAGAAGAGAAGAGAAGAGAAGAGAAGAGAAGAGAAGAGAAGAGAAGAGAAAAATAGAATATAGAAGAGGAGAGAAGAGATGAAATAGAAGAGAAGAAGAGGAGAAAAAATAGAATAGACTCAAAGAGAAGAAAAATAGAATATACTAAGAAAGAAGAGAAGAAATAGAAGAGAAGAGAAAAAATAGAAGGGAAGAGAAGAAGAGGAGAAAAAATAGAATAGACTCGAAGAGAGAGAAGAAAAATAGACTAGAAGAGGAGAGAAGAGGAGAGAAGATATAGAAGGTGTTGAAGCCACAGTAACCCTGGAGGCAATTGACCATGCAATATTGGAATTCAATATTATGCTAGAGTCTTGGACTTTAAGAGAGCTAATTTCAATAAACTTAGAGGGAGCTTGGGAAAAATTCCATGGATGAGAATCCTCAAGGGGAAAACAACTCAAGAAGCTTGGGAAATTTTGAAAAATGAGATTACAAAAGCCCAGTCCAGCACAATACCAATGAAGAAGAAAAATATCAGCTCCCAAAAGAAACCAGCATGGCTGCATAAAGAACTCTCTGACAAATTGAAAGACAAAAAAGATAAGTATAAAAAGTGGAAAGTGGGGGACATAACTAAGGCAGAATATCAGCAAATAGCCCGAGCATGTAAAGATGAAGTGAGGAAAGCTAAGGCTCACAATGAAGAAAGGCTTGCCACAAAAGTAAAAAATAACAAAAAAAGCTTCTTCCAACATGTTAAAAACAAGAAAAAGGTTAAGGAAACAATTGGTCCATTACTGGGAGAAAGTGGCAAGAAGTTGACAAGCAACAGGAAGAAAGCAGAACTATTTAACTCATGTTTTGCATCTGTCTTTACACAAAGGGATAAAACAGTCCAACCTATCAAAAACAGCACCACAAAAATTAGGAACACAAGTTGAAATAGGGAAGAAAATGGTAAGTGAGCACCTGTCTACCCTAGACCAGTTCAAATCACCAGATGGATTACACCCCAGGGTTCTGAAGGAACTGGCAGATGAGATCTCAGAACCACTGAATTACATCTTTCAGAGATCCTGGAGCACCAGGGAACTACCAGAGGACTGGAAAAGAGCTGATGTGGTTCCCATCTTCAAAAAAGGGGGAAAAAACAGATCCAGGAAACTACAGACCTATCAGCCTGACCTCAATACCAGGAAAGATTCTGGAAAAGATAATCAAGCAACAAATTAGCGAACACCTAGAAGCAAACAAAGTAATAGCCAAAAGCCAACATGGGTTTGTCAAAAACAGATCATGCCAGACTATTTTATTGCATTCTTAGGGGGATCAGAGGAATGCCATCGATATAGATTACTTGGACTTCAGTAAGGCATTTGATAAGGAACCTACTACTAGATAAAGTAGAAGAATGTGGGTTTGTCTAACCCACATTCTTCTACTTTATCTAGTAGTAGGTTCCTTATCACCACCAGATGGATTCGTAACTGGCTGACCAACCGCACTCAATGTGGAGTCCTCAATGGAAATGCGTCTACATGGAGGGAAGTATGCAGTGGAGTACCCCAAGGCTCTGTTTTAGGCCCAGTACTCTTCAACATCTTCATCAATGATTTGGCTGAGGGAATAAATGGGGAACTCATCAAATTTGCAGATGACACCAAGCTGGCAGGAATAGCCAACACTCTAGAAGACAGGCTGAAGATACAGAAGGATCTTGACAAACTTGAACATTGGGCACTATCTAATAAAATGAAATTCAATGGTGAAAAGAGTAAGGTTCTACATTTAGGCAACAAAAACGAAATGCACAGGTACAGTATAGGTGGGACCTTGCTCAATAGTATTAACTGTGAAAGGGATCTTGGAGTCCTAGTGGACAACCATTTAAATAGGAGCCAGCCGTGTGCAGCAGCTGCCAAAAAAGCCAACACAGTTCTAGGCTGCATCAACAGAGGGATAGAATCAAGATCACGTGAAGTGTTAATACCACTTTATAAGGCCTCGGTAAGGCCACACTTGGAATATTTGCATTCAGTTTTGGTCGCCACGATGTAGAAAAGATGTAGAGACTCTAGAAAGAGTGCAGAGAAGAGCAACAAAAAGGATTAGGGGACTGGAGGCTAAAACATATGAAGAACAGTTTCAGGAACTGGGTATGTCTATTTAATAGAAAGAAGGACTAGGGGAGACATGATAGCAGTCTTCCAATATCTCAGGGGCTGCCCCAAAAGAAGAGGGAGTCAAGCTATTCTCCAAAGCACCTGAGGGCAGAACAAGAAGCAATGAGTGGAAACTAATCAAGGAGAGAAGCAACTTAGAACTGAGGAGAAATTTCCTGGCAGTTAGAACAATTAATCAGTGGAACAGAAGTTGCCTCCAGAAGTTGTGAATGCCCCAACACTGGAAGTCTTTAAGAAGATGTTGGATAGCCATTTGTCTGAAGTGGTATAAGGTTTCCTGCCTAGGCAGGGGGTTGGACTAGAAGACCTCCAAGGTCCCTTCCAACTCTGCTATTGTATTGTATTGTATTGTAAATTCTTTGGGAAGTTTACAACCAGCGCCTGAAGGCCAGAGGAGAGCCATTCCTATCCCTTGGGGAGATTTTGGATTCCAGTTGTGGGGGGGGAGGAAATATCCTTATCTTCTATATACAGATACAGATGAACAGAGTTGGAAGGGACCTTGGGGGTCATCTAGTCCAACCCCCCCGCCCAAGCAGGGGACCCTATACCATTTCTGACAGAGGGCAACCCAGTCTCTTCTTGAAAGGCTTCAGGGATGAAGCTCCTACAACTTCTGAGGCAACTTCTGTTCTTTACAGATTAACAGAGTTGGAAGGAACCTTGGGGGTCATCTAGTCCAACCGCCCCGCCCAAGGGGACCCTATACCATATCCATATCCTTATTTAAAGGGGGGGATTTTTTGGACATATCTCCTTGCTTTTCTTTTCCTTTGTAAAAAATCTTTGGTTTGAAAGTCAGAGGATCAGAGCCATAGGCCAGTTTTCCTCACCCTAATGGCGACTTTTAAGAGACGCGGCCTATGCTGGCTGGGGAATCCTGGGAGTTGAAGTCCGCATCTCTTCAAAGCTGCCAAGGTTGAGGGCCGCCGCCCTGAGTCCCTTTGTGGAGAGGGTGCGGCCTATAAATTGAATTAATAAATAAATAAAATAAATAGATTTCTCCAGCATGAAGTGACGACACCTGGCCCATTGAACAATCCTGAAAGGGTGGAGGGTGCTTTCCTTAAACGACTTCTAGAACGCAGAAGACACACTGACCAGAGTTGCGAGGGACCTTGGAGGTCATCTAGTCCAACCCCCTGCTGAGCAGGAGTCCCAGAGGGTCTTCTCCGCCACCCTCTGCCCTTCTTAGGGGTGGCACAGAAGCCCTGGTGCTGAGCCAAAGCAGGAGACCAGGCTGCCCAGAACTGGTGTGTGTGTTGTGTGTGTGTGTGTGTGTGTGTGCAATTACTAGGAAAGGAGAGTGTAACAGAACCACACACGACACTTTCTCTCCGCCTTCTTCATCGGGTGCCAAGATGCCTTTGGGTGAAGCGGCCAAGCGCCAGCTGGCTCCAGCCAAGGGGAGCCCTCCTGATTGGCGGAGAGGAGCAGAGGGTGGCAGGGATTGGTGCAGCTCCCGTTGCATGTGGGAATCCACAGCTCAGCTGCATGCGCGGCTGGGGAAGGAAATGTTCCCGGGTACCAAGAAGGAGAAAACATCATCCAGCAACACCCGGGCTTTCTGGAGCTCAAAGGAGTGGAGCCCCCCCTCTACCCTAGGCTGGGGTGGGGAGGGGGGGGGCTGCAGGGCCAGGTATCTGGTTGCAAGAGATCTCTTTAGTTGAGTCCTTTTGAAGATCCTTTCTTTGGTTATAAGTTTTACCAAGGGGATTAAAAACAAACGCAGACTAATAAAAAGGAAAAAACAGAAGAAAGAAGTAAAGAAAGAAAGAAAGAAAGAAAGAAAGAAAGAAAGAAAGAAAGAAAGAAAGAGGGAGGGGGAGGGAGGGAAAGAAGGAAGGAAGGAAGGAAGGAAGAAAGAGGGAGAGAAAGAAAGGGAAGGAAGGAAGGAAAGAGAAAGGAAAGAAAGGAGGGAGGGAGGAAAGACAGAAAGGGAGGGAAGGAAGGAAGGAAAGAGAAAGGAAGGAAAGGAGGGAGGGAGGAAATAAAGAAAAGGAGAGAGGGAAAGGAAGAAGGAAAGAGAAAGGGAGGGAGGGAGGGAAGGAAAGAAGGGAGGGAGGGAGGAAAGGAAGGAAGGGACGAAGAAAGATAGAAAGAGGGAGGGAGGGCAGGAGGAAGGGAGAAAGGAAGAATGAAAGGAGGGGGAAAGAAAGGGAAGGGGGAAGGAAGGGAGGGAAGAAACAACAAAGAAAGAAAGAGGAAGGAAGATAAAGGAGGTTAGGTTAGATTGGGGAAAGGAAGGAAGGAACAGAGGAAAGGAGAGAGGAAAGAAGGAAAAAAGAGAGATGGTGGTAGAAAAAGAAGGAAAGCAAAAGTCTTGAAAGAAATAATAAAAATAAATAGAAAGGAGCAGCTTCCAATTTCCAGTGCAGTAAATATAAGCAGCATTACAAGGTTACCTCTTACTACAATTACCAAAAAATATTATATTTATTTTAGCATTGAGCCTGGAATTAGTCTGAAGTCCTGGATGCAGGTGGCCAGAATCAATTTTTGGAGCGGATCAGCGAAGGCCACGGTCGTTAAGCGAGACTGTTTCCCCCAATGGGCTTTTTTGGGTGGGCTGTAGATTAGAAGTAAACAGCCGAAAACCATTCAAAAAACCCCGCAAATCAGGGTCACATGACTGAGGGAATGCTGCAAAAAGCCCTCAATGGGATCCAGTCCCCAAGTGTCAGTCACAACCCCTTGGAACTTTGAAAACCGATCCCAAGTAGCCCTGGGGAAGTCTGGTAACCTTGAAAGGTCCCTAAGCAACCGGTCATTAAGCGAGGACTAGTGTGTGTAAAGCATTCCTCATTCTGTCCTTTTCCTTCAAGCCCCTCTCTCATTTTTGAGGGACCCATTTGACCCCTCAGCTGCTCTGGCCTTTCTTCCAGGCCTGGGCGGATCACGATTTGCCTACACAATTATAATTTAGTTATCTGCAATGTGGAAAAAAAAACACGTGGGGAGAGGCCAAGCTGTTCCAGATGTGAGATTCCTAAGGTAGTCCTCGACGTATGACCACAAGTGAGCCCAACATTTCTGTTGCTAAGGGAGACACTTGTTAAGTGAGTTTTGCTCCCGTTTTACGACCTTTCTTCCCACCGTTGTTAAGTGAATCACTGCGGTTGTTAAAGTTAGGAACATGGTTGTTAAGGGAACCTGGTTTTAAACATGTGACCTTGGGGACGCACGGTCGTTGCAAACCGGTTCAGACTTGAAAGTGTGAAATGAATGTTGTACACTATTTCTACTTTTTTTCTCAGTGCTCTTCTATATTCTGTATATTGTATATATTAGGTTCTTGGTTCTATTCTATTCCTACTTTTCTATTCTATTCTATTTTCTATTCTATTCTATTCCTATTTTCATTTCTATTCTATTTTCTATTCCATTCCTATTTTCTATTCTTTTTCTATTCTATTCTATTTTCACTTCTATCTATTTTCATTTCTATTCCTATTTTCATTTCTATTCTATTTTCTATTCTTTATTGATCGAGTGATTGATTGATAAGCCCTTGGGTCATATCAAAGTGCAGAGTTCCAGAAACAAACTATTACTAAAATTTGATAAAAGCAATTTAAAACAGAACTGGATAAAATACCATTTAAAACGGAACTGGAATAAAATACAGTCTAAAATGAAATTGGAATAGAATACAATAATTTGAAATGAATGAAAACCAAGCTACATATGATGTAAAATAGATTATGGAGAAGGAGAGAATGTAATCGGGAAGATCCAGACAACACTTTGTTTCCCTAATATGTGTGTAAAGTTGTTTTAAAAATAAAAAAAGCTTTGAACTGAAAAAAAATACTTTGAGCTAGATAAATTATGTTAAAAATTATATTTCAACACTTTGTTTCTATAATATTTGTCAAGTTGTATTAAAAAGAAAAAAAATTGAACTGCATTTTTTTGGATACAGATAAAACGTGATATAAATTATATCTCAACATTTTGTTTCCATAATGTGTAAAGCTGTACTAAAAATTAAAAAAAATGAACTGAAAAAAAAATAAGATACAGATAAATTATGATAAAAATTTTATTTTAACACTTTGTTTCTATAATATGTGTAAAGTTGTATTTAATTTTTTTTTAAATTGGACTGAAAAAAAAATTGAGATACAGATAAATTATGATAAAAATTTTATTTTAACACTTTGTTTCTATAATATGTGTAAAGTTGTATTAATTTTTTTAAATTGGACTGAAAAAAAAATTGAGATACAGATAAATTATGATAAAATTTATTTTAACACTTTGTTTCTATAATATGTGTAAAGTTGTATTTAATTTTTTTTTAAATTGGACTGAAAAAAAATTGAGATACAGATAAAACGTGATATAAATTATATTTCAACACTTTGTTTCCATAATATGTGTAAAGTTGTATTAGAAATAAAAACAAAAACTTTGAACTGAAAAAAAATAATAATTTGAGAGACAGATAAAATATGATTAAAAAATAAGATTACGGGGTCACCCCTGCACCCAATAGATCCCAATCTCCCAAATAAAGCCAAGCCCCAATGACTCAGCCTCAAAAGAGATCCCTTCGTGGGATCTACCGCTTGCAATGGTTCTCTAAGCTAGAGAAAAATCCACAGTTCGCTCGCTTTCCAAAGAAGGCGCCTAGAAAAACCCAGGCGCCCTTGCCGCCGTGAGTCACCCGAGCGAGGCGGAGCAGCCGGGACTGGCTGCTCAGCCGGGGGAAGCGCGGGCGGGGATCAGGCGGAGGACGCGTGCCGGCCGAGTGCCCAAACGCTCCGGCCAATCGCGTGCCGCGTGATCCCTGCGCCCGACCAATCAGAGGCCGCCTTGCCCAGCATCCTCCAAGCGTGGCCAAGGCTCAGCCGCCTGCGGGGAGCGCCCGGGAGGGATTGCCGTGCTTGCAAAAGGAGGATCCCTTTCCTGTCCTCCTCCTCCTCCCCCGCTTCTGTCTTTTTTTTGGGGGGGGAGGAGAGGGGGGGCTTTATTTGCAAGGAGGGGAAATAGGAAACTTTTGCAAATGGCATCTCCCCCTTGCAATGAGGGATCCCTGGATCGTTCGGGTGGGGCAGCAGCTTCATTTTCAGGGTGCCTATTCTTGGGGACGCCCCCACTTTGCCCCCCCACCTTAAAATGGACCCCGTGTGATTTAATGCAGTTTCCCAGCCAGAATTCCCCAGCCAGCATCCTTTAAGGGAGAAATTAACAGAGCTGGAGGGGACCTTGGAGGTCATCTAGTCCAACCCCCTTGCCCAAGCAGGAGACCCGATGCCTTTTCTGACAAATGGCTGTCCAGTGTCTTCTTAAAATCTTCCAGTGGCATTTTTTTTTTTTTGGCATTTCAATTCCCAGAATTCCCCAGCCAGCGTTATTTTAAGAGGGGTGGACTTCAACACCCAAACAGAAAGGAGGAAGGGGATCAAGCTATTCTCCAAAGCCCCTGAAGGCCAGACGAGGAAGAATGGATGGAAACTGACCAAGGAGAGATTCAACCTGGAAATAAGGAGGAATTTCCTGACGGGGAGAACCATCAACCCATGGAACAGAAGTTGCCTTCGGAAGTTGTGGGAGCTTCATCCCTGGAGGCTTTCAAAAAGAGACTGGACTGTCCTCGGTCAGAAATGGTGGAGGGTCTCCCACTTGGGCCGGGGGTTGGACTAGATGACCTCCAAGGTCCCTTCCAACTCTGCTATTGTGTCATGCTGTTATTTTGTTGTTCTGTTCCTCTGTTATTTTCTGTCAGTCTTTTACTCTTTCATTTTATTATTCTTTCTGATGCCGCTTGGATGGGGGGTTGGACTAGATGACCTACAAGGTCCCTTCCAACTCTGCTTATTCTGAAGGTGAATACTCTGAAGAATTCATGGGGGGGGGGCAGGGAATACTGGGAGTTGAAGTCCACCCAGAAAGGCTGGTCTGAAGGGAAAAGACTGAAATCTTTTTATTATAATAAATAATAATAATAAATTTGGATTTATTAGCCGCTCCCTTTCCAAGTAGGACTCGGGGCGGCGTACAATGGAGCATATAACATAAAATACATAACAACACCAAACGTACATACATACACAACACATATACATATACACGGAGGAGGAAACAAATTACATCAATAGACAGTTAAAAATCTACTTTAAAATACCCCAATTGTAAAAACCCAATAAAATTAATATTTAAGAACAATTTAAAAAACAGTTTGGAGGAATGGGAAAATTACGATTGCGATTGAGCCAGGCCGGATAATTGAAAGAGGTGGGTCTTCAGCTGTACACGGAAGGAGCGGAGATCGGAAGTAATCCTGATGTCACGGGGGAGGTCATTCCATAGGGCTGGGCCCATCACAGAGAAGGCTCTGCTCCTGGGTGTCGCCCCCCGACACTGTTTGGCGGACGGCACCCGGAGAAGTCCCTCTCTGTGTGAGCGAATTGGTCGTAGGGATGTGTGGGGCAGGATGCGATCCTGCATATAACTAGGCCCTGTGCCATGGAGCGCTTTAAAGATCATAATCAAAACCTTGAAACGCACTCGGTAGACCACAGGCAGCCAGTGCAGCTCGCGCAGGAGAGGTGTTACAGGGGAGTATCTGGTCCTCCCCATAATCACCCGCGCGGCCGCGTTCTGGACCAACTGTAGTCTCCGAGTGCATCTCAAGGGAAGCCCCATGTAGAGAGCATTGCAGTAATCCAGGCGAGACGTCACTAGCGCATGGGTGACTGTGCGTAGGGCATCCCGGTCCAATAAGGGGCGCAATTGGCGCATCAGGCGAACCTGATGGAACGCCCCCCTTGCCACGGCTGTTACATGGTTATCCATGGACAGCCGGGTATCCAGGAGGACGCCCAAATTGCGCACCTGTTCCATGGGGGCTAGTTGGACGCCCCCGATGGCCAGAGATGGAAGCACCTGGTTGAACCGGGAGGCCGGAAGCCACAGCCACTCCGTCTTGGAAGGGTTGAGTTTTATTGACTTTGTGCTAAAGGAAGAAAGGAGGGAAACAATTGTTAGAAGAATTTACTTGGTCTGATTTTCCCAGCCGGGTCATAAATAAATGGCCGTTTGCTTAGAACAGGGGTGTTCAAACTTGGCAACTTTAAGACTTGTGGACTTCAACTCCCAGAATTCCCCAGCCAGTTGGCTGGGGAATTCTGGGAGTTGAAGTCCACAAGTCTTAAAGTTGCCAAGTTTGAACACCCCTGGCTTAGAAGTAGAGTCATTTATTCATTCGTTCAACCACATACAATGGTCCTCGACTTAACGACCACAATTGAGCCCAACATTTCTGTTCCTAAATGAGACAGTAATGTGAATTTGGCTCCATGTGACAACCTTCCTTGCCACAGTTGTTAAGCGAATCAAGGCAGTTGTTAAGTTAGTCACACGGTTGTTAAGTGAATCCAGCTCCCCCCTTGACTTTGCTTGTCAAAAGGGGGGGGTGTCACATGACCCCCCAGGACTCTGCAACCATCATAAATGTGAGTCAGTGGTCAAAGGTCTGAATTTTGATCACGTGCAGCTTTGAGGTGATTTTTGTCCTGAGCTTTGATCCTGAGGTATAAGTTTAGGTAGTCCTCGACTTACAACAGTTTATTTAGCGACCATTCAAAGTTACAACAGCACCGAAAAAAAAGGCACCTGGCTTACAGCCATTTTTTCACAGTTACGACCGTTGTAGCGTCCCCATGACCGTGTGATCAAAACTCAGGTGCTTGGCAACTGGTCCAGACTTACATCCGTTGCTGTGTCATGTGATCTCTTTTTGCGACCTTCTGACTGTGGGGAAGCCGGGTTTCGTTTAACAACCGGCTTACTCACTTATCGACTGCAGTGGTTCGCTTAACAACCGCGTCATGAAAAGTCGTAAAATGGGGAAAATCTCACTTAGGAAATACGGTGGAGGGTTTCCTGCTTGGGCAGGGGGTTGGACTAGATGACCTAAAAGGTCCCTTCCAACTCTGTCAATCTGTTATCTAACTTAAGGACAGAAATTTCAGGCTCAGTTGTTGAGGACTATCTGTGTCCGAGATACAGGAAGTGTGAAGCCCAGGAAGAAAGCGTGGGGATTATTACCAGGGGGGTCTGGGGTCTCTCCTTATCTTGAGGGGCTTTGAAGGAGCCAGTGAGGGGCTCCTCTAAGTGTTAGGAGTCTTATCTTTATTCTGAGGCTTGCGGGGCCTGCTTAAAGTGAATTTCTTTGAGGGAGGGGGGTATCAAAGGCTTTTCCAGGCTCTTTTAAATGTAAACTCTAATAGGAAGATGGGTGGAAAGAAATGAAAATTAAATGAGGCTTTGAATGGAGGGGAAAACCTGGGTTTGCTATTATTTGTTAAAGAGAAGATCATGGATTACTCTATTTCATTCATATCTCATTCCCGTGGGAAGGGAGGCATATAAACGTAAGAATAAATAAAACATTCATGACTTTATTCTTCCTTCCTTCTTTCTTTTCCTTCTCTCTCCTCCTTTCTTTCTTTCTTTCTCTTTCTTCCTTTCCCCCTTGCTTCCTTCCTTCCTTTTCCTTCTTTCTCCTTCCATCTTCCTTCCTTCCTCTCTTTCTTCCTTTCTCTTCCTCCCTCCCTCCTGTCAGGGGAGAAAATATTCATTGGAAAGTTGCAGGTAATAGGCCTAGGAGTGAGCTCGCAGGCCTTACTGAACCAAAGTTTTAAACTAATATAATTGCAAAATAATATAATATAATATAAAATAATATAATAGTATAGTATAGTATAGTATAAGTAACTAGCATAAATGCAAAACGTACTAGACTAATATTTCCAAATGGGCTGACTTGTGCTGCATTTCCTGCAAAGTTTGTGCTTGATATGGATATATTTAGAGAAGGAAGAGTGAGATGGTGGGAAATGAGGAACTGAAACGTGTCTGAGAACTTCGAATGTACACGGGTGTTTGCAAAGAGTGACGGTCAGTAAGGCAGAACAAGGAAGTAAGTTGTGAAATGCATGCAGAAAAGTATAAAAAGCTTGTCTTGGGATTCAGCTGGATTCAGCTATGACAGTGGACCTTATTGCAATAAGATACTAATTTAAATAATGATATGTTTGCTGTTCATGAAACAATAAACCTCTGATCTTAAAGTAAGATTTATTGCCTGTGCTTGGTAGTGGTTTCCCTTTGTTTATTATATAGGGAAATTTTTATAGCACTCCCTACCTACCCACTTTCTTTCTTTCTTTCTCTTTCTTTCCTTTTTTCTTTTCTCCCTTGCTTCCTTGCTTCTTTTCCTTCTTTCTCCTTCCAACTCTCTTCGTTCCTTCCTTCCTTCCTTCCTTTCTCTTCCTCCCTCCCTCCCTATTTCTTTCTTTCATTCATTCATTCTTTCTTTCTCTTTCTTTCTTTCTCCCTTGCTTCCTCCCTTCTTTTCCTTCTTCCTCTTTCCATCTTCTTCCTTCCTCTCTTTCTTTCCATCTTCCTCCCTCCCTATTTCTTCCTTCCTTCCTTCTTTTTTTCTTTCTCTTGAGTTTAGCCTTTTGTTCTGTATGAAATCCTCAATACGGCTAAAAACATTTTTTGGAAAAAAAAGAAAAGAAATAGCAATCCCAAACTCCTCAGGCGGACATTTGGACATATCTTCCTCTGAGCTCCAGTTACATCTCAGAGGTTAGGAAGTTCTTAAGGGGTCCCACACAGAAATGTCCCCCTTTCTAGGGGAGGCTTCGGATTTCAGCCCGAGGCGTTGAGGTCAGCAAGCTGTCCTGTAGGATTAAGTATCTCTCCTCAGATAACCAAAAGTTATCTTAGCCCATTGAGCACAGATGGTGAAATCTGGAGAGGGGAAGGGGGGGCACCAGCCTTGATGTGGAAATTCCCTGGACCTGCAAGAGGATGTGTGAAAATCCCAGGGCCTCCTCCAGATACAGGCAGCTGTAGGGCCTAGCCCTTTTTTTCTCAACATGAGCAATTTTAAGATGGGTGGACTCCAACTCCCAGAATCCCTGAGCCAGGAGGCTTTAGGATGGGTAGACTCCAACTCCCAGAATTCCCCAGCCAGCCTGTTTTAGGATGGGTGGACTACAACTCCCAGCATTCCCCAGCCACCATGCTTTAAGACGGGTGGACTTCTACTCCCAGGATTCCATGCTGCCTGAGGAATTCTGGGAGTTGAAGACCAGGCATTTTAAAGCCACCCAAAGTGAGAAACACTATTCTACAAAATGAAAATGATGATGGAGAGGAAAGAATCCTTGTCCAATGCCTCAAAGAAGCAAATATTCATTTATTCATTCATTCATTTGATTGATTGATTTCTATAACCGTCTATCTCAGCGAAGGACACTGGGCGGCTCACCCTTCAAAAGCATATATTACAATTAAAACCTTAAGAACATTTTTAAACTAGAAACATTTCCAAACGTGCCTTTCTTTTTCAGGGGAGGAGAAATGATGTCGCCCTTTCTTCTTCTTCTTACATCCAGTAAAATTAAAAGTCTGCTTGGCGTTGAGTTTCCCCTCTTAGCCACCTGGGCCCTTCCGGGTGTGGTTTGTGTGTGTGTGTGTGTGGAAACAATGCATAGGTGGCTTCTCCTGTGTTTTCCCACATTATTGCTTTTAACCCCCTGCTCTGGGGTCTCCCCCTCAGCCCAAAACAGGTCTCAACCCCCTTTGCCACGGGGGAAAAAGATCTCCCACCATTCTAGAGGTTGGAATGATGCGAAGGCATTGCAGACGGGCTGTGGAAATCCAGGCTCCGGTGCGTAACGCATTACACAAGCTTGTCGGTGTGTGTCGACTCTCTGGCATCTGTTGAACAGGCTTAAACAGATCCGTAGAAACCCTTGGTGGCTTCCTTCACCCAGATTGCTAAACTGAGCTTCATTTTAACCTTTCGGCGTCTATCTGCTGGGTTTAAAACTGGATGAGCAAGCCTCGGTTGCTTCCGTAACCAGGTTAAGTGTTTCTCAGCCAAGGCTACGTCTTAACGGTTGTTACTATTGGCAAGGGAGTGCCAAGCCCCACACACACCTTAAACGTACAACAGCTCAGAAATCAACAAGACACACAAAAACTCCACTTTCCCCAACCAGCCAGAAGTAAATTCCATATTCGTCCCTTGAACGATGGGATTGCGTGATAGGTATTACGTGTTAAGATTAAAAGATAGAAATACGAGGTAGACCGTAGCAGATAAATAATATACGAAAACGACTCAAATGTAGTAAAGGCTGTTATACATAGAATATACAGAATATTCTATACAGAATGACAAAAAGTCCCTTCGTGGAGAGGGAGCGGCTAACAAATCTAATAAATAAAATAAATAAAAAAGATATATGAAATAATATAAATGCACGCGCACACACACACATATATAAAGTTATAGTTATAAAAGACTTATTTGTACAGATAAAAGAATCGCAACAAATGTTTTTAAAAAATGTGTTGCAAAGATGCAAAGTTTGTACAAATGAAAAAGTTTTTTTTAAAGCAATGCATTTCCCCCCCGCTTCCCCCCTAAAAGTATTAAGTTCGACTTGTCAACCTTTTGAGGACAGACAAAATAGCACATAACATAAAATCGTAGGGCTGGAAGGGACCTCAGAGATCTTCTAGACCAACCCCCTGCTCAAAACTCTATGGGGGGACGGGACATGACAGCAGTCTTCCAATATTTGAGGGGCTGCCATAAGCAAGAGGGGGGCCACCTGTTCTCCAAAGCACCTGAAGGCAGGACAAGAAGCAATGGGTGCCAATGAATCGAGGAGAGATTCAACCTGGAAATAAGGAGAACTTTCCTGACAGTGAGGACAGTTGACCAGTGGAACAGAAGTTGCCTCCAGAGGTTGTGGGTGCTTCATCACCGGAGGTTTTTAGGAAGACTAGAAGACCTTCGAGGTCCTTTCCAACTCCGTCATTCTGTTATTCTTCTTGAAAACTCCACTGATGGAGCATCACGACTTTCGGCTGTTTCAGTGGTTAATTGCACCTACTGTCAAAAAATGTCTTAGTTCTACGTTGCTTCTCTCCTTGATCAGTTTCCATTTGTTACTTCTCATTCTGCCTTCAGGGGCTTTGGAGAATAGCTGGACCTCCTTCCTCCTCTCTGTGGCAGCCCCTCCAATATTGGGAGATGCTCTCCTGTCTCCCCTGGTCCTTCTCTTCCCTAGACTAGCCAGGCCCAGTTCCTGCAACTGTTCATCATATGTTTTAGTCTCCAGGCTTTTGATCATCTTAGATAGATTCAGATTAACAGAGTTGGAAGGGACCGTGGAGGTCATCTAGTCCAACCCCCTGCCCAAGCAGGAGACCCTACACCATTTCTGACAGAGAGAAGTCCTGTCTCTTCTTGAAAGCCTCCAGGGATGAAGCTCCCACAACTTCCGAAGGCAACTTCTGTTCCATGGGTTGATTGTTCTCCCTGTCAGGAAATTCCTCCTTATTTCCAGGTTGAATCTCTCCTTGGTCAGTTTCCATCCGTTATTCCTCATCTGGTCTTCAGGTGCTTTG
The DNA here is from genome assembly GCA_029891615.1 of Natrix natrix natrix. Lineage (NCBI taxonomy): Eukaryota > Metazoa > Chordata > Lepidosauria > Squamata > Natricidae > Natrix > Natrix natrix. The sequence goes on along the minus strand of JAKRSK010006520.1, from coordinate 332,301 downwards.
GAGAATAGCTTGACCCCCTAACTCCTCTCTGGGGCAGCCCCTCAAATATTGGGAGATGCTCTCCTGTCTCCCCTGGTCCTTCTCTTCCCTAGACCAGCCAGGCCCAGTTCCTGCAACCGTTCATCGTCTGTTTGAGCCTTCAGTCCCCTCATCATCCTGGTTGCTCTTCTCTGCACTCTTTCTAGAGTCTCAACCTCTTTTTTATCAAAAACTGGACACAATTCTAAGTGTGGCCTTAAGGCAATATAAAGTAATGCAGTAGAACGTCTGGTCACGAATGCTTCCAACCAGGACCAAATTGGTTTCCGAACAAAAAAATCCACAATTTTCCCACCCGCGTCCTATTTCCCCTTCCACGCCATTTTTTTTTGCAAGTGTCAAATTTCCAAAATTAGGTTCGGTTCAGGACCAAATCGGTGTCCATGACCAAAGTTATGGAACGAATTATGGTTGTGACCAGAGTTTCTCCTGTACTAACACTTCCTGTGATGCCAGACATGGCCGGGAATTTGTTAAGTATTTTTTTTTCTTGAATATTTTAAGAACAGCCATCTGGATAAATATACCGTTGTGAAACTGGCCAGGATTTTGCAGCATCCTTCCCCTGCCCTGCCCACCAAGCCACAGAACAGGTAGTAAAAAAATTTGAATTTCACCACGGTGTAAATCCCACAGGTGGTACATTTTAGCCACCTACAAATTCTCTTCCTTCACATAAGGGAGCCTCTCGTGGGACGCTCAAGTTCACTTCCAAAATAAGTTTATTTATCATTCTGCCCCAGCTACCCTGAAAAGCAGCTTAGTATGTTTACTCCAGATAAAGCGTCATGGGACCTTTAGATATTTTCTCAGCTGTCCAGAGGTAACGGAGTACACATGTGGTTATTAAATGTCATTTTTAAGGAAAAGTTCCTAAATAATAACAGGCAGGAATGTTTCAGTTATTGATTTGTTTGCTTCTTTTATTATTAAATTAGCTTCTTTTGCTATTAAATTTGTAGGCCATTAGTCGGTCTCCCAGGTCCTCAAAGGGACTAGCAGCAACCAAAACAAAATTAGAATGAAATCAATTGAAGAGAAGGGAATAAAGATTAAATGTGATAAAAAAAAATTACCCAGCAGACACAAATGAAGCTTTACATCTCTCCTGGAACAGGTATGGTGAAAGAGACCGTTTATAAGATAAATCATTGGAAAATTATTGAAAAATTTAAACACAAGAATAAGACAAATGCAAACTAAAACAGAGTGAAAGAGAAAAGAACAAGAAAGAAACAAGGAAAACAGTAGCAGAAAAACAGGGGGGAAATGCATATAAATAAGTAGCCAATGAGCTGTGGCATTCGGAGACCCCTGATTTAATTGAAGAAACACAACCTTGCCACATCAAATCGAGGAGGGGGTCAAGCTATTCTCCAAAGCCCCTGAAGGCCAGAGAAGGAAGAATGGATGGAAACTGACCCAGGAGAGATTCAACCTGGAAATTAGGAGGAATTTTCTGACAGGGAGAACAATCAACCCATGGAACAGAAGTTGCCTTCGGAAGTTGTGGGAGCTTCATCCCTGGAGGCTTTCAAAGAGAGACTGGACTGTCATATGTCAGAAATGGTGAAGGGTCTCCTGCTTGGGCTGAGGGGGGTTGAGGTAGATAACCTCCAAGGCCCCTTCCAACTCTGATATTCTGTTATTCAGAAGTTGTGGGAGCTTCATCACTGGAGGCTTTCAAGAAGAGATTGGACTGCCATTTGTCAGAAATGGTGTAGGGTCTCCTGCTTGGGCATGGGGGGTTGGACTAGATGACCTATAAGGTCCCTTCCAACTCTGTTAATCTGTTAAAGAATCAGCTGGGCAGCCTCCATGGCTGACAGGCAGTCCGTCAAGAAACAGGACTTGTGCCAACTGAGACTTGTTAGCTTTAAAAACCCAGCAGTTTGAATCACACCAGGAAGAAAATAGCTTTCTGGCAACTGCAGGGGGTTAGACTAGATGACCTCGGAAGTTCCCTTTCTATGAGCCAAGAGGCTTAAGTCTGACTCATTTTAAGGCCAGCTTGTCATTCATTGAGGAAATAGTAATGTGAATATTTTTAACTGGAGGTGGGGGTGGGGGAGCAGCCAAACAGGATATGATTCAAATTTTGATGGTGGATTGTGGCAACTAAGTGTGAATTAATAGCCACAAACATAGAACCAAGCACTCAGGTGTTGGAGAGGTACAGGTAGTCCTCAACTTATGACCACAGTTGAGCCTCAAATTTCTGTTGCTAAACGAGACAGTTGTTAGGTGAGTTTCATCCCATTTTACATCCCTTTCTTGCTACCGTTGTTAAGTGAATCGTTCTAGTTATTAAACTAGTCACATGGTCGTTACATGAATCCGGTCTTCCCCATTGACTTTGCTCACCAGAGCGTCACAAAAGGGGAACACGTGATCCCCCCTCCCCAGGACACTGCAACCGTCGTAAATATGAGTCAGCTCATAGGTGTGAAAAATATAAGTGGAGGACTACTTGTATCTACCTGTATCACAGGACCACAGGGAGGCTGCAATGGTCATAAGTGCGAGGACTGGGCTGTGATTTTTGTGACTTTTGAATGGTTGCTTATCGAAGAGTTGTAACCAATTGCCGCTTTATAAAAGCTTACTCAGGCCACACCTGGACCAATTTTGGTCACCACTCTACCAAAAAAGAGGTTGAGACTTTGGAAAAAGAAGAGCAGAGAAGAGCAGCTAAGATGATTAATAACTTAGGGACTCAATAAAACACGAGGAACGCCTGCAGGATTTGGGTTGGGCTAGTGACTAGTCCGCTAGTCTAAAGAAGAGAAGGACTAGGGGGGACATGATAGCAGCCTTCCAGTACTTGTGGGGCTGCCGCAAAGAAGAGGGGGGTTAATTTATTCTCCAAAGCACCAGAAGGCAAGAAGTAACGGTTGGAAACTAACCAAAAAGAGAAGCAACCTGGGATTAAGGAGAAACGTCCTGACAGGGAGGACAATTAACCAGTGGAACTGCTTGTCACCAGACGTTGTGGGGGCTCCGTCACTGGAGGTTTTGAAGAGGAGACTGGGCAGTTACTGGTCTGACATATTATAGGTTCTCCTGCTTGAGCAGGGAGGGATGGATTAGAAGGCCTCCAAGGTCCCTTCCAGATTCTATTCTATTCTATTCCTATATTCTATTCTATTCTATTCCATTCCGTTCCATTTCTTGTTATTGTATTGTATTGTATTCTATTCTATTCCATTCTGCTCTGTTCTATTCTTTCCTATTCCGTTCCGTTCCATTTCATTCCTTTTTATTCTATTCTATTCTATTCTATTCTGCTCTATTCTGTTCCGTTCCATTTCATTCCTTTTTATTATATTGTATTGTATTGTATTGTATTCTATTCTGCTCTATTCTATTCTGCTCTATTCTATTCTTTTCTATTCCGTTCCGTTCCATTTCATTCCTTTTTATTGTATTCTATTCTATTCTGCTCTATTCTATTCTTTTCTATTCCGTTCCGTTCCATTTCATTCCTTTTTATTGTATTCTATTCTATTCTATTCTGCTCTATTCTATTCTATTCTTTTCTATTCCGTTCCGTTCCATTTCATTCCTTTTTATTGTATTCTATTCTATTCTGCTCTATTCTATTCTATTCTTTTCTATTCCGTTCCATTCCATTTCATTCCTTTTTATTCTATTCTATTCTATTCTATTCTGCTCTATTCTATTCTATTCTTTTCTATTCCATTCCGTTCCATTTCATTCCTTTCTATTGTATTGTATTGTATTGTATTGTATTGTATTGTATTGTATTCTATTCTATTCTATTCTATTCTATTCTATTCCTATATTCTATTCTATAGTATATTTTCTATTCTATTCTATTCTATTCCCTATCCTATCCTATCTGGAAAACAAACACATGGCAGCTGCTGGTTTTATGGATCAAGTCACTCTCTGCTCAGATGTTGGCTGATCAGTTTCTTTCTCCCCCCTCCCCCCTAAGGAATCATCCTACTTAATCAGGATTGACTTGAAATGGGACTTCCCCCCCCCCCCCACACACACACAAAAGTGACAACTGCAAAGGAACTACAACGTTTCAGTCTCTGTGCTTCCTTTTTCCTTTCCCGGCAAGGCATAGAACATGAGGCTGGCTGGCCAGGCGCAACGTTGGCTCACCACGAAGTTGCACCCACTCCTGGAAGGCAGTTGCACTCCTCCCACGTGTGTGTCACGGTTGGGCCCCGAGTGCAAGAGAGGGCTGTGAGGCTCCCTGATTGGCTGGGCAAGCTGTTTCACATGCACAACCACGCTGGAGATGCGTGATTACTTCTCTTGTTGACTCTCCCCAGTTGGGATCCGTCCAGCTCTCCGTCTCACTTTCCGTTTGGAAACGAGACTCCTTCAAGGTGAAAAAAGGAAGATCTTAGACGGGGAGATCTGTTAGGAGATCAATTCCCCTTAAAGTGGCCAGCGGGGCTTCCTAAAAAAAAAAAAAAAAAAAAAAAAAACCACCAAGATCAACCCAGTTGCTCCCAAAAAGAAACTAGATAGCAAAAAGCAAAATTCATCAGGTTCAAATTACATTAACAGATTAACAGAGTTGGGAGGGACCTTGTAGGTCATCTAGTCCAACTCCCGCCCAAGCAGGGGACCTTACACCATTTCTGACAGAGGGCAGTACAGTCTCTTCTTGAAAGCCTCCAGGGATGAAGCTCGCACAACTCCTGAGTAACAGAATAGTAACAGATTAACAGAGTTGGAAGGGACCTTGGAGGTCATCTAGTCCAACCCCCGGCCCAAGTGGGAGACCCTCCACCATTTCTGACCGAGGACAGTCCAGTCTCTTCTTGAAAGCTTCCAGGGATGAAGCTCCCTCAACTTCTGAAGGCAACTTCTGTTCCATGGGTTGATTTTTCTCACTTGTCAAGAAATTCCTCCTTATTTCCAGGTTGAATCTCTCCTTGGTCAGTTTCCATCCATTCTTCCTTCTCTGGCCTTCAAAGGTGCTTTGGAATATAGCTTGACCCCCTTCCTCATCTCTGGGGCAGCCCCTCAACTATTGGAAGATGCTCTCCTGTCTCCCCTGGTCCTTCTCTTCCCTAGACCAGCCAGGCCCAGTTCCTGCAACCGTTCATTGTATGTTTTAGTCTCCAGTCCCCTCATCATCCTGGTTGCTCTTCTCTGCCCTCTTTCTAGAATCTCCATATCTTTTTCATAGTGTGGGGACCAAAACTGGATGCAGGACTCTAGGTGTGGCCTTACTAAGGCTTTATAGAGTAGTATTAGTGCCTCCCTTGATCTTGATTGTATCCCTCTGTTAATGCAATTTAGGATTGCACTGGCTTTTTTGGCTGCTGCTGCACACGGCTGGCTCCTATTTAGTTGGTTGTTGCTGTTGGTTGTTGTTGGACTACAAAATCCCTTTCACAGTTCCTACTCTTAACCCTGGCTTCACCCATTCAGTATGTGCACTTTTGGTTTTCCTCGCCTCGGTGTAGGACTTTAACTTTTCTCTACATTGAATTTCATTTTTTCCAGTTTAACAATTTTATTAAATTATGAGATAAGATGTAAAATACGAAAGCAAATAGGAAAACAGGGTGGAGGGGAGGAAGAGAAAGAGGGGGAAGAGGAGTAAGGAAGAACAAGAACAAGAAAACAAACATTGACTTCCGACTCTTTCTGTTGCACAAGGCATTAGCATCAAATCACAACTTTTTTGTTTTTTCATACTAATATAAGCGAGCCATTTCTATAAAGATCTATCAGTCGAATTGGTAAAACCCAAAATCAAAGTTTTAGTCTTTTCCATTTCAAGCGCAAAGTTCAGAAGCGATCTGATCTGTACTTAACTAACTTAACTTAACAGTTAAGTACTTGACTGCACTTATATATATAATATAATGTATTCTATATATTATTTTCTTTGATCCAAATAGTCAGTTTTGCCATTTCAGTCAACTCCATCCATTTCAGAAATTACATTATCTTTAGCGGTTTAATCCAGGTTCCACACTCAAATAAACCCAGATTCTACACACCGAACCCCAAGTAACCACCAAAAAAAAAAAAAAACCCTCACGACAAATCAGTTTTAAAACTAAATTATTTTTGCAAGATCGAATCCTGGTCGATCACCAGGACAAGAGGTTTTGTCTTACAAGCTTTCGGATTCGTACAGGAGCCCATCCTGAAGGAATTCTCTCTACTGAAATTATTTTTATTTATTTACCGAATTAATTGGGGGTTCATGCTAAAATAAATCCAGGTCCTAAATCAAAAATCCAGACCACAAAAAGCACAATAGCTTTCAAACTAGATTATCTTTACTTCTTTTAATGGGGGCTCCGCACTCAAATAAACCCAAAGTCTACATATTAAAAAATCCAGGTAGCAAAAAAAAAAAAACACAACATAGGTTGATTTTAAACTAAATTATTTTTACTTATTTAATCGGGCTTTCGTGCTAAAATCAACCCAGATTCTAAACCGAGAGTCCAGATAACAAAAATCACAATAAAACAATAAAAATTGGACAGCCATTTTTCCAGAATGATATAGGGCAGGGGTGTGAAGCTCAAGGCCCACGGGCCGCCTCCGGGCCTGCGGTGTGCTTAGATCGGGCCCTTGGGGCCACCACGGAAACAGCAAAGAGCCCCCAGTGCCTCTCTGTCCAAAATGTGGACTTCAAAAGAGTGGCTTTCGTCTTTGGAATGCAGGTGGACTGAGGAATCTTGTCCTGATGGATTTGTTCTCCTATGTTGTGCCATGCGTTTGTGAAGTGGCTGTTTCTCCAATGGGCAGATCTGCACAGAGCTCACTGCATTGTACTGCATGTACCACATTGCTCAGTTTGTGTCTGGGTGGATAGACTCCCTGGTCTACCCTTCCTCCTCTGGAGAGAATCGTTCCCTCCCCAGCTCTCCCGGGCCACCCACAGGTACCGCCGACATAAGTGACGTTAAGCTCGCCATGCGCACCCTGGCCACCCCCACTCTGCCCACGACCACCTGATGTAGCCCTCAATGAAATTGAGTTTGATGGCCCCCCCTTGTATAGGGTCTTCTGCTTAGCAGGGGGTTGGACTAGAAGACCTCTGGGGTCCTTTCCAACTCTCCTCGTTTTGTGAAAAGCTGAAGGTGTCTTTGCTGCGAGAACTGGCAAGAAACCAAGGAAACTGGTGAAGGATGTGTGATGGTGGGCATTTATCTGCCCCCAAATGATCCTTGTGGGCCAGTTGGCAGTGCAGTGCCCATTATCCCCAGCCAGTTTGTGAGGTGGGATTTTAAAAAAACCCCAAGTATCTGAGCTCCCAGCAGCTGGCACGCTCTATCTGTCTCCTCCATGCCATAGTTATAACATCAGTGTGGCTGACATTGCCCGTGGCAACATTGCACACCCCATAATTATGGCTATCATAACAACAGCCTTTTTCAATTCCAGAGCAATACACTTTTTTTTCGTCAGGAAACTATTTTTTGCAGCAGTGTTTCTTTTGAAACTGCCTTTTAGTTTAAAGCTGTGTTTGTCAACTTGGCAGCTTTAAGATGTGTGGACTTCAACTTCCAGAGTTCCCCAGCCAGCACAGCACAATTCTGGGAGTTGAAGTCCACGCGTCTTAAAGTTGTCACAGTTGAGAAATAGTGTTTTAAAATATAGATGAACTCAGAGACATCTCTTGAAATTTTTTTTTAAAAAGCACATCTAAAGAGGAATAACACCATCGTTTCCCTGCTGTTGAACTGCCTTGGTTTGAGAGGTGAGGGGTCTTTATTCCATCCTGTTTATCAAAACTCTATCAATGCAAAAATCCTGGACCCACTAAAGCCACAAATGGTCCTTTTGGAGTGAGAACAGACACAGAAAATATCCGGAAGGAGAAAGCATCTTCAAAGTTTGATCATCTCTGCTGGAATTTTAACCTGGACAGGTCTCTCACGTATCTGCAGAAAAATTGAGTGGTCGAAAACAATAAAGGAGTATTTCCCTGGTGGGTTTGTTGCTTTGTTATTCATTTGTTGTGGAAAGCGTGGGGTTGTTTTTTTTGTCCTTTCGTTTAATTTTAATTTTTTAAGTTTTTTTTAAAAAAGATTAAATATCTTTTTTTCTTACAATAATTAAAGACGTGGAATTAAAGCCATCAGAGACAAGTTTAAAAAAAGTATTCATTTGTTGGATTTACAGATAACAGATTTAACAGAGTTGGAAGGGACCTTGTAGGTCAGGGGTGTCCAAACTTGGGAACTTTAAGATTTGTGGACTTCAACTCCCAGAATTCTGGGAGTTGAAGTCCACAAGTCTTAAAGTTCCCAAGTTTGGACACCCCTGTTCTAGTCCACACACACACACACACACACACACACACACACACACACACACATACACACACACACAAAGCAGGAGACCCAACACCATTTCTGACAGATAGCAGATTAACAGAGTTGGAAGAGACCTTGGAGGTCATCTAGTTCAACCCCTGCTCAAGCAGGAGACGCCTGCACCATTTCTGACAAATGGCAGTCCTGTCTCTTCTTGAAATTCACAAGTGATGAATTTGTTAAGCAAATGTTGCTCTGATGCAGTTCAAGTGACCACCGGAAGGATAGATATCCATTGCACAGGGTGGCATTTAGTCATGGTGGTGACATTTTCAAAGCTGCTAGTCCTCAAGAGGCCTGCTTGACCTCCATCTATAGAGGAACTGATACTCAACTAGGGTGGCAAAATTGCATTTCTAGACATATAACTACCCCCATTCAGACAGCATATTTTATGGCTGATCATTTAACCTCCTTTGCATTATGTCAACTTGCAGGGGGGGAAATGAATTTTGAAAGGGCAGATCAGATGTTAATATTTTCCCTATTTTATTTGCAAGTGTTGAACGCTTAAGGACTGAAAAAAATATATGAATACGGGGTTCCTTAAGGCGTTTTAATGGCTGCCAGTAGAAAATGTTCTTTGACATAAAGATAAAAAGTCCAATTAAGTAAGAACTGTAAACAATTTTGATCGCAGACCAACCTAAGGTAATATAAAATTATATAACCTGAGACCAATCTAGTGTTTTTCAGCCTTGACAACATTAAGACATGTGGACTTCAATGCAAAGTCCACACCTCTTAATGTTGCCAAGGTTGAACAACACTCTTCTAGGGTAGAAAATATATACTGATTATATATATATTGAAAACATTAACAGCACTATCACAAATATTAATAACACTAAGGTAACATAAAAGAAAGGAAATGTCATATAAAGATAAGCACAGTATGGCAAATATTAATAAATGCATAACAACAACAAAAAGAGAAAAACATGAATTTCGATCATGTGGACTTGGGAATATTGTGCATGTGTAAAAAAATGGTCGTAAGTCAGTTTTTTCAGTGCTGTTGTCACTTTAAACGGTCACTAAATGGATGGTTGCAAATCAAGCAATGCCTTAACCCGTTACCTAATGGCACGTGTACAGAAAATGGCTAGAAAAACAGCCAAAAACCAGGCCGTTTTGGGGGCGGGGGAGGCGTTTTCAGGCTGTTTCTCGGGACACTTTCAGGGCAATTTTCAGGCTGTTTGGGGGGCATTTTTGGACTATTTTCAGGCCATTTTTCAGATGTTTTTTGGGGCGTTTTCAGGTAGTTTTTCGGGCCCAAAAAAGGCTGAAATTCAGCCTGAAAATAAGGTGACCAACCGTCCTCCTTTAGGGAGGACAGTCCTTCTTTTGTAAGTTCTGTCCTCCCTCGAAAAGTGTCCTCCTATATGTCCTCCTTTTCGATATTTGAAGACTAATCTGTTGTGCGTTATGTGACGTATTTGTATTTGACATGACAATTCGTCAAGACTCAAGAATTTTTATCTAAAGAAATGCTAGACATTAAAATAGATGACAATTGTCTCTTTGAAGAAATTAGAAGACTGAATGTATATTTAAATTCTGAAAAATTAATACAAAGGGAAAATCAACATGTTGAAATTGATAAAAGATGGGTGGATATTTTCAGCCATTTCAAAAATGAACATATTCCATGTGAACATTTATTTATACTTGCTCAATTTACGTTGTGCTGCCTTGGAACTAATGCAGCAGTTGAAAGAGTTTTTTTCAATTGCCAATGATTTTTCGACAAGTGAGAAATCGAGATTGAATGTTGATACTCTAGCTGCAGCACTTGCCGTAAAATTCAATATGAAGGATATTTCTTGTTCAGATATTTCCAATATATTGTTAGATGATGATGTACATTGACAAAAAATATTAATTCAATGGAAAAGTACTCATTTAAATAATAATTAACAGGCATGTAAGCATAATTACAATATAAAATGTTGCAAATGTTTTTATTATGCATATATCATATTTTAGTGTATTATTGTTGCAATGAATAAAATATTTCTTTTATTTACGATATATTTTTTCCAATTTATTTGTCCTCCTTTTCATTGTAAAAAAGTTGGTCACCTTAGCATTTCGGACAATAGAACGTGTTTTGTCCTCCTTTTCACTGTAAAAAAGTTGGTCACCTTACTGAAAATGATCCAAAAAATGCCCTGAAAACGCCCCCCAACTTCATGCCTGGCCTAAACACTGTGCGTATCAACTTTAGCAACTTTAATAGAGCTGGATTTCAACTCCCAGAATTCCCCACGCGGCATAGTTAGCTGGGGAATTCTGGGAGTTGAAGTCCAACTATCTTAAAGTTGCTAAAGTTGAGAGGCAGTGGTCAAATCTCTTTCTTATTCAGAATCATGGGGTTTGGGGGGGTTGCAGGCGGTACGCCCCGGTACATGTTGCTTCGGAGGGACCGCCCGCCCGCGTTCAGCTGAGCTGTATTTGACCCAACCGGGCCATTTGCACACTCAGGGTGTGGCGTGGTGGGTGCCCGGCCCCATCGCAGTGTCCCGGTTGCGACAGGATCCAGAACCAACCCCTGATTCAGAAGTTTACATCACCTCTTTATAGGATACACACGTCAACAGGAACAAAACAAGGAGAGAGGAGGAAGGAAGTGGATGACCCACATCTCCTAATCTAAAGGTGTTACAAGGCCCACAACTTCACCTAAAGTAAGTCATCCAGACCCAGCTTCTGTTGAAAGACTTCCGGAGAAGGCAACAGACCCCACTTCATGAAGCAATCTGCTTGACCATTTGACAACTGTTTGACGGTTGGGTCTATCTCCTCCTCCTATCTAATCTGAATCTCCTTCCCAGTGGTTTCAATTATACAGATCCACAGAGTCGGAACACCCACCCACCAAAGTAGAAGATCCTACACCCTTTCTGACAAGTGGCCCTCCAGTCTCTTCTTGAAAGCCTCCAGGGGTGAAGCTCCCACAACTTCTGAAGGCAACTTCTGCTCCATCGGTTGATTGTTCTCCCTGTCCTTATTTCCAGGTTAAATTTCTCCTTGTTCAGTTTCCACCCATTATTCCTTGTCTGGCCTTCAGGTGCCTTGGAGAATAGCTTGACCCCCTAACTCCTCTCTGTGGCAGCCCTCAAATACTGGAAGATGCTCTCCTGCCTCCCCTGGTCCTTCTCTTCTCTAGACCGGCCAGGCCCAGTTCCTGCAACCATTCATCAGATGTTTGAGCCTTCAGTCCCCTCATCATCCTGGTTGCTCTTCTCTGCACTCTTTCTGGAGTCTCAACCTCTTTTTTATAGTGTGGGGACAACAAGTGGATCCAGTACTCTAGGTGTGGCCTTACTAAGGCTTTATAGAGTCATACTAGTGATCTATATGTGATCTTGATTGTATCCTTCTGTTAATGCAACTTAGGATTGCGTTGGCTTTTTTGGCTGCTGGCTCCTATTTAGCTGGTTGTCCACTAAGACTCCCAAGATCCCTCTCACACTCACTGCTATTAAGAAGCCTGGTTTCACCCAGTCTCTATATGTGTACTTTGGGTTTTTCTTGCCTAAGTGTAAGATCTTACTTTTCTCTACATTAAATTTCATTTTGTTAGATAGTTCAAGTCTGCCAAGATCCATCTGGACCTTCGGGGAGAGGGGGCGGTCTAGAAATCAAATCAATAATAATTAATTAATTCTAGGGTGTTGGCTATTTTGCCAGCATAGCATCATCTGCAAATTTGGTAAGTTCCCCTTCTGTTGCCTCATCTAAGTCATTTATGAAGATATTGAAGAGTCCTGGGCCTAAGACAGAACCTTGTGGTACCCACTGCTTACTTCCTTCTTGGTTTGGGGTGATGAAAAGAAGGTCCTCTCCTTCCTGGAGGTGACTGTTTCTTGAAAGCTGCTATCTCAGGAGGAACACAAGAGGAAGTCCTCTCCTGCATACCAGAAGGAGAACTTCTGGGCAGCTTCAAGGGGCTCTTCCATCATTCTTATCAGAACTGTAACTAGAGAGGTATGTCCTTATATGGTCAGCCTATTTAGGGTTTTAAAGGGCAACATTTAACTTGGTCCCTGTAATTTGGTCTTCATGGAAACCAGTACAGACCTTCCAGAGAAGAGAGAGAATCCTTGTAGACCCAATCAGCAGCCTGATTGCTGCAACCTTTGGTCAATTTTCAAGGTCAATAGCCAAGGGGTCACTACCAAACTTCAAGACACAGACCAGCCATGAGTCGACTCAGTTACCCTTCATGTAGATGTAGCTCCATTAAGGACTACACATTGAGTTCAGTTGGTCAGCCACTTATGAATCCATCAGGCTGTGATGCTGTCTATCCCAGGTTTGTTTTAAAGCTTATCACAAAGTAGTTTGAGGTCTACTTTGTCAAATGCCTTATTGAAGTCCAAATATATTACCAGTATGTCCACAGCAGGTGGCTCGGTGGCTAAGACGCTGAGCTTGTCAATCAGAAAAGTTGGCAGTTCAGTGGTTTGAATCCCTAGCGCCATGTAATGGAGTGAGCTCCTCTTACTTGTCCCAGCTTCTGCCAACCTAGCAGTTCGGAAGCATGTAAAAATGCAAGTAGAAAAATAGGAACCACCTTTGGTGGGAAGAGAACAGCGTTCCATGCACCTCCGGCATTGAGTCTTGACCACGGAGACGTCTTCGGACAGCGCTGGCTCTTTGGCTTTGAAACGGAGGTGAGAACCGGCCCCTAGAGTCGGGAACGACTAGGACATATGTGCGAGGGGAACCTTTACCTTTGTGTCCACAGTATTTCTTTGGTCCACTAATTAAGTCACTTTGTCAAAGAATGCAATAAAATTTGTTCGGCATGATCTGTTTTTGACAAATGCATGTTGGCTTCTGGTTATAACTTTGTTTGCAGGTCTGCAGATCTGTTGCTTGGTTATTTTTCCCAGGATCTTCCCAGCTATTGATGTCAGGCTAATACTGTAGGTCTGTAATTTCCTGGATCTGGTTCCACCATCATCATCCCCCCCTTTTTTTTAAAGATGGGAACCACAGGAGCTCTTTTCCAGTCCTCAGGTAGCTCTGCGGTGCTTCAGGATCTTTGAAAGATTTGGGTCAGTGGTTCCAAGATCAAGTCTGCCAGCTGAGACTCTGTTGCTCTGACCTGCCCCAGAATGCAAATTTGCCATAGTCTGACGCCAAGCTTTTGCTCAATGAAAGAAAATTAATTTACAAATAATATAATATGGCAAGGCCTTGATTGGGGCAACTAATGGATTCCCCCACAAAATAATCACATTATTTACATCTGCACCATTCAAAGTAATGTTTCTCTGGAAAATAGACCACAGGGTGTCTTCAAACTTACAACCCTTCAAAATTATGGTGGTGCTGAGTGACTTACCATGGATCCTCGCACTTACGACAGACGCAATACTGTCACGTAGTCAACATTTGGGTGATTGACATGTAATTATGACAGTTGCAGCATCCTGGGAATCATGATGATTGCCATTTGAAATCCTCCCAGCCAGAAGGAAACCCAGTGGGGATCACCACAATGTAGAAAAGAGGTTGAGACTCTGGAAAGAGTGCAGAGAAGAGCAACCAGGATGATGAGGGGACTGGAGGTTAAAACAGATGATGGATGGTTGCAGGAACTGGGCCTGGCTGGTCTAGGGAAGAGAAGGACCAGGGGAGACAGGAGAGCATCTTCCAGTATTTGAGGGGCTGCCCCAGTGAAGAAGGGGTCTACCTATTCTCCAAAGTTCCTGAAAGCAGGAGAAGAAGCAATGGATGGAAACGAATCAAAGAGAGAAACAAACTAGAATTAAGAACAAACTTCCTGACAGGGAGAACGATTAATCAGTGGAATGCCTTGCCACCAGAAGTTATGGGTGCTTCATCCCTGGAAGCTTTTAAGAAGAGACTGGGCAGCCATATGTATGGGATGGTTTCTTGAGCAGGGGGTTAGACTAGAAGACCTCCAAGATCCCTTCCAATTCTGTTATTCTGGAGGATTTACTTAACAAGATTGTAAAATCGGGGATGACTCACTTAAGGACCGCATTGCTTAGCAATGGACGTTGCAGTCCCCATTGTATTCATAGTGTGAGGGCTGGTTTCAGCTGAATGAAAAGAGATCATGAAAATTTTGAAACACAATTTTTTACAGGCATGTTAATGAAAGATCAAAGAGTCCCTTTTTGGGAGAGGGGGCGGTCTAGAAATCCAAGAAATAAATAAATAAATAAAACAATAAAGACAATACATATTTATTTAAATGTATTGTTAACAAAGTCACAGAGCGGTTAGAGAAAGGGGCCTTGCATGGGACTAGCTCCGTTCTGGGAATGATAAATCCAGGGAAAAGAGATATTTTTCTGCCTTGTGATGTTGGAGGCCGCTCAATCCAGAGTCACCGAGTGCAGCCAGGTTCTCTTCACTGAGTCAGAAATTTTGCACAAAAACATCCATTTCCTCTGGTTTGTTTTCTTTTAGTTCCCAATGAGTTCAGTTTTCCCCAGATGCTTGTGGGGCAACCATCCAGCTGCCTCAGGCTTGTGCGTCACCCCGCAAAGAAATAGCTCCAGTTTAAAAATAAACTACTGGTAGCTCTCTGACCCAAATATATATATTTCCCAATCTTGGCAGTGTGAAGTTGTGTGGATTTCAATTCCTACACCAAGCCAAGTCCCAAAACACCAGACAATTCTTGGAAGCTCGGTGCTGGGACAAATCTGCCATCAGCAGGTACATAGAGATAAGCAACATTTACACACCATTCAAAAGAGACAATCAGAAAGCCAAAAAGGAACAAAAAAGACCAAAATAGCAATTGACAGCCAGATAAGCAGAGATTAACACCAAGATTAACAGTAGACTCACAATCAAGAAAGTAAACAGTATCCTAATCAAGGAACTGCCAACTCAGACAAAGAAGATAGTATTAAACAACAATCAAGGAACCTCCCAGGAGAAAACCATACTCCCACCAATGTTGACAGGGGAAGTATATTGAAAGAGAATCAATCCCGCTCCTTTCTAGCACTGATGATGTTAGCTAGTTTGGTAATGAAAGGTCTGCACGAAAACAGCCAAACTCAGAGACCACCAAAGTCTCCAAAGTGGTCATCCTCCTCCTCCCCCTCCTCCTCTTCTTCCTCCTCTCCACCAACCTCACTCCCTTCTAGCCTTGATGATGATGCCTAGCTGGGTCTTGAAACATCTGCAAGAAAACCACCAGGCTCAGAGAGCACCAAGGACCCCTCGTTTCAACCCTGAGGTGCAAATATTCTCTTCTATCAATACAACTTTTTTAAAAACAATATTTCAGTCCTTGAGATGGGTTCATTTTTCAAAAACTCACTTTTATTTTGACCCTTGCAAATCATGCAAATCAAATGGCATCCCTCAAATACAGTTTTTCACCGTCATCTGCTTAAAATAAATTTGCATAGAGAACTTTATTAATATCTATTTATGAGATGGATGGCTTTACATCCCTCGTTTACGATTTTTAGAAATAACTCAAGGCGGGGACATTTATGCCTTGTTGTAAAGTTTTTCTCAGCCTTGCTCTTAAAATTTCCACGGTGAAGCAAAGGAAATGTAAAAACAAACTATTAAAATGCTTTGAACTTGGGAACTACTTTCTGAATTACTCCTCCTTCTGGTGTGTCCTTTGTTTTCCAAGAAAATGTGGGCATATAACCGTATATAGATGTCTAAAACTGAGAATAATTCCTATTTTGTAAGCACACTGGAGCCTGAATCTTTGCCCTGTTTATTCTGGATTGTTTTCAGGTCTCTGAACCAATTGCCTAATCGCAGCTTTGCGGTCTGGCTGCAGGAACATTGTAATCTAACCAGGGGAACAAAATATTTGCTTAGTTGTCTCCAGAAGCCAAACACTGCTTAACCCAGCTGTTCCTTTCTCTTCTCCTTTCCCTGCAACAGACTTTCACAACCTTAACTACTTTAAGACCTGTGGACTTCAGCTCCCAGAATCCCCCAGCCAGCAGGCTTTAAAATGGGTTGACTTCCACTCCCAGGATTCCCCAGGCAGCATAGTTTAAGAGGGGTGGACTTCAACTCCCAGAATCTCCCAGCCAGCATGCTTTAATATGGGTGGATCTCCACTCCCAGAATCCCCCAGCCAGCAGGCTTTAAAATGGGTTGACTTCCACTCCCAGGATTCCCCAGGCAGCATAGTTTAAGAGGGGTGGACTTCAACTCCCAGAATCTCCCAGCCAGCATGCTTTAATATGGGTGGATCTCCACTCCCAGAATCCCCCAGCCAGGAGGCTTTAAAATGGGTTGACTTCCACTCCCAGGATTCCCCAGGCAGCATAGTTTAAGAGGGGTGGACTTCAACTCCCAGAATCTCCCAGCCAGCATGCTTTAATATGGGTGGATCTCCACTCCCAGAATCCCCCAGCCAGGAGGCTTTAAAATGGGTTGACTTCCACTCCCAGGATTCCCCAGGCAGCATAGTTTAAGAGGGGTGGACTTCAACTCCCAGAATCTCCCAGCCAGCATGCTTTAATATGGGTGGATCTCCACTCCCAGAATCCCCCAGCCAGGAGGCTTTAAAATGGGTTGACTTCCACTCCCAGGATTCCCCAGGCAGCATAGTTTAAGAGGGGTGGACTTCAACTCCCAG
This sequence comes from Natrix natrix natrix, assembly GCA_029891615.1. NCBI lineage: Eukaryota > Metazoa > Chordata > Lepidosauria > Squamata > Natricidae > Natrix > Natrix natrix. The sequence continues at coordinate 315,303 of JAKRSK010006520.1, read as the reverse complement.
AATCTCCCAGCCAGCATGCTTTAATATGGGTGGATCTCCACTCCCAGAATCCCCCAGCCAGGAGGCTTTAAAATGGGTTGACTTCCACTCCCAGGATTCCCCAGGCAGCATAGTTTAAGAGGGGTGGACTTCAACTCCCAGAATCTCCCAGCCAGCATGCTTTAATATGGGTGGATCTCCACTCCCAGAATCCCCCAGCCAGGAGGCTTTAAAATGGGTTGACTTCCACTCCCAGGATTCCCCAGGCAGCATAGTTTAAGAGGGGTGGACTTCAACTCCCAGAATCCCCCAGCCAGCATGCTTTAATATGGGTGGATCTCCACTCCCAGAATCCCCCAGCCAGCAGGCTTTAAGAGAGGTGGACTTCCATTCCCAGAATTCCCCAGCCAGCATGCAATTGTCATAAATATGAGCCAGTCACCAAGGGTCCAGATTCTGATGACGTGGACCTGGGGCTGTTGTAAGTGTGCAAAGGATTCATAAGTCATTTTTGTCCAGTGCCATTGTTACTTTGGTCACTAAATGTTGTAAGTCGAAGGACGACCTGGGAACAAATGGTTGTAACTTGGAAGACTACCCAAAATGCCTTTCCTCAGCACTTAATCGGAAACGTCACCGTGAGCCACAGTGGCGCAGTGGTTAGAGGGCAATACTGCAGGCTACTTCTGCTGAGTGTCGGCTGCTGCAATTTGGCAGTTCGAATCTCACCAGGAGATTCTTTTTACCGGGAGATCCTCATTTTACCGACGTCCGTCCTTCCAACGTGGGCAAAATGTGGACCCACATTGTTGAGAGCAAGATTCTGGCTCTCTAAACCACTTAGAGGGCTAGAAAGCATTGTGAAGCAGTATATAAGTCTAATTGCTGTTGCCATTCCTTCCTTCCTTCCCAGTGGTTAGAATGCAGTATTGCAAGTTAATTCTGCCCACTGCCAGCAGTTCAAGGTTGACTTGTCCTTCCGTCCTTCCGAAGTGGGTAAAATGAGGACCCAGATTGTTGGGGGCAAGAGACTGACTCTGTAAACCGCTTAGAGACGGCTGTGAAGCACTGTGAAGAGGGATACAAGTCTATTGCTATTGCCCTTCCTTCCTTCCTTCCTTCCTTCCTTCCCTCCCTCCCTCCCTCCCTCCCTCCCAGTGGTTAGAATGCAGGATTGCAGGCTAACTCTGCTGCCTGCCAGCAGTTCGATCCTGACCGGCTGAAGGTTGACTCAGCCTTCTGTCCTTCCAAGGTGGGTGAAAATATGCTGACTCTGTAAACCGCTTAGAGAAGGCCGTAAAAGGACTGTGAAGCACTATTGCTATCTGTTTTACGCATGATAATTGCAGGGACTTTATTGTGTGCCCAGAGATGGAAAGATTCGGCACTATCTGTAACGGAGGTGGATGTTGGGTGACGATGATGTAACTGGCTAAGACTGTCCTCCTTGGACATGGGAAGCCTCCTATCTGCCTTTATTGCAGATTGCAAACTCTTTATGGGCTTCTTGCAGGAACGAGAAATAAAATGAGCTCATGGTTTGTAGGATTAGAGGGGACAGATTGTAGAAAGAAGAGAGGCATGTTGCAACCCTTGAGCAAGCAGTAAATTGATAATAGCACTTTTAACTGATGTAAAGAAGATCAGACAGTACAGGTAGTCCTTGATTTAACAACAGTCCCTTTAGTGACCGTTCAAAGTTAGAATGGGAGTGGAAAAAATGACTTACGAATGTTTTTCACACTTATCACCATTGCAGCATCTCCATAGTTACTTGATCAAAATTCAAAGGCTTGGCAACTGGCATGTACTTAGGACGGTTGCAGGATCCCATGTGATCCCCTTTTGCAACCTTCTGATAAGCAAAGTCAGTGAGGGAGCCTGATTCACTTAACAACCGTGTGTGTAATTTAACAACTGCAGGGATTCACTTCACAAATGTGGGAAGAAAAGTTGTAAAAATGGGGCAAAACTCGCTTAACAGCTGTCTTGCTTAGCAACAGAAAATTTGGGCTCAGTTATGGTCGTACGTTGAGGACTTCCTGTACTTCTTTGCATTTTCTCTTTCTAATTTTCTTTTCGTTTCTTGCACTTTTAGCTTTCTCGCTGCTTTTCTTTTTTCTCTTGTTTTTTCCCTTTCTTTTTTGAAAAAAAATCTTTAATAAAAATTATATATTTTCTTCTTTTGGATTTTGTACGTTGCACTTTTGAAAAAAATAAAATGGAGGCAAGTTATAAAAATTTCATATCAAAACATTTAGGGGCTGCCACAGAGTGGAAGGGGTCAAGTCCCCGAAGGCCAGAGAAGGAACAATGGATGGAAACTAACCAAGGAGAGATTCAACCTGGAAATGAGGAGGAATTTCCTGACAGGGAGAGCAATCAACCCACGGAACAGAAGTTGCCTTCGGAAGTTGTGGGAGCTTCATCCCTGGAAGCTTTCAAGGAGAGACTGGACTGCCATCTGCCAGAAATGGTGTAGGGTCACCTGCTTGAGTGGGGGTTGGACTAGATGACCTCTAAGGTCCCTTCCAACTCTGGTATTCTATATTCAATGGGAGAGAAGTTGCCTTCGGAAGTTGTGGGAGCTTCATCCCTGGAGGCTTTCAAGGAGAGACTGGACTGCCCTCTGTCAGAAAGGGTGCAGGGTTTCCTGCTTGGGCTAGATGACCTCCAAGGTCCCTTCCAACTCTGTTAATCTAATTTAGAAAGGAATTCTGCTTTGGCACAGAAAGAGTTGCCCAAGGACCCCTCCTGCTCCACTGGGTTGCCCTTCCCATCTGCCGAGAGGCTGCTGACAAAAACCTGGATCATGTTCAAAGCCAGGGCGAGGCTCAACCTGTGATTTAGGACACCTGTCCTAACCTTCCTCCAGGCCAGGGACCTCCAGGCCACCCCAGAAACAAGAGACATCCTTGCATGCTGATTTGAAGGAGGATTTCAGTAGAGAAAAACAAAAAAAAAATATCTTTCACCTTTCCCCACATCCCAAGAAGAAATTATTTTTGTCCCCAAAATTTCAACTCCAGGTAAGCACGAGTCAAACACCCCTGTGCTATATGTGTGTGTGTGTGTATGTATTTGTGTTACAACCCCTGGTATGCCCAAATATATATATATTGCAACCCCCCCTCCTTAAAATAAAACGAAAGGCTGCAATTAATTGGGAGATTGCATTACAGGAGGTCCTTGACTTACCACTATTTGTTTAGTGACTGTTCTTAAATCATGTTAGCTGGGGAATTCTGGGAGTTGAAATTGTGGCCTCTTAAATCATGTTAGCTGGGGAATTCTGGGAGTTGAAATTGTGGCCTCTTAAATCATGTTAGCGGGAATTCGGAGTGAAGTCCTGGCTCTAAATCATGTTAGCTGGGGAATTCTGGGAGTTGAAGTCCTGGCCTCTTAAATCATGTTAGCTGGGGAATTCTGGGAGTTGAAGTCCTGGCCTCTTAAATCATGTTAGCTGGGGAATTCTGGGAGTTGAAGTCCGCCCACCTTCAAATTGGCAAAGTTGAGAAACGCTGTCTAGGGAATTCTGGGAGTTGAAGTCCTCATAGTGTAAAGCGACTAAGGTGGGAAACAATGGCTAGCTGTGGAATTCTGGGACTTAAATCATGTTAGCTGGGGAATTCTGGGAGTTGAAGTCCGCCCACCTTCAAATTGGCAAAGTTGAGAAACGCTGTCTAGGGAATTCTGGGAGTTGAAGTCCTCATAGTGTAAAGCGACTAAGGTGGGAAACAATGGCTAGCTGTGGAATTCTGGGACTTAAATCATGTTAGCTGGGGAATTCTGGGAGTTGAACTCCGCCCTTCTTCAACTTGCTAAGGTGGAGAAGCGCTGGCTGCAGCCCCAGGAGAGAAACAGGGAGAGGCAGGAAGGATCCAGCAGAATCCCCTCGGCTGCTGTGTTGCAATCCTCCCCATTTTGCAGAGTTTTGGATTCCAGCCAGAGGGGAAGGTGGCTGGGGTGGAGCCCAGTCTCCCAGGAGCCTTATCAGAGCCGGAGAGTCATGGGACTGGGAAAATCAGCCCTCCTGCACGTAGCCCTTGGAGAGCACAGGGCGAGAATCCTCATAGGGCCAGGAAGGAGGCGTGGGGGGTGGGCAGATCCACAACCCAGGGGCCCCTTCCCCTAAAGCCTGGAATCAGGCAGAGACCAGGCACACACTCTCGCTCCCCCTCCTCCAATTGCACAAGAAAAGCAAGATTTATGGCAAGCAGCCTTTCAAAACCACCAGCCGTTTCCCTTCGTTGAATCAACAGCTTTTCCTTCCCGTCTCTTTCCATCAATCAATCCGAATAGAGCTAGGAAGGGTCCCAGGGAGGACTTCTAGTCCAGCCCCCTGCTCAAGCAGAAAATCCGATACCTTCCTGATTAAATGGATGTCCAAATCTTCTTAAAGACCCCCAGTGATGGGGAGCACGCACATCTTCTGGTGGCAAGCTGTTCCACTGGCTAATCATTCTCATTGTTAGGAAGTTTCTCCTTCATTCCAGGTTGCTTCTCTCCTTGATGAGTTTCACATCAAACCTCTGGTGCTTTGGAGAATAAATTAACCCCCTCTTCTTTGTGGCAGCCCCTCAAGTACTGGAAGGCTGCTATCATGTCCCCTCTAGTCCTTCTTTTCTTTAGACTAGCCCAACCCAAATCCTGCAGGCGTTCCTCGTGTTTTATTGAGTCCCTAAGTTATTAATCATCTCAGTTGCTCTTCTCTGCTCTTCTTTTCCCAAAGTCTCAACCTCTTTTTTGGTAGAGTGGTGACCAAAACTGGGTGCAGTATTCCAGGTGTGGCCTTACTAAGGCTTTATAAAGTGGTAGTAAGACTTCAGCTGACTTTGATTCTATGCCTGCTTACACAACCAAGAATTGTATTAGCTTTTTTGGCTGCTGCCACATACAGCTAACTCATGTTTAAAGCAACCGTCCATTAGGACTCCAAGGTCCCTCTCCCAGTTACTGTTTTTGAGCCAGGTTGCACCTAATCTGTGCTTGAACCTTTGGTTTTTCTTGCCCAGGTGTGAAACTTTGCTTTTCTCCCCATTACATTTCATTTTGTTGGATGGGGCTCATTATCCAAGTCTGTCTGTTTTAGATCCTGAGCTTGTTTTCTGGGGTGTTGGCTATTCCTGCCAGCTTAGTGTCATCTGCAAATTTGATGAGCTCCCCTTCTATTCCCTCATTTAAGTCATTTATGAAGATATTCAACCTGGAAATAAGGAGGAATTTCCTGACAGTGAGAACTATCAACCCATGGAGCAGAAGTTGCCTTCAGAAGTTGTGGGAGCTTCATCCCTGGAGGCTTTCATAGAAGAGACTGGACTGCCCTCTATCAGGGATGGTGTAGGGTCTCCTGCTTGGGTGGGGGGTTGGACTAGATGACCTACAAGGTCCCTTCTAACTCTGCTAATCTGAATCTATCTAAGATGATCAAAGGCCTGGAGACTAAAACATATGAAGAACGGTTGCAGGAACTGGGCCTGGCTAGTCTAGGGAAGAGAAGGACCAGGGGAGACAGGAGAGCAGCCTTCCAATATTTGAGGGGCTGCCCCAGAGAGGAGTTAGGGGGTCAAGCTATTCTCCAAAGCACCCAAAGGCCAGAGAAGGAAGAATGGATGGAAACTGACCAAGGAGAGATTCAACCTGGAAATAAGGAGGAATTTCCTGACAGGGAGAACCATCAACCCATGGAACAGAAGTTGCCTTCGGAAGTTGTGGGAGCTTCATCCCTGGAGGCTTTCAAGAAGAGACTGGACTGCCCTCTGTCAGGGATGGTGTAGGGTCTCCTGCTTGGGCAGGGGTTGGACTAGAAGACCTCCCAAGGTCCCTTCCAACTGTTAATCTGTTAATATTGAAGAATCGTGGGCCTTAGTACCATTTTTTTCAACCTTGGCGACTTTAATGGCCCTCAGCTCCCAGAATTCCCTAGTCAGCGTGTTTTAAGATAGGTGGACTTCAACAGTTAAATGTGTGCTTTGCGTAGGATTTCCACACGTTCTCTTTCCCTAGAGTTTGGTAACATAAGACTTTAAAACAGGGTTTTGATTGGGAGCCTGCTGACTGGGGAATTCTGGGAGTTTGAAGTCTATACATCTTTAGGTTACCAAATTTTGGGGGGGAAAACCTGCATGAGATTGTTACCAATAGCTGCAATTATCACATCCCGCTGAAAAACCCTGAAGAAAATGCTGCCATCTAGTGCCATCTTCAGGTTTTGCAGCCTTGGCCAAGACACTTCCTAACATTGCATGTTGTGTGAAGCAAGCAAGCATTGTGGTTTGCAGGCGGTTTATGACTGAAGAGGCCAACATGGGATGAGGAATAATGGCTATGCCGTCTCACGTTTTGCAGAGGCTGTTTACTATGAAATTTCTCTTGCTGCCAGGCCGCCATCTCTGTTTCCCCCACATTATTGCTTTATTAAAAAGTGCAAAGGCGCCATTAAAGGTTTTAAGCAGGGGTGGCGAACACGCGGCTCGCGAGCCGCATGCGGCTCCCGGCCAAAATAAATGAGGCTCTTTGCCTCTTGTCATTATTTACTATACTGTGGCTCGGATCGCGCGCTCCCTTTCGGAAGCTGGGGAGGTCCTTTGCAGGCAGCTAGAACGGGCCGCCTGCAAAGGACTTCCCCAGACTTGCTTTGAGGAGCACGGGGCGACTGAGGCTAGTTGTGAAGCCCCAAAGCCCCCACCGCCACCGGGAAGAACTGCTGCCACCTCCTCCTCATCCTCCTCTAACAGGCAGCACTGCCGGATTTGCCGCCCGGCGCTGCGGCTGAGATGAAGCCGCCAAAGCTCCAGCCGGCATCTCCGCACGTGGCAGCGGCGCCTCCCCTCCGCTCGGAGCAGCTGAGCTCAGTCAGCGCTGGGTTACCCCTGCCCCCTCCTCCTCCTCCGCCGTGCTTTTGAGGAGCCAGTAGGAAAGGTGGGGGGGGGGAGCAGGGGAAAAAAAAAGCCTCATGGCTCCTCAAAAGCACGGAGGAGGGGGAGGGGGCAGAGGTAACCCAGCGCTGAGCTCAGGAGCAAATCTGGTGATTCTGTTGGAGGAGGAGGAGGAGGATGAGGTAGCAGCAGTTATTCTGGTGGCAACTCGTACTCGTCGGCATCTTCAGCAGAAGCCCTGCCCACAATGAAGAAAGCAAAGATGGAGCAGATCCACGCAGATGACGTCGCTGCAACATGACTGGAGGAGGAATTCTGGGAGTTGAAGTCCACAAGTGTTAAAGCTGTCAGGTTTGAAAACCCCTGGGGGTTTTTTTCCCTAAAGGGTTAGGGGTGCAAGGGTCTTGTAACTTGACAGCTTTAAGAGTTGTGTGCTTCAAATGCCAGAGTTTCTGAGCCAACATTTTGGTTGCTAAGCAGGAGCGTTGTTAAGTGATACTGATATTATATAACACTTTGAATTAAGCGGGTATCTTGAAGAAACATAACTTTGACTTTCAAATAATACTGATTTCGTTGTTGTCTTAGGTGACATCTGTGAAAAAAATTCGGGTGCTCAGGCATGAAAATGTGCCACTCAAACACTATACTTTTCTGCTCACATCGAAAAAAAATTAGAGGGAACATTGCTTCCGGGTCTGTTTTGGCAGGTCACTGCGTGGTGTGGCTCTCTGACTCTCACAGTTTAAAATTTTGGCTCTTTTTGTCGAACTTGTTCGCCACCCCTGGTCTATATCCTATCTATCCCATCTTTCTGTCTATCTATCCATCCATCTATTCTCTATATCCATCTATCCTATCTATCCATCCATCCATCCATCCATCTATTCTCTATATCCATCTATCCTATCTATCCATCCATCCATCTATTCTCTATATCCATCTATCCTATCTATCCATCCATCCATCCATCTATTCTCTATATCCATCTATCCTTCCTATTATCCTATATATCCATCCATCCATCCTCTATATCCATCTATTCTCTACATCCATCTATCCTTTCTTTCTTTCTTTCTTTCTATCTGTCCTCTATATCCATCTCTCCTATCTATCCATCTATTCTCTATATCCATCTCTCCTATCTATCTATCTATCTATCTATCTATCTATCTATCTATCTATCCATCCATCCATCCATCCATCCATCTTCTATATCCATCCATCCATCTATCTATCTACCTATCTATCTACCTACCTACCTATATCTATTTATCTATCTATCCTCTATATCCATCCATCCATCTATTTATCTGTCTGTCTGTCTGTATACATACATATTGAATGAGCTGGAAGGGACCTTGGAGGTCTTTTAGTCCATCCCCCTGCTCAAGCAGAACCTACATCATTCCAAACAGGCGACTGCCCAGTCTCTTCTTTAAAACCTCCAGTGACGGAGCCCCCACAATGTCTGGTGGCAAGCTGTTCCACTGGTTAATTGTCCTCCCTGTTAGGAAGTTTCTCCTTCATTCCAGGTTGCTTCTCTCTTTGATCAGTTTCCACCTGTTGTTTCTTCTCCTGCCTTCAGGCACTTTGGGGAATAGCGTGACTCCCTCTTCTTTGGGGCAGCTCCTCAAATACTGGAAGACGGCTATCTTGTCACCCCCTAATTCTCTTCTTTAGACTGGCCAAGCCCAATTCCTGCAGCCGTTCTTCATATGTTTTAGTCTCCAGGTCTTTGATATATACCGTGAGGATTATTTGTATTGTATCACATGATTGTAAATACTTGTTGCTTTGCCAAGCAACCAAATTTTGATTACCTGACTGCAACACTACGCCGGTTGTACGTGCGAGGATGATTGTTAAGTCCCCTTTTTCCAGTGCCGTCATAACTTCAAACAGCTGCTAAACAAATGGCCATAAGGGGAGGACTATCTATAATTGATTAATTTTATTGTATTAAAACCCAGGAGAAGAGTTGATTTATAACCATGTTAAGTGCCCAGTCCAGACAGTCATTTCCAGTAACCTTTTAGGCAGGATTTCTTTTTAAATTCTTTTTCAATGTGTTGTCTCAATTGTAAAACTGCTAATGGATGGAACTTTTAAAAACAGCAGCCAAAATTCTCAGGAAACGGGTGTTTTTTGTGTGTGCGCAAGCAGTACCCCCACCCGTTCACCCTTCCCAAGTTCCCGTTTTGGGTGAGATGCTTGCTTTGTTGGAATTAGGCTCCCGAGAGCACAGCCCCCCTCAGCCACAACCTGACCCCGTAGGCCTTCCCACAGGCCTTCCTTACAAGGCTGGCATTGGAAAGTGGAAATCAAGGTCAGATGAGGGCCCAAAGCCCTTCTCCTTCTCCCGTTCATCTTTCTCAAAGCAGAAAGAAATCCGTTTACTGGGCAGAGAACCAGCTGCAGAAACAGAGTCCTCAGCTGATGACCATTTGTTTCACAACAGTTCAAAGTTATGACTGTGATGAAAAAGTGACTTACAGCTGACCCTCGCCCTTGTGATAGTTGCGGTGTTCCCACAGTCACCTCATTTCAGTTTGGACTGAGACCTGGCAAAACGCTTACACCAATGACATTTCTGGTGTCCTGCAAATTTGCAAACCTTTCCCTGCCGGCTTCCGACAGCAATGGGGAAGACGGCAGGAAGTCGGAAGTCACAGCCATATGATACACGTAGATCTTGACTTATGACAATGGAGCCCCAAATTTCCATTGCTAAGCAAGACAGTTGTTAAGTGAGCTGTGGCCCATTTTACAACCTTTCTTGCCACAATCATGAAGGGAATCAATGCAGTTGTGAAGTTACTAACACAGTTGAGCGAATCTGGCTTCCCCATTCACTTTGCTGGTCAGAAGGTCGCAAAACCACACCGAGAGTCCTGCCTCCAGTTTTGGTCACCACACTGTAGAAAAGACGTTGAGACTCTGGAAAGAGTGCAGAGAAGAGCAACCAGGATGATGAGGGGACTGGAGGCTCAAACAGACAATGGACGGTTGCAGGAACTGGGCCTGGCTAGTCTAGGGAAGAGAAGGACCAGGGGAGACAGGAGAGCATCTTCCAGTATTTGAGGGTCAAGCTATACTCAAAGGCACCCGAAGGCCAGAGAAGGAATAATGGATGGAAACTGACCAAGGAGAGATTCAACCTGGAAATAAGGAAGAATTCTCTGACAGGGAGAACAATCAACCCATGGAACAGAAGTTGCCTTCGGAAGTTGTGGGAGCTTCATCCCTGGAGGCTTTCAAGATGAAACTGGACTGCCATCTGTCAGAAATGGTGTAGGGTGTCTTGCTTGGGCAGGGGGTTGGACTAGATGACCTACAAGGTCCCTTCCAACTCTGTTAATCTGAATCTATCTAAGATGATCAAAGGCCTGGAGACTAAAACAGATGAAGAACAGTTACAGGAACTGGGCCTGGCTGGTCTAGGGAAGAGAAGGACCAGGGAGGCAGGAGAGCATCTTCCAGTATTTGAGGGGCTGCCACAGAGAGGAGGAAGGGGGCCAAGCTATTCTCCAAAGCACCTGAAGGCCAGACAAGGAAGAATGGAGGGAAACTGATCAAGGAGAGATTCAACCTGGAAATAAGGAGGAATTTCCTGACAGGGAGAACCATCCACCCATGGAACAGAAGTTGCCTTCGGAAGTTGTGGGAGCTTCATCCCTGGAGGCTTTCAAGAAGAGACTGGACTGCCCTGTCAGAAATGGTGTAGGATCTCCTGCCTCGGCAGGGGGTTGGACTAGATGACCTCCAGGGTCCCTTCCAGCTCTATTCTATTCTTCTTGCATTTCCCCTTCAGGAAGCAAAGGGCCAGGGAGACCTTGGGGTGGAAAAATCGGGATGGACTGGCCCCCGATCAGAGTCCTGCACATCCACACCTCCCCCTGGGCAGGTGGGCAATTTTGAGCTACAAGAGGTGGCAAACTCCTCCTATCAGTAGCACCCAGAGGCCCCTTTATAAAAATATCCAATGTTTGACTTCCTTTTAAAGTCGAAGGAAATTGACACGGGCATCACCCCTACTAATTCCCCCGAATTCAGAAAGCTAAGCCCAAAGGCTCATTTCTGCCAAAAGGGGAAGTTGGAGAAACTTGAGATTTAAATTGCAATCCAAAATTTTGCAGACACGTTTAAAAGGAGAGAGCCCATGGATGCCAACACGGCCACCCCTCCCACCCCCACCCCCACCCAAAAAAGCCCTCAATGTGGCACTTTGATGAGCTTCAGGATCCAGAAAAATATCTCAAGTTTGCAGCACGAATTTACGAGGATCCGACAGGCAATGAAAACTCGAAGAATCACTCCCAACTCTGTCCACAAAATTGGTTTCTCTTTCTGTTGAGTTGGGGCTAAACCAGCATTTCTCAACCTTGGTGGCTTGAAGGGGGGAATTCTGGGAGTTGAAGTCCACCCATCTTCAAACATTCTGGATGTCCTTCCTGAGAAAGCATAAATCATAGTCTTAGTCCAAAAACCCCTCTTTTATTTAAACGGCTGTGGATTATGGTCATTCACAACCCGTAATGATTCACAGTCGGTGAAGAGTCCGACAGATGTCTGCTAGAGTTGCCACGGCCTTTCAGAGTAATGTTGATAAGCGCCCGCCTTTATCTCCCTTGAAGCGCTGCCAGAGACCTAATTGCCAATTAGTTTTGCAAAGCCAAATGGAGCACAGAGTCAAACAGGATTTCTCAGAGTTTGAACCCACCCGAACGAACTAATTGCTTCCCGCAAAGGCTCATGTCTGTTTGCTCCTCCTTTGTGTCCCATGGGAGGGGCCAACCATCTCCAAGCCTTACTCTCAAGTCGCCCCTTTTGTCTTAACTGCTCTTGCCTTCTGGAAGCTCTGCGCATGCGCACACTGGGAACAGGCTCCCCCTGTTCCTCTGCCTCGCTGATGTCAGACTCCGGAGGTAGCACATAACTCCCAGATGGCCTTGGTCCCCTCTCTGCCTCCGACGCAGAGCCCTCATCCAGGCCTTCCCCAGATTCCAGGATCTTCCTACCCAACTTCCTCACTGTCCAATTCTGCTGGCTGCTGGAGGACCTTTCTCTCCTCCTCTGCTTTCCCCCCACTGGGGACCAGAAATAATCGAACTGCATCCACACTACGCCCTCTTTTTGCAGAATCCCCCTCTTCCTCCCAGCATTCCCTAAACAATCCAAACTGCCCCACACAGCAGATCCAGCTCTGGGTTAAAGGTGTTTAGATGTTCCTCAAAATTTGGAAAGTCTGAGGAGAGGAACTTCCTCCCTTCTTCTGCTTTGGCCCACAAGACCCTCAAATCCTGCTGGATCAGAGCCTGCTGGTGGGACTGGCTAAGGAGGATGGGTTATGTCATCCAACACAGGCCAAGGAAGATAGGACATGTCATCCAATACAGGCCAAGGGAGATAGGACATGTCATCCAACACAACCCAAGGAAGATAGGACATGTCATCCAACGCAGGCCAAGGGGCTAGGTCATGTAATCCAACACACAACAAGGAAGATAGGTCATGTAATCCAATACAGGCCAAGGGAGATAGGACATGTCATCCAACACAGACCAAGGGAGATAGGACATGTAATCCAATGCAAGCTAAGGAAGATAGGACATGTCATCCAACGCAGGCCAAGGAGGCTAGGTCATGTAATCCAACACAAGACAAGGAAGATAGGTCATGTAATCCAACCCCAGTTGAGAAGGATGGATCATGTAATCTAATGCAGGCCAAGAAGGATAAGTCATGTATTGCAATGCAGCTCACGTAATCCAACACAACCCTATTCCCTCAACTCCAAAGATCGTGGATTATGGGTGGTTTGGGAGGCTTCCAAACCTATTTGTTGCCCGGTCCTGGAGAACTTCGGAGCAGCACGGAATCTGCTCCACGTAGTCCCTTTTCGGAGGAAATCCCCATCATCGGGAGGTGGAATGGCTCACCAGCAATACGGAGCACCGATGCCACCTTAAAGCAGGGGTCTGGCTGAGGAATTCTGGGAGTTGAAGTCCACAGGTCTTAAAGTTGCCAAGGTTGGAGACCCTTGATCTAAAGACTGGAGACCCTTTTCTAGAGCCTTCAAGGGTGAAATCGCCAGAAACCTCGCCGGGTGGCCTCTGCAACCGGCCAGCCTGCTGAGGACCTCAGTAGATGGCTTCGTCCATATTGTCATCGCTGTCTCCCCCAAAATCTTCTCCATTGTCAAAATAGGACATGATGTAGTCCGTCTCCTGCAGCAGCAAAAACACAACAATAACAACCACAAGGGAAGCTGCTGAAATCCGGCATTTTCAGAGCCTGCTAAAAAAAAACTTAGGAAGATGGATTGGAGATTTAGATTTTAAATCCACTTTTGTCGGAAGTTGCGAGGAGGTTCCAGCCCCCCAAAGCCGCCCTCGTTGGGGGACCTGGCACAGAATCTGACTCTGAGCAGCAAATTGTCCCCTTGGCAAGATGGGCAGCATTGAAAGTTTAAAAATAAAGAGAGAAAGTAAAGGAAAAAGGAAAATGAAAATATAATGAAGTAATGAAAAATAGTAAAATAAAATAAAATAATAAAACAAAATAATAAAACAAAACAATAAAACAATAATATAAAATAAATAAAATAAAGTAAAATAAATTTAAAAATAAAAAAAAATAATAAAACAAAATAAAACCAATAAAATATATAAAATAATGAAAAATAGTAAATAAAATAAATAATAAAATAAAACAATAAAACAAAATAATAAAATAAAGTAAGGTAAAATAAAATAATAAAATAAATGAAATAAGAATAAAATGAAATGATAAAATAAAAAAAATAATAAAACAAATAATAAAATAATAAAATAAAATAAATAAAATTGAATGAATGAAATAAAATAATGAAATGATAAAACAAAAATAAAACAATAAAGCAAAATAATAAAAATAAAATAAAATAATGAAAAATAGTAAATAAAAGAAATAATAAAATAAAATAATAAAGCAAAATAATAAAAATAAAATAAAATAATAAAGCAAAATAATAAAACAATAACATAAAATAATGAAAAATAGTAAAATAAAATAATAAAACGAAAAATAAAAAATGATAACATAAAAAAGAAAATAAAAGAAATAAAATTGTGGGAGCTTCATCACTGGAAGCTTTCAAGAAGGGACTGGATTTCCTTCTGTCAGAAATGCTTGGGCAGGGGGTTGGACTAGATGACCTACAAGGTCCCTTCCTTGATGAGCTAATTCCTCTAATCCCGTGCTTCTCAACCTTGGCCATTTTAAGATGGACGGACTTCCGTTCCATGCTGGCTGGGGAATTCTGGGAGTTGAAGTCTACCCACCTCAAAATGGCGGAGATTGGGAAACGCTGCTCCCTCTAAAACTCAGAAGCAGCCATTTTGGGCCTTCTCCTCTGCTGTGGTTTCTCTTACCTCTTCAAACTCTTCTTCATCATACTCTTCCTCCTCTTCCTCCTTGCCTTCTTCACCCTCTTCCTTCTCCTCTTCCTCTTCCGATGTCACCTCTTCCTCTTTCTTTTCCAGGGTCTAGGAAACAATTAAAACAACCGGATCAAAATGTTGCCTACTTGGCAACTGGCACACATTATTTTAACATTTGCAGAATCCTGGGATTGTTTAAGCGCCATTTGCGACCTTCCCAACAAGCAAATCCCCCACAAAAAAGGGGGGGAGCCACATTCACTTAATGACCAATGATTCGCTTAACGACCGTGACCAAAAGGTTGTAAAAATCAGAGGCGCCGCCCTCTTTTAACAAACGCCTTGCTTAGCAATGGAAATTCTAGTTCCCAATTCTGGTTGTAAGGCGAGGAGTACCTGTATGCTAAGCCACAAAACACAAGTTAAAACAAACCAAAGTTTGATATTGTGGTTAGATGATGGGCAACCCCTGGAAATGGGGAGGATTTTCGTCCAGGGAAATGTACGAAAAGAATTTGGAAATACAAGTAGCACTTGGCTTATGGCCACCATTTCAGTTGCTAAGTGAGACAGTTAAGTGAATTTTGCCCCATTTTATGACCATTCTTGCCACAGCTGTTAAGTGAACCACCGCAGGACTTCACTTAGTTGCATGGTCGTTAAGTGAAACTGGCTTCCCCACTGACTTTGCTTCGCCAAAGGGGATTTATGACTGCTACCATCATAAATACGAGTCAGTTGCCAAATTTTGATCACACGACGATGGGGAAGCTGCTACGGTCGTAACTGTGAAGAATGGCCATAAGTCACTCTTTTCAGTCCCATTGTAATTTTGAATGTGGCTAAAGGAACTGTTGTGTGTAGAGGACTAGCTGTACGAGAAGAAAAACCTGTATGAGGTGAGTTGGACTAGATGACCTCTAAGGTCCCTTCCAACTCTGTTATTCTGTAAGGATATCCTGCTTGACCAAGGGGGCTGGACTAGAAGACCTCCAAGCTCCCTTCCAACTCTGTTATTCTGTAAGGATCTCCTGCCTGAGCAAGGGGGCTGGACTAGAAGACCTCCAAGGTCCCTTCCAACTCTGTTATTCTGTAAGGATCTCCTGCCTGAGCAAAGGGGGCTGGACTAGAAGACCTCCAAGGTCCCTTCCAACTCTGTTATTCTGTAAGGATCTCCTGCCTGAGCAAAGGGGGCTGGACTAGAAGACCTCCAAGGTCCCTTCCAACTCTGTTATTCTGTAAGGATCTCCTGCCTGAGCAAAGGGGTTGGACTAGATGACCTCCAAGTTCCCTTCCAACTCTGTTATTCTGTAAGGATCTCCTGCCTGAGCAAAGGGGGCTGGACTAGATGACCTCCAAGGTCCCTTCCCACTCTGTTATTCTGTAAGGATCTCCTGCTTGAGCAAAGGGGGCTGGACTAGATGACCTCCAAGGTCCCTTCCAACTCTGTTATTCTGTAAGGATCTCCTGCCTGAGCAAAGGGGGCTGGACTAGAAGACCTCCAAGGTCCCTTCCAACTCTGTTATTCTGTAAGGATCTCCTGCCTGAGCAAAGGGGGCTGGACTAGATGACCTCCAAGTTCCCTTCCAACTCTGTTATTCTGTAAGGATCTCCTGCCTGAGCAAAGGGGGCTGGACTAGATGACCTCCAAGGTCCCTTCCAACTCTGCTATTCTGTAAGGATCTCCTGCCTGAGCAAAGGGGGCTGGACTAGAAGACCTCCAAGGTCCCTTCCAACTCTGTTATTCTGTAAGGATCTCCTGCCTGAGCAAAGGGGGTTGGACTAGAAGACCTCCAAGGTCCCTTCCAACTCTGTTATTCTGTAAGGATCTCCTGCCTGAGCAAAGGGGGTTGGACTAGAAGACCTCCAAGGTCCCTTCCAACTCTGTTATTCTGTAAGGATCTCCTGCCTGAGCAAAGGGGGCTGGACTAGAAGACCTCCAAGGTCCCTTCCAACTCTGTTATATTCTGTAAGGATCTCCTGCCTGAGCAAAGGGGTTGGACTAGATGACCTCCAAGTTCCCTTCCAACTCTGTTATTCTGTAAGGATCTCCTGCCTGAGCAAAGGGGGTTGGACTAGATGACCTCCAAGTTCCCTTCCAACTCTGTTATTCTGTAAGGATCTCCTGCTTGAGCAAAGGGGGCTGGACTAGATGACCTCCAAGGTCCCTTCCAACTCTGTTATTCTGTAAGGATCTCCTGCTTGAGCAAAGGGGGCTGGACTAGAAGACCTCCAAGGTCCCTTCCAACTCTGTTATTCTGTAAGGATCTCCTGCCTGAGCAAAGGGGGCTGGACTAGATGACCTCCAAGGTCCCTTCCCACTCTGTTATTCTGTAAGGGTCTCCTGCCTGAGCAAAGGGGGCTGGACTAGAAGACCTCCAAGGTCCCTTCTAACTCTGTTAATCTGTAAGGATCTCCTGCCTGAGCAAAGGGGGTTGGACTAGATGACCTCCAGGGTCCCTTCCAACTCTGTTATTCTGTAAGGATCTCCTGCCTGAGCAAAGGGGGCTGGACTGGAAGACCTCCAAGGTCCCTTCCAACTCTGCTATTCTGTAAGGGTCTCCTGCCTGAGCAAAGGGGGCTGGACTGGAAGACCTCCAAGGTCCCTTCCAACTCTGCTATTCTGTAAGGATCTCCTGCCTGAGCAAAGGGGGTTGGAGTAGATGACCTCCAGGGTCCCTTCCAACTCTGTTATTCTGTAAGGATCTCCTGCCTGAGCAAAGGGGGTTGGACTAGAAGACCTCCAAGGTCCCTTCCAACTCTGTTATTCTGTAAGGATCTCCTGCTTGAGCAAAGGGGCTGGACTGGAAGACCTCCAAGGTCCCTTTCAACTCTGTTATACTGTAAGGATATCCTGCTTGAGCAAAGAGGGCTGGACTAGAAGACCTCCAAGGTCCCTTCCAACTCTGCTATTCTGTAAGGATATCCTGCTTGAGCAAAGGGGCTGGACTAGAAGACCTCCAAGGTCCCTTCCAACTCTGCTATTCTGTAAGGATATCCTGCTTGAGCAAAGGGGCTGGACTAGAAGACCTCCAAGGTCCCTTCTAACTCTGTTAATCTGTAAAGATTCAACTTGAAAATAAAGGGGGAAAAATACTTATTCCGTCCTGGCCCGTGTTTTTTTTTTCCTGGAAAGCCCTGCAGGAGATCTGCCTTACCTCCAACTTCTTGATGGCTTCCTCCTTGTCTGCGGGCACTTTGGTTTTCTGCTTGGGAACTGGGACCGCCGGCCCTGTGCCAGAAAAATAACAGAAAAGCTGATTACTTTTTATTTTATTACTTTTATTACTGAGCACTTTTTCCCTTGTCCTGCCTTCTGGTACTTTGGAGAATAAGTTGACCCCCCTCTTCTTTGTAGCAGGCAGCCCTTCAAATATTGAAATCCTGTTATCATGTCTCCCCTGGTCCTTCTTTTCTCTAGGCTGGACATACCCAATTCCAGTCACCTTCGTTGTTTTATCTTCCAGTCCCCTGATCATCCTGGTTGCTCTTCTCTGCACTCTTTCCAGAGTCTCAACCTCTTTTTATATACCATGGAGAAAAACAAAACTGGATACAGAAAAAACAGAGTTGGAAGGGACCTTGTAGGTCATCTAGTCCAACCCCCGGCTCATTGGTCGATTGTTCTCACTGTTAGGGAATTTCTCCTGAATTCCAGGTTGCTTCTCTCCTTGATTTAGTTTCCAACCATTGTTCCTTCTCCTGCCTTGAGGTGTTTTGGAGAATAATCTGAACACACTTGTAAATGGATCACAAACTTCCTAACAGACAGGATCAAAGGATCCATCCGTTAAACTATGGAAGTTTGCAGATGACACAACAGCAATTAGAACAATCTGGAACAGAACACCCTCAAAACCGTAGAAATGGTGGTAGACTTTAGGAGAAACCCTCCCTTACAACCACCTCTTACGATACTAGACAACACAGCATCAACAGTGGAGACCTTCCAGTTTCTAGGTTCTATCCTATCTCAAGACCTAAAATGGACACCCAACATCAATGACGTCATCCAAAAACCACAATAAAGGATGTTCTTTCTGTGCCAACTCAGGAACCTCAAACTGTCCAAAGAGCTGCTGATTCAGTTCTACAGAGGAAGGATTGAGTCTCTCATCTGCACCTCCATAACTGTCTGGTTTGGCTCTGCAACCCAACAAGACAGACTTCAGAGGAGAATCACAGCTGCAGAAAAAACAACGGCTACCAACCTGCCTTCCGTTGAGGACCTGCAGACTGCAGGAGTCAAAAAGAGGGCTGGGAAAATATCTACAGACCCCTCGCATCCTGGACATCAATTGTTTCAACTCCTACCCTCAAAACGACGCTATAGGGCACTGCACACCAGGACAAGTAGACCAGGGGTGTCCAAACTTGGGAACTTTAAGACTTGTGGACTTCAACTCCCAGAATTCCCCAGGCTGGGGAATTCTGGGAGTTGAAGTCCACAAGTCTTAAAGTTCCCAAGTTTGGACACCCCTGAACTAGACACAAGGACAGTTTTCCCCCGAATGCCATCACTCTGCTAAGCAGCTAATTCCCACAACACTGTCAAACTATTTACTAAGACTGTATTACTATTCTTCTTCTCGTCCTTCCTATCTCTTCCCACTTAAGACTATAACCTCTTTACGATTTATATTGTAAATTGTAAAGCTTTTTTCCCCAAACGCCATCACTCTGCTACACAAATAATTCCCTCACCACTGTCAAACTATTCATTAAGTCTGCATTACTTATTCCTATTAGTCTTCTCATCATTCCTAACACCCATCTCCTCCCACGTATTACGTACTACAGGACTGTAACTTGGTTGCTTGTATCCTTACGATTTATACTGATATTGTTTCCTGATCGCTTATTTGCACCCTATGACTATCCTTAAATGTTGTACCTTATGATTCGTGCCTAGGCAGGGGGTTGGACTAGAAGACCTCCAAGGTCCCTTCCAACTCTACTATTGTATTGAATGTATCTTGTCTTTTTATGTACACTGAGGGTATCTGCACCAAAGACAAATTCCTTGTGTGTCCAATCAACACTTGGCCAATAAAGAATTCCATTCCATTCCATTCATTCTGTGGCAGCCCCTCAAATACTGGAAGACTGCTATCATGTCACCCCTAATTTTTCATTTATTTAGACTAGCCAAGCCCAAATCTTGAAGCCGTTCTTCATATGTTTTAGATGCTTTGGAGAATAGCTTGACCCTCTTCCTCCTCTCTGGGGCAGCCCCTCAAATATTGGAAGATGCTCTCCTGTCTCCCCTGGTCCTTCTCTTCCCTAAACCAGCCAGGCCCAGTTCCTGCAACCGTTCTCCATATGTTTTAGCCTCCAGTCCCCTAATCATCTTTGTTGCTCTTCTCTGCACTCTTTCTAGAGTCTCAACATCTTTTTTATAGTCTGGGGACCAAAACTGGATGTAGTATCCTAGGTGTAATCTTACTAAGGCTTTATAAAGCAGCACTAATACTTCTAACACTTCACTAACTGAAGTGATTCGCCTAACAACCACAGCAAAAAAACATCGTAAAATCAGCTGCTGATCGCTTAACAAGCAAACCGCCTAGCCACAGACACTTCAGTCGCAAACTGTGGTCGTACGTTGAGGACATTGAACTGTTTATTCAAAAATTAAAGATGGAAATTGGATGTTCCCATCATTATTAGCTGCATACACCTACCCACCAAAAACAGCCTGAAATCCAACAGGCAAACTTTGCTCACATTAGTGAGATTTTCCTTCAGGAAAGAAGTGGGGTCACCTTTCCTGCTACAGAGGTTTGGGAAGATTATATTTCCTCCACAGATAATACAATACAATACAATACAATACAATAGTAGAGTTGGAAGGGACCTTGGAGGTCTTCTAGTCCAACCCCCTGCCTAGGCAGGAAACCCTATACCGTTTCAGACAAATGGCTATCCAACATCTTCTTAAAGACTTCCAGTGTTGGGGCATTCACAACTTCTGGAGGCAAATTCTGTTCCACTGATTAATTGTTCTAACAGTCAGGAAATTTCTCCTCAGTTCTAAGTTGCTTCTCTCCTTGATTAGTTTCCACCCATTGCTTCTTGTTCTGCCCTCAGGTGCTTTGGAGAATAGTTTGACTCCCTCTTCTTTGTGGCAACCCCTGAGATGTTGGAAGACTGCTATCCTGTCTCCCCTGGTCCTTCTTTTCATTAAACTAGACCTACCCAGTTCCTGCAATGACTTACTTTGTTTTCGAGTCTTCTTCACCCGGATTTTTAGTTCAGGAGGGAGCTGCTTCCAATCTGCAGAGATCAGCAAAGATTTAATCGAGCAATTAAAATTTAGCCCCAATGTGCTCTGGTGGGATTTTAAAGAAATAAATAATTAGAAACTCTCCATCTCTTGGGCAAAATTTAGAGCAGGGATGCCCACTTTTGGCAACTTTAAAACTTCAACTCCCAGAATTCCCCAGCCAAAATGATTTAGAGACAAGGTGACTCTTAATCCTTCCCCAAGATTGAGGAGAGAAAAAATCCAGATTTGGCTCCTGTGCCTTTGTCAGTATCAACTATTTAGTACAGTAGTCCTTGACTTATAATTCGTTTAGTGACGGTTTGAGGTTACGTCACTGAAAAAAGGGACTTATGTATTTTTCACATGTATGGCCATTGTAGCATTCTATGGTCAC
This sequence comes from Natrix natrix natrix, assembly GCA_029891615.1. Lineage (NCBI taxonomy): Eukaryota > Metazoa > Chordata > Lepidosauria > Squamata > Natricidae > Natrix > Natrix natrix. The sequence goes on along the minus strand of JAKRSK010006520.1, from coordinate 294,360 downwards.
ATGATCAAAATTCAGACACTTGCACCGAAATAGACAGGCTCACAAAAGAACTCAAAGACCAAGACGAATCCGAGTACTACTTAGTATGGGACTTATGGTACAATTGGCCAGAGGAAAGAGGGGGGCAAAAAGGGAAAGCAATAAAGGGAAGAAAAGAGACCAAGGAACCATAAAATAAATACAAAACCACAGAATTAACAAGAGGGGAAAGTATAGAATAGATTGGATGCAAAAATAGTACGGAATAAGAAATGTAAGAGAATCGAAGGTATCTAAAAGATGCAATGTATGGAATTAATAGAGATAAAAGGCATGTAAAAATATGTTTGTTTGTGTGTGTATGTTATGTCAAAGCACCTGGTTTGTCCAAATATGGGAGGGAGCATACTGCTTCCCTTTTGCCTTTCAAATCCACCCTAGGAGCCTTCCAGGCAGGAAACCATTTTTGTGTTGCATTTGTGCTGATAAATAAACGAAGAGAGACTAGTATAGATCTATTTCAAGCTATTTAGCTCTCCATTTAGCTAGCCATACCCTTACTGGGATTCGAACCTAGGCTGTTTTTACATGTTAGGCAGTTGCATTAGCCTCTAAGCCACAAGCTCTCCTCCCTTATCAACTGAGCCAAGGAAATGATTAAGTATTATGTCAAAGGTATGCCCAAATATGGGAGGGAGCATATTGCTTCCCTTTTGCCTGGAGCTGAAAGGCAAAAGGGAAGCAGTATGTTCCCTCCCATATTTGGGCATACCAGGTGCTTTGACTAAACACTTAATCATTTCCTTGGCTCAGCTGCTAAGGGAGGAGAGCTTGTGGCTTAGAGGTTAATACAGCTGCCTAATATATAAAAATCAGCCCAGGTTTGAATCCCAGTAAGGGTATGGCTAGCTGATGAGAACTAAATAGCTTGAAATAGATCTATACTAGTCTGCCTTTATTTATTTATCAGCACAAATGCAATACATATATACATACATACCTATAGAGAGCTATATTAGATAGATAGATAGATGATAGATAGATAGATAGATAGATAGATAGATAGATAGATAGATAGATAGATAGATAGATAGATATAGATAGATAGATAGATAGATAGATAAAAGAAACACAATGGATATTTAAAAAGTTGTAGAAGTGTTACAAAGACAATATAAATGTATAATTAAAAAAAACCTCAGACACTTGACAACTGACTCTTATTTATGACGGTTGCAGTGCCCTGGGGTGGGGGGTTTGTCACGGGACCTCCTTTTGCGACCTTCTGACAATCAGGGTCAATGAGGAAGCCAGATTCACTTAACAACCGTATTACTAACTTAACAACCGCAGTGATTCCCTTAACAACTACGGCAAGAAAGGTTGCAAAACAGGACAAAACTCACATAACAAATGTTTCCCTTAGCAACGGCAATTTTGGACGTAAGTCGAGGACTGCCTGTACAAGAACCCCCAAGAAATCCAAACCTTTCTTCTCACCTGGATTCCACTCCATGGGGTTGTCCGTTGGGCCCACCATCTGATACTTGTCGGAATAGCGCTCAATATCTGGAGAAATTAAAAATTCGGGAATTAGCGATGCCCTCGGGAGCGTGAGAAGGTGGAGGAGGGGAGCAGGCAGAGATGGCGGGCGGGGTTAAACCCGTCATTAGTTGGGAATCACGGCGCAATCACAAAAATCCCGAGTCGCAGCGCCCAATTTAGGCGCTTGACCGTTAGCAGACGCGATCCTTGTGTGTGGGATCTGCAGATGTTTTGAATTATGGGGAAACTAGCAGGTAGAAAAGGGGAAAAAAAGGAATTGAAGACAAAAAGAAAAGGTAAGAGAAAAATTCCCATGCCAACGATTCAATGACGTCACAGAAGCTCAGCCAATCACGGGGCAGAAATTATTTCAAGGACTTCACGGCTTGAGGCTCGATGCCGCTCCAATGGCAGAAAGCGAAGAGGAACGAAAGAGCCTCTTGAGGCGGGGGAAGGAGGAGAGTGCCAAAGTTGGCTTGGGACTCAACATTAAGAAAACCAAGGTCATGGCATCCGGCCCTCTCAATCCCTGGCCAATAGATGGGGGAGAAATGGAGGGAGTGGCAGGTTTTATTTTCCTGGGCTCCAGGATCACCGCAGATGGGGACGGCAGCCAAGGAATTAAAAGAGGTTTGTTCCTGGGGAGGAAAGTGATGGCAAATCTAGACAGCATCCTAAAAAGCATAGACATCACCCTGCCAATCAAAAATGCCTATAATCAAGACGATGGTTTTCCCAGTTGCAATGGATGGCTGTGAAAGTTGGACCATAAGGAAGGCTGAGCGTCAAAGAATGGAGGCCTTTGAACTCTGGTGCTGGAGAAGACTCCTGCATTGAGTCCCTTGGACTGCATGGCCATCCAACCGGTCAGTCCTAGAGGAGATCAACCCTGGCTGCTCTTTAGAAGGCCAGATCCTGAAGAGGAAACTCAAAGACTTTGTTCCACCTAAGGAGAAGGAAGAAGGACTCCCTGGAGAAGAGTCTCATGCTGGGAACGATGGAGGCCAAAAGAAGGAGAAGGGGACGGCAGAGAAGGAGGTGGCTGGATGGAGTCGCCGAAGAAGTCGGCATGAGCTTCAATGGACTCCAGAGGATGGGAGAGGACAGGAAGGCCCGGAGGAACGTTGTCCATGGGGTCGTGATGGGTTGGACACAACTTCCCAACTAACAACAACTACTGTTATCCATCTATCTATCTATCTATCATCTATCTATCTATCTATCTATCTATCTATCTATCTATCTATCTATCTATCTATCTATCTATCATCTATCTATCTATCTATCTATCTATCTATCATCATCTATCCATCCATCCATCCATCCATCCATCCATCCATCCATCCATCCATCTATCTATCTATCTATCTAACCTGCGAGTCCCTTGGACTGCAAGGCCATCCAACCGGTCAGTCCTAGAGGAGATCAACCCTGACTGCTTTTTAGAAGGCCAGATCCTGAAGAGGAAACTCAAAGACTTTGGCCACCTAAGGAGAAGGAAGAAGGACTCCCTGGAGAAGAGCCTCATGCTGGGGACGATGGAGGGCAAAAGAAGAAGAAGGGGACGACAGAGAAGGAGGTGGATGGATGGAGTCAATGAAGCAGTCGGCCTGAGCTTCAATAGACTCCAGAGGATGGGAGAGGACAGGAGAAACGTGGTCTAGGGGTCAGACACAACTTCGCAACTAACAACAACAACAACACGGTTTTCTCAGCCACTCGATACCTTTTTTGGGGGCCAAAGGTTTGATGAAATACGGCAAGTTCTTCATGGCTCCTCTCAATTCCTGCTTTAGGGCAAGCATGTATTCCACCTCCTCTCCAGCCAGCAACGGAAGGGGTTTATATTCCAGCGGCTACAGAAACAAGCCAGTTTTAAGAAAGAACTTGAGAATGTGTTGGCTCCCTTCCCACAACACGTTTCATCAGGCATTAAATTAGCTCGTTTTCTGGATCGGTTTAACACCCTGAAGCAGCAACAGCCCGACCGCTGAGTTCCCGCAATCTAAAGGTAAAGGTAAACATATGTGCTGGTTGTTCCAGACTCTAAGGGGCGGTGCTCATCTCCTTTTCAAAGCCGATAGAGCCAGCTCTGTCCGAAGATGTCTCCGTGGTCATGTGGCCGGCATGACTCAACGCCAAAGGTGCATGGAACGCTGTTACCTTCCCACCAAAGATGGTCCCTATTTTCCTACTTGCTTTCGAACTGCTAGGTTGGCAGAAGCTGGGACAAGTCACGGGAGCTCACTCGGTTACGCGGCGCTGGGGATTCGAACCGCCAAACTGCCAACTTTTCTGATCTACAAGCTCAATGTCTTAGCCACTGAGCCCTGCAATCTGGGAATCCACAATTAACAAACCACAGGTGCTTCCTGTGTGGTGGGATTCACTGATTCAAGAAAGGGGGTTGCAGCAGCCTTAAACCTTGAGCTTGGGCTGGTTACAGGTGGCCCTTGATTTACCACCACTGAGTGACTGTTCCAAGTTACAACGGCATTGGAAAAAAGCAATTTATGACTCTTTTCCATTCCACATGGTCACGTAACCAAAAATAATAATTTTCAGCCTATTTAGAATAGTAGAATGATATGATCCAATAGAAAGAAATATTGTTAACAAGGAAAAACATGTTTCAATTAGAATGTGTGGGAATCATATCAAGAACCTAAAAGGTGTTAAATAATTACCTTATTATATATTTTATAATAATTTTATTATATATATATATTATTTTATATTGATTATATAAAACTTGAAATCTGGAACTTGAAGATTCATATTGTTAATGGAAAACAGATGGAAAAGAAATGATAGACTGTTTATTTTGAAAGGGAAAGAAAAATTATATTGTTTGCACATGTTAAAAAACTAAAAATTGGAAAATAGGAGAAGAAAAGTAATATGGCTAAAATTGAAATAATGGAAATATAACGTAAAATGAATTATGTCTTTTGGTGGGAATGTTAAAGGGGGAATTCGGATAACTCTCTGTTCATAAAAGAATTTTTATTATGCAACAAAAATAAATAAAAAAATCTTAAAAGAAAAAAAAATGTTCAGCTTGTAAGAGGCATACCGAGTCTGGGCGTGTGTCATAAATACTTTAAAAAGTCCAAACAAAAACTCAAACTCATGATCCATCACAAAAAGGGAAATTTAAATGGACTTAATGGTTTTTCACGGGCACTGAAATATACTCAAAACTCTCCCAAAGTCCTCCTATGAATACAAAAACGGACTGAATTATCTTTATGTTGAAACGACAAAGATCGTTCAGTAATATTGGCTTTTAATAGATTGTCCTCAAGTTATGACTGTTTTGTTCAGTGACCATTTAATGTTACGACCCATGCTGAAGGAAGGGAGTTAGGATGGCCCTGGGAGTTTGATAAAACGTTCTGAAAAGTCGTGGCCATTGTTAGCTTCCGATTAAGTATCCAAAGTCTTTCCCATTTAGCCAATTCCACATTATAACCAAAGTTTTTCACCCAGGCGACTACAGTTTCTTTGACATGTTCTTCCTCAAATTTATATCCCAACAGAAATCGGTACAGCGCTTTGATCAACCTATCTTCTGTCTGTATCAGATGGCATCTTCCCCCAGCATGGCTCTCCAAAAGATTTAGAAATTTGGCCCCAAATTGTTGGAAGTGCAAAAAAACACCAGGCACCTTTTTTCCGTATGTGGTGGACATGCAATGATGCAAAAAGATATTGTAAAATCATACAATCATGGTTGGAACAAACGGTGGGAGATCAAATTTTGTTCAAGCCAGAAATTTTTCTCCTAGGCATAATACCGGAGGAGTATAAGAAAGATGTGCTTTAGCTAATTATACATGTACTAACTGTGGCACGTTTAACTTATGTGCAGTATTGGAAAAAAGAAAATATCCCATCAGAGTTAGACATCATTAGGAAAATGTTGGCCTGTGCAGAAGCAGATAGGCTCACCCTCGAATTAAAAAATAAAGGGGAATCAGAATATTATGAAGTTTGGAATAGATTTTATTACTGGTATAAGATGACAAGACTGGAGAAATTGGAAACCATGTGATTGGATAGAAGGATAGATAATGTACTAAGCAGGCTAACAGCTATTGGATGAGATTATCTGTATATAATGTGACTGTATGGTCACTACGACTTCGCTATGCTGCACTGTTTTAAATGCAAAAACAATAAAATATATTTTTTAAAAGGACAATGAAAAATTGGGGAGGCATTTAAGGAAGTCCGAAGGAAACCAAACAACTCACGGGGAAGAGGGGTGATGGCTTCAGGGTGGGAGGGGGCAACGCCTCCCCCTTCCCGATGCCCACCGCCTCAACATTGAAGGTCATATGGCCACCCCGGCCCCTTCCTCTTCCTCCTCTTCCAGCCATGAGGAGACCCTGGGGGGGAAAAAACATTAAAAAGATTACCAAAAGTTGGAAGACAAAAAATCCTCAAATAAGCGATTGGGCCTGAAATCAGGAATTTCTGCAGATGATGGGCATTCTAGGAGGGACCATTTGAGAGAAAAAAGTGACACGAATGTTTTTTCAGACTTATGACGGCTTCAGCATCCCCATGACCACATGATTGAAATTTAGCTAATTATTCCTATATCTAGACACTGTACATTAAACTGTAACTAGGAATGGATGAAAACGTATTTGAATAACAAATGGTTATGTTAGCACTGTCAAAAAGGATCGTGATTTATACAAAATTATTATTTTTTTAAAGGTATTTGCATTTTAAAGTTTGAAATTTTCAATAAAGGTTTAAAAATTTTTTTTTTTAAAAAAAAAGAAAGAATTTCAACTGCTTGGCAACTGACTCATATTTATGACGGCCGTAATGTCCCTAGGTCACGTGTTCCCGTTTTGTGACCTTCTGACCGGCAAAGTCAATGAGGAAGTCAGAATCAACTTAACAACCGGGTTACAAATGTAACAACCGCAGTGACTTGCTTAACGACCATGGCAAGGTAGGTCGTAAAATGGGACAAAACTCACTTAACAACTGACTTGCTTAGCAACAGAAATTCTGAGCTGTATTGTCTTTGTAAGTCGAGGACTAACTTGTGTTCAGTTTCTGCATTATTATTTGTATTGGACTCCACTGATATTACAAGAACCAGCCTGTCCCATTCAGACGTTACTAAATGCAGTTGATCTGGGTTTACACGGGTCATGAGAACACAGCCGGGGTAGCGGGTGCATTTTCCTCACCACTGCTGCTCATGGCTCTCCCCTCCTTTAGGGTCCCAGAAACTAGGCCTAAGCGACTGCAGCTAGAAATACAGTTCTTCAATGCAACCTATGTGATTGCATACCTATGCTATAGGTAAAGGAAAAGCTTCCCCTCGCACATCTGTGCCAGTCGTTCCCAACTCTAGGGGGAGCTGCTCATCTCCGTTTCAAAGCCGAAGAGCCAGCGCTGTCCGAAGACGTCTCCGGGGTCATGTGGCCGGCATGACTCAATGCCGAAGGTGCACAGAACGCAACCTAGCAGTTCGAAAGCACGTAAGAAATGCAAGTGGAAAAATAGGAACCACCTTTGGTGGGAAGGGAACACCAAAGGTGGTTCCTATTTTTCCACTTGCATTTCTTACGTGCTTTCGAACTGCTAGGTTGGCAGACGCTGGGACAAGTCACGGGAGCTCACTCCATTATGCAGCACTAGGGATTCGAACCGCTGCACTGCCGACCTTTCTGATTGACAAGCTCAGCATCTTAGCCACCTAGTTATATCAGGCTGCAAACATGCAACCCACCAGCAGAGGGCAGAAAAGATGCAGCAGTATCTGCAAGGCAGGAATAATCATACTTGAAAAAAATCAGTTGGCTGACTAGAGAAAAAACCATTTAAAGGGGGGGTTTTCCCCCAAAAAAACTTGGCCATTTTTAAGATGCATGGACTTCAACTCTCAGAATTCCCCAGGGAGGATGCCTTGGCAAGACTAAGGGGAGCACGGAAGGTCTTTCAATTTGCTGTGATCTTCCACCTTGATAATAGCCCTTGTAGAAATAGACTCCCTCCTAGTTGAAAGCTAAGTCCGCAGGCAAAAATAAAGATTTAAAACACTCTCACACACACAGTTTTTCAAACTTGGCCACCTTAAGATGGGTGAATGTCCGTCCACCTTAACTTGGCCAAGTTGGGAGAAACTCCAATTCAAGCTGTCTTTATTTACCAAATTTATATAGCCACCCCTAGGGGGCGCAGCACACAGTAATTAGATAAAGACAAAAATGGCAAATAACTATAAATATAACAGCAATGTAAAATTATATCAGTGGAGGTTTTCAAGAAGGGCCTGTGGACATCCATTTTTCTGGGATGATATAGACTATAGTGTCCTGCTTGAGCAGGGGGTTGGACTAGAAGACCTCCAAGGTTCCTTCCAACTCTGTTAATCTGATGAATAGAATAGAATAAAATAGAATATAAATAGGAATAGAATATAGAATAGAATATAAATAGGAACAGAATAGAGAATATAAAATAGAATATAATATAAAATAGGAATAGAATAGAGAATACAAAATAGAATATAAATAGGAATAGAATATAGAATATAAAATAGAATAGAATATAAAATAGGAATAGAATATAGAATAGAATATAAATAGGAATAGAATAGAATATAGAATAGAATAGAATATAGAATAGAATTCTTTATTGGCCAAGTGTGACTGGACACACAAGGAATTTGTCTTTGGTGCATATGCTCTCAGTGTACATAAAGAAAAATAAAATAGAATAAATTCATCAAGAACCATAAGCTATTCATAATCATAAGTTAAACTTAAAAAGCTACAAATTGTAATATATTATTTTGTCTGTTCCTCTATTATTTGTTCTTTAAATTATTATTGCTTTTAATGTTTTTATTTCTAATGCTGGTCTGTGACTGAAATAAAAATTGATTTAGGCAATATAAAAACCCATAAGAAAGAATCATAATAAACCCAGAATCTCAAGTGAAGAACAACACTTCAGAACAACAAAATAACAGAGTTGGAAGGGACCTTAGAGGTCTTCTAGTCCAGCTGCTGTACAAGCAGGAGAACTTATACCGGTATCATTCCAGACAAATGAGTGACCAATCTCTTCTTGAAAGCCTCCAGGGATGAAGCTCCCACAACTTCTGTTCCATGGATTGATTGTTCTCCCTGTCAGGAAATTCCTCCTTATTTCCAGGTTGAATCTTTCCTTGCTCAGTTTCCATCCATTCTTCCTTGTCTGGCCTTCAAAGGTGCTTTGGAGAATAGCTTGACCATCTCATGGTTGTCCCAAAGGTGCTTTTTCAAGAGGCAACTGGACTTCCATTCCCTACCATCCAGGCAGAGCTGAAGAAGCTCCTTGGGTGAGAAGCAAAAGGTCTTCAAAGAAAAACCAGGAAGTCCAGTTGCCTTCTGAAAAAGCTAGGCTGGCTGTTTCTGTTGTTATTATGCATTAACGGAGTTGGAAGGGGCCTTGGAGGTCATCTAGTCCAACCCCCTTGCCCAAGCAGGAGACCCTGCACCATTTCTGATAGATAATAGATTTAACTGAGTTGGAAGGGGCCTTGGAGGTCATCCAGTCCACCACCCCCAAGCAGGAGACCCTACATCACTTCTTACAGATAACAGATTTAACTGAGTTGGAAGGGACCTTGGAGGCCATCTAGTCCAACCCCCAGGCCAAGCAGGAGACCCTACTGCTACTTCTGACAAATGGCAGTCCCGAACCTTACCTGCTCCGACCCAGCAGAGGACTTCCGAGCGCGTGCGTCTCCCTTTGATCCCGGCCCGCCGCGAAGCGAACGGCGCCCCAGAAGCCGGATACTCCACGTTCGAAAGGGCGGAGCCTCTGGCTCGGGTAGCCAGTGAGAGAGAGGCGAGAGCGCTCAGGTTCGATACACGCAACGTTCGAAAGAAGCTTGGCAGCCAATCAGGGAGAGGAGGCGGGGAAAGGGGCGCGGCCTGAGAGGCTGTTGAAAACAAGGCGAGAGGAGGCGGGCTCTTTGTATGATAGGCAGGAGCCGCTAAGCCCCTCCGCGGTCCTTTCAGCTCCCATCATCCACAGCCTCGGTCCTTGTTTTGCATGGTGGTGTTATAGGCAAGGGGAAATCAAATAGATATAAAATAAGGGTCTGTTGTATAGGCGTTTTCGTTTATCTTAGTGAGTTTATGGCAACTTTACGACTTGTGGACTTCAACTCCCAGAATTCCTGAGCCAGCTATGCTGGGAGTTGAAGTCCAAAAGGCATAAAGTTGCTATAGTTGGCTTAGCTATGCAGCTCAGGAATTCTGGGAGTTGAAGTCCACAAGTCGTAAGGGTGTTATAGTTGGCTCAGTTCTGCTGGCTCAGGAATTCTGGGAGTTGAAGTCCACAAGACGTAAAGTTGCTATAGTTGGCTTAGCTATGCAGCTCAGGAATTCTGGGAGTTGAAGTCCACAAGTAGTAAAGGTGTTATAGTTGGCTCAGCTCTGCCGGCTCAGGAATTCTGGGAGTTGAAGTCCACAAGACGTAAAATTGCTATAATTACCCCTCCCTCCCCTTAGATAATCACATTTTTTTCTTTAAGCTCTGCCAGGAGGCATCCTGGCGCATCCTTTGCTGTTCAGAAAAAACTCAGTGGAGCTGGAGTAGGGGAATGGGATGGGGCACCACCTGGAAATCCTAGGAAGTATGTTCATCTGGGTTTAAGAGGCTCTAAAGTCTAAACCTTTGCCTTGCTGGAAAAGCTGGCTGAGCTGTGTTCTGTACCAGGGCTGAAACCAGGATCTCTTTAATGATGGCTTAAGATGTTGGTTTAGTTCATTCAACACAGTGCATCACCACCAGATCTAGTGGGTTATACAGTGCAGTCAATAGGGTTGCCTAGGGGAAGCCGACCAGATGTGTTCAGAAAAGCAGGGTCCAGGCAAGGCGTTTCCAGATTAACAGAGTTGGAAGGGACCTTGGAGGTCATCTAGCCCACCTGTTTATACAACCCAGGATTGTATTATCTTTTTTGGCGGCGGCTGCACACAGCTGGCTCAAAAATCAATATCAAGCTATCAAGAAACCGAGTCTTTCATATTATCCCATATTCATCCAATTTTCTTTTTCCTGCCAGAGTTTTATTCATTGTGACTGTCATTGTTTTCATGCTGTAAAGGGAACAAAGCAAAATGTCCAAAATATATGTAATAATAATAATAATAATAATAATAATAATAATAATAATAATAATAATAATAATAATAATAATAATAATAATAATAATAATAATAATAATATTTAATGCTTCTAGACCGCCCCCTCTCCCACAAGGGACTCGGGGCGGTGTACAGTTCATACAAAATATAACAGGATACAATAAAATTAAATATGTACAGTTGACAATTGACATGGAGGAGGTTAAAAAGCAGTTAAAAGAACTGTACAAAGCAGATATAAGATAAATTCAAACCTCTAAAAACAAATACAGTAAATTAAAAAACCCCTAAAATAACCAGATATAACGCATTTGCCAGGAGGGACAGTTGAATTATGCCAGGCCTGCTAATCGGAACAGGTGGGTCTTCAGTTTTTGCCGGAAGGAGCGGAGGTCAGAAGTGGTTCTAATGTCGGGGGGGAGGTCATTCCAGAGGGTTGGGCCCATCACAGAGAAGGCCCTACTCCTCGGTGTCGCCCGCTGGCATTGCCTAGTGGACGGCACCAGGAGAAGTCCCTCCCTGTGTGAGCGTATTGGCCGCAGGGATGTATGTGGGAGGATGCGATCCCGCAAGTAACTAGGTCCTGTGCCATGGAGCGCTTTAAAGATGGTAATCAGCACCTTGAAACGCACCCGGAAAACCACAGGCAGCCAGTGCAGCTCGCGCAGGAGAGGTGTTACGTGGGAGTACCTCGTACTCCCCATCACAGCCCGCGCGGCTGCGTTCTGGACTAACTGCAGTCTCCGGGCGCGTCCCAAGGGCAGCCCCATGTAGAGAGCGTTGCAGTAATCCAGGCGGGACGTCACCAGCGCATGAGTGACCGTGCGTAGGGCATCCCGGTCCAGTAGGGGGCGCAATTGGCGCACCAGGTGAACCTGGTGGAACGCCCCCCTTGCCACGGCTGCCACATGGTCATCCATTGACAGCCGGGCATCAAGGAGGACACCCAAATTGCGCGCCCGTTCCACAGGGGGCAATTGTTCGCCCCCTATGGCCAGCGATGGGATCAGCTGGCTGAACCGAGGTGCCGGTAGCCACAGCCACTCAGTCTTGGAGGGGTTGAGTTTGAGTCTGTTGTCCCCCATCCAGACCCCAACGGCCTCCAAACACCGGGACATCACTTCGACAGCCTCGTTGGGGTGGTTTGGAGTTGAAATATACAGCTGAGTATCATCAGCGTAGAGGTGATACTCAACCCCAAAACCACGGATGATCTCACCCAGCGGCTTCACATATGTGTTGAACAGGAGAGGCGAGAGGACCGACCCCTGTGGCACTCCACAAGTGAGTGGCCTCGGGGTCGACCTCTGTCCCCCTGTCAACACACATTGCCTCCGGTCGGAGAGGTAGGAGCCGAACCACCGCAAAACGGTACCTCCGACTCCTATCCCCTCCAACCGGCGCAATAGGATACCATGGTCGATGGTATCAAAAGCCGCCGAGAGGTCTAATAGGACCAGGATAGAGGAACAACCTCTATCTCTGGCCCTCCAGAGATCATCAACCAACGCGACCAAGGCTGTCTCTGTGCTGTGCCTGGGTCGGAAGCCGGACTGGCGTGAGTCTAGATACTCGGATTCGTCAAGGTGTCGTGGAAACTGCTGCGCCACCACATTCTCAACAACCTTCGCTAGAAACGGAAGGTTGGAGACTGGACGATAATTAGCTAGCTCCATTGGGTCGAGTGAAGGCCTCTTAAGTAAGGGCCTCACCACCGCCTCTTTCAAGGCGGTTGGTAAGGATCCTTCACCCAATGAGGCATTCACCAGGCCCAGAAGCCAGCCTCGGGTCACCTCCCAATATGCCAGTACCAACCAGGAGGGACACGGGTCCATTAAACATGTGGTGGGTCACAGCCGTCCACGCATCCTCGGGGGCAACAGAATCAAACTCCTCCCAGGATGGTCTCACAAGACTCGCTGTTGGCGGCCCGTCTGGTCCACTGAGTGGGGCCCATCCGCTCTGGATCTAAGCGACTTTGTCCTGCAGATATTCCCCAAACTCCTCTGCTCTGCCCTGCAAGGGTGCCCCCTGTGTCCTCTGTGACAAGAGGGAGCGGGTCACCCTAAACAGGGAGGCAGTGCAGTTATCCGCGGACGCAATAAGGGTGGCACAATATCTACGTTTGGCCGCCCTTAATGCCACAAGGTAGGTCCGCAAGTAGGATCTTACCTGTGTTCGATCAGATTCGGAGCGTGAGGACCTCCACCTGCTCTCTAGACGTCTCCTGTGGCGCTTCATCACCCTCAGCTCCTCGGTATACCAAGGAGCCCGGGTGGGTCGCTGCCGCAGGAGAGGTCGCAAAGGCGCAACCCGGTCCAAGGCCCCAGCCGCCGCCCTATTCCAGGCGGCCGCTAGGTCCTCCGACCGAGCGCGGGTCAGGGCTACAGGTAATGGCCCAAGCTCCGTCTGGAACCTTTCCGGCTCCATCAGGTGCTTGGGGCGGTACCAGCGTGGACCGTCTGGTCCCGCCTCCTCGCGGTGGGGGGTAGCGCCAGGGAAGTCAAGCCAGAGACATGAGTGATCTGACCATGACAGGGGTGTAACAGTAAAATCCCCTCTACCCAGATCACTCGTCCACTGCTCAGATACAAAAACAAGGTCCAATGTGTGGCCTCCCTCGTGTGTGGGGCCCTGAATTAACTGGGTCAGGCCCATGGCTGTCATGGAAGCCATGAACTCCCGAGCTACCTCAGACGCTGTTCCCGTCGACGGCAGGTTGAAATCCCCCATAACCACAAGCCTGGGGATCTCAACCGCCGTCTCCGAGATCAGCTCGAGGAGCTCGGGCAGGGCTGCTGATGTATAGCGAGGAGCCAAGTATACAATCAGCAGACCCAACTGCCTCCCTGGGCCCCATTTCACACCGAGGGACTCACACCCGGATATCTGATGTATTTTATCAATGGGCATATCACAAAAAACATTGACCAGATTAATTAAATTCATGCATTGTGACAACATGGATACTTTCAGATAATTGGGGGGGGGGGAGATACTTGTAGCATGATTTTTAAATGAGGGTTTCCTTATGCTGAACCCATCACCCAAGCCAGCTGGCCAGGAGGTATCTTAGCTGTGAAATGATGGGAATTGTAGTCAAACACACCTCGGGTGCACAGCTTGGGGAAAGTAGGATAAAATATTAGAATGGTTTACCTAAAAGCTGTCATTTCTCTGTTTCGGATGAAAAGGCATGATTGCCTCTTGTACCTCAGGATGGGTTGCTGGGGAATTCTGGGAGTCGAAGTCCATAAATTTCAAAGCATTCTGGCTGGGGAATTCTGGGAATTGGATTTCACCCCCCTTAAAATGGCCAAAGTTGAGTAGGGCCAAAATGGCCTAACTAGGTCATGCAAGGAGAATTGGCTGACTTCACCTGATTAATCTTAATCTTACAGAATAACAGAGTTGGAAGGGACCTTGGAGGTCTTCTAGTCCAGCCCCCTTTGCTCAGGCAGGAGATCCTTACAGAATAACAGAGATGGAAGGGACCTTGGAGGTCATCTAGCCCAGCCCCCTTTGCTCAAGCAGGAGACCCTTACAGAATAACAGAGTTGAAAGGGACCTTGGAGGTCTTCTAGCCCAGCCCCCTTTGCTCAAGCAGGAGACCCTTACAGAATAACAGAGTTGGAAGGGACCTTGGAGGTCATCTAGTCGAACCCCTTTTGCTCAGGCAGGATATCCTTACAGAATAACAGAGTGGGAAGGGACCTTGGAGGTCATCTAGTCCAGCCCCTTTGCTCAGGCAGGAGATCCTTACAGAATAACAGAGTTGGAAGGGACATTGTAGGTCGTCCAGCCCCCTTGCTCAAGCAGGAGATCCTTACAGAATAACAGAGTGGGAAGGGACCTTGAAGGTCTTCTAGTCCAACCCCTGCACAAGCAGGAGAATTTATACCAGTATCATTCCAGACAAATGGCTGTCCAGTCTCTTCTTAAAAACTTCCAGTGACGGAGCACTCACAACTTCTGGTGGCAAGCTGTTCCACTGGTCTGTTGTCCTCATTGTTAGGAAATTTCTCCTTAATTCCAGGTTGCTTCTCTCCTTGATTAGTTTCCATCCATCGCTTCTTGTCCTGCCTTCGGGTGCTTTGGAGAAGAGCTTGACCCCCTCCTCTCTGTGGCAGCCCCTCAAATAGTGGAAGATGCTCTCCTGTCCCCCTCAGTCCGTCTTTTCATCAACTTGGACATACCCAATTTGTGCCACTGGTCTTCATATGTTTTATCTTCCAGCTTCCTAAAACTCTTGGCTGTTAAATATTCCAACCTCTTCTGCAGAACTTCTGCGATGCTCTGGGGCCCAGCTCCCCCCAACCCCCTTCCTCTGACCATGGGCAGAGTTCTCTTTCTCTTCCTATCGGATGGTACCAATGACTCCCTGAGGCTCACTGCTCCTTTTATCTTCAACACTGCATCCTGTTTCTGACGCTAACCTCTCCTCCTTTTGTCATTCTCCTTCACCCCAAAAACACCCCCCCAAAATCCCCTCTTTTTAAATAAATAAAGTAATAAATAAATCCCCCCTCTGCTCATGTCAGCCTCTGCTTCGCTTGCTTGCTATCGGCTGCCATAGAAACAGGGAGTGTGGGGGCTTATGGTATTTGGGAAGGGAATCTTATGGTACTGGAGGAGTTATGAAGAAGGGAGTTTTCTTCTCACCATCTTCTGTGCATGCTGATGGCCGAAGTTTGGTCTTGGTCAAGGCCAACCCTCTGGCATACCAACTCGATGAGGCCTTTTGAAGATGCACCCCACATGACACCTGAGGGAGCTTCAGATTGGACATGGGGTTGGGGTAATTGGGGGGAGGGGGCTGGGTAATCATTTGATATATACTTGTTTGTGCCTTTTTTGGCTCAGATATTGCTTTCCTTTCCCTGCTATCTTTTCATAACCAGTAAAAATACCTTTCATTCCACAAGCAATGGAGTTGCGAGTTTTCTTTCTTGGTTATGGATGGGGGCACGCCTGACATTAAACAAGATCTGACTTCGCACTCATCCTGGAGCTAACACCTTCCAAGGGGAATGCACAGAAAGAAAAATAGAATTTAAGAACCTCCAAAGACGAAGAATGTCCAATCCCTGCAGTGACCAGGAGGACATGGGGGCTACCTCTTATTGTCATCATTTCAAATATCATCCAGAATGGAATCAGAGTCCAAGGCAGAGCTTTCCTCAAAGTTCCAATTTAATAAGAGAGACATGTTGGTACATCTGTGGAAAATCCGATTCTGAAAGCTTCCTGGGATTCCCACCCAGTTGAAAGTTCATGATCTTGCCCCTCCTATACCCACAATTAATTACATGGTCCAATCTTCCTCTGCCACGCTGGCATTTCCACCCATCTAGTTCCGGTCAAGTGCAGAGACAAAGGATGACCTTGGCTTTCTAGAAAGAATGTTGTTATGGCTACATAGCATCTAACTCCTTACAATCCCCCCCTCCCATTTTCCCACCATAGAAGCAGCATAGTAGAATAAAAGACATGCGGAAGACCTGTCTAACCTTGGGAGGGCCCTGGGGGCAGACAGGGGAGCTGATCGGGATGGAGGAGCCCCAGCCGCAGCAGCTGTCCAAGCCCCTCCAAGTGGGGGAGTGGCCCCCTGCAGACACCGAATGCCAAAGTTTCCTCCCCAACGTACAGGAATGGAAAAGGGCCGTATGGGAAAAGGAAGCTTTTGCCGGCTGGTGGGCCCTGAGAACCTTTCCTAGAGGGGGCCAAACAGCCTTTTGAAGTGAAGGCGTATATGAATCAATATTGGCTTCTGTTTACTGTCAGAAATTAGTTATTTTCTAGAACAGCAAATTGTAACCTTAATACTGGACTGCAAATGTTCCCTCACTGCTGCGTCTCGCTTCTATTCTTGGCTTCAAAGCTAGGCACATTCTTGAAAAAACAGAAGAAACTGCTACATGGGCTGCATAGATAAAGGAACCAAACTAGGGAGTTTTCCTCCTGGCTCATAAATCCTTAAAGCATCCTGCCCAAAAACAACTTGGCAAAGGGGGGCAGCCACCCCCTACCCAAGGCTATAGGAATACTCCACAGAGAAGGGAGGCAGAGACAGGAGCTTGAACAAAAGGACGTTTTAAAGATCAACGAATCTTTGTCTCTGATTGGATAAACTTTGGTTCTATCTGCCTAAAATGCATGTAATCCTCTGAGCCCCTCTTGCAGGGGGTGGCTATTCCTTCCATGCATTGGTTTATATGTTCTGGATATAGTTTGGTCACCCAGCTTTTGCTACGGCCATCAATAAAAGCTGATATTTTTTGCAAGCCTCGTCTGGAGTCTCCACTCTCTTGGGCATCTCGGTGGCTCGGGGAAAACGGCTGGGACCTTACAGAAGTATGGACTGATCATAAAAACCTGGAAGTGTTGGAAAAAACCCGTCACCTAAACAGGTACCCTGGGCACAGCATTTCAACCGTTTCAACTTTACCCTAAAATGCATCCCAGGAGGGAGGAATCTTATGGCAGATGCCCTGCCAGGCTTCCCCAGTACAGCAGCACCAGACTAACAGTGGTTCATCCGGTCATCCCAGCTAAGAACCTGGCTGCCCCAATGGTTACTAGGAGCCAGGGGGCAATGGATTTAGATGGAATCACAGACTTGATGCACAAACTTAAGGAGGGCCTCGCTTCCGATGACTGGTTCAAAGAACATTCTGATGAATGCATCACCATGAAAGATGGACTGGCTTGGGTAGGAGCGAAGCTGTATGTTCCTGCCAGCCTGAAAACTGTTGTCCTTCAATGGGCCCACGATTCGAGGAGGGTGGGTCATTTTGGATTTATGAAAACTTTGCATTTGATTAAGAGGCAGCTTTGGTGGCCTTCTCGGAGAAAAAGACATTGAATCATGCTGTCATTGTTCCCAATATCATGCAGAATTAAATCAGAGTCCAAGGCAGAGCTGTTCTTAAAGTTCCAATTTAATAAGACAGACCTGTTGGCACAACCTGTGGAATTCCAAATCTAAAAGATCATGCCAGACTAATCTTATTGCATTATTTGATAATGTGACAAAATTAGGGGACCAGAGGAATGCCGTCGATATAGTTTACTTGGACTTCAGTAAGGCTTTTGATAAGGTAGACCATAGCCTACTACTAGATAAAGTAGAAGAATGTGGGTTAGACAGCATCACCACCAGATGGATTCGTAACTGGCTGACAACCGCACTCAACGTGTAGTCCTCAATGGAACTGCATCTACATGGAGGGAGGTATGCAGTGGAGTACCCCAAGGCTCTGTTTTGGGCCCAGGACTCTTCAACATCTTCATCAATGATTTGGATGAGGGAATAAATGGGGAACTCATCAAATTTGCAGATGACACCAAGCTGGCAGGAATAGCCAACACTCCAGAAGACAGGCTTAAGATACAGAAGGATCTTGACAAACTTGAACATTGGGCACTATCTAATAAAATGAAATTCAATGGTGAAAAGAGTAAGGTTCTTACATTTAGGCAAGAAAAGCGAAATGCACAGGTACAGTATAGGTGGTACCTTGCTCAGTAGTAGTAACTGTGAAAGGGATCTTGGAGTCCTAGTTTAACATTTAAATAGGAGCCAGCCATGTGCAGCAGCTGCCAAAAAAGCCAACACAGTTCTAGGCTGCATAAATAGAGGGATAGAATCAAGATCACGTGAAGTGTTAATACCACTTTATAATAATGCCTTGGTAAGGCCACACTTGGAATACTGCATTCAGTTTTGGTTGCCACGATGTAGAAAAGATGTGGAGACTCTAGAAAGAGTGCAGAGAAGAACAACAAATATGATTAGGGGACTGGAGACTAAAACATATGAAGAACGGTTGCAGGAACTGGGTATGTCTAGTTTAATGAAAAGAAGGACTAAGGGAGACATGATAGCATTGTTCCAATATCTCAAGGGTTGCCACAAAGAAGAGGGAGTCAAACTATTCTCCAAGGCACCTGAGGGTAGAACAAGAAGCAATGGGTGGAAACTAATCAAGGAGAGAAGCAACTTAGAACTGAGGAGAAATTTCCTGACAGTTAGAACAATTAATCAGTGGAAGAGAAATTGCCGCCAGAAGTTGTGAATGCCCCAACACTGGAAGTCTTTAAGAAGATGTTGGATAGCCATTTGTCTGAAGCGGTATAAGGTTTCCTGCCTAGGCAGGGGGTTGGACTACAAGACCTCCAAGGTCCCTTCCAACTCTGCTATTGTATTGTATTAAAAGTTTCCTCTTAATTGTTTGCTGATATTTTACACTGACCCGGTCAGCACATTGGGACACAGCTTCCCAGCTCGGGATAGCTGAAGAAGTAAATTGAAGGGAGATTTATTTTAAAAGGAGATTTGGGATAATGTCAGCGTTCCAAGTATCATGCAGAATTAAGTCAAGACCCCAAGGCAGAGCGATCCTTCAAGTTCCAATTTAATAAGACAGACATGTTGGCAACCAACTGTCTTATTAAATTGGAACTTGAAGGATAGCTTCTGCCTTGGACTTTGACTTAATTCTGCATGATATTTGGAAGGCTGACACATGCTCAGCTGATTCACGCTGCCAACCCAGACTCGGCGTAGCCTCCCAATTGCACCAAGGTAAAAATAAACTGATTTTTTTCTCTCCCCCTTCCTTCTTCTGATGTTCGGGATCGTATTAATAGCCAAGCTGCCAACCCGTGGCTGGTTGCTTTCGGTGCACCGGGGGTGGCATGCAGGAATGCCAGGGATCTGGAGATCTTTGTCTCGGCTCCATCTGCGATGCTTCTCCGCCACCCATCACCCGGGGATACCTATGTGCCCAGACGGGAGGTTGCCACGGCAACCATGCGCACAGAAGGAGGGCGCCGAAGATGGAGGAGGAGGAGGAGGAGGAGAAGTGGACATGCAGGAAAGGAGAGGGAGAATGGAGGGTGGAGGAACAGAGCCATGCTCCAGTCCAGCCAGGGCAAGATTAAAAAAGGACTTAAATGCTCCCTTAGATTCACTGTTTATGTGGTGCCAGTTGCGCATGGCACATGGGGCACAGGCTAGTCTCATTGCCCTGCTGGCCAAGGGTCAGTTGGTCGAACAAGACCCCATGTGCCATGCGCAACTGGCACCACTGACAACTCTTTTGGGAGAATAAGGGCAGAGAAGTAACAGAAGAACAGAGTTGGAAGAGACCTTGGAGGTCTTCTAGTCCAGCCCCTTTGCTCAAGCAGGAGACCCTTACAGAATATCAGAGTTGGAAGGGACCCTGGAGTTCATCTAGTCCAGCCTCCTAGCTCAAGCAGGTGATCCTTAGTGAATAACAGAGTTGGAAGGGACCTTGGAGGTCTTCTATATCAGGGGTCTCCAAATTTGGCCGATTTGCTCCGAACTTATTGACTTCCCGGCACAAAGAAGCGACGAATGTTGGAACTTTGAAAGAATTATTTATTTATTTATTTATTTTATTAAATATGTTAGCCGCTCCCTCTCCACAAAGGGACTCGGGGCGGCGTACAATAAATAAAACACATATTATAAAAATTACACATTGTACACATTGTACAGAGGAGGTATAAAACATAATACAATATTATAATAACATATAAATATTAAAATAAGTTAAATTAAAACCCCAATGGAAATTACAAGTTTAAAAATTGCCAGGAGGAATAAAATGGGACTATGTTTGAGCCAGGCCTGCTAGTTGAAAAAGGGGGTCTTGAGTTTTGAACGGAAGGAGCGGAGGTCGGTTGTAATCCTAATATCCGGGGGGAGGTCATTCCAGAGGGCTGGGCCCATCACAGAGAAGGCCCTACTCCTGGGCGCCGCCCGTTGGCATTGCTTGGTGGACGGCACCCGGAGAAGTCCCTCCCTGTGAGAGCGAATTGGTCGTAGGGATGTATGGGGCAGGATGCGATCCCGCAGGTAACTAGGTCCTGTGCCATGGAGCGCTTTGAAGATGGTAATCAATACCTTGAAACGCACCCGATAGACCACAGGAAGCCAGTGCAGCTCGCGCAGGAGAGATGTTATATGGGAGTATCTCGTACTCCCCATAATCACCCGCGCGGCCGCGTTCTGGACCAGCTGCAGTCTTCGAGTGCATCTCAAGGGAAGCCCCATGTAGAGAGCATTACAGTAGTCTAGGCGGGACGTCACCAGCGCATGGGTGACCGTGCGAAGGGCATCCCGGTCTAATAGGGGGCGCAATTGGCGCACCAGGCGAACCTGGTGGAACGCCCCCCTGGCCACGGCTGCCACATAGTCATCCATGGACAGCCCGGCATCCAGGAGGACGCCCAAATTGTGCGCCCGTTCCATGGGGGCTAGTTGCTCGCCCCCAATGGCCAGTGTTGGAATTAGCTGGTTGAACCGGGGGGCCGGAAGCCACAGCCACTCCGTCTTGGAGGGGTTGAGTTTGAGTCGGTTGTCACCCATCCAGACCCGTACGGCTTCCAAACACCGGGACATCATTTCAACGGCCTCATTGGGGTGGTTCGGGGTGGAGATGTACAGCTGTGTATCATCAGCGTACAGATGATATCCCACCCCAAAACCATGGATGATCTCACCCAGCGGTTTCATATATGTGTTGAACAGGAGAGGCGAGAGGACCGACCCCTGTGGCACCCCACAAATGAGAGGCCTCAGGGACGACCCCTGCTCCCCTGCCAACACACGCTGCGTCCGGTCGGAGAGGTAGGAGCAGAACCACCGTAGAATGGTGCCCCTTACCCCCAGCCCCTCCAGCCGGTGCAGGAGGGATACCATGGTCGATGGTATCAAAAGCCGCTGAGAGATCTAATAGGACCAGGATAGAGGAACAACCCCTATCCCTGGCCCTCCAGAGATCATCAACCAACGCGACCAAGGCTGTCTCTGTGCTGTGCCCAGGTCGGAAGCCGGACTGGCGCAGGTCTAGATAATCATTCTCCTCCAGGTGACGTGAGAACTGTTGGGCCACCACGCTCTCTACAACCTTCGTTAAAAAAGGAAGGTTGGAGACAGGACGGTAATTGGCTAGCTCCGTTGGGTCCAGGGAAGGCTTCTTGAGTAAGGGTCTCACAACCGCCTCTTTCAAGGTGGCCGGTAAGAACCCCTCACCCAATGAAGCATTCACTAGCACCAAGAGCCAGTCTCGTGTAACCTCCCAGGATGCCAGTACAAGCCAGGAGGGACACGGGTCCAATGAACATGTGGTGGCTCGTAGTTGCCCGCGTAACCTGTCCAAATCCTCGATGGCCACCGAGTCAAACTCCTCCCAGGATGGTCTCTCAAGACTCGCCTAGGGCATCTCTCCTAGCCCACTGAGTGGGACCCATTCCCTCCAGATTTGATCGATTTTATCCTGCAGATATTTCCCAAATTCCTCTGCCCTGCCCTGTAAAGGGGCTTCCCGAGGTCTCTGTGAAAGAAGAGAGCGGGTCACCCGGAACAGGGCGGCAGGGCGGTTATCTGCGGATGCAATAAGGGCAGCACAATGTCGACGTTTGGCCGCTCTTATTGCCACAAGGTATGTCCTTAAGTAGGTTCGTACCTGTGTTCGGTCAAGTTCGGAACGGGAGGATCTCCATCGGCTCTCTAGGCATCTCTTGTGGCGTTTCATCACCCTTAGCTCCTCGGTAAACCAAGGGGCCAGGGTGGTTCGTTGCCGCAGGAGAGGCCGCAAAGGCGCCACCCGGTCTAAGGCCCCAGCAGCCGCATCATTCCAGGCGGCTACTAGGTCCTCTATCCGGGGGCGGGTCAGGTCTACAGGAGGTGGCCCAAGCTCCGTCTGGAACCTGTCTGGTTCCATCAGGCGCCTGGGGCGGAACCATCAAGGACATTCTGGTTCCGCCTCCCCGCGGCGGGGGGTAGCACCTGGGAAGTCAAGTCGGAGAAGTGAGTGGTCTGACCATGACAGGGGAGTAATAGCTATGTCCCCTATTCCCAGATCACTCGTCCACTGGTCAGAGACAAAAACAAGATCCAGTGTGTGGCCTCCCTCGTGTGTGGGACCCTGAATTAACTGAGTCAGGTCCATGGCTGTCATGGAAGCCATGAACTCCTGAACCACCTCAGATGCTTCTCCCACCGATGGCAGGTTGAAGTCCCCCATGACCAAAAGTTTGGGGGTCTCAACTGCCATCGTTGCGATTAGCTCGAGGAGCTCAGGCAGGGCCGCTGATGTATAGCGAGGAGCCAGGTATACAATCAGCAGGCCCAACTGTCTCCCTGGGCCCCATCTCACGACAAGGGATTCACACCCGGATGTCTGTGGCACAGTGAACTCTCTCGGCTCCAAGTCTTCCTGGATAATTACTGCTACCACACCGCCCCTACCCTGGGCCTGTGGCTGAAATTCAATGTAGAGAAAAGTAAAGTCTAACAGGCAAGAAAAACCCAAAGTACGCATATAAGCTGGATGAAACCAGGCTTCTTAATAGCAGTGACTGGGAGAGGGATCTGGGAGTCTTAGTGGACAACCAGCTAAATAGGACCCAGCAGCCAAAAAAGCCAACACAATCCTAAATTGCATTAACAGAAGGATACAATCAAGATCAAGGGAGGTCCTAATACCACCCTATAAAGCCTTAGTAAGGCCACACCTAAAGTCCTGCATCCAGGTTTGGTCACCAGACTATAAAGAAAGAGGTTGAGACTCTGGAAAGAGGGCAGAGAAGAGCAACCAGGATGATGAGGGGACTGGAGGCTCAAACAGACGATGGACGGTTGCAGGAACTGGGCCTGGCTGGTCTAGGGAAGAGAAGGACCAGGGGAGACAGGAAAGCATCTTCCAGTATTTGAGGGGCTGCCCCAGAGAGGAGTTAGGGGGTCAAGCTATTCTCCAAAGCCCCCAAAGGCCAGAGAAGGAATAATGGATGGAAACTGACCAAGGAGAGATTCAACCTGGAAATAAGGAGGAATTTCCTGACAGGGAGAACCATCAACCCATGGGACAGAAGTTGTGGGAGCTTCATCCCTGGAGGCTTTCAAGAAGAGACAGGACTTCTCTCTGTCAGAAATGGTGAATGGTCTCCTACTTGGGTGGGGGGGTTGGACATGCCAGAGTGCTGCAAGCCCGAAGACAAGCTGGCTGGCGCATGCATGCCTGTTTTGTGGGCGTTACTTGGGTATTTTCAGGCCATGGGGGGGGGGCTTTTTTGGGCCATAAACTGTCCAAAAAGCAGCTTGAAAATAGCCCCAAAAATGGCCTGAAAATGGCTCAAAAACCATCTGTTTTTTGGACCGTTTTCTGGCACTAAGGGCACCTGCCATCAGCCACTAGCAGGTGTGCCCCGGAAAGCAGAAGAGCAGCTGGTGATGGCACATGTGCCCACACATGCCAAAAGTTTGCCATCACGGACCTTCAAGGTCCCTTCCAACTCTTTTAATCTGTTAAAAGAGGGCATTTTAACGTGGGGACATTTGCTTCGCTCCATTTGAGATTTCCTTCCGCAGCAGAATTGAACGACTGATTCTCCTGCCCACAGACCCTCTTCCTATCGCTCCCCGCCCCCCACCAGCGCCCTCAATTTCAGAAGCCTGGTCGGGGGTGAAGGGGGGGTGTCACTCTTGTTAAATTCATGAGGACAGAAGAGCCACCCACCCCTCCTTCCCTTGCTGGCAGGACTCCTCTCCCTGCCTGCCTCTCCCTGCACCACTCGGGTACTTTGGTACTAAAATAGCGGGATATAAAAATAATCTCGCTAACAGAGAAGCAGACATCCAATTCCGGCTGCGAATTGCCGTGAATATATCTCAGTACAGGTAGTCCTCGACTTACGACCATTTGTTCAGCGTCCTTTGGAAGTGAGAACGACACTGGACAAAAACTGACTTATGGCCGGTCCTCGCACCTGTGACCTCTGGCAGCCGTGACCCTCCCAGCCAGTTTCCGAGAAGGAGTGGGGAACCCAGATTCGCTTAGTGACTGCATGAGTCACATAACCATCATGGCCCAAAAAAAAAAAGGGAGGTAAAAATTAGATGTGGCTCGCTTAACAACGGCCTTGCTTGAAGCTGTGGGCTTCACTCAATGACCATGATGATTTGCTGAATGACTACAGCAAGAAAAACCCCAGCCACACAATGAAGTGAATGTAACAGATTAACAGAGTTCGAAGGGACCTTGGAGGTCATCTAGTCCAACCCCCTGCCCAAGCAGGAGGACTTCAACTCCCAGAATTCCCCAGCCAGGATGCTTTAAGATGGGAGGACTTCAACTCCCAGAATTCCTCAACTAGCTAACAGCCAAAATTTAAGGAGGGCTTGTTTAATGCAAGAGGCTCTCCAAAATTGGCTATGCTGCCACCGTCGTTAAGTCTGAAAAGTGGTCATAAGGAATTTTTTTCAGTGCCATTGTAACTTGGAACAGTCACTAAATTGTTGTACGTCCAGGACTAGATGTACAAAATTAGCAACACGACGTTTTAAAGCCAAAAAATGATTTTAAAAGAAACTCTGTGGGGGGAGACCTGGAATGAATTCTTCATCCCCTCTAGGCCAGGTCTCCTCCCCACATGCCATCAAGGTAGATTTGCAAACCAGGTTATTCCGTGGTTTCAAACAGGCTTCCTTTCCCATGGCCTCCGGAGATTATATTTCTTATTCTGCCTTTTTTATGTTGCAGGCAGAGAGGAAGGGCTCAAAGGATCGATGGGAAAAGCAGTTTTTCAACCCAGGTGGCCCTCAGCTTCATTTAGTTCATTTATTTATTTAAAAAAGTTTTTATAAACATTTTTACCTTTAAAAACAGAAAGAAAAACACCACAACAAGAAAAGAAAAAAACCAAGACATACATAACAATATAAAAGTAATTGTACAGCATGAATGTATAAATGTATAAACATGAATGCCGATACAGAAGGCTGTATAATTACTTTGCTACTACACTTCATTTAATGACGGTTCCAACTTACGGCACTAAAAAAGGTGACTTACAACCGTTTTTTCACACTTATGACCGTCGCAGCATCCCCATGGTCCAACTTCAGACATTTGGCATTTGACTCATATTTACGACGGCGCAGTGATCCCCTTTTGCCTCTTTTTCTCACCAGCCAAGGCGGAAGCCAGCTCCAACCCTGTTACTCATTTAACGACTGCAATGATTCACTTAACAAATGTGGCAAGAAAAGCCATAAAATGGGGCAAAAACTCACTGAACAAAAGACTCGCTTAGCAACCGCTCAATTGTGGTCATAAGTTGAGGACTGCTTGTACAGTAAAGAACAGCCAGAGGGAAAATCATGGAGCAGCCTTGTTCTTCTTCTCCTGCAGGACGTTTTAGCATCCCAGACTGTGGTTTTCCTGGAATTTCCCAAAGTTTTCCTCTTCCAAAATGGTCCAAGGCTGGGAATGCCCCTCCCTACAGCATGTTGCCCCCACCCCACCCCACCCCTGGGGGTTGAAGTCCAACCATCTTCAAGCATGCTGGCTGGGGAATTCTGGGAGTGGAAACCCACCCATCTTAAAGCATGCTGGCTGGGGAATTCTGGGAGTTGAAGTCCACCCATCTTAAAGCATGCTGGCTGGAGAATTCTGGGAGTGGAAACCCACCCATCTTAAAGCATGGGAATTCTGGGAGTTGAGGTCCTCATATTTAAGCCACTCTGGCTGGAGAATTGTGGGAATGGAAGGCAGGAAATCTTTCTCAGGAAAGCTGGCCCAAAGGGGAAAAGCCCCCGCCCCAATCTCAGCTGGCTAAGGCTACTCACAGACCCAGCATTCCCTCCCTAACCCTGGGCAGCCAAGAGTGAGAAGCCGCATCCTTTCTCTCCAATCATCCGCGACCCCCGGGCACCTTCCTTCGCCCTAGCCCCCCAGCAGGGCCGGCCGGGCCGAGGGCGCCCGACCCCCTTCTCAGTCCGGGGGCCCTGGAAAAAAGCCACGTGCCTGATGCGCAAAAGGAGGAGGCGCTGCGGCCGCCCAGCTCGGCTCAGTCCGCCTCCCGGAGCCGAGGAGCAGGCAGCCCGGCGAGCGGCGGTGCAGCGCCCGTCCCCGCCCCGAGGCCAAGGCAGGTAAGGGGTCCCGCAGGTGGAAGGGGCGGCCGGGCGGGGCAGGCGAGGCAGGCAGCTCACCTGGACCGGCTCGGGCGCGATGGGGGGGGGGGATGGGGATGGGAGGGAGGGATGTCGCCCACCAAAGGAGCCGGGGTCTGCTCGGACGCCCCCTCCCCACCCCCGGCGGGCCGCCAAGTGGCGCGCCTTGGAAGCGGCCGGCGTCCCTCCAGGTGAGAAGATGCCGCGGAGAAGATGCTCTTCGCGCAAAGATGCTCTCAAGTCGCGCAGCCGCCGGGATGCTGGACTGCGCTTCGCTCCCTTCGCTTGCAGGGCGCCCCCGGCCCTTAGATGCGGGGGAGGGGAGAGGAGGGGGGAGGATGGGGAGCCCCCTCCCCTGCAGCCCCCTCCTCTCTCTTCCCCAGCCGCTTCTCCCTTCGCGGCTTCCTCCCAGTCTGGCAGGACCCTCCGCTGCCGCTTCTTCCCTCTGGATCTTCCTACGGGATTACGACCCCCACCCATCTTCTCTCCCCCCCATCCTCCCCGCAATTTTCTCCCGTTCCTTCCCCATTCTGCCTCCGGCGCCGCAGCCCTTACACCCGGCTTCTATTTTAATTGGCCAATCCGATTTTTTAGGGGTTGAGGGAAGAGGTTTCTATTTTTGTTTCTCTCTCTCTCTCTCTCTCTCTCTCTCTCTCTCTCTCTCTCTCTCTCTCTCTCTCTCTCTCTCTCTCTCTCTCTCTCTCTCTCTCTCTCTCTCTATCTATCTATCTATCTATCTATCTATCTATCATCTATCATCTATCATCTATCTTCTCTCCAGCCAGGCCTTAATTCGGCTTTGAAGCACCTGGGGTTTTTTTGGGAGGGAGGGCGAGGGGGGGGACAGGAGTTGGATGATTTTGGCAGAGGGTGGCGGCTTTCCCTTGGAAGAAAGGAACCAGAAATTCATAAAATTGTTCACTTTTGTGTGCCGTTATGTAACTCAAGCAGAGCCGACACTCCCTAGAGAGACACAGACACACACCGAGAGAAAGAAAGAGAGAGAACTAATTTTAACTGCTCTATTTTTAAATGCATATCCCCACCCCCACCCCGGACACAC
This sequence comes from Natrix natrix natrix, assembly GCA_029891615.1. Taxonomy (NCBI): domain Eukaryota; kingdom Metazoa; phylum Chordata; class Lepidosauria; order Squamata; family Natricidae; genus Natrix; species Natrix natrix. The sequence continues at coordinate 266,609 of JAKRSK010006520.1, read as the reverse complement.
AAAGAGCCCAAAATTCCATCCATAAATAAAATGCCGTCACTAAGAATCAATTTGAGGGGGTTCGGATCCTTGAGGTATCCATGGCAGAGATTCCAGTGGATCTCTTTAGAGATCCCCTTTTGCAGCCAGATTCTGCTTCTTCCTTCTCAGAATAAGAGGGGTGCAATGTTGTTGTTATTATTAATTATTATTAATTATTTTAATTATTGTTGTTATTATTGTTCTTGTTATTATACTTTGGTCATTAAACATGAAACTCAGCCAACTGAGAATTCAAAAATGCATCACAAATACCAGTGACTGGTGCTAACGGCCAGCATCCTATTATTATTATTATTATTATTATTATTATTATTATTATTATTATTATTATTATTATTATTATCCATGTAGGGTGGTTTTTTTTGTAGAATCAGAATGTTCAAGTCCGATAAATTTAGAATTTCCAAATAGCGAGGGAGCCCTTTAGGTATTGCTCCAAGGGCTCCAATTACAATTGGGACAACACACGATTTCTTTTTCCAAAGTCGCTCAACTTCAATTTGCAATTATTATTATTATTACTATTACTACTATACGATTGTATCACAGCAGCCAGTTGATTCGCCGGATTTGGCATTGATTACTAGTCGGGCCCCACCCAGGGGCCTATTATTATTATTATTATTATTATTATTATTATGTTAATCTTTGGTGAGATTCACAGCCTTCCGGGCTGGTTGGTAGCTCAACAGCTCGAGTCGTAACCAAGGACCTAGGAACTGTTAAGATATTATTATTATTATTATTATTATTATTATTATTATTATTATTATTATTATCATCATCATCATCATCATCATCATCATCATCATCATCATCAAAACCAACTCTCTTTGCCTTTCAACAGCCAAATCCGCTCCTTTCCGACCTTTGCAGGAATGACCTATTAATGAAGCCCCTTCAGGTTTAAGAATTGTGCTTCCATTAAATATGGGAGTTGAGCCAGGTGCTCCTTTGATGCTCTCCAAATAAATTTGCTTTTAAACATGTCTGTCTCAATAGAAGCCCTGGCGATGAGGAATAAAAGATAAATTAGATTTGCTGCTAATTTCGAGCCACGCTGGCTCAGGATAGAAATTACTGGGAATTCCTAAAAATGAAACGGGGGGGGGGGGGGGGGAGCTTATTTCTCTCCCAGTGGGAGAGGCACATTTTTCTTTCCTGATTTCAATCTTTGACAGTTTTCATTGGAGGGCCTCCCTAGGGAGACTCGGAAAATAATGAGTGGGGGAGTCGGACTAGGAAATTGCTGGTATCAGTGATGAGTAATTCCTCAGCCTTCGCTTGTTTCTCAGGCAATAAAATAAAATAAAATAATAGAATTAAAATAGAAAAGAAAAGAATAATGATAGGATAGGATAGGATAGGATAGGATGAAGGAAGGAAGGAAGGAAGGAAGGAAGGAAGGAAGGAAGGAAGGAAGGAAGGAAGGAAGGAAGGATAAATAAAATAGAATAGAATAGAATAGGATGGCTAACCTTTTTGGTGCAAGAGCCCAAAGCATTTGTGCGAAATACCAAAATGCAATGTGAGTGCCCCCTGAATATGCGCCATCCCTCACCCATGTTTGGCTCCCAGGCTGGTACAGGAGGCTTTCCAGGCCCAAAATGCAATGTGAGCATCCCCCGTGCATGCGCCCTGCCTCCCCATGCATGCGTGCATCCCCTGCATGGGACCTGCCCATGCGTGGCAGAGACCCGAAGACCAGCTGGCCGGCAGGAGGTACGCGCTCCTGTGCAGTGGAACTGGGCTGGGGCGACAGTTGTCGTGCCCGCAGTGAGGGCTCGGTGTACCATCTATGGCATGCATGCCATGGGTTTGCCATCATGGGAATAGAATAATAAGAGGATAGGATAGGATGGGATGGGATGGGATGGGATGGGATGGATGGATGGATGGATGGATGGAAGGAAGGAAGGAAGGATAAATAGAATAGAATAGAATAGAATAGAATAGAATAGAATAGAATAGAATAGAATAATAGAATAATAAGAGGATGGGATGGGATGGATGGAAGGAAGGAAGGATAAATAGAATAGAGTAGAATAGAGTAGAGTAGAATAGAATAGAATAGAATAGAATAGAATAGAATAATAAGAGGATGGGATAGGAGAAGGAGAAGAGAATAATAAGAGGATAGAATAGGATAGGATGGGATGGATGGAAGGAAGGAAGGAAGGAAGGAAGGAAGGAAGGAAGGAAGGAAGGATAAATAGAATAGAATAATAAGAGGATAGGATAGGAGGAAGGAAGGAAGGATAAATAGAATAGAATAGAATAAAATAGAATAGAATAGAACAGAATAATAAGAGGATAGGGTAGGGTAGGGTAGGGTAGGAGGAAGGATAAATAGAATAGAATAATAAGAGGATAGGATAGGATAAGAAGAGAAGAGAAGAGAATAATAGGATAGAATAGGATAGGAGGAAGGAAGGAAGGAAGGAAGGAAGGAAGGAAGGAAGGAAGGAAGGAAGGAAGGAAGGAAGGATAGATTAGAATTCTGAATAGAATAAAACAAAACAAAACACAATATAATAAAATAAAATTGCTTGCACAGGTGAAAGTCTTTTGCTTTGAACATCTTCAAAAATAGGTAATGTGACTTACGTGGGTTCTGGTGAAACAACTGAATTCTGCTCTCACGGATAAAAATCCTCATTTAAAATAAAAATAAAAAACAGAAATGGGGAGGTGGCTTGTTGGGAAAGAAAGTATCTCGAGCGAGGATCCCCTCCCTCTGGGCAGGGACTAGTACCGAGCTGTCTAAACAGTGGGCGGGCGAGCGAAGCTTTATCTGCCCATGTGTGGGAACGAGGTTGTGCGTGAAACCATTCCCCCTCCCTCCCCGCCCATTTCATGGAAAAATTGTCTTCCACAAAACCAGTCCCTGGTGCCAGAAAGCTTGGGGATCCTGAGCATTCCTCTAAAGCAGTGTTTCTCAAACTTGGCGACTTTAAGTCCTGTGGACTTCAACTCCCAGAATTCCCCAGCCAGGAGAATTCTGGGAGTTGAAGTCCGCACATCTCCAAGCTGCCAAAGTTGAGAAACACTGGAAACACTGGAGAGGTGATCAACTGAGGACAAGGAGTTGATCCAGGAAGCAAATCAAATGTGGATGCTGAATGGCCCCTCCCTGGCTGGGGAATCACTAGAAGGTGGTTGTAGAAGACAACAGTTCGTATTTCTGAAGATTTTGCTCATTGTGTTTCGTGCATCAAAGACTGCTTGCCAGAACTTAATTTGCAGGCGCTACAGCAGTCCCAAAGGTGCTTTTTCAGGAGGCAACTGGACTTTCTGGTTTTTTCTTTGAAGACGTTTCGCTTCCCATCCAAGCAGCTTCTTCAGCTCTGACTGGATGGCGGGGAATGGAGGGATTGATATTCCTTGTAGAAAAGCTGGTCATTTGCACCCTTTTTAGAGACGAGTTGGAGCCTGGGAACACAGACAAACCTCCAAGTGGCCTCAAGGACCCTCTAAAAAGGATGCAAATGAGCAGATGTCTGCAAGGAGCATAAACCCTTCCATTCCCCACCATCCCCATCAGAGCTGAAGAAACTTCTTGGAGGAAAAGCAAAACATCTTCGAAGAAGAACAAAGTCCAGTTGCCTCTTGAGACAACCATGACCTGAATGATTGAGAATCTCCATGGACACTGGCCATTTACGTACTTGAAAATCGGCGGGCCAGGAACCTCTTGAGTAGTACGTGCAGATTGGGGCCCTTAAGGCATCCAGTTGCTGACCCCCACCCTAACCTGATACAATTATCAGGACTTCTGGGTGAGTTTGCAGGGCCCCAATTTTGTTCCCACTAAAACACCCCAAGACAGGCCAGTCCAAACACATGTCTGAACGTTAGAAAACTGGTGCCGAGGACTCTCAGGTGGCGTCAGCCTTTAGTGGGCTCACGTCCCCACTTCTGGGGGTCCTAGGGAGACATTTGAACCCTGCCTGTGTTGTGGCCTGCCAGACTCGGACTATGAGGCGGTTGGGGAGAAACTTGGGCCAGCTCTGGAGTTTGGGGAAGGCTCTGACGGACGCTCTACGTCGGGCGTAGAGATAGAGCCAGGGCCATCCGACATTCCCCAGCTGCCTTTGGAGGCGGAGATAAGTGGGGAGGAAGAACAGCTGGGGCCTGTTACAGATGCAGGTATGTGCAGAGCTGTTAGGAGAGGAGAACAACGGAGGACAAGGAGTCGACTTGGGAAGCAAGGCACACATGGATGCTGAATGGCCCCTCCCTGGCTGGGGAATAAATAGAAGGAAAGGGGAGTGATGGTCGTAGGAGAAAACAGTTTGAATTTCTGAAGATTTTGCTGATTGTGTTTTGTGCATCAAAGACTGCCTTGCCAGTACTTAATTTGCAGCCTTTCGGCTGGGAGCTGCAGGCCTGGCAATTATCACAAAGAACTGATAAGGTTTGTCCTGCAGTTAACTCCTTGCAGGACTCTTGCCTGGACTTTTCGGTGGGTGAATGCCATGAATTCACAAGAGGTTTTTTTTTTTAATAAATTGGGCTTTTTCTTGACAAGGGGTCTGTTTCTTGCTTCTGCTAAGGTGGGTCAGAGCAACCCCAGTGAAATGGCTCTTTTGGGGTGGGTTTTGTCTGAAGACACAACCCCCCCCTCCCAATGAGCCCTAACTGAGCATGCCTGGAAAATTTGGTGGTGAAAAATAAATAAAGATATAAGCCTGAGATGCTCATTGCTTTGGTGAGGAATGTTCGCTTCGGTGCAGCCTCAGTTGTGGCTAATAGTGGGAAGTCAAGAGTTAGATTATAAATCCTTCGACTTATATAGGTAGTCCTTGATTTACGGCCACAGCTGAGATGATTAAGGAAAATGGATTATTATTGAAGCTAATGTTTTGATGAATCAAGGCAGAAAATGACATTTCAATTTATCATCATCTCCTTTTTATGACCCCATAATCCCCTGCGGGGTGCAGTCTGGGCAACTAAATGGAGTATTTACTGGCCAGATGCCCTTCCTGTTGCCAAGGTGGAGTTTTGTTCCGCAGATAAATTTATGAGATACTTAAATCAAGATAGACTCTTATACATTCTTATCTGGCGCTTGATTATTGTCCATGGTTCTTAATATTCATTCTTAATCTAACAATGATGTTTCTTCTCACGTGATATACAATACAGTTAGTCCTCGATTTACGACTTCTGTTAAGGGAGTCGCGCCCGATTTTAGGATCATTTTTGGTGGTGGTGTAAATCACGGCAGTTATTCAATGAATCATGCGGTCATTAAGCAAATCCAGCTTTCCCCCATTGTCTTTGCTTGTTGGAAGCAGGCTGGGAAGATCGCCTATGGTGGTTAGGGGATCCCAGCTTGTTGTAAATAAACATTGGTTGCTAAGTGCCCGAATCATGATGGCGTAACCATGGGGATTTGCAAGTGTGAGAAGTGGCCATAAATAGCTTTTTTTCCCCTGCCATTGTAACATCAAACTGTCCCTGACGTCAGTTGTTGGAACTACCTGTCTACAGGTAGTCCTCAAACTTACCACAATTCATTTAGTGACTGTTCAGAGTTACGGTGGCGTGGGAAAAAGTGACTTATGACCGTTTTTCACACTTACGATCGTTGCAGTGTGACATGATCAAAATTCAGATGCTGACTCATATTTATTTTTATTTTTTGAAAAGTTTTTTTTATTCTTATATATAGTTACAGGTATACATTCACACAGCTACCGTTCTTATTTATCTTGATCACTTTTACATATTTGTTTTTCCATATAAAAAGTTAAAATGTACATTCTGGGTTGCTTTTCTTATCACCCCTTACGCCTATTTTGTCTTGTCACCACCCTATTTTTTCTTTTCTTTTCACCCTCCCTCCCTTCTCTACTTCCTTCCTTCCTCCTCTCCTTACCCTTTCCTTCTTCCCTTGCCTCTCCCCCACTTGTCTCTTTCCCTTCCTACCCTCTCTCCTCTTTCTATCCCTTTCCTCTCCTTTCCTCTTCCTTCCTTCCTTCTCCTTTCCTCTCTTCTCCTCTCTTCCTCTTCCCCATCCTACCCTCTCCCTCTTTCTATCTTTCCTCTCCTTTCCTCTTTCTTCCTTCCCTCTCCTCCTCTCTTCTCCTCTCCTCCTCACCTTCCCCTTCCTGCCCTCTCTCCTTCTCTTTATATCCCTTTATGTCCCTTCCCTCTCCTTTCCTCTTTATTCCTTCCCTCTCCTTCCCTCTCCTCCTCTCTCCTCCTCTCCTCCTCTCTTCTTCCCCTTTCTGCCCTCTCTCCTTCTCTTTCTATCCCTTCCCTCCTTCCTCTCCTTTCCTCTTCCTTCCTTCTCCTTTCCTCTCTTCTCCTCTCTTCCTCTTCCCCCTCCTACCCTCTCTCCTCTTTATATCCCTTCCCTCCTTCCTCTCCTTTCCTCTTTCTTCCTTCGCTCTCCTTTCCTCTCCTCCTCTCCTTCCCCTTCCTGCCCTCGCTTCTTCTCTTTATATCCCTTCCCTCCTCCCTCTACTTTCCTCTTTCTTCCTTCTCTCCCCTTTCCTCTCTTCTCTTGTTCTCCTCTCTTCCTTTCCTTTTCTGTTGTTGTGGTACAACACGAAACAACAACGGACCCACAGCCAGCACCAATCAGCACCAATCTACCAAACATGATACAAACACACAACCAATCATTCCACTTACTGAAACAAAGCCACACACTCCACACACACCCACCAAGATTTATAGAAAGACGGCAGCTCCAATCACACTTTAAACCCAAAACCCAGCCTGAAGATTGGGGGGGGGGGGGGACCTCGCTGAAACGTTGCCAAGACAATCTCAATCTTACATGGGAAAAGACCTGAATACAACAAGAGCAGCATACCTGTACCCCATTTTTTTTATGTTGGCTTGTTACATTTGTGTTGCATTTGTGCTGATAAATAAATAAAGGGAGACTAGTATAGATCTATTTCAAGCTATTTAGCTCTCATCAGCTAACCATTGAGAGCTAAATAGCTTGAAATAGATCTATACTAGTCTCCCTTTATTTATTTATCAGCACAAATGCAACACACACAAACATTCTTTTTTATATTACAACTGACTCATATTTATGACGGTTGCAATGTCCGTGGTTCACATGATCCCCTCTTCTGACCTTCCGACAAGCAAATTCAAGGGGAAGCCATTCACTTAACAACCGCCTTACTAACTTAGCCACGGCAGCGATTCACTTAACCACTGCAGCAAGAAAAGTCGTAAAACAGGGCAGAGCTCGCTTAACAAATGTTCCACTGAACAACAGAAATGTTGGGCTCAATTGTGGTCGTAAGTCGAGGGCTCCCTATATTTAATATTTATTTATTTATTTATTTATTATTCATATTTATAAACCGCCCCCTCTCCCGAAAGGGACTCGGGGCGGTGTACAGTCACTAAAATACGTTATAAAATACATGCAAAACAGTTAAATAATTAAATAAGTAGGTAGGTGGAGGAGGTTGCAAGACTGTACATGGAATAATAAATATTAAATATAATATATAGTATAATAAAAACTTTTAAAACCCCAAACCCAATTAAAATGAATAAATCCCCGGGAGGTAAAACTAAGAAAGTGCCAGGCCAGCTGATTGAAATAGGTGAGTCTTTAACTTTTGCCGGAAGGAACGGAGGTCGGTGGTAGTTCGAATGTCAGGGGGGAGGTCATTCCAGAGGGTTGGGCCCATCACAGAGAAGGATCTACTCCTAGGTGTCGCCCGCTGGCATTGACCAGCAGACGGCACCAGGAGGAGCCCCTCTCTGTGTGAGCGGATAGGCCGCAGGGACGTGTGTGGTAGGATGCGATCCTGCAGGTAACTAGGCCCACTGCCATGGAGCGCTTTAAAGATGGTGATCAATACCTTGAAACGCACCCGAAAGGCCACAGGTAGCCAGTGCAGCTCGCGCAGGAGAGGTGTTACGTGGGAGTAACGTGTACTTCCCATAATAACCCGCGCGGCTGCGTTCTGAACTAGCTGCAGTCTCCGGATGCGTCCCAAGGGAAGCCCCATGTAGAGAGCATTGCAGTAGTCCAGGCGAGACGTCACCAGCGCATGAGTGACCGTGCGCAGGGCACTCCGGTCCAGTAGGGGGCGCAATTGGCGCACCAGGCGAACCTGGTGGAACGCCCCCCTCGCCACGGCTGCCACATGGTCCTCCATTGACAGCCGGGCATCAAGGAGGACGCCCAAATTGCGCGCCCGCTCCACAGGGGACAATTGTTCGCCCCCTATGGCCAGCGATGGAGTCAGCTGGCTGAACCGAGGCGCCGGTAACCACAGCCACTCGGTCTTGGAGGGGTTGAGTTTAAGTCTGTTGTCCCCCATCCAGACCCCGACGGCTTCCAAACACCGGGACATCACTTCGACAGCCTCGTTGGGGTGGTTTGGGGTTGAAATATACAGCTGAGTATCATCAGCGTAAAGATGGTACTCAACCCCAAAACCACGGATGATCTCACCCAGCGGCTTCACATATGCGTTGAACAGGAGAGGCGAGAGGACCGACCCCTGTGGCACCCCACAAGTGAGTGGCCTCAGGGACGATCTCTGCCCCCCTGTCAACACACATTGCTTCCGGTCGGAGAGGTAGGAGCCGAACCACCGCAAAACGGTGCCTCCAACTCCCATCCCCTCCAACCGGCGCAATAGGATACCATGGTCGATGGTATCAAAAGCCGCCGAGAGGTCTAATAGGACCAGGATAGAGGAGCAACCCCTATCTCTGGCCCTCCAGAGATCATCGACCAACGCGACCAAGGCTGTCTCAGTGCTGTGCCCGGGTCGGAAGCCGGACTGGCGTGGGTCTAGATAGTCGGATTCGTCTAGGTGTTGCGGGAGCTGCTGCGCCACCACATTCTCAACAACCTTCGCCACGAAGGGGAGGTTGGAGACTGGACGATAGTTAGCTAGCTCCATTGGGTCGAGCGCAGGCCTCTTGAGCAAGGGTCTCACCACCGCCTCTTTCAAGGCGGTTGGTAAGTATCCCTCACTCAGTGAGGCGCTCACCAGGCCCAGGAGCCAGCCTCGTGTCACCTCCCAGGCTGCCAGTACCAGCCAGGAGGGGCACGGGTCCGTTAAACAAGTGGTGGGTCGCAGCCGTCTAAATATCTACACTTACGTAATGATATATGACAGGGGTGTCCAAACTTGGGAACTTTAAGACTTGTGGACTTCAACTCCCAGAATTCCCCAGCCAGCATGGCTGGCTGGGGAATTCTGGGAGTTGAAGTCCACAAGTCTTAAAGTTCCCAAGTTTGGACACCCCTGATATATGAGAAAGCAGTAAATGCCCATGAGATTTGAAAATCCCTGGTTGGTTGATTCATTTCAATTTTTCCTGTTCTCTTTTGTATTCGCTTATATTTTTTTCCTTAAAGGACGCTTCTATTTTTTTTTAAGAAAGGGACTCAACTTACAACCATTCATTTAGTGACCGAAGTTATAATAGCACTGAAAAAAGAAACTTGTGACCGTTTTTCACACTTACGGCTGCTGCAGCAAAGTCAGCGGGGAAGCCAGATTCACCTAACGACGGTGCTGCTTACTTAACATCTGCAGTGATTCAGTTAACCACTGCAGCAAGAAAGGTCGTAAAAGGAGGCCAAAATCACGTAACAATTGTCTCACTTAACAGTGGAGGTTTTGGGCTCCATTATGGCCATAACTCAAGGACTACCTGTACCTGTCCAATTCCTGAGAGTGTGGTTCTGTTATGCCTGCCCTCTGTCAAAAAATGGTGTAGTAGGGTCTCCTGCTTGGGCGGGGGGTTGGACTAGATGACCCCCAGGGTCCCCTCCAACTCTGTTCATCTGTAATTCACTGATCACAATCCACCATCTACATTTCAATCGTATCTAGTAGTTAGGCTGCTTTTTTCTTCCCCTAATTAAAAAATATCCACCAAATTCTATTTCCTTGAAGGATGACCAGGTCGCCTTAGGATAAACCAGACATAAGCTTCTTGACTCTTCCAAAGGGACCTCTTGAGGTCATCCAGTCTAACCCCCATGCAGTTGCCCGGAAAATTCTTTCCTTCCGAGAGTCATAAAACAAGGGCTACCTGAAAATCTGTGTGGCATCCCGCCATAATCTTCCTCTCTTCCTCTTTTGCAGGTCTCAAGAGCCATGCCCGCCTCCGCCTTCTGACGGCCCCTCTCCCTCGCTGCCCCCGGCCAGGCACCCACCCTCGCCCACCCTCGCCATGGTGCATACGGAAGGCAGCGCCCTGCTGAAGGCCGTCTGGCAAGGGAAGTTCCGTCTGACCCGCCTCTTGCTGGAAGGTGGGGCTTACATCAACGAGGGCAACACCCAGGGGGAGACTCCGCTCATTGCTGCCTGCGTGGCCCCCTATGACGACCCCCAGAACAAGCCCCGCATGGTGAGGTACCTACTGGAGAACGGAGCCGACCCCAACATTCCTGACAAGACGGGCAAGTCCGCCTTGATGCACGCCTGCTCGGAGGGCGCTGGGGCCGAGGTGGCCACCGTCCTGCTCAACCACGGGGCCGACCCCAGCGCGAAGGATTATTCGGGCGCCTCGGCATTGGTCTATGCCATCAACAAAGGGGATCGGGCGACCTTGCAGGTGCTCCTGGACACCTGCAAAGCCAAGGGCAAAGAGGTCATCATCATCACCACCGACACCTCCCCTTCCGGGACCAAGAAGACCAAGCAGTACCTCAACTCCCCGCCTTCTCCTGGCGTGGAGGACAAGCAGCCGCCCGCCGCCCTGTGCATGTCTCCTTCGGACATCGAGGTCCTCACCTCCCAGTCTCCTGGGAGCAGCGAGAAGGAAGAGGAGCGAGACGTGTTCAACTTCAGCCTGGCCACCAGGCTCAGCTGCTCGCCCCACACCAAGGGGAAGGAGATGGAGGAGAAGGGGCCCTCGGGGCTGCACCCCAAAAGCCATCCCAAGCAGCTGAAGAGACTGAACTCCGAGCCGTGGGGCTTGGTGGCCCCCTCGGTCTTGGCCGCCTCCTATCAGGAGAAAGCCCGTAGCCCGGAAGATCGGGTGAGGATTGATATGAATGGGTTGAGTATCACCAAAAGGCCTCCGCTGTCTCGGAGACACAGCGTGGAAGGCCAGGAGTCCTCCTGCTTCAAGATGGGGACCCAACAAGGAGAGGAGATCCCGGGCGTAGATTCCTCCTGGGCGGAGAAGGTCCAGTTGGGTCACCTCCACCAGACCCTCGCTCGGCACAACACAGCCCCGGAAGCTCAAGAAGGTCTCCAGCCTCCTAGTTCCAGAAGTGTGGCTCATCACAAGTTGACCTGCTCGGAATATTTGGAGCCTGATTCCCTCTGTCCCGAATCCATCCCGGGTTCTCCAGAGTCTGGCCGGGTTTCGCTGGAGAGGAGGAGGTACAACGCCTCCCCGTTGACCTTGCCCAACAGCTCCTCCCGGGAGAGTCTAGAGAGTATCCCCAACACCATCTCCCCGATCACCATCCGGCGTAGGGCCCCGGGTCTCCTGGAACGCAGGGGCTCCGGGACGCTGCTCATCGATCACATCACCCACACCCGCCCGGGCTTCCTGCCCCCTCTACACTTCAACCCTCACCCTCCCCTCCGCGACATTTGGCCCAGTGGGAAGCCCCCTTCCCCGGCCCACAAGGGTCTGATCCCCGTGGCTCCCTCCTCCCCGAAGACCAAGCGGCTCCTGCGTAGACATTCCATGCAAACAGAGCAAATGAAACAGCTGGTCAGTTTCCAGAGCCTGATTGCCCAAGGGGATTCAGTGGCCACCTAAAACGGGCAGTCCCCGGACACCAGAACCAACCCTAATCTTCGTCTTTGGCCTGATCAAAGTTTAGAGGGCCCATCCTGTCTTCATCGTTGGGTTTCCATTGTCTTCCTCCCTTCTCTTGTTTGGTGTCCTACATTGTAGTGGCCACATTTAGAGTCCTAACCTAACTTGACTTTCTAAACCTAGAGTTGGAACAAGAAAAAGGGACAGGATTTTGAAAGGGCCGGACAATTCACCCGTTGCTGTCCCAAGTGGCTACAACTCTGAGGAAACTGGCCCCTCTCGAGTCAGATTTTGAGACAGGAAGATCTCCGATGAAACGTTGGCGGTGAAAATAGGAGAATGTTGATATCTGGAGCTCAGATTTGGATGCTGAGTTGGCTACGAGGAATGCCCAAAATACACAACGCTGGAGGTTTTTCCTCGAGCGGAGGTCCAAGGAGAGGATAACTGGGTGGACCTTTGAGATGAGTGGCACAAGATCGATGAGTGGCACAATGACTTCTTCAAGGATCCAGTGGAAATTGCTCAGTTGCCAAGAACCAGGAAGATGTTCTACGCAGAACGGCCCCTGGGACACTGGCTCTCTCTCCTTCTCGTCCTCCAGGTCATATCTGGGGCCTTCTGCCTTTTGAGATCCATAGGCCCGTGTCCCTCAACCTCAACGAGACGAAGCTGGTGGCAGGCAAGAAAAACCAAGCTTACCCACGAAGCTGCTTTATTGCTAAAAGACAGGAATTGCACAGGAATCTTCTCAACTAAGAATCAGCCCTTGGGTAGAGTTAGATAAGGGTCAAGGGAGGTTGGACTTCGTTCACTTGTGACTATGCAGGGATGCTATGCCGAGGCCTCTTTTCATTCTCCTCTGGATTCTGCCACTCCTTCTCTCACAGGTGGACTTCAACTCCCAGAATTCCCTCTGGCTGGGGAAGTCCACACAGCTGGAAGCTGCTGAGTTTGAGGAAGACTGCAATAGTTTTACTGGCCTTTTCGCTGGTTGTTTGGAATTTGTCCTCACTTGAACCAAATATTCTTGCCCTGCTATTTCTTTTTCTCTCTCTACTGGATTTTGCTAGGATTTTCCATTTCTTCTGAAGGCTTTATCGGACGAGAGTCACCACTCAGGGTTGGGGGGCTTCAAATTGGAGAGATGAAACGGGAGGTGGGGGGGGAGATCTACCCATCCTCCAAATTTGTTGGACCGAGAGGTTGAAAACCAAAACTCTCTTTAATTCTTTCTCTCTCTTTTTTTTTTTGCATCACCTCCAGTAGGAAAGTTTTGAGTGGCGATCTTAAAATGTCCTGGAGAAGAATTTGAGACTTTCGGGGTTATTTCTGACCCAGCATGGATTATATTTGGTCTTCCGGATGCTTTTGAACTTCACGTTGAGTCGATCATTGCCACGGGGCAGCAAACCCACCTCCCGTGGACCGCACGATTTCGATGACGGAGTCAAAATATTTTCCCAAAATGCCGTTGACAAGATGGATGCTCATTTTTTTCTGGGTTAAAACCAGACGCATCGTTCTTCTTTCCTATTTAAATCGACGGGAAGTAGGTCGATCCCAGAACTGAGAACAGGGATGAGTGGCCCACTTAAGAAGGTTCTTTGGATCTTATATTTTTTATTTGTTTGAATGCTTTCCCCCACCTGGACTGTCCAGACTCAGGGATGGCACCCCTGATTTTGATGCTTCCTGCATTGTGGTCCCTTCAAAATGGACCTTGGAGTTTCCAACTTGGCAACTTCTGTCTTCGACCTTCCCGTTAACTGAGGATGTTCTCCGCCTTCCCAGGTGTATTCGAATCTCGTTCCTTATTCCATCCCAGAGAATTCATTTCGTCAGAGCCGTCTTTTGAACATGGCCCCTTTAAGACAGGTGGACTTCGACTCCCAGAATTCCACAGCCAGCCAGGAAGGAGGCTGGGTGGGAATCTGCTGGCTGTGGAATTCTGGGAGATGAAGTCCACCCGTCTTAAAGGGGCCACATTTAAAAAACCACTGAGCTTGTTGTGTATTTCTAAAATTTAGAAATGGCCAAAGGGAGGGTCCTTCTCCTCATCCTGTTGTTTTTGGTGCCCCCTGGCAATGTGGTGAGCTTGGACCTGGCGTGTTCCTTCCAAACAACAGGCCACCTTTGTGAGACCCCTCCCCATCTTCTGTTCCATCTCAGCTCACTTTGATGGTGCAGAAACAGCTGTATTGATGAGGGAAGGTGCTTGTCACTGAAGAAATCAACCCTACCAAAATTTGACACAAATGAGCCCTTCACGACACTCAGATTTGGGAATGGATGGAGCCGTTTTGGGGCTCCTTCACGGTGACTGGCAGGAGGGACCATTCCTTGCCCGAGTTGCCATTTTTAAACAACAAAATTTGGTGCAATTGCCTCCCCCCCCCCAATCCAGTTGCCTTCTTAGATCTCCTGCCCCATAAATTATCACTTGGCCCCCTCTTGATTTGCCTTTTACAGGATAGAATGCAGAAAAACAGAGTTGGAAGGGGCCTTGGAGGTCTTCTAGTCCACCCCCTGCTCTTGCAATCATCCGTTCTTTCTTATTCCTGCACAAATGTTGCACTTTGCAGTTTCTGCTTCCCCAGCACAGTATTTGGGACCAGGTGCTCCTCAACCTACGACCACAATGGGGACTGTCAGCGCTAAGTGAGTTCCACCTAATTTGACAACCTTTTTGCCACTGTTGTTAAACAAATCGCCCAGCTCTTAAACGAAGCTGTCTTCTTGCCCCAGACAGGTAGTCCTCGATTTATGACAACAATCGGGATTAAAACATGGGTGCGGTCATTAAGTGAGTCGCGCCCACATTTATGACCTATTTTGCCACCGTTGTTAAGCAAGTCCAGCTTCCCCCATGGTGTTTGCTTGTCAGCAGCCCCCTGGGAAGGCGGCAAATGGTGCTCACAAAACCCTGGGAATTGCAACGGTCGTAAATATAACCTGGTTGTCAAATGGCCAAATTTTGATCATGTGATCACGGGGATTTTGTGACGGTCATAAATGCAAGGACATGACACTTTTCCCAGGACCGTTGTAACTTCAAACAGTTGTTAAACGAATGTTCGTAAATCGAGGACTACCTGTATTCCATTTTTTTGCCCATACAGGTAGTCCTCGGCATACGGCCACAATTGAGCCCCAAAGTTCTGTTGTTAAGTGAGACATTTGTTAAGCGACTTTGGCTCCGGCTTTTCTTGCCACGGTTGTTAAGTAAACTGAAAGGTGGCAAAAGGAGATCATGTGACACACACTCTGCCCACGGTCATAAAGATGAACCAGTGGCCAAACATCTGAATTTCGATCACATGACGATGGGGCCATGCTGCAAAGATTGCAACCCTGAAAAATGGTCATAAGTCCAATTTTTCCTGTGCCATCGTAACTTTGAACGGTCACTAAACAAACTGTCGTACGTCGAGGACTACCTGTATACCCTTCCCAGAAATGGCTGGCCATGTTTAAGGCAGGGTCTGGATGGATAAAAGGTACCAGCAAATCTTACTTCCTTAAACCTCACCTTTTCAATTCGGTGGGGATCCCAGGGCTGGCACTGTGTGGCTACGGATGATAAAAATCTAGACTAAAAAAATCTAGAATTACACTTAACACCACCAACTGCAAGGTTGGTGAGCCTTCTGGGGCACCAGGATCTAGAAAAAAGCCCTGGCAAAGGAATGTAGGGTGTGTATTTACGCATTCCCCCCCCTCCCGTTCCGTTGTATGATTCGCACTCGCCGCCAATGTGTGGCCGAAGACTTTCGCATTTGGGGCTGCAGAAGTGTGATGGGTGCCGAGGATGTTTTTCCCCTCCTCCGAGCCTCTCCAGATGTTTCTTCCAGCCGTGCTGTCTTGACTCGGCATCGCCTGTCCGATCGACAATCCTCCAGGGCCTCAAGAGATGCTTCCTGAAACAGCGGCCCTCTTGACTTCCCTCTTGCACTTTGATTTCTCCTCTTCCAGTTGTGGTTTAAGCACAATGTTGCCCCTCGTGGCCAAAACGCACAATTTGTCGGGAGGGATGTGTGACCTCTTCTGTGCCAAGTCCGATACGGACCAATAGAAGTAGATAGATATTGAAATAATATATACAAATGCTGAACAAAAGAATGGCGGTGTTTCTGTCCTTGTGGGCGAGCGTGCGGTTGCGAGGGATGGAGAAAGAGAGGGGCAACAGCGGGGGGGGGGGGGTTACTGATCACTTAAAAAGACACATCGGCACAACGTGTGTCAGCCTTAACAGCTGGACCAGACAGGAGGAACAAGCAGACAAGCTAATTTTATCTTATTGCAAAGCTAGATTTAACACAAAGGTGTCAAACTCAAGGCCTGCGGGCAGGATTCAGCCAATGGGATGCTTAAATCTGGTCCATGGGGCAGGCCTGCCAATATAATAGGACCAGACTGTGGTGCCTCAGGCCCTTTCCCCCCACCCCGGCCTGTTTTTGCCCTCCACAGCCTCCTGCAACACTCTGTTGGCCAAAAACCGGTTGCGCGGAGGCCCCAGTGTGGCCCATTATTGGCCAGCAGAGTGCTGCAGGAGGCCAAAAATGAGGCCCAGGGGGAGGGCATGTGTCCCCTGTGCCCTGTTTTGGCCGACAGGGTGCTGCAGGAGGCATCTGTCCTGTTTCTCCCCCTCCCGGCTCCCTCCCTCCCTCCCTCCCTACAATGCCCTTGAAGAAATCCAGTTTGACACCGCTGATTTAACCGAATTTTGCAAGTCTGAAAACACAAATCTCCCACAGTCTGTTTTACAGCCTTAGGAGGCTAAGGAACAGTGGTGGGTTCCAGCCGGTATGCCCCAGTATGGTGCGGGAACAGCAGACACCATTCCGGTATGGTGCTTTGGAAGGCCCACCTACCTGCCTGCATTCCTTACCTATATTTGACCCAACCAGGCCATTTGCACGCACAGCGTACGGCACCTGTGTGATGCTCCGCCGAGCAGCTGGAGCATTGCGGGTGGTGGGTGCGCATACGCTTGCAGTGCGCGGTTCACATGGTGGACACCCAGCTCCGTCGCAACATACCAGTTGCAACGGGATCCGGAACCCACCACTGCTAAGGAAGGGTCCCTTCTGAGCCTCTTTCTGTCCCTGTTACGCAGCTGAGGGCTGCGCAGTCTCTTATCCAAGTATTCCCTAAAGCTACATTAACAGAACTTTGTAAGTCTGAAAGGACAAATGTCCCACCGTCTCTTTTACAGACTGAGAAACTAAGAAGGAAACGCTGGGCTGCCTCTTATCTAACTGTCCTCTAACGCAGGGGTCCCCAAGCCCTGGTTGGTGGACCGGCACTGGGCCACACCGCGCCAAAAACCAGGCCGCACAAACAAGCGAAGCCCCATCTGCGGGGTGCAGGCAGCATGCGTCCATGAAAAAACCTCTCTCCACAGGTCCTTGGCACCTAAAAGGTGGTGGGGGGGGGGCACTGCTCTAAAGCTACTGTACATTAACGACATTTTGCGAGTCTGAAAGTACAAATCTCCCCTTGTCTGTTTTACCCCCTTGGGAAGCGAAGGAGGGTTTATTCAGAGCCTCTTCTTCAACCCAGCTGAGGGCTACGCTGTCTCTTATCTTATAATTCCCTTTGCTCCGTTTCTCAAGGTCTTTTCCACAGACCATTGTTCTGTGTGACCCTTTGTGTTTTTGCCTTGGGACACCCGACACAGTCGCAACTGAGAGGCCATGTTTTGGGCACACTGATATGATATGGCTGCCTTGGGGGATTTGCTCGTTTCAAAAAACAGCCACCATGATTCTTCCGTAAACACCCCCAGCTTAGGTTTCCCTTTTTCGGTGCGCTGGATCTGCATATCCCAGGTTCCTGCAACCTCAGGAGGCTTCTCTGTTGGGTGAGCAGAGAGGAAGGAAATCATGGGCTCCGTCTTCCTTGTACTCTCTGGCACTTTCTGTCTATGGTCGAGTGGGAAAGAATCGCTTGCTGCCCATTGCATGCTCTGTAAACGTTAGGTAGGAGCATATGTTCCACATGGATATGGTCACTCCCACCAACACTGACAAGGCAAACCACTAGAATATAAAATGAGAGCATTTCCATTCCCTACTGGCACTGATGATGTTATCTAGTTGGGTAATGAAACGTCTGCAAGAAAATCACCAAGCTCAGAGAATATCAAAGACACCGCAGCCACCTACCTACCTACCTACCTACCTTCCTTCCTTCCTTCCTTCCTTCCTCCTCCTCCTCCTCCCCAAATCATTTCTAGCACTGATAGTGTTGCCTAGTTGGGTGAAGAAATGTCTGCAAGAAAATCACCAAGCTCACAGAATATCAAGGACACCACGGCCTCCTTCCTTCCTTCCTTCCTTCCTTCCTTGCTTCCTTCCTTCCTTCCTTCCTTCCTTTCTTATTTCCTTCCTTCCTTCTTTCTTCTTTTCTTTTTTCCTTCCTTCTTCTCCTCCTCCTCCTCCAACCCAACTCCTTCCTAGCACTGATGGTGCTCCCTAGTTGGGTAATGAAACATCTGCAAGAAAATCACCAAGCTCGGAGAGCATCAAGGGCCCCACAGCCATCTTCCTCCTCCAACCCAACTTGCTTCTAGCACTGATGGTGTTCCCTAGTGGGGTTAAGAAATGTCTGCGAGGAAACAACCAAGCCCAGAGAGCAAAAAGCTCAATCCTGAGCTGTAGAGAGTCTCGTCTGTTGGCACAAAGCCAACCGGACGACGTCTCCTCTCCTGTCCCCAGCGAGGGAACAAATGCTTGTGAATTGGCACTTCGTTGCAACCTCAGTCGTAGAAGACTACAGCCGTGTTTTCCAAACTTGGCAACTTTAAGATGGGTGGACTTCATAGCTGGCTGGGGAATTCTGGGGGCTGGAAGTTCAGACATCTTAAAGTTGTAAAGTATATTAAGAAACCCTGCTCCAGGCCAGAGGTGGGTTGCTGTCGGCATCACTGCCAGTTCGCTTTGCGTGTGCCGCACTTTGCTTGTGCATGTGCAATGCACAGTTGCCTGTTTTGCGCATGCACAGAACATTATAAAATGAGTAAAAAAAAACATGCCTGCAATGGCATGGGCAACCAGGGAACCAGTCCAGGGGCATGGCCAGCCTGCCTTCCGTACCGGTTCGGTGACCCAGTCTCAATTTCCACTACCAGTTCGCCTGAACCGATGCAAACCGTTAGCAACCCACCTCTGGCCCAGACAATGAACGCTTATCTTCTTCCTCAGCTTAGAGAGGAACGGATTCTTGCAAGCCCGAGATTATTTCCTTCGGTGGCTTCCCACGCCCCTTTTCTTTCTGTGGGCGGAGGGACCTTTGACAGGCTGCTTTTACTTCCTACCCCCTGTCTCCTCAGACGGTTCCCACATGTCACCCGGCCTCAATTGAGCCCACGCCGAGCCAAGGAGAGGCGTGATGAAACGATGCTCCTGGCGCTCACGGCTCCCCTGGAAGGCCTCAATGCTTCCCGCTGGATCCATGCTTCCCTGCTGCCTTCCCACTCAGAAATGACCCCAAAAAGAGTTGCAAAGGAGAGGCGAATCCTGAGCCTTTCGTCCTCCTCCCGCCGAGCTACACAGATGGCCAGGAGAGGCTCTCCACTGGGAGGGGTCCCTGTCCTGCCGGAACAGCATCTGGTACCCGCCAGACTGTCACCGGCGGTGGGAGAAAGACCGGTAGCCGCCAGTGTGATTGGAAGGGAACGAAAAGGAAGAGGCACCTTTAAATAGAAATTTTGGAAGCTGGAAGCAGGAAGAGAAGGAGGAGAAGCAGCCTGCAGCGTGCCTGCAGTGACCTTCAAAAGCCCACAACCACAAAGCGAGTGGCAGGGCAGTGAGTGCCTGTGAGCCACGGAAACGTGTCTGCACACAGACACACAGACACACACTTTCTGGTTTCACACACACACCCTCCTTCTTTTTTTTTCATCTGCTGCAGCAGCCAAAGGACAGCTGAGAACCAGCCTGGGGAGACGGTAAGTACCGGCTAAGTGTCCCATTTGGACGACAAACAAATATTTCGCTTTTGATAGTCATTTTATTGACCAGGCTGTCTCCTTTCCTTGAACAATGACGGGTCTGCACGCCTCTGCAGAAACCCTTGTTGCAAATAGAGAGCTGCCTGTGAACTGAGCCATCCCTTCGAAACCTGGATGTAGTTGTGTTGAATGTATACAGATGTGTGCCTTTGCAGAGAACCTGGCTTCAAATAGAGAGCTACATGCCATCCCTGTGAACCAACCTGGATGTAGTTGAGTTCACCTTGGACGGTTGTGAGCCTTCAGCCTTTAGTGAGGCTAGCACAAAGCTTAGCAGCTGGCACTCTGTGCCAAGGAAAGATACCAGCAATGGAAAATAATTGACAGGGATGCAGAATAACAGAGTTGGAAGGGACCTTCTAGTCCAGCCCCCTGATCAAGCAGGAGATCCTATGCCATTCTAGACAAATGGCTATCCAACATCTTCTTAAAGACTTCCAGTGTTGGGGCATTCACAACTTCTGCAGGCAACTTCTGTTCCACTGATTAATTGTTCTAACTGTCAGGAAATTTCTCTTCAGTTCTAAGTTGCTTCTCTTCTTGATTAGTTTCCACCCATTGCTTCTTGTTCTACCCTCAGGTGCCCTGGAGAATAGCTTGACTCCCTCTTCTTTGTGGCAACCCCTGAGATATTGGAAGACTGCTATCATGTCTCCCCTGGTCCTTCTTTCTCTTAAGCTAGACATACCCAGTTCCTGCAACCGTTCTTCATACGTTTTAGCCTCCAGGCCCCTAATCATCCTTGTTGCTCTTCTCTGCACTCTTTCTAGAGTGTTCCCACAGTTGATGGCTGACACAGTGAGGAGGGGGGGGGGTTTGATCTGAACGTGAGAAGAGGAATGGCTGGAAGGAACTCCTCGGAAGGATGTTTGGGGCCATCTTTCCTCTCCTGTTTGCTTGGCCCCTTGGCCCTTTCTTTAAATAACAGAAGAACAGATTTGGAAGGGACCTTGGAGGTCTTCTAGTCCAGCCCTCTGCCCAAGCAGGAGACTTTACACAAGTGGTCCTTGACGTTCAACCACAGCTGACCCCAAAATTTATCTTGCTAAATGAGACATGGGTTAAACGAGTTTTGCCCCATTTTACAACCTTTCCTGCCACAGTTGGTAACCAATTTGCTGCAGTTGTGAAGTTAGTAACATGGCGGTTAAGTGAATGTGGCTTCCCCATTGGTCAGAATCTGGCAAAAGAGGATCACGTGACTCTGGGATACTGCAGCCATCATACTGGTTACTGCAATGGCCATAAAATGCAGATACAGATTAACAGAGTCGGAAGGGACCTTATGGGTCATCTAGTCCAACCCCTGCCCAAGCAGGAGACCCTACACCCTTTCTGACAAATAACAGTTTCTCTTTGAAAGCCTCCAGGGATGAAGCTCCCACAACTTCCGAAGGCAGCTTCTGTTCCATGGGTTGATTGTTCTCCCTGTCAGGAAATTCCTCCTCATTTCCAGGTTGAATCTCTCTTTGGTCAGTTTCCATCCATTCTTCCTTGTTTGGCCTTTGGAAAACAGCTTGACCACCTTCGTCCTCTTTGTAGCCGCCCCTCAAATATTGGAAGATGCTCTCCTGTCTCCCCTGGTCCTTCTCTTTCCTAGACTAGCCAGGCCCAGTTCCTGCAACCGTCCATTGCCTGTTTCAGCCTCTAGTCCCCTCATCATCCTGGTTGCTCTTCTCTGCACTCTTTCTAGAGTCTCAACATCCTTTACAGATTAACAGACTCGGAAGGGACCTTGTAGGTAATCTAGTCCAACCCCTGCCCAAGCAGGAGACCCTACACCATTTCTGACAGAGAGGCAGTCTAGTCTCTTCTTGAAAGCCTCCAGGGATGAAGCTCCCACAACTTCTGAAGGCAACTTCTGTTCCATTATCAGGAAATTCCTCCTTATTTCTAGGTTGAATCTCTCCTTGGTCAGTTTCCATCCATTATTCCTTGTCTGGCCTTGGAGAATAGTTTGACCTCCTTCCTCCTCTCTGTGGCAGCCCCTCAAATATTAGAAGATGCTCTCCTGTCTCCCCTGGTCCTTTTCTTCACAAGAGCTCAAGTTGCCAAACTGAAATCATTAAATGCCCGAGATCCTAAACCGAAGCCCCCAAAGAAACCCCTGGATTCTTTGCAGAAAAAAACCCCAATACGAAATAGCTAAATAAAATGGTTATAATTTAACTTTATTTTAGTGCCAATGTAATCCTGAATGACCATTAGATGAATGGTTGTAAATTGAGGATTCTCTGTACTGCTATAAACATCTCGGGGGGGGGGGGGCTGGGCGACAGAATAGAAATTGAACTGCTTGCCTCTAGAAGTTGTGGGTGCTCCCATCACTGGAGAGCTTCAAGAAGCCATAGTCCAGAATGGTCTAGAATTGTCCTCTAAGGTCCGGTCCAAACCGATTGTGATGACCTGGGACACGGCACAGAGGCAACACAGGCAGCTGGCAGCTCAAACCGTCTTTTTATTGCTCCAAATTTCCCCAGATGCTCCCATGTTTCTGGCAAGTCCCAGAGCAAAGTGATCACACACACACACACACACACACACACACACACCCCTCAAGCAACCTCTGGCTGCAAATAGGCCAGCCCAGCGCTGTTAGTACCACGGCTGCACAGCAATAAATCCAGCAGGGCAAGTTGAGGAGTTCAGGAAGCAAAGGAACACGGCAAGTAATCCAGAAATCTAGAAAGAATGCAAGGAATCCAGGAAAGTTCATCACTCCAGGAATTCAGCGTTTGTTCCTGACAAATGCCCCTTCCCACAGCGGCTCCTTAAGTCTCAGTCCCCAGGTGTGCCTTGTGAAGAGGGGCGGGGCACTCTCCTCCCGAGTAGTCAGGTCAGTCTGCGCTGTTCTCGCCTTCTCTCCACTCTCCGTGCTCTTGGATCAGGAGCGGGTGGTCCTTGCTCCTCACCTCATGTTCACCGCTTAGCCTCTCTTGGTCCTCCTGCCTCCACTTCCTCCCTGCCTACAAGGCATCCCAATCCTGAAGGGCCCCGGGCTGACTGGCCCTGCTTCTTCCCATTTTCTTCCCAGTTCGTCTTCCCCCACAGAGTCAGGCTCCGATGGGGGCATGATACTATTATACTAGTTCTTGTTACTGCCTTGATATACATATTCCTCCATTTCCTGGGTTTTTCCCCTCTGTCCTTCCCCATCTTTCCATTGTTTCTCTGTCTTCCCCACCCCAAAAAACGTTTGGCACTTGAAAGAAATATTTTTATTG
Source organism: Natrix natrix natrix (assembly GCA_029891615.1). NCBI lineage: Eukaryota > Metazoa > Chordata > Lepidosauria > Squamata > Natricidae > Natrix > Natrix natrix. Next base: position 243,584 of record JAKRSK010006520.1, on the reverse strand, counting down.
AAATATTTTAGATAGATAATAAGGAATGCATAAGAAAGAAAGAAAGAAAGAAAGAAAGAGAGAGAGAGAGAGAGAGAGAGAGAGAGAGAGAAAGAAGGAAAGAAGGAAAGAAAGATATAGTCCATGGGAAAAAGAAAAGAGAAACAGAAAAAAAGAGACAAGGAAGCATGAAACAGAAACATATATAAAGAAATAATTTGTGATCTTTCTCTTGGCAGTTATTTGTAGAATTTTGAACCAATCTCCCTCCCTCCCTCCCACCCTCCCTCCCTCCCTCTCTCTCTCTCTCTCTGCAAGATTTTGACATAATTCCCTTCTTTCTCTAAGGTATTCTTTCCAACCATCAAAACCTTAATCACAAAATCATTTTCCTTTCTTATGCAAAATGTTCACTTGGAAATACTATAATGCTTTTTCTCTCGTCAGAGAAGTTATCTGATGCGTTTCAGCACAATCTGTCAATTTCAACAGCCATTGAGGGTCCGTGTCGAATCTTCCCATTACTGTGCCTGCAATATAGGCAGTCCTCGACTTATGACAGTTCGTTTAGTGACTGTTGGAAATTACAACAGCACTAACTAAGGTGACTTGTGACCATTTTTTTTACACGCGTGGCCATTGCAGCATCCTGTTCTGACCCAGCTCCCCAAACAAGACCAACCCTCTGTATTTAAATCAATGATTCCTTTATTAGGAACGCCGGCAGCCACAGCAAAAAGTTTCTCTCTCACCGCAGGCTAAGAAGTCCATTCGGCAGGGAGATGAATCATTGTCTGCCATATCTATTCGTCTCCACCCCCTGCCTTTGATCCCCAGAGCTCGGGTGGGGCTTTGCTAGCAGTGGTGGCTCTTCTGTCCCAAGAACCGGCCCATAGATTTCCAGTGCTCTCCTCTCCTCTGTCACATCTATTCATCTCCACCCCCTGCCTTTGATCCCCAGAGCTCGGGTGGGGCTTCGCTAGCAGCGGTGGCTCTTCCATCCCAAGGAGCTTCTCATAGATTTCCACTGCTCTCCTCTCCTTTGCCTTCTGCGTATCTGCACATCAGGCACTGGGCCCAGCTGTTCCTCCTCTTCCTTATCGGCCACCTCCAGACCTGGGGGCTGTTGACTCCCTATCTGAGGGCTGATGGACAGCCCAGACTCCACCTCTCTCTCTCTCTCTCTGCCAGTTCAATTCCCTCTTCCCCTGATGCTGACTCTGACTCCCATGCCGCCGCCTCTTCCTCCTCTGGACAGGCCACAACACATTCCCATGGTCACACGATTTACATTTGGATGCTTGGAAATAGAGTCATATTTATGATGGTCACAGTTTTCCAGAGTCACATGATCCCCTTTTGCGACCTTCTGACAAGCAAAGTCAATGCGGAAGCCAGATTCACTTAACAACCGCGTGACTAACTTTAGCACTGCAGTGATTCGCTTAACAAACATGGCAAGGAAAGTTGTAAAATGGGGCAAAACTCACTTAACAAATATCAGATTTAGCAACATATATTCCGACCTCAATTGTGCTTGTAATTTCACAACAGTAATAACATATGTAGTCCTTGACTTACGACCTCAGTTAAGCCCAAATTTTCTGTTATTAAGTGAGACACCTGTTGATGTTTGCTTATTTTACGACTCTTCTTGCCACGCTCGTTAAGTGAATCACTGCCAGTTGTTAAGTGAGTCACATGGTTGTTAAGTGAATCCGATTTCCCCATTGACTTGGCTTGTTGGCAGGTCACAAAAGGGGGATCACATGACCCGGGACATAACAACGGTCGTAAGGATGAACCAGTGGCCAAGCATCTGAATTTTGATCCTGTGATTGTGGGGAAGCCATAAGATTCACATAAGCATGAAAAATAATCATGACATTTTTTTCCAGCACCGTTGTAACTTTGAGTGGTCACTAAATGGACTGTTATAAGTTGAGAACTACCTGTAGTCATAGAATCATAGACACTTAGGGCTGAATTTTGAGAGTTGGAGTGGCCAAGGTTGGACACCCCTGTTCTACACCCTGCCAGAGTGGCCAGAGCTGGAAGACGCTCACTGCTATGAAAACACCCCAGCTTTGCATTTTGACACTTTTGGAAATATGGGTGGGTGGGCTGATGGAATGAAGTGAAAGAGAGCTGGCTTCTGTCCCCTTGCAGCAGGGGTGGGTCCTGCCAGTTCTAACCTCTTCTATCGAAGAGGTTCCACAAATCTACAGTGCTGTTTAGAACCGGTTCCAGCTCCCTCCCTCCCGCCCGTCTGCACATCATCAAGATGAAGAGCCAGAGGAGGAATTCTGGGAGTTGAAGTCCACAAGTCTTAAAGCTGTCAAGTTTGAACACTCCTGGGGTTTTTTTTCTAAAGGATTAGGGGTGCAAGGGTCTTGTAACTTGACAGCTTTAAGACTTGCACACTTCAATGCCAGAGTTCCTGAGCCAACAAGACTGGAGGAGGAATTCTGGGAGTTGAAGTCCACAAGTCTTAAAGCTGTCAAGTTTGAACACCCCTGGATGTTTTTTTCTAAAGGGTTAGGGGTGCAAGGGTCTTGTAACTTGACAGCTTTAAGACTTGCACACTTCAATGCCAGAGTTCCTGAGCCAACATGACTGGAGGAGGAATTCTGGGAGTTGAAGGCCACAAGTCTTAAAGCTGTCAAGTTTGAACACCCCTGGGGTTTTTTTTTCTAAAGGGTTAGGGGTGCAAGGGTCTTGTAACTTGACAGCTTTAAGACTTGCACACTTCAATGCCAGAGTTCCTGAGCCAACAAGACTGGAGGAGGAATTCTGGGAGTTGAAGTCCACAAGTCCTAAAGCTGTCAAGTTTGAACACCCTGGGGTTTTTTTTTCTAAAGGGTTAGGGGGGCAAGGGTCTTGTAACTTGACAGCTTTAAGACCTGCATGCTTCAAATGCCAGAGTTTCTGAGCCAACATTTTGGTTGCTAAGCAAGAGCGTTGTTAAGTGAGTTTCAGCACATTTTACAAGTTGGCCATGCCCACCCTGTCACATGGCTGGCAAGCCACTCCCACCCGGTCACATGGCTGGCAAGTCACTCCCACAAAGCAGACCCCACCTACAGAAGAGGTTCTAAAACATTTTGAAACCCACCACTGCCTTGCAGTTGTGTCGCCTGGACTCAGGACCCCCGTGAGAGGTGAAGATGGCTGTTACCAAAAGAAGTCAGAATTGTGGCACAGCCATGGCTGTTTTTCTGTTCCCAGCCACCGATGTGGACTAAGGTGCCTCCCTTTCTCCATGGAGACCCAGCATCCCAAAGAAAGCATGACATCTTCCGAGTAGGACATCTTTCTGGTGGGAGATCAACGTCAACGTGACCCCCAAATAATTACCAGCTATAAGAAGGACTCCTATCAGATGACCTCAGCTATTTCTGAGTAGGAAGCCACGTCCTTCTGCTTCTTCCAAGCTCTTAGAAATGTAGGACTTCCCAGTGAACCGGAGGGGTCCTTCCTGGGTGGGAGGCCCTGGTCCAGCTGATGGACCTCTCTGGCGAAGGATGCTCTTCCTTTCTTGGGAAGCCTTGACTTTGGCCAAGCCAATGAACGCCACTCTCTGGGACCATGGGAAATCCAACAGCATGGATGGGACCTTCAGCCCGAGTGAGGTTCCCCGGAGCAGCTCCCAACTGCCCACCTTCTCCACGGCGGCCAAAATCCGTGTGGCCCTCACCGTGGTCCTTTTCCTCTGCTCCACCAGCATCAACCTCTCCATGCTGCGGAGTGTCACCCAGACGTTTCAACGCAAGCCGCATCTACGCATCCTTCTCATGAACCTGGCTGTGGCGGACCTCCTGGTCACCTTCGTGGTGATGCCGCTGGACGCCGTGTGGAATGTGACCGTTCAGTGGTATGCCGGGGACCTGGCCTGCCGTACCTTGATGTTCCTGAAGCTGGTGGCCATGTACGCCTGCTCCTTTGTGACGGTTGTCATCAGCCTGGACCGCTGGGCAGCCATCTTGTACCCGCTGAGCGTCAGCAGAGCTAAGAGGAAGAACAAGGCAATGCTGTGTGTGGCCTGGGCCCTCAGTTTCCTCCTAGCAGTACCTCAGGTAGGTAGAACCAGAGGTGGGTTCCTACCTACTCGGTCCGGTTCGGCCGAATAGGTAGTAACTCCAGTGGACACGTGACTGTACCAGTTCTATCCTCGGTGGTGCCATCTTGATTTTCTGTTCTGCACATACGCATTTTCTTTTACTACTGAACCGGTAGTAATGGCGGCCGGAACCCACCCCGGGGTAGAACACATATCTATCTAACAAAATGAAATTCAATGTAGAGAAAAGTCAAGTCTTACACTTAGGCAAGAAAAACCCAAAGTACGGATATAAACTGGGTCAAACCAGGCTTCTTAATAGCAGTGAGTGTGAGAGGGAACTTGGAGTCTTAGTGGACAACCAGCTAAATAGGAGCCAGCAGCCAAAAAAGCCAACGCAATCCTAAATTGCATTAACAGAAGGTTACAATCAAGATCAAGGGAGGTCCTAATACCACCCTATAAAGCCTTAGTAAGGCCACACCTAGAGTCCTGCATCCAGTTTTGGTCACCACACTATAAAAAAGAGGTTGAGACCCTGGAAAGAGTGCAGAGAAGAGCAACCAGGATGATGAAGGGACTGGAGGCTGAAACCTATGATGAACAGTTGCAGGAACTGGGCCTGGCTAGTCTAGGGAAGAGAAGGACCAGAGGAGACAGGAGAGCATCTTCCAGTATTTGAGGGTCAAGCTGTTCTCCAAAGCCCCTGACTGCCAGACAAGAAACAATGGAGGGAAACTGAACAAGGAGAGATTCAACCTGGAAATAAGGAGGAATTTCTTGACAGGGAGAACAATCAACCCATGGAACAGAAGTTGCCTTCAGAAGTTATGACAGCTTCATCCCTGGAGGCTTTCAAGAAGAGACTGGACTGTCCTCGGTCAGAAATGATGTAGCGTCTGCTTGGGCGGGGGTTGGGGGGGTTGGACTAGATGACCTCCAAGGTCCCTTCCAACTCTGTTAAATCTGTTATCTGTATCATATCCATGTCAAGAAAGGAGGAAGACCCCCATCCCGCCTTTGAAATGATTCTCCTTGGTCTACTTTCCACCCATCCAATTCTCATGTATTCTGGGTGGATTATGAAGTCATCTAAATTTATGAAAGCAAGGAAATGCCACCCAAGATGACCCCTACATTCAAATCTAGTGGCAGGCAATTCCAACAACCTCTTCCATTCCATATATATATCCTACCTACCTACCTATCATCTATGTTTCCCTCGCTCTCTCCCTCCATATATCTATCAATCTATCCTTCCATCTCTCTCATTTGCTTCTCTGCCTGTCTGCCTGCCTGTCTTTCCCTCCATCTATCCTTCCATTCTCCCTTCCTCTCTCTCTCTTTTCTGGTGTTTCTCTCTCCCACCTGTCTTTCTGTATATGTCTATCTGACATCTATATGTATTTAGTTTAGAAATCTCCTTCAGAGGGTCTTTGGCATTTGATGAGTTTAGCCGGCCATATTTTAAGGCAGAGTTTCTGAAGCGTGGCCCCTTTAAGACGTGTGGACTTCAACTCCCAGAATTCTGGCCAGGGAATTCTGGGAGTTGAAGTACACATGTCTTAAAGGGGCCACACTTCGAAAACACTACTCTACCTCAAGGCTTGTTCTAAACCAGAACTGAAATCGCAATCTTAATGTTGTGTTTGTGTGTTTTGTACGGGAAACGGCCTTTTTGGTTTTTGGTTTTGTTTTTTGCAGATGTTTGTCTTCCACACGGTCAGCCGGTCCCAGCCCACCCATTTCGTCCAATGTGCCACAGTGGGCAGCTTTGGGGCGCACTGGCAGGAAACACTCTACAACATGTTCACCTTCTCTTGCCTCTTCCTGGTGCCTCTGCTGGTGATGGTGCTCTGTTATTCCCGCATCCTGGTCCAGATCTCAAAGATGATGAGCCAAGGTGAGGCTTCTCCGCAGGGAGAGGGGAGAGGGAGGGGCTTCCCTGGAAAAGGAGGGAGGGGGGCCTGTTCAGCTGCAAGGAGAAGGTTTTTTTTATACAAATAAGATGGTAAATATTGTTCGCCGTCTTGCTTTTTTTATCCACAACAACCCTGTGAGGTGGGATGAGCTGAGAGAAAAGGAATGGCCCAAAGGCACCCAGCTGGCTTTCATGCCCAAGGCGGGACTAGAATTCACCGTCTCCTGGTGATTGGCCCAAAGGCACCCAGCCGGCTTTTGTGCTTAAGAGGGAACTAGAACTCACTGTTTCCTAGCGATTGCCTGAAAGACAGTTCTCATGTTCAAGGTGGGACTAGAACTCCCTGCCTCCCAGTTTCTAGCTTGGCATCTTTACCATTAGGCTCTTGAAGGACATCGCGTCCAGATACAGCTGGTTTCCTTGGGGCTCAGGGTCCTTTCTGAATGGAGCCAATCCTGGTTTGTTCAAGAACCCATCATTAATCTGTTCTGACCCAGATCCCCAGGGGACTCAAAGATTCCTTTATGAGGAGCGCCTGCAGCCCCAGCAAAAAGTTTCTCTGTCACTGTAGGCTAAGAAGTCCGTCTGGCAGGGAGGTGAATCGTTGTCTGCCACATCTATTCCTCTCCATCCCCTGCCTTTGATCCCAGAGCTAGGATGGGGCTCTGCTAGCAGCAGTGACTCTTCCGTCCCAAGGACCAGCCCATAGATTTCCGCTGCTCTCCTCTCCTCTGCATTCTGTACATCTGTGCATCAGGCACTGGACCCAGCTGTTCCTCCTCTTCCGCATCAGCCACCCCCAGACCTGGGGGCCGTTGACTCTCCATCGGAGGGCTGACAGACAGCCCAGGCTCTGCCCCCCCCTCTTCCCCCTCTTCCCCCGCCTTGATGCTGACCCTGACTCCCACGCCGCCACCTCCTCTGATTCGTCGGGCAACAGCCCACAACATAACCCTAAAACATGTCTCTATCGTTGTCACCTTCTGTCTCCTGCAGCATCGCCGAAATCCAGGGAGGTCCGCCTGCGCTGTTCACGCAATAACATCCCTCAAATCCAGATCCGCACCTTGAAGATGTCGGCTATCACTGTCCTGACATTTGTCGCTTGCTGGACGCCCTACTACCTGCTGGGCCTCTGGTACTGGTTCTCACCTGAGATGCTGACCCGGGAGCAGGTGCCGCCTTCGCTCGGCCACATCTTCTTCCTCTTTGGCCTCCTCAGCACCTGCCTCGACCCGCTTGTCTATTGCTTCTGCTCTTCACGCTACCGGCCCCGCAGGAAGTTGGCCAAAGCACCGTCTCTCCGCGTGGCCTCTGGGCGGGCGTCCACGGCGATGGGAGTCCACTGGGCATGCAAACCAGGATCTCCCCGTAGTCCAAAAGTGGCCTGGGCCAAGAAGGAGAAAGTGGCCGAGAGCTGCGTCTGAACAGCCAGCCGACTCGGACCGTTGGGTCGCTTTCCCCTTCTGGTAAATTCCGGAATATTCCAGAACGAGAAAAAATAAATCGAATTATGACCCCTATCTGAATTGGAAGCAAACGAGATCACGTTTGAGGTTCAGATTAAATGATCCATCAAGATTTGAGTCTGACTTTTGAATCAATTGGAGAAAACACAGGTAGTCCCCGACTTACAACCATTCATTTCGTGACCGAAGTTACCACAGCGCTGAAAAAACAGTACATTCCGGAATATTCCAGAACGAGAAAACATAAATCGAATTATGACCCCTATCTGAATTGGAAGCAAACGAGATCGTGTTTGAGGTTCAGATTAAATGATCCAGTGAGATTTGACTTTTGAATCAGTTGGGGAAAACACAAATAGTCCCCAACTTTCAACCATTCGTTTAGTGACCGAAGTTATCACAGCACTGAAAAAAAAGTGTCTTAATTTCCCCCCCCACATTTATGACTGTCGCAACATTTCCATGGTTTTCTTCAAATTTTCTTCACTTCTCTCCTCTCCACCCATTCGTCTAGCTTGTTCTTGTTCTTGTAATTTCTATATTTTTCCTTTCCACTCTTTTTTCTCCTTTTTAATTTGATTGTTTTAGTACCTTTCCCCAATTCCCCCCCATCTTTCCCCATTAATCCCACTTTTGCTATTTAATTTTCCTTTTTTTTTAAAAAAAAGTAATTTACGATTGTTGCATCTACATGATCACATGATTAAAATTTGGAGGCTTGGCAACTGGCATGTACTTAGGATGGTTGCAGTGTCCCAGGGTCACATGCAAAGTCAATGAGGGAGCCTGATTCACTTAAGAACCATGTTACTAAGTGAACAACTGCAGTGATTCACTTAACAACTGTGGCAAGAAAGGTCGTAAAGTGGGGCAAACCTAACTTAACCACTGTCTCACTTAGCAGCTGAAATTTTGGGCTCAATTGTGCATGAGATGATCATGTGAGCGCCTTGCTTAACGACTGTCTCAGTTTGCGCCCATAGTGGGCAGCCCATTACAGTCATAAGTCGAGGACTACCTGTAACAGGTCCTGGACTTACTTTTGAAATGGCTGCTTTAAAAAATTTGTTTCCTAATAGTGCATCTCAGAAATAAATTTGATTTGTCACTGATATTATATTTTGGTTGGCTGGATGATTATTAATAAAAATATTTTAAGAATTCCTCAATGTTAAGTTCTTTCTTTTAATATTTATGACACTCCCAAAGAAAAGTCTGGCCTTTAAAGGGGTGAATTGAAATTAATTTTCACCTTCCTTCTCCCTCCTTCCTATTTTCCTTCCTTCCTTCCCTTCCTCTTTCCTTTCCCTTCTATTTTCCTATCCTTTCCCTCTTTCCTTCTATTTTCCTTTCCTTTTTTCTTATTTTCTTTTCCTTGCCTCTTTTCCTTCCATTTTCCTTTCCTTCCCTTTTTTCTTCTATTTCCTTTTCCTTTCCTCTTTCCTTTTATTTTCCTTTCCCCTTTTCCTATTTTCCTTTCCTTCCTCTTTTCCTCTTCCTTTCCTCTTTCCTTCTTTTTTCCTTTCCTCTTTTTCTCTTTTCCTTTCCTTGCCTCTTTTCCTTCTATTTTTGGTTCCTTTTTCCTTCTGTTTTTTTCTTCCCTTTTCCTTCTATTTCCTTCCCCCTTTCCTTCTATTTTCCTTTCCTATTTTCCTTTCCTTGCCTCTTCTATTTTCCCTTTCTTTTCTTTTCCCTACCCTTTTTCCTTCTGTTTTCCTTTCCTTCCCCTTTTCCTTCTATTTCCCTTCCCTTCCCCCTTTCCTTTTTCCTTTCCCTTCCCTTCTCTCAGAATCTTCTAGTAGTATTTCTCGGCTACGGCCACTTTAAGAGGCCGGAGAATTCTGGGAGTTGAAGTCCTCCCAACTTCCAGCGGGCCAAGCTGGCCAAAGTGCTGCAGGGTCATTTTCTGCGGGGGTTTTCTCTGCTATGGACCGTTTCCCTTCTATCTGAAACTCCCCCAGGAAACACGCCTCTCTCTCGCTCTCTCTCTCGCTGTGCGTGTGTTCTTTGCACTTATTGCAGCGCGGGCCCCGCTTCCTCCCTTCCTTGTGCAACCTGCTTGCAAAGCCTTCTGGCTTCCCACGCTCCGCCCTTTTGCCAGCAAAGCCCGGGTCTGCATGCATCCGTGGGAAGGCAACCCCAAACACGCATTCCACGTTCACACACACCCTTTAAACAAAAGGAGGGAGGGGCTGGCCAGCAAAGGGGCTGCTGCTTGCATGGCCCGCCAAGCCGTTTGCAAGACGCGGGTCGGCCCCGCGCACGTGTGCATGCGGGATGCACCGGCCCCCCCAGGCACTCTGCACGCGCTCGGGGGCGCCCTCTTTCCCAACCACTTCCGGGGCTGGCGGGAGGATCCGGGGCTGAGCCGCGTCTTCCTCCTCCTCCTCCTGCTCGCAACGGCCGAGAAGGGCTGACGTTGCCCGGCTGGGCTGGGCTGGGTTGGCGGCTGCCGCTGCCGCTGCTGCTGCTCCCGGGCGCCCCTTTCCCGGCCCAGGATGTGGTTCTTCGCCCGGGACCCGATCCGGGACTTCCCCTACGAGGCCGCCACCCCGCCGGAGCCGCCGCTGAGCCAGCCGGGGGGCGTCTGGCAGCTGCACCGCGGGCGGAGGAAGGTGGGCACGGGGGTCTTTGCCTTGGGCCGGGGAGGGGGGGAGGGGTCTCCCCTTTGGGGGAGGGGAGGAAGGGGGAATCTCCCTTTCCTTGGGGGCAGTAGGAAGAGGAAGGGGCAGGAGGAAGGGAAGGTGGGGGGTTGCAAAGGAGGGGGCCTAGGAAGGGGCCTCCCCTTGGGTGGGGGAGCAAGGTGTGTGTGGGGGTCTTCCCTTCCTCTGGGGCAGTCGGGGGAGGAAGGTGGGCAGGGGGTCCTCTGGGCAGGAAAGGGGAAGTGGGGGTGTTTATAAAAGAGGAGGGGGGTTGGGCAGGGGTCTCCCTTTTGGGGGAGGGGAGGAAGGAGGAGTCTCCCTTTCCTTGGCGGCAGGAGGAGGAGGAGGGGGGGGAACGGGTCGCCCGGGCAAGAGAAGGGGAGGGGGGGTCTTTGGAAAGGGGTCTCCCCTTGGAGGAGGAGTGCAAGGTGGGAGTGGGGTCTCGCCTTCCTTGGGGGCAGTAGGGGGACGAAGGTAGGGAGGGAGTCCCCCAGGCAGGAAAAGGGGAAGATCTTTGCAAAGGCGGAGGGGGGCTGCCAGGGGTCTCCCTTTGAGGGAGGGGAGCAAGGTGGGGAGAGGGTCTCCCCTCTCGGACAGTAGGGGGAGGAAGGTGGGGAGGGGGTCCCCCAGAGAGGAGAAGAGGAAGGTGCGGGGGTCTTTGCAAAGGAGGAAGGGGGGCTATGCAGGAGTTTCCCCGTGGGGGAGGGGGGCAAGTTTTGCGGGGGTTCCCCTTCCTTGGGGGAGGGAGGAAGGTGGGGAGGGGGTTTGCATCCTTGGGGGATGCAATGGGATTCATTACCCCCTTTTAAGATCGGAGGACTTCAACTCCCAGAGTTCCCCCAGCCATGATAGGTTATGCTTTGCTGGATGAGGAATTCTGGGAATTGAAGTCCTCCGATCTTTAACAGGTTAACAGAGCTGGAAGGGATCTTGGAGGTCATCTAGCAATCCAACCCCTGCCCAAGCAGGAGACCCTGCACTGTTTTTGACAGAGGGCAGTCCGGTCTCTTCTTGAAAGCCTCCAGGGATGAAGCTCTCACAGCTTCTGTGTAATAGAATAACAGAGTTGGAAGGGACCTTGTAGGTCATCTAGTCTAACCCCCTGCTCAAGCAGGAGACCCTACACCATTTCTGACAGAAGGCAGTCCAGCCTCTTCTTGAAAGCTTCCAGGGATGAAGCTCCCACAACTTCCGAAGGCAACTTCTGTTCCTTTGGTTGATGGTTCTCACTGTCAGGAAATCCCTCCTTATTTCCAGGTTGAATCTCTCCTTGGTCAGTTTCCATCCATTCTTCCTTGTCTGGCCTTCATGGAAAATAGCTCGACCCCCTTCCTCGTCTCTGGGGCAACCCCTCAAATATTGGAAGACTGCACTATTGAGAGGTTTTCAGCCTTGGTGACCTGAAGATGCTTTAAGATGTATGGACTTGGAATGATAGGGCTTGAAGGGACCCTAGAGGTCTTCTAGTCCAGCTCCCCTGTTCCAGGCCTCATATCATCCCGATTCAATTTGTTCTTGAAAACAGCCTCCAGTGATGGAACAGCCATAAGGCAATCTAATCCACTGATGAATTGTCAGTTGTCATAAAATTACAATTAAATCAGTAAACCAGAAATGACAGAGATAAAAAGATGATAAACGCAACCAAGCGAGAGGCCCCCTTCCTCTTAGCGACTAGCTAGGATTTCGTGGCTCTTATAAACCTAGGCGAGTGGGGGCCACTTGGATCTGAAGAACTGACCATTGATCGCGGCCTGATTCTCTCTCTCACCCCTGTTTGTTTTCATTTCCGCAGACTACGGGCGAATCGGTCTCCCTTTTCGTGCACGAGGTGAAGCCGAGTTCCGAAGAGCAGATCCAGCTTGCCAAAACAGCCTTTAAATTCCTCAAGACCCTCCGGCACCCCAATATCTTATCCTACATTGATGGCTTAGAGGTATCTTACAGACGATCTGAACAACAGACATTTGAAACGGCAAAACCTCTTGGGGTGCAATGCCGAGTCTTTCGTTGCAGATATATATATATTTATTAATATTATACTTTATTCATTAAACATGAAACTCAGCCAACTGAACATTCAAAAATACATCACAAGTACCAGTGACTGGTGCTAATGGTTGATACGGTTTGCTGCCAGAGTCCTAGGGATCAACCAAGCACCTTCTTAAAATATACGATGTTCCGAGCAGCGCCGTTTTTTGCAGTGGTGTTATTGCAGGAAGCTGCAATTTGTTGATGTATCTTATAAAATTCTTGGACATGGTGCCAAGTGCCCCGATGACAATGGGTATCCCTGTGACATGCTTCATCCATAACTGGGTAGTTTCAATGGCCAGGTCGCAATATTTCGTGATTTTTTCCAATTCTTTTTCTTCGACTCTGGCATCTCAGTCTTTTGTTGCAGAAGTATACATTATTATTATTATTATTATTATTATTATTGTTGTTGTTGTTGTTGTTGTTGTTGCCTCAACAGAATTGTATCACAGCGGCCAGTTGTTTCGCCGGATTTGGCATTGATTACGAGTCGGGCCCCACCCAGGGGCCTAGGACGTCGTAACGTATTTTCGTAATATGTGTGCGGATCCAAGCAGTGCAGCTTTTTGCATTTGACTGATGGTGATTTTGTCAAGTTTTAACTGTTTTAAATGTAATTCCAGTGCTTTTGGAATAGCACCCAGTGTGCCGATTACCACTGGAATTACCACTGCTGGTTTGTGCCATAATCGTTGAATTTCAATTTTTAAGTCCTGGTATTTCGGGATTTTTTCATGTTCCTTCTCCTTGACCCTGCTTTCACCTGGCATTGCGATGTCTATGATGTAACCTTATTTTTCTCAACCAGTGTGATGTCTGGCGTGTTATGCACCAGTATTTTGTCTGTTTGTATACAAAAATCCCACAGGATCTTGACCATCTGATTTTCGGTGACTTTTTCAGGCTTATGTTCCCACCAGTTTTTTGTTGTTTTAATATTATAATTTTTGCGCAAATTCCAGTGGATCATTTGTGCTACTGAATTGTGCCGCAATTTATAATCAGTCTGCACGATTTTTTTACAGCAGCTGAGTATGTGGTCAACAGTTTCATCAACTTCTTTGCAGAGTCTGCATTTGGCATCATCAGAGGATTTTTCGATTTTGGCCTTAATGGCATTTGGCCTTAATAGCTTGTTCTTGCGCAGCCAGGATTAGTGACTCTGTTTCTTTCTTTAATGTACCTGCTGTTAACCATAACCAAGTTTTTCACTGTCCACTTTATCTTTTATGTTTTCCAGAAATTGGCCATGCAATGCTTTGTTCTGCCAACTCTCCATTCTTGATTTTATCACATCTTTTCTGTATTCTTGTTTCGTCTGTTGGGCCTTCAGTAGATTTTTGTTCTTTACTTCGATTAATAGATTTTCTTGACTTTCTTTTAAATAATCAGACAGTGCATGTTTTTCTTCTTCAACTATTTGCTTCACTTGTAATAATCCTTTGCCACCTGATTTTTGGGGCAGGTATAGTCTATCAATATCACCACGTGGATGTAAACTGTAGTGCATTGTCATTAGTTTCCTGGTTTTTCGGTCCAAAATGTCCAAATCATCATCATCATCATATTATGATGATGATGATGATGATGATGATGATGATGATGATGATGATGATGATGATAATCTTTGGTGAGATTCACAACCTTTGGGGCTGGTTGGTAGCCTAACAGCTCGAGTCCTAACCAAGGACCTAGGAACCGTTAAGGTAACGTCAGAGGATATAAGTTGTTCCAAGTAGGGTGGTTTTTTGTAGAGTCAGAATGTTCAAGTCCGATAAATTTAGAATTTTCAAATAGCGAGGTAGCCCTTTAGGTATTGCTCCAAGGGCTCCAATTGCAATTGGGACAACACACGATTTCTTTTTCCAAAGTCACTCAAACTCAGTTTGCAAGTCTCAGTACTTTGTGATTTTTTCTTGCTGTTTATCTTCAATTCGTGCGTCACCAGGTATTGCAATGTCAATGAACCATACTTTTTTCTTTTCAACTATTGTTATGTCAGGTGTGTTGTGGGCCAAGTGCCTGTCAGTCTGGATTCTGAAGTCCCACAAGATCTTGCCTTTCTCATTCTCTAAAACCTTTTCAACCTGGTGGTCCCAGTGGTTTTTGCTGTACTCAAATCCAAACTTCTGGCACAATTTCCAGTGAATGATCTTAGCAACGCGGTCATGGCGTTGTACGTAGTCAGTTTGTGAAATTTTGCTGCACCCGCTGATCAAATGGTCAACTGTCTCATCTTTCTCATTATAGAGGTGACATTTGCTGTTGGTGGTAACATGTTGAATTTTTGCCTTCATGCAGTTTGTGGCTAAGGCTTGCTCTTGAGCTGCCAAAATAAATCCTTCTGTTTCTTTTTTCAGTACTCCTGATCTTAGCCAGTTCCAAGTTAGCTTTTGGTCAGCTTTGCCTTCAATACTTTTCAAGTATTGGCCATGCATAGCTTTGCTTTTCCAATTTTCAGCTTGCTTCTCAATTACTACTTTTTTGTATTCAGCTTTTGACTTAGTTGTCTTCAAAAGGCCTCCTTTATTTACTTCCTTAATCATTGGTTCTTCACTTTTCTGGATGTAATCATTCATTTCTTCTTCCACAGTCTGCTTTACTTGTAGGAGTCCTCGACCACCCTCTGCTCTTGGTAGATACAATAGGTCAACATCACTTTTAGGGTGCAGGGCATGATTCATTGTATTATTATTATTATTATTATTATTATTATTATTATTATTATTATTATTATTATTATTATGTTAATCTTTGGTGAGATTCACAGCCTTTGGGGCTGGTTGGTAGCTCAACAGCTCAAGTCCTAACCAAGGACCTAGGAACTGTTAAGGTAACGTCGGAGGATATAAGCTGTTCCAAGTAGGGTGGGTTTTTTTGTAGAATCAGAATGTTCAAGTCCGATAAATTTATAGAGTTTCCAAAAAGCGAGGTAGCCCTTTAGGTATTGCTCCAAGGGCTCCAATTATTATTATTGTTATTATTGAGCATCAAGGACTCCTCATTTCAAATCTGAGCTACAAGTATTTTCATTGATTGAGACGTTTCATTGTCTAGCTAGGTAACATCATCAGTTGGAAGTGAGTGTGGAGTTTGCACAGTTTATACAAAATCTCTTGCTTGTTTTGATGGAGAGAATGTTTTCTCCTCGGTGGTTCCTCGATTAGGGTATTGTTTTCTGCTGGATTGTTTGTCTGGTGTTAATCCCTGCTTATCCGGCTTTCTCTTTCTGCGGGCCCCTTGCAGGTCTCTGAGCTTGGTTGTTGCCTTGCAAGCGTGTCATGACCCAACATCATCAGTATGTGTGAATATGGAATTTGTTCCCTGTTTAGATATGATCGTTCGGTCCAGTGTGATTTTCTCCTTGGTGGTTCCCGGATCAGGGAACTGTTTTCTGCTCCATTGTTTGTCTGGTGTTAATCCCTGCTGATCTGGCTGTTGCCTCCTAGAGAGAATGTTTCCTGGTCTTGTTATTTCCTTCTTCGCTTTTCTATTGTCCTTTTTCAAAGATGTGTAAGTGTGATTTATCCCTGTGAAAGAAAATCTGCAAGAAAACTAGCCAAGCTCAGAGAACACCAGGGACCCTGCAGTCTGCAAATAGGGACCCTGCAGTCCCCGAGCTACAAATATTCTCTTCTATTGGAACCAGCACATTTGCAACTGTTGTGACCGCCAGCCCCTCCAACAGCCGAATCAGAGGAGGAGGGGTGGGAGTCGGGGTCAGCATCAGAGCTCCGAGGGGCAATAGGGAAGGGAGCCGTCAGAGAGAGACAGACAGAGGTGGAGCCCCCAGATGGAGAGTCAACAGCCCCACGTCTGGAGATGGCTGATGAGGAAGAGGAGGAACAGCTGGGTCCAGTGCCTGACACACGGATGTGCAGAA
The DNA here is from genome assembly GCA_029891615.1 of Natrix natrix natrix. NCBI lineage: Eukaryota > Metazoa > Chordata > Lepidosauria > Squamata > Natricidae > Natrix > Natrix natrix. Next base: position 227,590 of record JAKRSK010006520.1, on the reverse strand, counting down.
GGCAGAGGAGAGGAGAGCAGTGGAAATCTATGGGCCGGAAGAGCCACCGCTGCTAGCGAAGCCCCACCTGAGCTCTGGGGATCAAAGGCAGGGGGTGGAGAGGAATAGATGGGTCAGACAACGATTCATCTTCGGGCTGGCCGGACTCGTTAGCCAGCGTTGAGAGAGAAACGTTTTGCGGGGGGGCTGCCGACGTTCCTAATAAAGGAATTATTGAGTTCACTTCAGAGGCTTTGTCGTGTTTGGGGTGCTGTCAAATGTCCATTTGTCCAACCATTTGTGATGGTTTTCAGGACAATCCCCACCACCGCCAACCCCCATATTTCCCCATGGTGGGAATCACATTTTCTTCCTTGGTTTTGCAGACGGAGAAGAGTTTACACGTGGTCACCGAGCCCGTGACACCATTGCCGGCTTACCTGGAGTCGCGGGGGGACGGGAAGAGCCTGAGCGAAGCAGAAATCTCCTGGGGTCTTCATCAGATTGCAGTGAGTGCTGGGAAGACCGGTATTTCGGGTGGGTGGGAGTGCTGGGTTAGGCTCCTTCAGACTAGTAGTCCTCCACTTACGACTCTTCGCTTAGTGACCGTTCCAAGTCACCACCTATCTGAAATAGGGATTCTATTACACACACAAACACAGGCAGTCCTTGACTTAGGACCACAACTGAGCCCAACATTTTCCCTGCTAAATGAAACATTTGTTAATTGAATTTTGCTACATTTTATCACCTTCCTTGCCTCCGTCGTTAAGTGAATCACTGCAGTTGGTAAGTTAGAAAGGCAGCTGTTAAGTGAATCTGTCATCCCCACTGGCTTGGCTTGTCAGGAGGTCGCAAAAGGGGATCACGTGATTCTGGGGGACACGGCAACGGTCATAAATATGAATCCATTGTCAGGCATCCAGATGTAAGTCATGTGACCATGGGGATGTTGTGACGGCCGTAACTGCGAAAAATGGCCGTAAGCCACTTTTTTCCAGTTCTGTTATAACTTTGAATGGTCCCTCATTGAACTATTGTAAACCAGAACCCATTTCTATTAAATGAGAAAGAGGGGGAAGAGGGGGAAGAGCGGGAAAACAGAAAAGAAAATATTAATATTAATAATTCACTTCTCCGACTTGACTTCCCTGGTGCTACCCCCCGTTGCGGGGAGGCGGAACCGGAAGGCATTAGATGGTTCCGCCCCAAGCGCCTGATGGAACCAGATAAGTTCCAGACGGAGCTTGGGCCACCTCCTGTGGACCTGACCCGCCCTCGGGTGGAGGACCTGGTAGCCGCATGGAATAGTGCGACTGCCGGGGCCCTAGACCGAGTGGCGCCTTTGCGGCCTCTCCTGCGGCAACGAACCACCCTGGCTCCCTGGTTTACCGAGGAGCTAAGGGTGATGAAACGCCACAAGAGACGCCTAGAGAGCCGATGGAGATCCTCCCGCTCCGAATTTGACCGAGCACAGGCACGAACCTACTTAAGGACGTACCTTGCGGCATTAAGAGCGGCCAAATGTCAACATTGTGCCGCTCTTATTGCGTCCGCAGATAACCGCCCTGCTGCCCTGTTTCGGGTGACCTGCTCCCTCTTGTTTCAGAGGCCGCGGGAAGCCCCTCTACAGGGCAGAGCAGAGGAATTTGGGAAATATCTGCAGGACAAAGTCGCTCAAATCCGGATGGGATGGGTCCCTTTCAGTGGTCCAGTGGAGACGCCCGAGGCGAGTCTTGAGAGACCATTCTGGGAGGAGTTTGATTCGGTTGTCATCGAGGATTTGGACAGGTTACGTGGACGTCTGCGACCTACCACATGTTTATTGGACCCGTGTCCCTCCTGGCTTGTACTGGCATCCTGGGAGGTTACACGCGACTGGCTCCTGGGCCTAGTGAACGCTTCGTTGGGCGAGGGGTCTCTGCCGGCCACCTTGAAAGAGGCGGTTGTGAGACCCCTACTCAAGAAGCCTTCCCTGGACCCAACGGAGCTAGCTAATTATCATCCGGTCTCCAACCTTCCCTTTTTAGCGAAGGTTGTAGAGAGTGTGGTGGCCCAACAGTTTCCACGTCACCTGGAGGAAGGTGATTATTTAGACCCGCGCCAGTCCGGCTTCCGGCCCGGGTACAGCATGGAGACAGCCTTGGTCGCGTTGGTTGATGATCTCTGGAGGGCCAGAGATAGGGGTTGTTCCTCTATCCTGGTCCTATTAGATCTCTCGGCGGCTTTCGATACCATCGACCATGGTATCCTGTTGCGCCGACTGGGGGGGGGGTTGGGAGTCAGGGGCACTGTTTTACGGTGGTTCGGCTCCTACCTCTCCGGCTGGATGCAACGTGTGTTGGCAGGGGAGCAGAGATCGACCCTGAGCCCCCTCACTTGTGGGGTGCCGCAGGGGTCGGTTCTCTCGCCACTCCTGTTCAACACATACATGAAACCGCTGGGCGAGATCATCCGTGGCTTTGAGGTGGGATATCATCTGTATGCTGATGATACGCAGCTATACATCTCCACCCCGAACCACCCCAATGAGGCCGTCGAAATGATATCCCGGTGCTTGGAAGCCGTACGGATCTGGATGGATGACAACCGACTCAAACTCAACCCCTCCAAGACGGAGTGGCTGTGGCTTCCGGCCCCCCGGTTCAACCAGTTGCTTCCATCTCTGGCCATCGGGGGCGAGCAACTGGCCCCCATGGAACAGGTGCGCAATTTGGGCGTCCTCCTAGATGCCCGGCTGTCCATGGATGACCATGTAACAGCCGTGGCAAGGGGGGCGTTCCACCAGGTTCGCCTGGTGTGCCAATTGCGCCCCTTATTGGACCGGGATGCCTTGCGCACAGTCACCCATGTGCTGGTGACGTCTCGCCTGGACTACTGCAATGCTCTCTACATGGGGCTTCCCTTGAGATGCACACGGAGACTACAGTTGGTCCAGAATGCGGCCGGGCGGGTGATTATGGGGAGGACTAGGTACTCCCATGTAACACCTCTCCTGCGCGAGCTGCACTGGCTTCCTGTGGTCTATCGGGTGCGTTTCAAGGTTCTGATTATGATCTTTAAAGCGCTCCATGGCACAGGACCTAGTTACTTGCGGGATCGCATCCTGCCCCATACATCCCTACGACCAATCCGCTCACACAGAGAGGGACTTCTCCGGGTGCCGTCCGCTAAACAGTGTCGGGGGGCGACACCCAGGAGCAGGGCCTTCTCTGTGATGGGCCCAGCCCTGTGGAATGACCTCCCCCGTGACATCAGGATTACTTCCGATCTCCGCTCCTTCCGTGTAAAGCTCAAGACCCACCTCTTTCAACTGTCTGGCCTGGCTCAACCGTAGTTTATCCTTTTCCTCCTGACAGTCCTTGTTTAAATTGTATTATTATTTCGGGGTATTTTAATGACTAATTTAATTTTTATTATTATTAATGTAATGTATTTTTAATTATTACCTCCTCCATGCATGTATGTATATGTATGTATATGTGTGTATTTTTATGTTTATATGTATGTATGTATATTTTATTGTACGCCGCCCCGAGTCCCTTGCGGAGAGGGTGCGGCTAACAAATTAAATTTCTATTTCTATTTCTAATATTAAAATATTAACAAGTATATATTCAAGAGAGGGATTATAAAGGGGGAAAAACATAGTTAGGATAGATTAGTGAAGATAAGGGAATAAGGAATGATACTAAATTATATTTGGGTTTGCGGAAATGCCATCCCAAGAAAACATAAATTGAGATTTGGAAGAGGCACCTATAACGACGGAAAAAGAAAGGGAGAGAGGAGGAGAGAATGAGAGGAAAAGGGGGGGAGGAAGGTAAGGAGAGGAGGGTGGAAGGGAGAGAAAGAGAAAGAGAGAGGGTAGGAAGGGGAAGAAGAAGAGAGGAGGAGGAGAGAAGAAAGGAGAGGGAAGGAAGAAAGTGGAAAGGAGAGGAAGGAGGGAAGGGATCGAAAGAGGGAGGGCAGGAAGGGGAAGAAGAAGAGAGGAGGAAGGGAGAAGAGAGGAAAGGAGAGGGAAGGGAGAAGAGAGGAAAGGAGAGGGAAGGAAGGAAGAGGAAAGGAGAGGAAGGCTGGAAGGGAGAGAAAGAGAAGGAGAGGGTAGGGAGGGAAAGAGGAAGAGTAGGAGTAGGGGAGATGGAAGGGAAGAAGGAAGGGGAAGGAGAGGAGGAAGGAAGAAAGTAGAGAAGGGAGGGAAGGAGAAAAAGGGAGAGAGGAGGATAGAATGAAAGGAAGACAGGGGAAAGAAGAAAGAAGTAAGGAGAGGAAGATGGAAGGGAGAGAAAGAGAAGGAGAGAGGGTAGGAAGGAGAAGAAGAAGAGCAGGAGTAGGGGAGAGGGAAGGGAAGAAGGAAGGAAGTAGAGAAGGGAGGGAGAAAAGAAAGGGAAAAGAAGGAGGTGTTACAACAGGAGGAAGGGATGGTAAAGAAAGCAACCCAAAACATACATTATATAACCTATTCAATGGAATAACCAATGTGTAAGAACGGCAAATGTAAAAAGAATAACAACTATGTGATTGTAGACTTACAATGGAATGTAAGAGAATTAAAAGAAAACGTTTAAATAGTGAAGTGAGGTGTTGCAAGTTGGGGATTAACGATTGAGGAGGGGTATTTATCCTGTGTTTTCCAAGCCCCCTTGACCAGGCTAAGGGTGTGGTGTCAGGCCCTTGCCCGTGACCTTTGACCCCTTCCTTGACCGTCTCCTGTCCCCCCCCCTTTTCCTTCCTTAGAAAGCCCTCAGTTTCCTGGTCAACGATTGCCACCTGGTCCACAACAACCTCTGCCTGGGCGTGATTTACGTGGACCGGGCGGGCGAGTGGAAACTGGGGGGCTTGGATTACATGTGCTCAGACCAGGGAGATGCTGCCGTGCCCCGGAAGGGGGTCCCCGAGCTGGAGAAATACAACCCCCCCGAATTATCCGACAGTGCCAAAAACGGCGGCGAGAAATGGTGAGTTTTTTTTTCCTTTTTCCCTGTTTTACATTCATATTCTTGAAATACCGGGAGTCCTCGACTTACAACAGTTCATTGAGTGGCTGTTCAATGTTATGACGGCCCTGGGAAAAGTGACTTTATGACGGTTTTTTAACACCATTGCCGCCTCTCTGTGAACGTGTGATTTGTTTAACAACCGTGTTACTAACTGAACAACAAGAGAAATTTTGGGCTCAATTGTGGTCATAAGTCGAGGACTGCCTTGTACCATGTTTCTCAACCTTGGTCACTGCGCTGGCTGGGGAATTCTGGGAGTTGAAGTCCCCCAAGAGTGGAGTAGAGTGGAGCAGGGCACAGGAGAGAAGAGGAGGGGAGAAAAGTCAAGGGAAGAGGAGAAGGAAGGAGAGAGGGGAAAGGAGAGAAGGAAGTGGACCAGGGGAGGGGAGTAGGAGAGGAGAAGGAGAGGAAAGTGGGGAAGAGGATGGAGAGGAGGGAGAAGGAGAAGGAGAAGGAAGGAGAGAGGAGAAAGGAGAGAAGGAAATGGACCAGGGGAGGGGAGCAGGAGAGGAGAAGGAGAGGAAAGTGGGGAAGAGGAGGGAAGAGGAGAAGGAGAAGGAAGGAGAGAGGGGAAAGGAGAGAAGGAAATGGACCGGGGAGGGGAGTAGGAGAGGAGAAGGAGAGGAAAGTGGGGAAGAGGATGGAGAGGAGGGAAGAGGAGAAGGAGAAGGAAGGAGAGAGGGGAAAGGAGAGAAGGAAATGGACCAGGGGAGGGGAGCAGGAGAGGAGAAGGAGAGGAAAGTGGGGAAGAGGAGGGAAGAGGAGAAGGAGAAGGAAGGAGAGAGGGGAAAGGAGAGAAGGAAATGGACCAGGGGAGGGGAGCAGGAGAGGGAAGTGGGGAAGAGGATAGAGAAGAGGGGAGAGGAGAAGGAGAAGGAAGGAGAGAGGGGAAAGGAGAGAAGGAAATGGATGATGGGAGAGGAGTTGGAGGGAAGGAAAGGGAAGTGGAGAAGAGAGAAGAGGAGAAGAAAAGGAAGGAGAAGGAAGAGGAGAGGAAAAGAAGAGAAGGAAATGGATGCGGGGAGAGGGAAGGAGGGGGAAGTGGGGAAGAGGGGAAAGGAGAAGGATGTAGAGAGGATAAATGAGAGAAGGAAATGGATGAGGGGAGAGGAGTTGGAGAGGGGGAAGGAAAGGGAAGTGGGGAAGAGGAGAAGAAAAGGAAGAAGAAAGTAGAGAAGGAAAGGAGAGAAGGAAATGGATGAGGGGAGAGGAAAGGGAGAGGGAAAGAGAGGGAAGTGGAGAAGAGAGAGAAGAGGGGAGAGAAGTGGAGAAAGAAGTAGAGAGGGAAAGGAGAGAAGAAAATGGACAAGGAGAGAGGAAAGGAGAAGGAAGTGGAAAAGAAGAGAGAAGAGGGGAGAGGAGAAGAGGAAAAGTGGGGAGAAGAGAAAGGAGAGAAGGAAATGGATGAGGAGAGAGGAGTAGGAGAGAAGGAAGGAGAGGGAAGTGGAGAGAGGAGAGGAGGAGAAGGAAGGAAAAGGAAATAGAGAGGAGAAAGGAGAGAGAGAAATACATGGAATGTTATGGTACAATTATGAACATTGCGTGTTTAAAAGAGATTCTAAATGTATGATTAAGAGAAATTTGGTTATCATATCAGGGGGTATAAACTATGTATACGCAAAAAGGACTCGATAACAAAACTGGAAATATGATGTATTATAAAGAAAAAGGTACAATAAAAATATTTTTTAAAATAATAAAGTGGCGAAGGTTGAGGAATACTGTTTTTATCGGAGGATTTGTGGATCTCTCATATCTGCACATATGAGTAGGATCTTAGTGGGGGGGGGATTGACCAGAACCCCCAAATGATGTTTTGGGGCTTTGCAAAGGAACAGGGAGGGATTGGCTACTCCATACAAAATGCAGTTGCTTCAAGTCAGATTCGAATCCAGAATCGGATTCCGATTATCACCTGATTTAGAAAATCCATTTGAAGGAGAAAAATCAATCCAATTTCGGAAGCCGTCGCGAGAGAGGAAACCTTTCCAGGAATGCTTAAAGTATCTGCACCATTTGGAGGCCCTACTATGCGAGTGGGATCCTTACCTGCCAGGGGCTACACTGGACACACCCCTGAAAGCTTGGAGGCGCCCCTTGGAGACTGTCTTATCGGTTTGTGCCAAAGGGTCACTTTAATTACGAAGCAAGAAATTATTATCAATTTTCCAGGGATCTAATCAATAAAAAACTAAGTTCAATGAAAAGTGTTTAGATTTCGTTTTGGCCTCTCTAACTGGCGAGGGCAGCAGCAAGTCAAAGATCAAAGCTAAAAATCAGGTTTGCTGATTTTTTAGCTGCCAATCAGGGTAGGCCACTTATGTGTCCTGTCCTGCAGATGTGGAGGCTCTGGGAAGAGTGCAGAGAAGAGCAAGAAAGAGGATTAGGGGACTGGAGGCTAAAACATAGGAAGAACAGTTGCAGGAACTGGGTAGGTCTAGTTTAATAGAAAGAAGGACTAGGGAGACATGATAGCAGTGTTCCAATATCTCAGGGGTTGCCACAAAGAAGAGGGAGTCAAGCTATTCTCCAAAGCACCTGAGGGCAGAACAAGAAGCAATGGGTGGAAACTAATCAAGGAGAGGAGCAACTTAGAACTAAAGAGACAATTCCTTAGGTTCTTCTGCTTGAGCAGGGGGCTGGACTAGAAGACCTCCAAGGTCCCTTCCAGCTTCTATTCAATTCCTATTCTGCATTGCATTGCATTCTATTCTATTTTATTCCTATTCTGCATTGCATTCTATTCCTATTCTATTCTATTCTGCATTCCTATTCTATTCTATTTTATCCTATTTCTATTCCTATTCTATTCTGCATTGCATTCAATTCTATTCCTATTCTATTCTGGTCTACATTCCTATTCTATTCTATTCATATATATTTTATATATATATATATACATACATACACACACACACACACACATATATATAATTTTTCAATTACAAAAATAAACATTCCATCTTTCCTTAGGCAGTGCATTGTCTGGATATAAACTCCTCTGTGCAACATCGTTCCTCATTTGCCACATCCTTTCACATTTATATTAACATTATTTCCCTGAACTTATTATTATAATACCTTAAACATTTAAACATTGTAAAACTCTCCATTTTTCTTCTTAATATCTTCTAGTGATAATACCATCATACACATACTAACAATTTTCATCTTAATTATATCTCTTATCTTGATATATTTTCTACTTACTTTTTAGCCTCCTTCATTTCCAAACTCCTTTTTTATTCTCCGGCCATTAGTAAAAATACTTCCCAAATCATATAATATTCAGTTTGCTCTTTCTCCTTAATTGCTTCTTCTGCTTGAGCAGGGGGCTGGACTAGAAGACCTCCAAGGTCCCTTCCAGCTTCTGTTCTATTCCATTCCATTCTAGTCTCAATAAAGATTCTATTCTGTTCTTGTTCCTGTTCCAATTCCATTCTATTCTAGTCCCTATCCTATCCCATATTCTATTCTATATTCTATGCTGTTGTTTATTCTATATTCTCTTCTCTTAACAATGAGAAGAATTGATGGGTGAAATGCGTTGCCTCCAGAGGTTGTGGGGGCTCCATCACTGGAGGCTTTTAAGAAGAGTCTGGACAGCCATTTGTCTAGAATGGCACAGGGTCTCCTGCTTGATCAGGGGGCTGGACTAGAAGACCTCCAAGGTCCCTTCCAACTCTGTTATTCTGCAACCCTGACAATTCTTTTCCACTGCTGGTATCTTTCCTTGGCACAGAGTGCCAGCTGCTAAGCTTTGTGCTAACCTCACTAAAGGCTGAAGGCACACAACCGTCCAAGGTGAACTCAACTACATCCAGGTTGGTTCACAGGGATGGCTATTTGAAGCCAGGGCACAAACCTGGTTTTAACCTGGTTTTGTCTTTTGTGGAATCCCTTCAGCATAGATTGGTCTGTGTGGTATTTTGAGGGGGCTTAAATCTGTCTTGGAAACAAGCTATCCGCTGGTGGGCATGGAGCTAGTCCTCATGATCCTGACGTGACTCAGACTTGCTTCCTGTGTGTGGTCTTAGGTCAGCAGACATGTGGCGATTTGGCTGCCTCATCTGGGAGGTCTTCAACGGCCCCCTGACCCGCCCGTCCTCCCTGCGGTCCCTCAACAAAGTGAGTCTCTTTGGCGACCCTTCCCCAACAGTTCCCTGAACTAACCCCTTTTCCTGGGTTCACACAACCCCATAAACTGTAACTGAGATTGACAGTTTGCACCGTTGGTTGGTTGTGAGAATACGGGTTTTTTTTCTGATGAATGAAAGTGGGCTGGCTACAGATGGACAAAATGGTGTCCTAGGGTGGACACTGAGTGGATTTAATGGAGGTGGCTATCTTTGTAAATCACTGAGTGGTGTGAATTCCTTCTCTCTCCCCCCCTCTCTCTCTCCCTCTCTCTCCCTATCTCTCTCTGTATCTCTCTCTCCGTATCTATCTTTATCTGTCTGTCTGTCTATCTATCTACCTACCTATGTATCTATCTATCTGTATCTCTATATTTGTCTATCTATCTATCTATCTATCTATCTATCTATCTATCTATCTACCTACCTACCTACCTACCTACCTACCTACCTACCTACCTACCTACCTACCTACCTCTCTCTCTCTCTCTCTCTCTCTCTCTCTCTCTCTCTCTCTCTCTCTCTCTCTCTCTCTCTCTATCTCTATCTATCTATCTATCTGTATCTATCTCTCTGTATCTATCTTTGTCTGTCTGTCTGTCTGTCTACCTACATCTATCTATCTATCTATCTATCTATCTATCTATCTATCTATCTATCTACCTATCTCTCTCTATCTCTCTGTATCTATCTTTATCTGTCTGTCTTGTCTGTCTGCCTACATTTATCTATCTATCTATCTATCTATCTATCTATCTATCTATCTATCTATCTATCTATCTATCTATCTGTATCTCTCTCTCTCTATCTCTCTGTATCTATGTCTGCCTGCCTGTTTCTCTCTTTCTCTCTTCCCCTAGATGTAAAAAGATTGAGGTGGCATATTAGAAGTAAAAGATAGATGAACACCCAGAAATGGACTAGACCAGTTTTCTCATCCTTGATAACTTTAAGACGGGTGGAATTGAAGTCCACCCATCTTAAAGTTGCCAAAGTGGTGAAACAGCGCCCTAAAGTGAAGTGTGTTTTCTCTACTCCATAAGGTTGCAAAGTGAAAAAGGCTGCAGGTTGCACAGTTGACATTGGAACTGCCTGAGACATGAACGGTGTCCATCTTGTCTTCCCTCTTCTATTGGAGACCACCATCTCCTCCTCCTGACCTACCTGCCTCCTTCCGTCTCTTCCAGATCCCCAAGTCCTTGGTGCCCCATTACTGTGAGCTGGTTGGTGCCAACCCCAAGCTACGACCCAGCCCATCCAAATTCCTGCAAAATTGCTGTCGGACGGGCGGTTTCATGGACAACAAGTTTGTGGAGACCAACCTCTTTCTGGAGGAGATCCAGGTGAGAGCCGGGGAGCCCGGTGCCTCTCCACCGAAGGCTCCTGGCCTGTGCCTGGCTGTCCATGGGGCTAAAGTGTAGAAGGAGGTTCTGCTTGTGGGTCAAAGAACTTGGTTCAACCCTGGAACATTTGAGGTTTCAATCTCCCTATCTGGAGGTGTTTTGCCATTCACACATTATTGCAATAAAATACAGGAATTGGTTTTACTGGGTTTTTTTTTTTACTGATCTCTTTTACTAAAATACGACGTGAATGTGCTGATAGATAGATAGATAGATAGATAGATAGATAGATAGATAGAGAGAGAGAGAGAGAGAGAGAGAGAGATAGATAGATAGATAGATAGATAGATAGATAGATAGATAGATAGATAGATGATACTTAGATAGATAAATAAATTAGATAGATATAGAAGATGGATGGATGTAGATAGATGACAGATAGGAAAGAGAATGATAGATAGATAGATAGATAGATAGATAGAGAGATAGAGATAGATAGATAGATAGATAGATAGATAGATAGATAGAGATAGATAGATAGATAGATAGATAGATAGATAGATAGATAGATGATACTTAGATAGATAAATAAATTAGATAGATATAGAAGATGGATGGATGTAGATAGATGACAGATAGGAAAGAGAATGATAGATAGATAGATAGATAGATAGATAGATAGATAGATAGATAGATTGATAGATGATAGGAGAGAGAGATAATAAATAGATAGAAGATAGATTAGATAGGTAGGTAGGTAGATAGATAATAAATTAGATAGATAGAAGATAGATTAGATAGATCATAGATAGATAGATCATAGATAGATGAGAGAGAGAGATAATAGATAGATATATAGTAGATAGATATATTGATAGATAGATAGATAGATAGATAGATAGATAGATAGAGAGATAGATAGATAGATAGATAGATAGATAGATAGATAGATAGATGATACTTAGATAGATAAATAAATTAGATAGATATAGAAGATGGATGGATGTAGATAGATGACAGATAGGAAAGAGAATGATAGATAGATAGATAGATAGATAGATAGATAGATAGATAGAGAGATAGAGATAGATAGATAGATAGATAGATAGATAGATAGATAGATAGATAGATAGAGATAGATAGATAGATAGATAGATAGATAGATAGATAGATGATACTTAGATAGATAAATAAATTAGATAGATATAGAAGATGGATGGATGTAGATAGATGACAGATAGGAAAGAGAATGATAGATAGATAGATAGATAGATAGATAGATAGATAGATAGATAGATAGATTGATAGATGATAGGAGAGAGAGATAATAAATAGATAGAAGATAGATTAGATAGGTAGGTAGGTAGATAGATAATAAATTAGATAGATAGAAGATAGATTAGATAGATCATAGATAGATAGATCATAGATAGATGAGAGAGAGAGATAATAGATAGATATATAGTAGATAGATATATTGATAGATAGATAGATAGATAGATAGATAGATAGATAGATAGATAGATAGATAAATTAGATAGATATAGAAGATGGATGTATGTAGATAGATGACAGATTGGAAAGAATGATAGATAAATAGATAGATAGATGATAGATAGATAGATAGACAGACAGACAGACAGACAGACAGACAGATAGATAGATGATAGATAGATAGAGATAGATGATAGATAGGAAATAGAATGATAGATGATAGATAGATAGATAGATAGATAGATAGATAGATGTTTGATAGATAGATAGATAGATAGATAGATAGATGTAGATAGATGACAGGAAGGAGAATGATAGATGATAGATAGGAAATAGAATGATAGATAGATAGATGATAGGAGAGAGAGAGTGATAATAAATAGATAGATAGAAGATAGATTAGGGAGGTAGGTAGGTAGATAGATAATAAATTGATAGATAGAAGATAGATTAGATAGACAAACGGACAGACTGACTGATTGACTGACTGATTGCTATAGAATATACAGGCACGAAACCTCAACTTAATCGCCCCCAAAGTTGCTTATTCCAAGAAAAAGGGTATTAAATATCCTGACACCCTTGTTGAGTGCTGGCTAGATCACGGGGTCTTTCCCACATGGGATCTCTATGGTGGGAATCCTTCTGCAGAACCTGGCTCCAGCTTGTTTGGAGATCTGGTCTGAATGACCCCTCACCGTCCTTTAATTCCATGCCTCCCCCTTCCCCGAGCTGGAAAGGGTGGGGTGGGGGCAGATTTGAACCCGTGACTCTTGGTTATTGCTTTTCCCCCCCTGCAGATTAAGGAGCCGGCCGAGCGGCAGACGTTTTTCCAAGAACTCAGCGACAACCTGGATACTTTCCCCGAGGATTTCTGTCGTCACAAGGTCCTTCCCCAGTTGCTGATGGCCTTTGAGTTTGGGAGTGCGGGCGCCATAATCCTTACCCCACTCTTTAAGGTAAGCCGCTCTCCTCCTTTAGGAGACACGGATTGTGATGACCTGGGGCACGGCAAAGAGATAACACAAACACAAGCCGTTCAAACGGCCTGTCAACTCCTAAAGTTGCCATAGTGAAAGAAGGGGGGGGATTCATTCCACGCATACTTTCAGCTAAAGTTGAATCTCAGATTACGGCAGCAGGCTTGGGAGGGGTGCACCTCATTGGAGAATGTGATTTATGACACAGACTGAGGGAACATAAGGAACGGGGGTAAAGTTCAGCAATAAATCAAACAAAGCATAGGCTTGACTGCGAACAGATCTTGCCTAATGGTGATCCTAATAAATGACTACTTTTGCATTGAAACCTGGCTCGATACTCATGAATCAATTAGGGCACTTTTAGGAAACCTGACACCACCCGGTTATTGCTCCAAATTTCCCCAGATGCTCCCATGTTTCTGGCAAGTCCCAAAGCAACGTGAGCACACACACACACACACACACACACACCCCTCAAGCAACCTCTGGCTGCAAATAGTCCAGCCCAGCACTGTGAGTACCACTGCTGCACAACAATAAATCCAGCAGGGCAAGTTGAGGAGTTCAGGAAGCAAAGGAACACGGCAAGTAATCCAGAAATCTAGAAAGAATGCAAGGAATCCAGGAAAGTTCATCACTCCAGGAATTCAGCGTTTGTTCCCGACAAATGCCCCTTCTCACAGCGGCTCCTTAAGTCTCAGTCCCCAGGTGTGCCTTGTGAAGAGGGGCGGGGCACCCTCCTCCTGAGTAGCCTGGTCAGCCTGCGCTGTTCTCGCCTTCTCTCCACTCTCCATGCTCTTGGATCAGGAGCGGGTGGTCCTTGCTCCTTGCCTGAGCTCGCTCTATTATGTTCATCTGGGGATTCCCCCAATTTGGAGAAGGATGGGGATTGTGGCTCAGGGTACTGAGGCTGTCTTCGTTTCCTTTAAACCTGGCACACCTGTTGTGTATCCGCTTGCTTCTGCTCTTTGCGATTGTGGTGACATTCAGGCAACAACACTGCTCTTTCCGGTCCAATCAACGTATACTTTTTTAAAAAAAATTATTTTCTATTAAATACATTTCTTAGTGCTTATTAAACATCAGGTTGTCTGGGTATTTAATTTGCTTAGCAGTACAAATATACATTCTTAATCTCCAACGCTTTTTTCCCCTACCAGTGGTAGAATAAATTCCATGTTTAATAGTATTTTGTGTCTTCTTTCTGTTTAATTTTCAACGTCAGTCTATCCATTTCTGCACAATCTAGTATCTTCCTGATTATCTCATCATCTCGTGGTATACCTTCATTTTTCCAGTATTGTGTGAATATAATCCTTGCTTGCTGTTAAGACGTGTAATATTAAGTACTTACTTTTCTTATCACATTTTTCTGATATTATGCCTAATAAAAACAATTCAGGTTTAAAATCTACAGGTTTCCCTATCCTCTTTTCAAGCCACCTGTGTATCTTTGCCAACATTTTTTTTTTGCTGCAATCAATGTAGATAACTTGAAGATCTTGAAGATAACATGGAAGTGTGATAGAACGCAATTCATGTTGCTAGTTTCAATTTTAAAAAATCAAGCCTTTTTCCAACAATAAAATAACAAGATATGTTAAAACAAATTAAGCAGACCTTGCTTCATTTGGGCAAAATTTGCTTCATTTGTACATTTGCACAAAGCTTTTTTTATATAGTTTAAACTAGCCAATAACCTGGAATTGTCCAGGTATTTATTTATAGGGGGGAAATGTCCAGGCCAAACGTAATTTCTAATGTTGGATTTTCCCCCTTACCAGAAGGAGCCCCCTGGTGGAGTACTGTGGGGCCGTTACCATGGCAACTCCACTGTGTTGTACAGTAGAAGCCATTTCACGGCAGTGCAGGAGAAGCCATTTGAAGGCACAACAGGCTGTATCTTAACAGAACACATTGTGTGGGTGTGTGGGTGTGTGTGTACACATACAACATACATACATACATACATACATACATACATACATATGTTTTTTTTTATGTCAGGTAGCACGACTTATTTGAATTGTGATGCTCCTGACACAAATGAACAACCTGTATGTTCAAGATGCTTAATTAGTAACCTCCCATTTCTCTCTCTCTCTTCCTCCTCTCCTTTTCTTTTCCCGTTTTCCAGGTGGGGAAATTTCTGAACAGCCAAGAATACCAGCAAAAAATCATCCCCGTGATTGTGAAGATGTTCTCTTCCCCGGATCGGGCCATGAGGATCCGTTTGCTACAACAGGTTGGCGTCCAAATCACAAAGAGTTGCATTTGTGGGTTGTGCATTTGTTAAGAGAAAGGATGTAGTTGCGTCCTCGGCTCTTTCTTTAAATAAGAGTCCTAGATTTGAGTCCTGCATGGGTTAAGCGATTGAAATCAACGGGCTTTAAAGAGAAAACATCTGCTGTGAACTCTGTGTAGGCATCAGGAAGGGAATGAGGTCAGTAAATGCTCCGCCCCATTCAGTTGCCCCGACTGTATCCTGAATTAAGGGATGACAGCAGAGTTCTCCAATCTTTCTGGGTTGTTGTCCCGGAGTTGAGAGGGGGGAAGAGGGGATGGTTTAATGGGAGGGGTTGCTTGCATGAGTATGGACCCGAACCCCTGAGGCGCTCGCATGAGGGGGGCTGTGTACGAACGCATGTGCATGCCCTGGCATGCACCGGTTGCAAATAGGCTGTGGCCCACAGGTTGGGGACCCCTGGATTACAGGGGCATTAAAAATTAATAATGAAGGCAGGAGGCAAATTACCCTGTTGCCCCGAAAATAAGACCTCCCCGGATAATAAACCCAATTGGGCTTTTGAGCGCATGCGTTAAAATAAGCCCTCCCCCCAAAATAAGCCGTCCCTGAAAATATTGCAACACAACAGCAGACCTCAAAAATAATAAGACCTCCCCGAAAATAAGGCCAGGCGCTTATTTTGGGGGTCAAAAGTGAATAAGACCCCCGTAAGGCACGGTAAATGAAAAAAATTAAACTGCGTGAATGCAGCCCGTGGGATTAGTGCACGGTTTTAGCGCAAACCTGAGCCCGTTCGGTGTGTTGTGGGAACCTGGTGCAAGCGAGAGAGAGAAATTGCGGGGGGGGCTTTTGTACCTCAACTGCCGACTGACCGCCTGCGTCTCCCCTCCAGATGGAGCACTTCATCCAGTACCTGAACGAGCCCACGGTCAACACCCAGATCTTCCCCCACGTGGTCCATGGTTTCCTGGACACCAACCCAGCCATTCGGGAGCAGACGGTGAAGGTGAGGCGACGCAAAGGGGTGTGAGAAAGGCCTTGGAAGGCGGGAGGCAAAAGACGCTGCCAGATAAGAGGCCGCTTCGCCCTCAGCTGCCTAACGGGTGGAGAAAGAGGGCTTCCCTAGTTTCAGAGGCTGTAAAAGAGACGGTGGGGGGTTCGTACTTTCAGACCTGCAAAATCCTGTTAAGGTAACCTTACAGTTAAGCAGAATTAGCTCATCCCGTTGGGTTTCCCGACTGGTACGGAATTTATAGGTACGGAACGAGGGAGTGTAGGCGGGCCGTTCCGGTACGGGGGTTGCTGCTTCCGGCATTACCGGGGCATACCACCTGTAACCCACCACTGGAAGACTGACAGATGTCAAGTTCTCTACTTCTTGGGGGGGGGGTCATGGAGCCCCTGACACCCCACCCTGCCGAGTGGGATAAACAACCGTTCATCTGTTGGGAGTCACCATCCCCCAGGGCGTGTTTTTGGGGTGGGGGTGGGGGGCTCTTACATTCAGGGGAGGGATTGAAAAATTGCAGCAACCGGTTCTCTGCCCGATTGCTGGGTGGGCGTGGCCATGCTGGGTGTGGCTGTGCCTCCTGCATCATGGTGGCGGGGGGGACGTTTTTGCCCTCCCCAAACTACGGAGGCTTTTCTCGAGCCTCCGGGAGGACGAAAACGGCTTCCCCCGAGGTCCGGGCCCATTTCCAGACTTCCGGGAGATTCATTTTTCGCCCTCCCAGAGCCTCCGCACTTACCTGGCATCCAAAACAGGCCGCATGGAGACTCCTGGGAGGGGCGGGTGGGGTGGGCGGGGCCAGCCAGTTCTTGCAACTACCGGTTCGGCGAACTAGAAGTAAAATTAAACCATCCGATTCGCCTGAACCTGTCCGAACTGGCTGAATCCCACCCCTGCTTATATTATAATGGCCCGAAGCTGAAGTGGGTGAGGTCATCTATACCCTCCCTTCCGAACCTTTCTTCTTTGGCTGGAAAAAAGACCACAAGGTGATCCCAGTGTCGCTGTCCCCTTAATGTCCACCCTGCGTCCAGGGAGTGACCGGGCCTCTTCCTCCAGGCTATCCCCACCTCCAAGCATCCCCCACCTTGGGGCCCCTTCTGCCTGCCCTTGTTTGCCCGCCTACGGCTTCTTGCTAAGGGGCTTCTTGTCTTGTGTCTCCCCCACAGTCCATGCTGCTCTTGGCGCCCAAGCTGAACGAGGCCAACCTCAACGTGGAACTCATGAAGCACTTCGCTCGTCTCCAGGCCCGTGACGACCAGGGCCCCATTCGCTGCAACACCACCGTGTGCCTGGGCAAGATTGGGCCATACCTCAGTGCCAGCGTGAGTGGGCACGGGTTCAAGGAAGCAGCAGGCGGAGGGGAGGGGGCTTTCGGAGCAGGCGGGGGGAAGCTGGGAAGCTTTAGAGCAGCGATGTCCAACTGTGGCTATTTTAAGACCTGGGGACTTCAACTCCCAGAATTCTGGGAGTTGAAGTCCAGTCCCCAAGGCTGGCTGGGGAATTCTGGGAGTTGAAGTCCAGTGCCCAAGGCTGGCTGAGGAATTCTGGGAGTTGAAGTCCACAGTTGTTAAGGGAATCTCTATGGTCGTTGAGTGAATCACTGTGGTTATTAAGCAAGCTATCACATGATTGTGACTTGGAAGTTCCCTGCTGGATTCCCCATTGACTTAGTTGGCAATGACGTGAACACTGCAAGCATTGTACATATATGCTGGGTACCAGTCACTTGGATGACAAGTGGCTGAACTGCAGTGACGCTGTATTGGTCGTAAGTGCAAGGACCAGACATCAGTCCTGTTTTCCAGAGCTGTTCTAATTCTGAAAAGTCTAGTGACTGGTCATAATTTGAGAATCACCTGTAATTTGTGAATGTTCAATGGATTAGATATGAATTAAGATTAGAATGATAAAATGGGAAAGGATCTTAGAGGTCATTTAGTCCAACCCCCTGCTTGTTGCAATGCATCCTGTGTGCCACTGTTCTTTGTACCAACACTAGCCTTGAACGATGGACTCGCTGATATACAGGTAGTCCTTGAGCTCCGACCACAACTGAGCCCACCATTCCTGTTGCTAAGCGAGACAGTTGTTAAGTGAGTTTGACAAATGTTCTTTCTCCAGTTGTTAAGTGAATCGTTGAAGTTGTTAAATTAGTAACACGGTTGTGAAGTGAATCTATTCTCCCCCAATGAAATGGTCGCAAAAAGAGGATCGCACGACCCCGGGACACGGAGACCGTCATAAATATGAGTCAGTTGCCAAGCCTGTGAATTTTGATCCGGGGACCACGAGGATCAAATTGACGGTGGCAAAGGTTGTAAAACTCTGGAAAACGGTCATGAAGTCATTTTTTTTCCTGGCGCCGTTGCAACTTTGGATGATCACTAGACTGTTATAAGTCGAGGACTCCCTGTATCAAATATCCCGAGGATTGCCCTTGGGGGAGTAAGACTCCTCCGTCCTTTTGGCTGCAATCTCTTCCAGGTGAGGAAAAAACTTGTTTCCTGGGTCTTCTCTTTGCAGACGAGGCAGAGTGTGCTGATCTCGGCCTTCAGCCGAGCCACCAAGGACCCCTTTGCCCCCTCACGGGCGGCCGGCGTCCTGGGCTTCGCTGCCACCCACAACTTCTTCTCCATGAAAGAGTGCGCCTTCAAAATCCTGCCAGTGCTGTGCACCTTGACGGTGGACTCTGAAAAAACTGTCCGGGACCAGGTGAGGGTGGGGCGGGGGGGGGGGAAACTCCCCTTGGTGGGGTTTCTGAAGGGAGGGCGGAGAATGACGTCCACGGGGGAAGCAGATCCAGTTGAGGGATCCCGGGTGCTCTCTGAGCTTGGTTGTTTTCTTGCAGACGTTTCATTACCAACCTAGGTAACGTCATCAGGGCTTGTAAGGAGTGCTGTTTGCTGTTAGGTTACTCCTTACAAGCACTGATGATGTTGGTGATGAAAGAAACGCCTGCACGAAAACAAGCTTAAAGAGCCCCAAGGACCCCACAGTCGTCGTCCTCCTCCTCCTTTTCCTCCTCTTCTTCCTTCTCCTCCTCCTCCTCCTTTTCCACAGCCCCACATCCCTTCTAGCACTGATGATATTACCTACTTTGGCAATGAAACGTCTGCAAGAAAACAAAGCTCAGAGAGGTCTAAGGACCCCACAGTTCTCCTCTTCTTCTTCTTCTTCTTCTTCCTCCTCTTCTTCCTCCTCCTCCTCTTCTTCCTCTTCCTCCTTTTTTTCTTCCTTCTCCTCCTCCTCCTCTTTTTCTTCCTCCTCCTCCTCCTCCTCTTTTTCTTCCTCCTCCTCTTCCTCTTCTTCTTCTTCTTCCTCCTCCTCCTCTTCTTCCTCCTCCTCTTCTTCTTCTTCTTCTTCCTCCTCTTCTTCCTCTTCCTCTTCTTCCTCTTCCTCCTCCTTTTCTTCCTTCTCCTCCTCCTCCTCCTCTTCTTCTTCCTCCTCCTCTTCTTCTTCCTCCTCTTCTTCCTCTTCCTCCTCTTCTTCTTCCTCCTCCTCCTCCTCTTCTTCCTCCTCCTCTTCTTCCTCCTCTTCTTCCTCTTCCTCTTCTTCCTCTTCCTCTTCTTCCTCCTCTTCTTCTTCTTCTTCCTCCTCCTCTTCTTCCTCCTCCTCTTCTTCCTCCTCCTCTTCTTCTTCTTCTTCCTCCTCTTCTTCCTCTTCCTCTTCTTCCTCTTCCTCCTCCTTTTCTTCCTTCTCCTCCTCCTCCTCCTCTTCTTCCTCCTCCTCTTCTTCTTCCTCTTCTTCCTCCTCTTCCCCTTCTTCCTCCTCCTCTTCTTCTTCCTCTTCCTCCTCCTCTTCTTCCTCTTCCGCTTCTTCTTCCTCCTCTTCCTCCTTCTCCTCTTCTTCCTCTTCCTCCTCCTTTTCTTCCTCCTCCTCCTCCTCCTCCTTCCCCTCTTCTTCCTCCTCCTCCTCCTTTTCCACAACCCCACATCCCTTCTAGCACTGATGATGTTCCCTAGTTGGGTCACGAAACGTCTGCATGAAAACAAACAAGCTCAGAGAGCCCCAAGGGCCCCTCACGTCAACCCTGCGCTTCCTATATTCTCCTTTGTTGGCCATCCAGTTCCCAGTTGCTCCGTCCTAGCCTCCTATTGCACAGGTGCAGCCCTGGAGGGCAGGCGCTGTGCCCCCAGGTGAATCTCTGCCCTTGAGCGATCCGAGGGAAGGACGCCAGGAAAAGGACGCTGAGTTACTCTTAAAAGAGTTACTGAGAAAGTGGGGTATGAATGGAATAAAAATGAAAAATAAAATAAAAATGCCCGCGTCTTTTGGTGCGTTGGAGCCACAAATTAAAAGAGGTGGCTTTTGATAGAATAAAAAGCAGTCCTCGACTTACGACCATAATTAGAACTGGAACTTCTGTTGCTAAGCAGTGTGGTTGTTCATGCCCGAAGCCTGATTTGATGACCTTTTTTCGTCACAGTCATTAAGTGAATCCGGCTTCTTTGACTTTGCTTTCTGGAATGATTGTAAGTCGCTTTCTCAATGCTGTTGCAACTTTGACCGGTCACTAAATGAACGGCTGTAAGTCGAGGACTATCTCTAGTTTGCAGAGCTGCGGGGGAAGCTTGTGATTGTCTTGGCTTTTTTTTTTTAAGTGTCTCTTTCTTTGCTCTTTTTCCCTCAGGCCTTCAAAGCCATCCGCAGCTTCATGACTAAACTGGAGACCGTTTCCGAAGACCCCGATCAGCTCTCAGAACTCGGTGAGACCATCCTGACAACCAGTAGGGGCCAAAGAGTCGGGTTTGGACGTCGGGCCTGGTGGTCTGACTAAACCGGGGTCGGCAACTGGCGGCCCAGGATTGTGTGCCCGGCTTGGCCCACTTTGCGAACCCCGCCCCCTCTTCCTGCTTAGAATGCCAAGCCCCGCCCAAGATATTTGGGCTTTGTGGATCTGGTTTGCTGGAATCAGAGTTCTAGGACTGGAAGGGACCTTGGGGGTCTCCAATGCTGGCTGGGGAATTCTGGGAGTTGAAGTCCACACGTCTTAAAGTTGCCAAGTTTTATTTATTTGTTTTATTTTATTATTTAGTTTGTCAAACGTGTACAGGACAGCAGGTAGAAATATAAATATGGATGGAAGAAATGAATACAAATAAATGGGGCAGTGGGACAGGGACCATAGGCAGGCTGATGCGCTGATGCGCCCCCTTTACGGACCTCTTAGGAACGGGGTGAGATCCACAGCGGACCGCTTAAGGTGGAAGCTGTGGGAGTTTGAGGATGTAGCAACGGAGTCAGGTGGAGCATTCCAGGCGTTGACCACTCTGTGGCTGAAGTTGGATTTTCTGCAATCGAGTTTGGAGCGGTTGACCTTGAGTTTGTATCGATTGTTTGCCCGTGTGTTATTGCAGTTGAAGCTGAAGAAGTCGTTAACAAATAGAATGTTGTAGCAGACAATTTTGTGTACTATGCTTAGCTCAGACTGTCAGTGGCGTAGTTCCAAGGTTGTCCAAGGCCAAAATTTCGAGCCTGGTGGCATAAGGGATTCTGTTGTGAGCAGAGGAGTGGAGGACTCTTCTTGTGAAATGTCTCTGGACTCGCTCGCTCGTATTAATGTCCGATATACAGTGTGGATTCCAGGCAGACGAGCTGTATTCGAGGATTGGTCTGGCAAAAGTTTTGTATGCCCTGGTTAGCATTGCAATGTTACCGAAGAAGAAGCTTTGCAAAATTAGCTTAACAAGTTTGCAGAGCCCTGTAATCTAGTAGGAGACTCCAGTGTCAGGCCTGTCTCAGCTTGGACATTTAGAGAAGAAAAACCCTCGACTCCCATTTGCAGCGAAAGGTATACTTTTACTAAAGTTAATTGGTTACAGCTTAGGAAAGCCAGATCTGAAGATTCCCACGTAAGCCCAGGTTAAGAAGAGACTGGACAAAGCTTTGTCTGAAAGAGCATAGTGCAGTGATGAGCCCAGATATGAGGGCGCGCACGCTCGTCAGGGCCGCAGCCCAGAAGAGGAGCGGCAAAGGGGGCCTGCGCGCACCGGGAAAGGAACTTCTGATTTCCGGCGCACGAATGGCACCAATCAGCTAATCTTCTGGTTACTGGTGCACATGTGTGTGTGAAAATCAGATGCCCAGAGTGCATGCGCACGCCAGAAAATGGAAGCCCAATTCTTCCGGCATTGCTGAACGCACAAAGGCTAATCATTGCACACACATGCATGCCATAAACCCAGAAGAGGAACGGATGATGGTGCGTGTGTCAGGCAACATGGCTCTGCGTTGCCATCACGGGTATAGGGCTTCCTGCCTGAGCAGGGGGTTGGACTAGAAGACCTCAAAGGTCCCTCCCAGCTCTTGTTATCTTGTTAGTCCAACCTACTGCTCACAAAGCACTTCCTGTGAGATGTTTTGAGGAATTGTTGGAAATGTGAAAAAATGCACAAGCAACATTAAAAGGTAGTAAAGAGCCAGAGAAATTGTTGGAAGAGGAGATAGGAGAGGAACAGGCAAGGAACACAAATGAACAAGAAGCTAGCAAGGTAGAAAAAGAAATGAAAAACAAAACTCAGCGGGACAATGCGAGTGAGATTTATAGATGCACAGAAAGAGAAGAGAGGAAAAAAGGGAAAATGGTACCCCCAAAAGAAACTAGCCCAAAATAGAGAAACAAGGGGAGAGCCATCCAGACAATCTCCCGAAAAGTGATAGAAAAAATTCAGAAGCAAAGATACAAGACATATAAAAAGAGAAAAGAAAATCCAGGAATAGGAGATTAGTAAAATGAAATGTAATATTTTAAACATGGCAATAGTATGTATGTAATTAAAATGTGTGTGAGCTATATTAATACTTTTAGGTGTGCAAAGTAATTACGTTAAATGCTTACTATATTAAAAAAAAAACTGAATTTGAAGACTTGTGGAAAAAGGAAATGATAAGTTTGGTTTATTTCTAAAGGGAAGAAAAAAACAACATTATTTATCTATATAATAAAAATTAAACATTAGAAAACATGAGAAGAAAAGTCATACGGCTGAAATGGGAAATGGAAATATACCGTATTTTTCAGAGTATAAGATGCTCTGAAGTATAAGACACACCTAGCTTTTGGGGAGGAAAACAAGGGGGGGGGGGGAATGTCCTTCTGCCTCCCAGCAGTTTGCCTCCTTGCAACAAACAGCAAATAGTACAGACGATATACGCTGTTTGTAGTGTTACATTTCAGACTATATTTGTACAGATGTTGTTAAAATCGATATGGCTTCCTGGAAGTATAAATTATTCTCTGCTATTTAAAAGAAGATACAATAGCACTGGGCCTCTCTTCAGATCGAGCATTTATTTTAAAAAAAGCTTCTTCATTTTGTTAAGCTGCCTAGAACAATAATAAAGCAGTCTTTAAAAAATAAGTCTAATAATTAGAACATTTTATAGGCATTTATAGCTGTTGACTTCCTTGCAGCAAACAGCCTGATTAGCACAAGAAAAAAGAATCCCAGCAATTTGCCACGTGGAACTTTCAGCTTCTCCCGATCATCAGCTGTTTCAGGCTGCAGGGATTGCTATAACCCAGGGGTGTCCAAACTTGGCAACTTTAAGACTTGTGGACTTCAACTCCCAATTCTGGGAGTTGAAGTCCACAAGTCTTAAAGTTGCCAAGTTTGGACACCCCTGCTATAGCCTATTGCAGCCTCCTCAAGCGCCCCCCCCCCCTTTGCTGCAAGGAGGTAAATTGCTGGCAGGCAGAGGCCAAAGGGTGAGGGCCGGTGGGGCTACATTCAGTGTATAAGACGCACCCAAATTTTCACCCTCTTTTAGGGAGGAAAAAGGTGCATCTTATACTCCAAAATACAGTAATATAAAATGATGTATATGTGAAAATGTTAAAGGGGAAATCTGGAGAACACTTTGTTCATACAAGAATTTTTAAGTATGTAACAAAAAAAAAAAACCTTTGCAAAAAAAAGACAGAAAGAAATTCCTGACGTTACAACGGTGTGACTTGAACCCAGGACCCTGCCCTTTCTGTATCTCTCTCTTTAGAAAAAGATGTCCAGGCCGCATCCATCAGTCCCGGGGTGGGCTCAGCAGCCAGTTGGGCCGGCTGGGCTGTGACGGGGGTCTCGTCGCTGACGTCGAAGCTGATCCGGACAAACGCTGGGGCCACGCCGGGGGCAGAGCAGGTGGCCGAGGACGCCCCCATCAAGAAGTCGACGGAGCCCCCCAAACCAGGTCAGTGGGGCTGCTAAGCCACCCTGGGGAGCCTTCTAATTTAGCCAGGCTTCGAATGCTGAGGAGGCTTAAGGAGGCCTCGTCTGGGTTAGGTGGGCTGTGTGAAGGGGGCCAATTTCACAATACAGGGAGAACTATTTGTTTAGTGACCGTTCAGAGTTACAACGGCATTGGAAAAAGGGACTCATGGCCACTTTTCACAGAATTACGGCCATTGCAGGACACCCCCCCCCCCGTGGTCACATGGTCAGAATCTGGGCGCTGGGCAACTGCTTCGTATTTATGACGGTTGCAGTGTCTCCCAGGGACACGTGGTCCCCTTTTGCAACCTTCCGACAAGCAAAGTCAATGGGGAAGTCAGATTCACTTAACAACCATGTCTCTGACTTAATAATTGCAGTGTTTCACTTAACGACCATGGCAAGAAAGGTCGTAAAATGGGGTAAACTTCCTTAACAACTGTCCTTGCTTAGCAATGGAAGTTTTGGGATCAATTGTAGTCATAAGTTGAGAACTACCTGTATATTTAAAACATTTATGTATCAACCATCCATCTATCCTATCCTATCCTATCCTATCCTATCCTATCTATCATCTATCTATCTATCTATCTATCTATCTATCTATCTATCTATCTATCTATCTATCTATATCTATCTATCTATCTATCTCTATTTATGTATCTGTCAACATCTATTTATATGTATCATCTTTCTATTTCTATCTATCTAATCTATCCATCCATCCATCTACCTACCTATCTATCCATCTATCCATCCATTCATCCATCCCTATTTATCTGTCTGTCTGTCTGTCTGTCTATCTATCTCTATTATGTATGTATCTGTCAACATTTATTATCTGTGTATATCATCTATCTCTATTTCTATCTATTGATCTATGTATATCATCTATTTCTATTGTCATCCATCCATCCATCCATCCATCCATCCATCCATCCATCCATCCATCCATCCATCCATCTATCTATCTATCTATCTATCTATCTATCTATCCTAAACTATATATCTCTATTATCTATGTACAGTATCTGTAACATTTATTATCTATGTATATCATCTATCTCTATTGTCATCCATCCATCCATCCATCCTATCTATATCTATCCATCTATCCATCCATCCATCCATCCATCCATCCATCTATCTATCCTAATCCATACATCTCTATTATCTATGTATCTGTTAACATTTATTATCTATGTATATCATCTATCTCTTTTATTATCCATCCATCCATCCCTGTCTGTCTCTCTGTCATCTATCTCTAAAACATTTATCTATATTTGTCTCTCTGTCTTCCTATCTTACCTCTGTCTAAAACATTGATCTCCCTTTAGGCACCGGGGCCCCTCCTGCTTCCGAGGGAGCAGTTCCCAGCCCCTCCAGCGGGTGGGACGTGGAGGAGGAGGTGGGGGAAGAGGAGGGGGCGGCTGACCAGTGGGATGATGAAGACTGGAACTGCTTGGAGGTAAAAGGTCACGGGGGGTGGTGGGGGGTGGGAGCTTAAAATGCCTCTTGGCCAGAGAGCAGAGACGGATCAGAGATGCCAGGTCAGCACCATTCATTTGCAGACAGTCCTTGACTTAACAAGGTAGTATGTGTGTTTGAAGTTACAACAGCATTGAAGTGACTTATGGCTGTTTTCAATATGTTCTATAAATAAATTGATAGATGATAAATAGATGGATGATATAGACAGATAGATAGTTAGATAGATGATAGACAGATAATGATAGATAGATAGATAATGATAGATAGATAGATAGATAGATAGATAGATAGATGATAGATAGATAGATAGATAGATGATAGATAGATAATGATAGATAGATAATGATAGATAGATAGATATAGATAGATAGATAGATAGATAGATAGATAGATAGATAGATAGATAGATAGATAGATAGATAATAGATAGATAAATAGATAGATGATAGATAATGATAGATAGATAATGATAGATAATGATAGATAGATGATAGATAGATAGATGATAGATAGATAGATAGATGATAGATAGATAGATAGATAGATAGATAGATAGATAGATAGATAGATAGATGATAGATAGATGATAGATAGATAGATAATGATAGATAGATGGATAAATAGATGATAGATAGATAGATAGATAGATAGATAGATAGATAGATAATGATAGATAGATAGATAGATCGATAGATGATAGATAATGATAGATAGATAGATAATGATAGATAGATGATAGATAGATAGATAGATAGATAGATAGATAGATAGATAGATAGATAGATAGATAATGACAGACGGACAGACTGCCAGACAGACAGACAGAGACAGAAAAATGATATATGATAGACACAGAGATAGCTAGATGGATAAAGATAGAAGAGATAGATATAGATAGATGGATAGATGTAGATAGAATGATAGGTAGATAGATAGATAGATAGATAGATAGATAGATAGATAGATAGATAGATAGATAGAAAGAAAGAAAGAAAGAAAGAAAAAAGAAAGAAAGAAAGAAGAAAGAAAGAAAACTGATATATGACAGACAGAGAGATAGATAGAGAGATATAGATACAAGGTAGGTAGGTGGAGAGATAGAAAATGAGAGAGGGGGGTATGGGAGAGAAGTTTTAGAGATGAGAGAAAGAGATGGGCAGGTGTTTGAGAGAGCTTTCAGAGATGATAGTTGGATAGATAGGTAGGTTGATATGATGGATAGATATGGCTAAGAGAGGGAAGGAGGGAGGGAGGGGTTTTGGAAGGGAATGGCAACTGAACTGCAGGGGCTGTGAGTTCTGGACAACTGAATGTCCCTTTGTGCCAACAGCAAGAAACAGATCAGCCGAAGGGGCAGCCCAGCCCAGACGACTGGAACAGCCCTGGCTGGTCAGAACCGGCCCAGACCTTCGGCAGTCGGACAGTAAGTCTGTTTCAGGCAGCCTCAAACTGACTCCTTGCTTCCCTGCTTTGGCTCCTTCATTTTCCACAGGCGTAGTTAGAAGGACATACCAGCAGGTGGCAGAGTGGGTCTGGTCTTGCTCAGGTTCAGGAGATTGGGATTGGGATGGGAGGCCACATGGTGAGCCACAGCAGTAGGCTCGACTTGGAAGTGCCAAAAAAACATCCCGTAGGAAGACCAGAGAGCGTGTGTAAAAACTTCCAGGATGGGTCAAGGTCAGTCCCAAAGAATTAGATTGGCTTGGATGTCATTCTTTTTAGAACGAGGTTGGGGGACGCTGGTGGTTGTGGTAGGGGGCATAACAAGGCACCTGTGGGGCTAGCATCCCCCCTCAAACTCTGGAGACGATACAGAAAAATCCCCTTCTTTCTTTGCTCCAGACGTTTCTGCTCTTTCATGAGGACTAGAAACTTCCCGTCTTAAACATTTCTCTAGATTTTGCACAGACGGGGCTTTTGCCTTCCGTTTCGTAGGTTACGACCACAGCCTCCGACAGGCAGGACTCCGACTGGAGCAGCTCTGCCTGGGATCTGGAGCCATCCTGGAGCCCCAAAAAGGGGGCAGCTACCCCCGCGGACCCTCCCCGCTCCAGCCTTGGCACAAAAGCACCTGCAGCCCACCAGGACTTCAAACCAGCGAGCGATTATAACTGGGGGAGTGCAGGCTCTGGGGACAAATCTGATCCGTTTTCCTGTCTGGTTGGGAAGGCAACATCGGAGAGGCAGGTGCGTGGCGGCTCTGGGGTCGCAGCCTGTATTGGGTGGGTTAAACCATGGTTAGCTTCATCATGGATTGTCGCTAAGTGGTTGGTTGGTTGGTTGGACTTCTATGCCGCCCTTCTCCCAAAGGACTCAGGGCGGCGAACGACATAAAAACACATATTACAAAAGTGAAAAGAAAGATTAAATAGAATATCCCCCCCAAAAAACCAAATAGATGTTTACAATGAGATTTAGAAATTAAATTAGAGATAACAATTAAAATTAATAATTTATTTTATTCAGGCCAGGCCACCTTGCTGGAAAAGCCAACTTTTTAGGGCGCGCCGGAAGGACCGGAGGTCAGGGATTACGCGGAGCTCCGGGGGCAGCTCATTCCAGAGGGAAGGCGCTCCCACAGAGAAGGCTCTCCCCCTGGGGGTCGCCAGCCGACACGGCCTGGCCTGAGGAGGCCAACTCTGTGGGATCGCACCGGACGCTCTCCTCTCCTCTCCTCTCCTCTCCTCTCCTCTCCTCTCCTCTGGAGAGCTTCCAGTAAATGAATGGAGGACTGCTGAAAGTGGCATCAGCGAAGGAAAGAGGCTTGTCATTCACTTGCTCTGAGCCAGAAAGTCTCTGGGATGGTTTACTAGCCTTGTTGGCTGGGTGCACTTAACACTTGAAGTTAGTTAGTTAGTTAGATACAGATAAACAGAGTTGGAAGGGACCTTGGGGGTCATCTAGTCCAAGCAGGAGACCTTACACCCTTTCTGACAGGTGGCAGTTCAGTCGCCTCTTGAGAACTTCCAGTGATGAAGCTCCCACAATTTCTGAATAACAGAATAGTAACAGACTAACAGAGTTGGAAGGGGCCTTGTAGGTCATCTAGTCCAACCCCCCACCCAAGCAGGAGAACCTACACCATCCCTGACAGAGGGCAGTCCAGTCTCTTCTTGAGAGCCTCCAGGGATGAAGCTCCCTCAACTTCTGAAGGCAACTTCTGTTCCATGGGTTGATGGTTCTCCCTGTCAGGAAATTCCTCCTTATTTCCAGGTTGAATCTCTCCTTGGTCAGTTTCCACCCATTCTTCCTTCTCTGGCCTTCAGGTGCTTTGGAGAATAGCTTGACCCCCTAACTCCTCTCTGGGGCAGCCCCTCAAATATTGGAAGATGTTCTCCTGTCTCCCCTGGTCCTTCTCTTCCCTAGACCAGCCAGGCCCAGTTCCTGCAACCGTCCATCGTCTGTTTGAGCCTCCAGTCCCCTCATCATCCTGGTTGCTCTTCTCTCTTTCTAGAGTCTCAACATCTTATTTAGAGTGTGGGAACCAAAACTGGATGCAGGACTCTAGGTGTGGCCTTACTAAGGCTTTATAGAGTCATACTAGTGATCTACATGTGATCTTGATTGTATCCTTCTGTTAATGCAATTTAGGATTGCGTTGGCTTTTTTGGCTGCTGGCTCCTATTTAGCTGGTTGTCCACTAAGACTCCAAGATCTCTCTCCCAGTCACTGCTATTAAGCCTGGTTTCACCCAGTTTCTATATGTACGGTCAGTTACTTTGAAGGAAGTATTTCAACCCTTCATGAACCAGGTTTCCATCTTAAGCCCATCATATGATCCATCTCTTTCGACGTGCCTATTCCCTGAATGTAACCATGGTGTCTGGTTAATCCTGGTTTAGCATGCAGCTTCACCCGTCTCCTTTGTGAAGTTAGCCATAGTGGTTAGTAAACCCAGTTTCTTTGCATCGCGTGACGTTTGGATGCAGGCAGTTGAGTTTCATTCAGTAAACCCTGGTTAAACTACTCTACATGTGGGAACCTAGGCAGTGAATATCTTGGATGCCTGGGTGAGATAGGGGTTAAAATCAACTTTTTGCTGAACCACAGGGTGTTCTGACCCAGCTCCCCAAATACAACCAACCCTCTGTAATCGAAGCAATAATTCCTTTATTAGGACCGCCAGCAGCCCCGGCAAAGGTTTCTCTCTCACCGCAGGCTAAGAAGTCAGTCCGGCAAGGAGATGATTCATTGTCTGTCACATCTATTCCTCTCCACCCCCTGCCTTTGATCCCCAGAGCTCGGGTGGGGCTTCGCTAGCAGCGGTGGCTCTTCTGTCCCAAGGACCGGCCCATAGATTTCCATTGCTCTCCTCTCCTCTGTCACATCTATTCCTCTCCACCCCCTGCCTTTGATCCCCAGAGCTCGGGTGGGGCTTCTCTAGTAGCGGTGGCTCTTCTGTCCCAAGGACCATCCCATAGATTTCCATTGCTCTCCTCTCCTCTGTCACATCTATTCATCTCCGCCCCCTGCCTTTGATCCCCAGAGCTCGGGTGGAGCTTCTCTAGCAGCGGTGGCTCTTCTGTCCCAAGGACCATCCCATAGATTTCCATTGCTCTCCTCTCCTCTGTCACATCTATTCCTCTCCACCCCCTGCCTTTGATCCCCAGAGCTCGGGTGGGGCTTCTCTAGCAGCGGTGGCTCTTCTGTCCCAAGGACCATCCCATAGATTTCCATTGCTCTCCTCTCCTCTGTCACATCTATTCCTCTCCACCCCCTGCCTTTGATCCCCAGAGCTCGGGTGGGGCTTCGCTAGCAGCGGTGGCTCTTCTGTCCCAAGGACCGGCCCATAGATTTCCATTGCTCTCCTCTCCTCTGTCACATCTATTCCTCTCCACCCCCTGCCTTTGATCCCCAGAGCTCGGGTGGGGCTTCTCTAGTAGCGGTGGCTCTTCTGTCCCAAGGACCATCCCATAGATTTCCATTGCTCTCCTCTCCTCTGTCACATCTATTCATCTCCGCCCCCTGCCTTTGATCCCCAGAGCTCGGGTGGAGCTTCTCTAGCAGCGGTGGCTCTTCTGTCCCAAGGACCATCCCATAGATTTCCATTGCTCTCCTCTCCTCTGTCACATCTATTCCTCTCCACCCCCTGCCTTTGATCCCCAGAGCTCGGGTGGGGCTTCTCTAGCAGCGGTGGCTCTTCTGTCCCAAGGACCATCCCATAGATTTCCATTGCTCTCCTCTCCTCTGTCACATCTATTCCTCTCCACCCCCTGCCTTTGATCCCCAGAGCTCGGGTGGAGCTTCTCTAGCAGCGGTGGCTCTTCTGTCTCAAGGACCATCCCATAGATTTCCAGTCCTCTCCTCTCCTCTCCTAACCCTAACCCTGATTCCCACGTCGCCTCCTCTTCTGATTTGGTGCTGGAGGGACCTTAGCTGACAGGCCACAACTCAGGGACTAGAAACATGAGAATGCAAACTTCTTCTCTTCTTAAAGATTGACCGGATCGCAACCACATCCTGAACCACCCTGCTGTAGGGTGGTTCAAATGCCAGGCCAGCCTTTACACTCATATATTCTTTGCTTCCTTAGAAAAATGCTGATTCCCTGCGTGAATGGACCTTTGAGGAAAACTGGGCCACACTGGACTCCGATCAAGGTATGGTTCCTCCCCTCTGTGTATTTACCCATGTCGTCCTCAACATACGACCTCAATGGAGCCCAAACATTTTGTTCTTGAGACATTTGTTAAGTGAGGTTTGCTCTGTTTTAGCAATAGCAATAGCACTTAGACTTATATCCCGCTTCACAGTGCTTTCCAGTCCTCTCTAAGCGGTTTACAGAGTCAGCCTCTGGGCCCCAACAATCTGGGTCCGCATTTTACCCACCTCGGAAGGACGGAAGGCTGAGTCAACCTTTAGGAGGGAGGGAGGAAGGAATAGCGCTTAGACTTATATCCTGCTTCACAATGCTTTCCAGCCCTCTCTAAGCGGTTTATAAATATCAGCCTCTTTCCCCCGACAATCTGGGTCCTCATCTTACCGACCTCGGAAGAACGGAAGGCTGAGTCAACCTTGAACCGGTAAGGATCGAACTGCTGGCAGTGGGCAGAATTAGCCTGCAATACTCCAGCCTAACCACTGCGCCACCAAGACCTTTCTTGCCATCATTATTAAGTGAATCAGCGCAGTTGTCAAATTAGCCACATGGTTGTTAAGTGGATCTGGCTTCCCCATTGGCTCCATGACCACCGAACACTGCAACCGTCATAAATGTGAATCAGTTGCCAAGATCTGAATTTAGATCCCGTGATCCAGGGGATGTTGCAACGGTCATAAGTGTGAAATGCGGTCCGAAGTCACTTTTTTCAGTGCCATTGTAACCTCAGTTACTAAGTGAACTATTGTAACTCAAAGAGTATTCTTCTTCTTATTATCCTTTACTGCCTCCTATTATTGTTGTTGTTGTTTCGCATGTACAATTTCTGCACCGGAGACAAATTCTTTTTGTGTCTAATCACACTTGGGCAAATAAAGTATTCAATTGAATTCAATTCAATTCAGTTGAATTCAATTCAGTTCAATTCTGTTCAGTTGAATTCAATTCAAGGCGGAACCGGAATGTCCTAGATGGTTCCGCCCCAGGCGCCTGATGGTACCTGATAGGTTCCAGACGGAGCTTGGGCCATTTCCTGTAGCCCTGACCCGCACCCGGATGGAGGACCTAATGGCTGCATGGAACAGTGCGGCCGCTGGGGGCCTTGGACTGGGTTGCGCCTTTGCGGCCTCTCTTGCGGCAGCGAACCACCCAGGCCCCTTGGTTCACCGAGGAGCTAAGGGTGATGAAACGCCACAAGAGACGCCTAGAGACCAGATGGAGATCATCACGCTCTGAATCTGACCGAACACAGGTGAGAGCCCATTTACGGACTTACCTTGTGGCGTTAAGAGTGGCCAAGCGTCAGTATTGTGCCACTCTTATTGTGTCCGCAGAGAACCGCCCTGCCGCCCTGTTTGGGGTAACCCGCTCCCTCCTTCAACAGAGGCCGTGGGAAGCCCCTTTGCAGGGTAGAGCAGAGGAATTTGGGGAGTATCTGCAGGACAAAATCGCTCAGATTCGAAGCGAGTTGGTCCCTACTAGTGGTCTGGAGGGGACGTCGGAGGTGGGTCTTGAGGTCCCACTCTGGGAGGAGTTTGACTCTGTTACTTCCGACGATATGGACAGGTTGCGTAGGCGACTGCGAGCCACCACATGTTCACTGGACCCGTGTCCCTCCTGGCTTGTACTGGCATCCTGGGAGGTCACACGAGGCTGGCTCCAGGAGTTAGTCAACGCTTCTTTGAGTGAGGGGTTCTTGCCGGCCGTCCTGAAAGAGGCGGTGGTGAGGCCCCTACTCAAGAAGCCTTCCCTGGACCCAGCTTTGTTAGCCAACTACCGTCCCGTCTCCAACCTTTCCTTTCTGGCGAAGGTTGTAGAGAGTGTGGTGGCACAACAGTTTCCACGCCACTTGGAGGAAACTGATTATCTGGACCCACGCCAGTCCGGTTTCCGGCCCGGCCACAGCACGGAGACAGCATTGGTCGCGTTGGTGGATGATCTCTGGAGGGCCAGAGATGGGGGTTGCTCCTCCATCCTGGTCCTATTAGACCTCTCGGCGGCTTTTGATACCATCGACCATGGTATCCTATTGCATCGACTGGAGGGGCTGGGGGTGAGGGGCACCGTTCTGCGGTGGTTCTCCTCCTACCTCTCTGGCCGAGTGCAATTTGTATTGGCAGGGGGGCAGAGGTCGACCTCAAGGCCGCTCACTTGTGGGTGCCACAAGGGTCGGTCCTCTCGCCTCTCCTGTTCAATGCATATATGAAGCCGCTGGGCGAGATCATTCGTGGGTTCGGGGTAGATTACCATCTGTACGCGGATGACACCCAGCTGTACATCTCTACCCCAAACCACCCCAACGATGCCGTCGAAGTGATGTCCCGGTGTCTGGAAGCTGTACGGATCTGGATGGGAAGTAACAGACTCAAGCTCAACCCGTCCAAGACGGAGTGGCTGTGGTTACCGGCACCCCGGTTCAACCAGCTGATTCCATCACTGGCCATTGGGGGCGAACATCTGGCCCCCGTGGATCGGGTACGCAATTTGGGCGTCCTCCTAGATGCCCGGCTGTCAATGGACGACCATGTGACAGCCGTGGCAAGGGGGGCGTTTCACCAGGTTCGCCTGGTGCACCAATTGCGTCCCCTATTGGACCGGAACGCCCTTCGCACAGTCACCCATGCGCTTGTGACGTCCCGGCTAGACTACTGCATGGGGCTCCCCTTGAGATGTACCCGAAGACTGCAGTTGGTTCAGAATGCGGCCGCGCGGGCAGTCTCGGGAGTCGTTAGATACTCCCACGTAACACCTCTCCTGCGCGGGCTGCACTGGCTGCCTGTGGCTTTTCGGGTGCGTTTCAAGGTGTTGATTATCATCTTCAAAGCGCTCCATGGCACAGGACCTAGTTATTTGCGGGATCGTATCCTGCCCCACACATCCCTTCGGCCGATTCGCTCACACAGAGGGACTCCTCCGGGTGCCGTCCACCAGGCTGTGCCAGCGGGCGATGCCCAGGGGAAGGGCCTTCTCTGTGATGGGCCCGACCCTCTGGAATGACCTTCCCCCTGACATTAGAACGACCACGGACCTCCGCTCCTTCCGCCAGAAGCTCAAAACCCACCTGTTTCATCTAGCTGGCCTGGCCTAATTCCAGCTTTCCCACCTCAGTTTGTATTTTTAAATTTTACGGTTCGGTTTTAAGGTTAAGGTTTTAATTTTATAAACTTGTACAGGGGTCTATTTAATCCGATTTTAATTATATTTATTATCGATTGTATGGTTTTAATTTGGTACCTGTACACCGCCCCGAGTCCCTTCGGGGAGAGGGGGCGGTCTAGAAGTCTAATTAACTAAACTAAACTAAACTAATTCAGTTCAGTTGAATTCAATTCAGTTCAGTTGAACTCAGTTCAATTCAGTTCAGTTCAGTTCAATTCAGTTCAGTTCGATTGAGTTCAATTAAGTTCAGTCCAATTGAATTCAGTTCAGTTCAACTGAATTGAATTCAGTTCAATTGAATTTAGTTCAGTTCAGTTCAATTCAGTTCAATTGAATTTAAGTTCAGTTCAATTGAATTTAAGTTCAGTTCAATTGAATTGAGTTCAGTTCAGTTGTATTCAGTTCAGAAGGACTCATCAGCCACCCGGCCACTTTCTCTTTCTTTCCCGGATATGCAGGTCCCAGCAAGACGGAGCTGGCCCGGAAGAAACGGGAAGAGAGGCGCCAGGAAATAGAAGCCCGGCGAGCCGAGAAGAAGGCAGCCAAGGGACCCATGAAGTTGGGGGTCAGGAAATTGGAGTGACACTCCTGCCCCACGCCCTCTTCTTCTTCTTCTTTCCTCCTCTTCCTCCTGGAGGCCTTCAAAGAGACAGCAAGAAGGAGGCGAAGCGTCTACAATGCTGGTTCCCCAACCCAGTTTTGAAAGGGGGCGGGAAAATCGGGATCCCGTCCCTCCGGTCTTGCTCGGTGTGGGGGCCGCCATCCAGGCCCACCTGCCTCCTCACACCTTCGTTTGCAACCTGCTGGCTGATTTCTCTGGTTTCAGATAGTTAAAACATAGACCTCTGGAAGCCTTGGGGTTGGGGGGTGGGGTGTGTTGGCTCCGTCCCACGGTTGCTGGGCAAACGAAAAGGAGACTTTTGCACGGCGGCAAAGGACCAGGCGGAAGTGGGCGTGGTGCGCACAGGTCTCAATCCATGCCTGCGTCATCAGCTGACCCGGAAGCAGAGAAATAAATTATGAATGAAAAGCTGCGAGGGGATTCCCACAGACCCCTTCCTCCTCTTTTTCTCTCTGTTTCTGTGTGTATATCTCTCTTTCTGATTCTATTTCTGTTTTTCACTCTTTTCCTCTATTTTTCACTGTCTCTCCCTGTGTGTTTCTCTCTCTCAATGTATTTCTTTCTGTCTTCCCTATTTTTCACTCTGTCTCTGTCTCTCTTTCTGTCTTTCTCTCCTTCTCTGTCTATTTCTCTATTTTTCACTTTTACTCTGTTTTTCACTCTCACTGTGTCTGTCTTTCTGTCTCTCTCTGTCTTCCTGTTTGTTTCTCGCTGTATTTCTCTCTCTCTCCCTGTCCTTTTCTCTATTTCTCACTCTCTCTCTCTGTCTCTTTCTGTGTTCCTCTGTGTCTGTCTCTGTCTCTCTTTCTCACTGTCTCTCTCTTTCTGTCTCTCTGTGTTTCTGTCTTTCTCTCCCCCCACCCACCCCCGCCACGCACACCAAACACCTGCCTTCGCTCGGCATAGCAAACCTGGTTAAACTTTGCCTTAATCCTTCGGTGGCAAGGATTAAGCGCTACAGCCTTGATGTGATAGTTTGTAAATCTGGAAAACGGGTTAATTCCAAGAAGGAAAAAGGGATGCATTCCCCTTCATCCCCTACAGACATAAACCTTGCAATTTGGCTAGTTTTTGGCAACCAAGGTGTGTGTATATGGTGGGGGGGGAGGCATATTTTGGTTTTCTCCCTCAGGGCTACTGAGAATTACGGCTGGAGGGGAGGGGGGGCAGCAACGAGAATCTCAATCCTCTGGTGTTTTGTTTTGTTTTTCCTTTTAGTAAAATAGCTTGCCAACGACTCAAGGAGATGGTTCGGCGCAATTATTTTTTTACTGCTTTTACAACCTGGTTGGAAACTACACACTTGATTGAAAAGTCTGGGCTGAAACCAGACTGGGAAAAACATACTCGACCTCTCATATTACTCCGGAATTATTTCAAGGAACAGCCCTTCAGGCAGTTAATGTAATATATATATATTTTAATGTAATATATATATATATATATATTTTAAATGTGCATTCACCCAGAGGTTAAACCTCGTCCTGTTTAGGATATGGCTGGAAATAGCTTAGCTTTTTTTTTTTAAAGTAAACATTAAAAAGTTTCTTTAAAAGTGTCCTGACCAAGGGTCCTGACTCCATGGCTATCTGTGCAACAAGCAGGACAGGGAAAAAATGGTGTCAGCAGTGGGATCCACAAAGCAGCCGTTCCTATTTCCTCCAAGGAATCTCCTGGGGGGGGGTAGTGCAGGAGGGACATGGATCCACTGTCTCCCACCGTTGGATTAAGTGCAGCACAGGGGTGGCTTTCCTGCAGCAGACCCAGAGTCCGGCTGCTTCCCCGGTCCTTCCTCTTCCTCGCCTCCCTCCCTAGATAACAACAAGCAGGCAGCATCAAAGGAGCTGGGTGTTCAGTGGCAAAACTGGCACCGGCGTCTTGTTTCAGGTGTGGCGTTGTGGTTGGGCACCGACAGCCCTTCCTGTCATGTGGTGCTGGTGCTCCTTGGGCTGGACGGAAGACTGGAATCCGAGACCTGCTGTGTTGGGGGGAAAAAGCAGAGAGGGTTGTAGTGTTTTAGAGAGGAAACTCCAACGGAAACAGAATAACCGAGTTGGAAGGGACCTTGGAGGTCTTCTAGTCCAGCCTCCTTTGCTCAAGCAGGAGATCCTTACAGAATAACAGTTGGAAGGGACCTTGGAGGTCATCTAGTCCAACCCCCTTTGCTCAAGCAGGAGATCCTTACAGAATAACAGAGTTGGAAGGGACCTTGGAGGTCATCTAGTCCAGCCCCTTTGCTCAAACAGGACACCCTTAGAAAATAACCAAGTTGGAAGGGACCTTGGAGGTCATCTAGTCCAGCCCCTTTGCTCAAGCAGGAGTCCGTTACAGAATAACAGAGGTTGAAGGGACCTTGGAGGTCATCTAGTCCAGCCCCTTTGCTCAAGCAGGAGATCCTTACAGAAAAAGAGTTGGAAGGGACCTTGGAGGTCTTCTAGTCCAGCCCCCTTGCTCAAGCAGGAGACCTTTATAGAACTGCAACTTCTGGAGGCAAATAGTTCCACTGGTTAATTGTTTAAATTATCAGGAAATTCCTCCTTAGTTCTAGGTCGCTTCTCTCCTTGATAAGTTTCCATCCATTGTTTCTTGTCTTGCCCTCTGGTGCTTTGGAGAATAGGTGGATCCCCCTCTTCTTTGGGGCAGCCCCACAAGTGGTGGAAGACAGTTATTATGCCCCCCCACCCCCTCAGTCCTTCCCTTCATTAGACTAGACATCCCCAATTCCTGCAAGTGTTCATCGTATAATTTAGCCTCCAATCGTGCGATCCTCTTGGTTGCTCTTCTCGGCCCTCTTGGTAGGTTCTCATCTTTTTTTATATATTGTGAAGACTAAAACTGGAGGTAGAACTCAATGTCAACTCCCATAGGAGACAAGGAGAAGGAGTGCATTCCATGCATACTATTGGCTGGAGTCGGATCTGGGATGACTGCAGCCAGTTTGGGAGGGGTGCATCTTATAGGGTAATGTGATTTATGACACAGACTGAGAGGAGGGAACAGGGGAAAATTTCGGAAGAAAATCAAAGCAGAGACTTGACTGCGAACAGATCTTGCCTAATGCTGCTCCTAATAAATGACTGGTTTTTTTTATTGAACCTTGACTCGATGCTTGATAAATCAGATAGGGCATTTTTAGGAAGCTTTACACTCTAGGTGTGCTATTACTAAGGCTTTGTAAAGTACCATATTTTTCGGAATATAAGACACTCCGAAGTATAAGACGCACCTAGATTTTGGGTAGGAAAACAAGGGAAAATAACTGCCTCCCAGCAATTTGCCTCCTTGCAACAAACAGTACAGACAATATACACTGTAGTGTTACATTTCAGACTATACTTGTACAGATGCTGTTAAAATTGATGGGGCTTTCTGGAAGTATAGTTATTCTCTGCTATTTAAAAAGATACAATAGCACTGGGCCTCTCTTCAGATCAAGCATTTCTTTTAAAAAGCATCTTCATTTTGTTAAGTTGTCTAGAACAATAATAAAGCAGTCTTTAAAAAATAAGTCTAATAATTTGAACATTCTAAAGGCATTTATAGTTCTTGACTTACCTCCTTGCAGCAAACAGCCTGATTAGCACAAGGAAAAAAAATCTGCCTCCCAGCAATTTGCCAGTGGAGCAAACAGTGAGTTTCACTTTCAATTTCTCCTGATCATCAGCTGTTTCAGGCTGCAGGGATGGCTATAGCTCCGTGATGGCGAACCTATGGCACGCGTGCCACAAGTGGCACGCGGAGCCATTTTTCAGGGCACGTGAGGCGCTGCCCTGTCAGCTGGCCAGCGCGCGTGCGCGCGCTGGCCAGCTGAGTTCACCTTTTTAAAAGCTATTTTTCGCCTTCCCCAGGCTCCAGAGGCTTTATAGGAGCCTGGGGAGGGCGAAAAGAGCCTCCCCCGTCCCCCCCGGAGGCTTCAGGGAACGTCCCGAGGCTTCCCTGAAGCCTTCGGAACATTTAAAACCAACCTCCGAGCAACTCGAGGTTTGACCTGCTCCGCCTGCGGGAGACCCCCCTCTCGCAGGCATGGCCCTTGACGCTTGCAAGGGCCCGCCTTGATGACGGGTTTATAGACCCCGAGAGGTGGAAGAAACGGAGGCTCAGGGATTTTTTAGTTAAATGTTTTTTAAAATCTTTTAGGGGTTTAGGGGTTGGGGGGGGGGGGTCAGATCAGGAGCGATGACAGAGCCAGGTCACCAGGTGAGGTCATGAGCAGAAGGAGCGGAGAGGAGGAGGGGGGAGAGGATATCATTCCTATACAGGGCTCTTTCATTCCAACAGTCGTAGGGAGGGGCAGATACAAGGACAGATTAACAACTCGCAGTCGGTTGGGAGACCGTGGGTGCTGGTTACACCCGGTCGCTTGTACCAACCCCCGCGTTCTAGGTGGTCTGGATCTGCAGGCCCAGGGCCTGAGGCTGTTATGCAATGCGAGGTCTGTTGTCAATAAGGCCCCCCTCATTCATGATCTAATTTTGGAGGGGGAGCCGGACCTCGCGGGAATAACGGAAACCTGGTTGGGCCACGAGGGAGGTTTACCCCTCGTGGAAATGTGCCCACCAGGTTACCAAGCATTTCACCAGCCCCGGGCCCGGGGAAGGGGCGGTGGGGTAGCAGTGATTATCCTGGAGGACTTAGAGCCGAGGGAGTCCACTGTGCCACAGACGTCCAGATGTGAATCCCTTGTTGTGAAATGGGGCCCTGGGAGGCAGTTGGGCCTGCTGATAGTATACCTGGCTCCCCGCCATACATCAGCGACCCTGCCTGAGCTCCTCGAGCTGATCGCATCGGTGGCGGTTGACACCCCCAAACTTCTAGTGATGTGGGATTTTAACCTGCCATCGGTGGGAGAAGCATCAGAGGGGGTTCGGGAGTTCATGGCTTCCATGATAGCCATGGACCTGACTCAAATGATTCAGGGCCCGACACACGAGGGAGGTCACACCTTGGACCTTGTTTTTGTCTCTGGCCAGTGGTTGAGTGATCTGGGAGGAGTGAATTTAACCATCACTCCTCTGTCATGGTCAGATCACTCACTCCTCCGACTTGACTTCCCTGGTGCTACCCCTCGCTGCGGGGAGGCGGAACCGGAAAACACTAGATGGTTCCGCCCCAGGCGCCTGATGGAACCAGATAGGTTCCAGACGGAGCTTGGGCCACCTCCTGCAGCCCTGACCCGCCCTCGGGTAGAGGACCTGGTGGCCGCGTGGAATAATGCGACTACCGGGGCCTTGAACCGGGTGGCGCCTTTGCGGCCTCTCCGGCGGCAACAATCCACCGTGGCTCCTTGGTTTACCGAGGAGCTAAGGGTGATGAAGCGCCGCAAGAGATGCCTAGAGAGTCGTTGGAGATCCTCCTGATCCGAATTTGACCGAGCACAGGTACGAGCCCATTTAAGGACGTACCTAGTGGCATTGAGAACGGCCAAACGTCAATATTGTGCCGCTCTCATTGCATCCGCAGAGAACCGCCCTGCCGCCCTGTTTCGGGTGTCCCGCTCCCTTCTGTTTCAGAGGCCGCGGGAGGCCCCTTTACAGGGTAGGGCAGAGGAATTTGGGAAATATCTGCAGGATAAAGTCGCTCAAATCCGGAAGGATTGGGTCCCCTTCAGTGGCCCAGTCGAGACGCCAGTGGCGAGTCTTGAGAAACCTTTTTGGGAGGAGTTTGACTTGGTTGTCATCGAGGATTTGGACAGATTGCGTGGACGACTGCGACCTACCACATGTTTACTGGACCCGTGTCCCTCCTGGCTTGTACTGGCATCCTGGGAGGTTACACGCGACTGGCTCCTGGGCCTAGTGAACGCTTCGTTGGGTGAGGGGTCTCTTCCGGCCGCCTTGAAAGAGGCGGTGGTGAGACCCTTGCTCAAGAAGCCTTCCCTGGACCCTACGGAGCTGGCCAATTATTGTCCTGTCTCCAACCTTCCCTTTTTGGCGAAGGTTGAAGAGAGTGTGGTGGCTTCTCAGTTCCCACGACATCTGGAGGAGAATGATTATCTAGACCCGCGCCAGTCCGGCTTTCGCCCCGGGCACAGTACAGAGACGGCCTTGGTCGCGTTGGTGGATGATCTCTGGAGGGCCAGAGATAGGGGTTGTTCCTCTATCCTGGTCCTATTAGACCTCTCGGCGGCTTTTGATACCATCGACCATGGTATCCTGTTGCACCGACTGGAGGGGTTGGGGGTCCGGGGCATCGTTTTGCGGTGGTTCGGCTCCTACCTCTCTGGCCGGACGCAACGTGTGTTGGCAGGGGAGCAGAGGTCGACCCTAAGCCCCCTTACTTGTGGGGTGCCACAGGGGTCGGTCCTCTCGCCACTCCTGTTCAACACATACATGAAGCCGCTAGGTGAGATCATCCATGGTTTCGGGGTGGGATATCATCTGTACGCTGATGATACTCAGCTGTACATTTCCACCCCGAACCACCCCAACGAGGCCGTCGAAGTGATGTCCCGGTGTGTGGAAGCCGTACGGGTCTGGATGGATGACAACCGACTCAAGCTCAACCCTTCCAAGACGGAGTGGCTGTGGGTTCCGGCCCCCCGGTTCAACCAGTTAATCCCATCTCTGGCCATTGGGGGCATTCAACTCGCCCCCATGGAGCGGGCGCGCAATTTGGGCGTCCTCCTGGATGCCAGTCTGTCCATGGATGACCATGTGACAGCCGTGGCCAGGGGGGCGTTCCACCAGGTTCGCCTGGTGCGCCAATTGCGCCCCCTATTGGACCGGGACGCCCTACGCACAGTCACCCATGCGCTGGTGACGTCTCGCCTGGACTACTGTAACGCTCTCTACATCGGGCTTCCCTTGAAATGCACTCGGAGACTGCAGTTGGTCCAGAATGCGGCCGCGTGGGTGATTATGGGGAGTACTAAGTACTCCCATGTGACACCTCTCCTGCGCGAGCTGCACTGGCTTCCTGTGGTCTATCGGGTGCGTTTCAAGGTCTTGATTACGATCTTTAAAGCGCTCCATGTCTCAGGACCTAGTTACCTGCGGGATCGTATTCTGCCCCATACATCCCTACGACCCATCCGCTCGCACAGAGAGGGACTTCTCCAGGTGCCGTCCACCAGACAGTGCCATGGGGCGGCGCCTAGGAGCAGAGCCTTCTCTGTGGCGGGCCCAGCCCTGTGGAATGACCTCCCCCCGGATATTAGGACCACTACTGACCTCCGCTCCTTCCGTGTAAAGCTCAAGACCCACCTTTTCCAAATAGCTGGCCTGGCTCAATCATAACTTCATAACGCTCCTGATGGGTTTTTTAATTCAGTAATTTTATTTAATGGGATTTTAAATTGTGTTTTTTAATTGTCTTTCACTTATGAGTCTACCTCCTCCATGCACATGTATATGTCTTTGTTCTTTATGTATGTATGTGTGTCTTTATCTGTATTTTATCTGTTTTGATTGTACGCCACCCTGAGTCCTTCGGGAGAGGGTTGCGGCTAATCAAATAAAATTATTATTATTATTATTATTAACCCGGAAGTGACTTCCGGGTTGCTTGGATGGTCGTTTTAAGCGCTCTGAAGGCTTCAGGGAAGCCTCGGGATGGTCCCTGAACAGGCACGAGACGTGCGTCTCCATCGCCCGGGCCCGGATCGCCTCCACTGCGCGGCGCCTCAGGCTCGGCGTCCTTGCGCCCGGCCTTCACATCGCCACCGCCGCCACCGCCGCTAGGACGGGCTCGGCCGAAGGGAAGTCCGTCAGGCTTCAGCCGCGCCGCCCTCGCCTCCTCCTCCTCCTCCTCTAGCCGCGCCATCGCAAGGATTAAGGCGAAAGGGGGGGGGACGGGGAAAGCGAAGGGGGCTTTGTTGTCCTCCTTCTCCTCCTCCTTTCCCCCACCGGCTCGAACACGGCGCCGGGGCCCGGCAGGCAGCGAACAAGTCGGAGCCTGCCGACTGGAGGAAGAGGGTGAGAGGCGGGTCCTGTGAACAGCGGCGGCAGCGGCGACAATAGTCGTAACTTGCCGGCGGGCCGCCCCGGCTGGGAGATAAAGGAGGGGAAAGGCGGCAGGCAGCCGAGTTGCGACTATTGTCGCCGCTGCTGCCGCCGTTCACAGGACCCGCCTCTCACCCTCTTCCTCCAGTCGGCAGGCTCCGACTCGTTTGCTGCCTGCCGGGCCCCGGCGCCGCGTTCGAGCGTTCCGTGAAGCCTCCGGGGGGGACGGGGGAGGCTCTTTTCGCCCTCCCCAGGCTCCTATAAAGCCTCTGGAGCCTGGGGAAGGCGAAAAAATCATGCAAAGCCCCCTTCGCTTTCCCCGCCCCCGCCCCCTTTCGCCTTAATCCTTGCGATGGCGCGGCTAGAGGAGGAGGAGGAGGAGGCGAGGGCGGCGCGGCTGAAGCCTGACGGACTTCCCTTCGGCCGAGCCCGTCCTAGCGGCGGTGGCGGCGGCAGCGATGTGAAGGCCGGGCGCAAGGACGCCGAGCCTGAGGCGCTGCGCGGTGGAGGCGATCCGGGCCCGGGCGATGGAGATGCACGTCTCGTGCCTGTTCAGGGACCGTCCCGAGGC
This sequence comes from Natrix natrix natrix, assembly GCA_029891615.1. NCBI lineage: Eukaryota > Metazoa > Chordata > Lepidosauria > Squamata > Natricidae > Natrix > Natrix natrix. Next base: position 183,806 of record JAKRSK010006520.1, on the reverse strand, counting down.
TTCCCTGAAGCCTTCAGAGCGCTTAAAACAACCATCCGAGCAACCCGGAAGTCCGGGTTGCTCGGAGGTTGGTTTTAAGTGTTCCGAAGGCTTCAGGGAAGCCTCCGGACGGTCCCTGAAGCCTCCGGGGGGGGCGGGGGAGGCTCTTTTCGCCCTCCCCAGGCTCCTATAAAGCCTCTGGAGCCTGGGGAAGGCGAAAAAATCATGCAAAAATGGGCGCGTTGTGCGCGCATGCACACTGGGGGTGCGTTGCATTATGGGTGCGGCACGCCCGCACATGACCCCCCCCCGCGCTCCCCCCACTTGTGGCACGCGAGCCAAAAAAGGTTTGCCATCGCTGCTATAGCTTATTGAAGCCTCCGCAAGCTCCCGTTTTCTGCAAAGAGGAAAATTGCTGGGAGGCAGAGGAGACTGGTTCTTCCACTTTCCAGCACTGTTGCACACATAAAGGCCAGCTGATCATCATATGCGCATGTGCACCAGAAACCTGGAAGAAGGACAGCAACGCTGCGCATGGCAGTCAACATGGCTCTGCATGCCACTTTGGGCATGTGTGGCATAAGTTCATAATCACGACTATCAAGCCCTAGTAAGGCCCCACCTAGAATACTGAATCCAGTTTTGGTCCCCACACTATAAAAAAGATATTGAGAGTCTAGAAAAAATGCAGAGAAGAGCAATAAAGATGATGAGGGGACTGGAGGCTCAAACAGACGATGGACGGTTGCAGGAACTGGGCCTGGCTGGTCTAGGGAAGAGAAGGACCAGGGGAGACAGGAGAGCATCTTCCAATATTTGAGGGTCAAGCTGTTCTCCAAAGCCCCTGAAGGCCAGAGAAGGAAGAATGGATGGAAAGTGACCAAGGAGAGATTCAACCTGGAAATAAGGAGGAATTTCCTGACAGGGAGAACAATCAACCAATGGAACAGAAGTTGCCTTCAGAAGATGTGGGAGCCTCATCCCTGGAGGCTTTCAAGAAGAGACTGGGCTGCCCTCTATCAGGGATGGTGTAGGGCAGTGGTCGGCAAGCCGCGGCTCGCGAGCCAAATGCGGCTCTTTAAACATTTTAATCTGGCTCTTCTGTGTGCCGGGCGCCCACTTCCCTCCCTCCTCTCGGGCTTCGGAGGGAAGCTTCTGCAAAACCCCGGCGAGACAAGTCTCCCAGGCTGTAATTTGCCGAGCTGTACGCGCGCGCCTGTTTTCCATGGTGTGGAGCAGCGGCGAGATTCTGGGCGGCGAGCGATGATTCTGGGGGCCATCAGTGGGGGGGCAGGGTCCCCCCTCGCGTTCCTCATCTTCCCGGATGGCCCCCAGAATCATCGCTCGCCGCCCAGAATTTCGCCGCTGCTCCACGGCGTGGAAAACAGGCGCGTGCGCACAGCTCGGCAAATTAAAGCCTGGGAGACTTCTTGTCACTCGCCAGGGCTTTTGAAGAAGCTTCCCTCCGAAGCGTTCCGAGGGAGGGCTGTAAACTTCCCTCCGAAGTCTTGGGAAGTTCTGAGGAGCCCCCCAAGCCAAAACGCCGCTGCCAGGTAGTTAAAAGTACCTCTCTGATTCGTCTCTGTCAGTCTCTCTCTGATTCCCTCTCTCACTCCCTCTCTCTGTCTGTCTGTCTCATTCACACACACACACACTGTGGTCACCTTGTTGAGTGTTCCAATCACATTTCAAATGTGATTGGAACACTCAACAAGGTGACCACAGTGTGTGTGTGTGTGTGTGCGTGCGTGTGTGTGTGTGTGTGTGAATGAGACAGACAGACAGAGAGAGAGAGTGAGGGAGGGAATCAGAGAGAGACTGACAGACACACACACACACACACAGAGGGGGAGGGAGGGAGAGAAAGATAGACAGACAGAGAGAGAGACACACACAGAGTGAGTGATTAAGTGAATGAGTGAGAGACAGACACACCCACATACACAGAGTGACAGAGAGAGAGGGAGGGGAGAGAGACAGAGGGAGAGACAGAGACAGACACACACACACACAGAGTGAGTGAGACACACACACACACACACACACACACAGAGTGACAGAGATGGGGGAAGGAGGAGAGAGAGACAGAGATACAGAGAGAGACAGACAGATAGACACCCAGAGAAAATGACAGAGGGAGACAGAGAGGGAGGGAGGGAGAGAGAGACAAAGAGCCAGAGAGAGAGAGAGAAAGAAAAAGAAAAAAAGAAAGAAAGTGGGAGAGGGAGATGAAATTAAAAGCAACAACATACAAACCTGACTTACTCAAACTATCCAAGGAAATGCAAGGCCAATGTTCACATTAGTGGTTGTGACTTTGTCAGTCATTGTCAGGATGTAATTTTCTCTACATTGTAAGGCAAATTTTACGGAATTTAACGTTATCGATAAATAATATCGTTCTAAAGTTTTTGTTTTATTAGTTGTGTTATTTGTATCCTCCCGACCTATGTGGATACTTGCATGCAGAATATTCTCAATAAAAACTTATTGAAACTAAAAACAGTGTACCATCCTATGTATTTTCGGTTTTAAAAATGCGGCTCTCAAAATAAATTTCAATCGTGGTTTTGGCGAGATTTGGCTCAGTTGAAAAAAAAGGTTGCCCACCACTGGTGTAGGGTCTCCTGCTTGGGCGGGGGGGTGGGTTGGACTAGATGACCTCCAGGGTCCCTTCCAACTCTGTTAGTCTGTTATTATTCTGTTATTCAGAAATTGTGGGAGCTTCATCACTGGAAGCTCTCAAGAGGAGACTGGACTGCCACCTGTCTCAGAAAAGGTGTAGGGCCTCCTGCTTGGGTGGGGGTTGGACTAAATGACCTCCAAGGTCCCTTCCAACTCTGTTAATCTAAATCTTAAAGAAACACCACCACCACCCCCGCCAGTTCCACACTCACAACCTCCATTTTTGCTGTCGCTTACCTCTCCCAGTGACGAAACGCCAGAGAAGAGCGACTGTGGAGACACGGAGGAGTTGTCAGAGATTGAACTGGCTGACTTGAGTCTTACTGTGTGATGAGAAAATGGGGAAGACTATTAGCAAGAGACGGGAGCTGCAGGGGAGGCCCTTGATGAGTGGACTTCAATTCCCAGAATCCCCCTGCGATCATGGCTACCGCTGAGAATTCTGGGATATGAAGTCCATGCAGATGGAAGACCACACCTGTAATATTAGTGAATGAACGAGTTTTTCATGCTTACGACCACTTCACGCTTATGACCTTACGGTCACGCAGCCAAAATTCAGACGCTTGGCAACGGGCTCGTATTTATGACGGTCCCCTTTTGCGACTTTCTGACAAGCCAAGTCCAGGGGGGGAGCTGGATTCACTTAACGACCACGTGGCTAACAAACTGCAGCGGTTCACTTAAGCACGGTGGCAAGAAAGGTCGCAAAATGGGGCAAAACTCACATAGCCACAGAAATTTTGGGCTCAATTGTGATCATAGGTTGAGGACTACCCGTACTCCCCACCCTGCTGCTCAAGGACCCCTTAAAAGCCCCTCCACACACATTCCCAAGTGGCTCTTGTTTCCCTGGGTTCTTCTTACATGAGGAAACAGACCCCAAGGGGGTCCCATTTTGGCCCTCGGGCGATGGCCGTCGCATCTCGGAGAGGCTGCTGCAGCGCATTCGGACCTCGGCCTCCCACTTCTTCTCTTCCTGCGCCTGAAAGTGGGGTGAAGAAGTGGGGTAATGTCAGGATTCCAAATAGCATCCAAAATTAAATCAGAGTCAGAAGCAAAGGATTCCTCAAAGTTCCAATTGATTTAAAAGAGCCATATTGGAACATCTGGGGAAACCCGAATCTGAAAGCTTCCCGGTTTTCCCCACCCAGTCGAAAGTTCAAGATCTTTTCCCCCCACACCCACAAGTCCATCCCATGGTCCACTCTCCCACTGCCACGCTGGCATTTCCACCCATCTAGTTCCGGTCAGGTGCAGAGACAAAGGATGACCTTGGCTTTCTAGAAAGAATGTTGTTATGGCTACATAGCATCTAACTCCTTACAATGCCCCCTCCCATTTTCCCACAATAGAAAATGCATAGTAGAATAATAGAAAGTGTGGCAGGCCAAAGATCCCAAAAAAAAGATGTCTGCAGTCCTGACAGGTGGCAAATAAACAATGTTACGTTGGAAAGACTCCTGACTGAATTATCTACAGAAGCAGGTTAAGAAATGCCCAATTTTTGCATGCAGAATAAACATAATTTTAAGATCAGTCATTCACAAAAGGATCTTGACAAACTTGAACATTGGGCACTATCTAACAAAATGAAATTCAATGGTGAAAAGAGTAAGGTTCTACACTTAGGCAAGAAAAACAAAATGCACAGGTACAGTATATGTAGTACCTTGCTCAATAGTAGTAACTGTGAGAGGGATCTTGAAATCCTACTGGACAACCATTTAAATAGGAGCCAGACGTGTGCAGCAGCTGCCCAAAAAGCCAACACAGTTCTAGGCTGCATCAACAGAGGGAGAGAATCAAGATCGCGTGAAGTCTTAATGCTAATTTATAATGCCTTGGTAAGGCCACACTTGGAATACTGAACCCAAATAAATCCAAATAAACAGAAACAGAACCCAGTTTTGGTCGCCACGATGTAAAAAAGATGTGGAGACTCTGGAAAGAGTGCAGAGAAGAGCAACAAGGAGTATTAGGGGACTGGAGGCTAAAACATGAAGAATAGTTGCTGGAACTGGATATGTCTAGTTTAATGAAAAGAAGGACTAAGGGAGACATGATAGCAGTCTTCTGATATCTCAGGGGTTGCCACAAAGAAGAGGGAATAAAACTATTCGCCAAAGCATCTGAGGGCAGAACAAGAAGCAATGGGTGGAAACTAATCAAGGAGAGAAGCAACTTAGAACTGAGGAGAAATTTCCTGATAGTTAGAACAATTAATCAGTGGAACAGAAGTTGCCTCCAGAAGTTGTGAATGCCCCAACACTGGAAGTCTTTAAGAAGATGTTGGATAGCCATCTGTCTGAAATGGTGTAGGGTTTCCTGCCTAGGCAGGGGGTTGGACTAGAAGACCGCCAAGTCCAACTCTGTTGTTCTATTCTAAAAGTATTGAAGAACAATACAGCTGGAAGGGACCTTGGAGGTCTTCCAGTCCAGCCCCTACTCAAGCCGGAGACCCTAGACCATTTGAGACAAGTGGCTGTCCAGTCTCTTCTTAGAAATCTGCAGTGAGGGAGCACCCACGATTTCTGGTGGCATGTTGTTCACTGGTTAACTTTCCTTACTGTTCGGAAGTTTTTCCTTAGTTCCAGGTTGAATCTCTCTTGGATTAGTTTCCATCATTTCTTGTCCTGCCTTCTTTCTCCACACTGGCCCAACCCAAATCCTGCAGCTGTTCTTCGAATGTTTTAGTCTCCAGGCCTTTAATCACCTTATAGTTGCTCTTCTCTGAACTTTTTCCAAAACCTCAACATCTTCCCATCGGAATGGGAAGTAATAAAGAAGATAATAGATTGTGCAGAAATGAACAGGTTGACATTGAGAATAAAGGACAAAGAGGAATTAGTGTACCACAGGACATGGGGGCGATTTTACGAGGGGTTTGAAAAAAGGTATAAATGGAAAGAAAAAGGACCAAAACATGAAATAAAGATCTCAGACAACACATGATAAATACGGGGGGGGGGGGAGGAAATAAGAAAGTATTAAAATGTAAATATACAGACAGAAAAATGATATGAATTGACATATGTTAAATAACAGTTATAAGAATGTATATCTAAGAATGAATTTGAAAGGAAAATAAAAAACGTGTTACAAAAAAAAACATCTTTTAAAGCCATCTTCATTTACAATTTCATTTTGAAAATGATGATGGTTTTATATTGTTTTGTTTGTTTAAAAATTAAAAACACCTTTGTAAAAAAAATTTATTTTTCCGTAACGTGGGGACCAAAAACAGATGCAGTATTCCAGGTGTGGCCTTACCAAGGCTTTACAAAGCGGCACTAAGATTCCACGTGGTTTTGATTCTATGACTAACAGGGCATAGATCAGAACGGGGTAGCATTTCCTGGGCTGGGGCTGGTTTTCCCTCTTTACAACCAAACCATCATTGGGTCAATTGTGAGTTTTTCCTGTCAATTGTGGCCTAGACCAGTGGTCGGCAAGCCGCGGCTCGCGAGCCAAATGCGGCTCTTTACACATTTTAATGTGGCTCTTCTGTGTGCCGGGGGCCCGCTCCCCTCCCTCCTCTCGGGCTTCGGAGGGAAGCTTCTGCAAAAGCCGAATGACAAGTCTCCCAGGCTGTAATTTTCCGAGCTGTGCGCACGCGCCTGTTTTCCACGGCGTGGAGCAGCGGCGAGATTCTGCGTGGCGAGCGATGATTCCAGGGGCCATCCGGGAAGATGAGGAACGCGAGGGGAGACCCTGCCCCCCCACTGATGGCCCCCGGAATCATTGCTCGCCGCGCAGAATCTCGCCGCTGCTCCACGACGTGGAAAACAGGCGCGCGCGTGCAGCTCTGTCAGTCTCTCTCTGATTCCCTCTCTCACTCCCTCTCTCTGTTCCTCTCTCTGTCTGTCTGTCTCACTCACACACACACACACACACACTGTGGTCACCTTGTTGAGTGTTCCAATCACATTTGAAACATTCAACAACTGGCCTGCATTTATCTTGCTGCAAAATACCATAAATGCAGGCCAGTTGTTGAGTGTTTCAAATGTGATTGGAACACTCAACAAGGTGACCACAGTGTGTGTGTGTGTGAATGAGACAGACAGACAGAGAGAGGAACAGAGAGAGGGAGTGAGGGAGGGAATCAGAGAGAGACTGACAGACACACACACACACACACACACACACACAGACAGAGAGGGGGAGGGAGGGAGAGAAAGATAGACAGACAGAGAGAGAGTCACACACAGAGTGAGTGATTAAGTGAATGAGTGAGAGACAGACACATCCACATACACAGAGTGACAGAGAGAGAGGAAGGGAGGGGAGAGAGACAGAGGGAGAGACAGACAGACACACACACACACACAGTGAGTGAGAGACAGACAGACAGACAGACACACACAGTGACAGAGATGGGGGAAGGAGGAGAGAGAGACAGAGATACAGAGAGACAGACAGACAGATAGACACCCAGAGAAAATGACAGAGGGAGACAGAGAGGGAGGGAGGGAGAGAGAGAGACAAAGAGCCAGAGAGAGAGAGAGAGAAAGAAAAAGAAAAAAAGAAAGTGGGAGAGAGAGATGAAATTAAAAACAACATACATACAAACCTGACTTACTCAAACTATCCAAGGAAATGCAAGGCCAATGTTCACATTAGTGGTTGTGACTTTGTCAGTCATTGTCAGGATGTAATTTTCTCTACATTGTAAGGCAAATTTTACGGAATTTAACGTTATCGATAAATAATATCGTTCTAAAGTTTTTGTTTTATTAGTTGTGTTATTTGTATCCTCCCGACCTATGTGGATACTTGCATGCAGAATATTCTCAATAAAAACTTATTGAAACTAAAAACAGTGTACCATCCTATGTATTTTCGGTTTTAAAAATGCGGCTCTCAAAATAAATTTCAATCGTGGTTTTGGCGAGATTTGGCTCAGTTGAAAAAAAAGGTTGCCCACCACTGGCCTAGACCACCTGTTCTCAAATATTTTGGAGTTGGGGGGGGTTGCATTTTTTAAAGTGATGGGAGGACCCCGAAGAGTGTTGGTTCAGGAGCACTGGTCTAGGTGATACAATAATACATGGATAATAATATTATTGTGGCTTGTGGCTTGTAGCTCTTGGTTTCACTGCTGGCATGAAGTCAGGAGGCACAAAATATGATTTATGTTTTTTGTGGCACCCCCCAGATTTCCCATTATGTGAGGGCAAACCTTGGCCCTTTGCTTGCATTAGGGGTGGAACTGTTTTAATAGGCAAATAGCACCAACACCCCACCACCATCACAGTCAAATGTGTTGTGACTTGGTGCAACAAACTCTGATTGTGGCACTGCATCAGCGACCTGATCCAACAGGAGGAAGGCTGGTGATAGATTGGGAGAAATCAGCCATGTAAAGTCGTAATGCCCCCGTTGGAGTCTGAATCTGCGGGGAAAATGAGCTGGAACTGGAGATCGAGGGGGCGGCTTTGTTGGCTTGGGAAGAAAATGGGGAAGGGTAGGGCCAGGCAGGCCTTTCAGGATTGGGACGGCTTGTAGGCAGGGAGGAAGTGGAGGCAGGAGGACCAAGAGAGACTAAGCGGTGAACATGAGAGAAAGAGGTAAGACGAGGAGCAAGGACCTCCCGCTCCTGATCCAAGAGCACGGAGAGTGGAGAGAAGGCGAGAACAGTGCAGAATGACCCGGCTACTCAGGAGGAGAGCGCCCTGCCTCTCTTCACAAGGCACACCTGGGGACTGAGACTTCAGGAGACGCTGTGGGGAGGGGTTTTTGTCGGGAACAAACACTGAATTCCTGGGGCGTTGAGTGCTTGAACTTTCCTGGATTCCTTGCATTCTTTCTGGATTTCCTGTGCTTGTGTGTGTGTATTTGCCATCACTTTTCTCTGGGACTGGCCAGAAACGTGGGAGCATTTGGGGAAATTTGGAGCAATAAAGGGGCGGCTTGAACTGCCAGTTGCCTGCGCTGCCTCTGTGCCGTGCCATCACAGTTGTGGTCCCCAACCTTTCCGGCTTTGGGGAGTGGCCATGGATGAGGGACAGAACACTTCCGTGTGAGCAGCAGCAGAAGGCATGCCTGTCGCCTTTGCCCGGCCAGGTCCAAATGGTCCAGTACCAGCCCGGGAGTTGGGGACCCCTGATGCAAAGGGTAGCAAAACCATGTTTACTCACCAAGTGTAGGTCCTGTAGTTGACGCTGCTTTCCGCTCGGTCCGACGTGGACGAGGTGGTTGAAGTTGCTCGGGGAAGAGATGAGCTTAGCGCGGAGACTGGGGTTGCGCATCATTTCTCTGCGAGGGACAGAGGAGAGGCAGCGCCTAGCACGGGGCACCCTGCTCAAGAGGTGCCAGCCAGCTGGCAGCGGGTCAAAGCGACACAATTCCCTGAGATGCTTCCTGGCTGGGTTCCAACTCCCTTCACTTGCTCCCTTCCATCAGTCTTCCGCCTCAGTTTAATGACGGCGCTCGGGGCTAGAATTTCCGTTGCTAAGCAATGCAGAACTATTTCTTTATTTAGCGTACGGTATTTATTTAGCCTACACGTAGTTCTCGACTTAGAGCCACAATTAAGTCCAAATTTTCTGCCGTTAAATGAGACAGTTGAGCAAATTTTGCTCCATTTTGCAACCTGCCTCGCCCCCATTGTTAAGTGAAGCACTGCAATAGGGAAGTTGGTAACACTTGGTTGTTAAGTGAATCTGACTTCCCCATTCACTTGGCTGGTGAGAAGGTCGCAAAAGGGGATCGCGTGCCCCCCCGCCCCCCGGGGACACAGTGATCAGCATAATTTTGCCAAGCGGTTGAATTTTGATCACGTGACGCTAGGGATACGGCAACAGTCGTAAGTATGAGAAACAGTCATAAGTCTCTTTTTCCAGTACCTGCTTTGACCGAGGCTTCCCAAGAGCCTGAAGCAAACTCCTCGTCCTGACAAAAACCCCTTTTATTAATTGACTGTGGATTCTGCTCCTTCACATCCAGCAAAGTCTTTCAAGGGAGGATTTACGGTCACAGGCCTCATCTGGCTTGGAGAGCTGCCAGGCCGATATCTGCAGAACTTGGCCAGGAGTCTTGGAGAGTCACGAACCAATGAAGCAAACTAAGTGTCTCCTGCAAACTCCACTCCCCCTTCGCTCCTCTTTTATTCCCTCTGGGAGGGGCCCTTCCTCATCCACCTGTGGCCTTACTCCCAAGTCAACCCCTGTTCTTTAGCTGTTCGTCTGGCAGCTCTGCGCATGCGCACACTGGGAACAGGCTCCAGCTGTTCTTCCGCCTCATTGATGTCTGACTCTGAAGGCAGCTGATAACTGGCATACGGTCCTGGCCCCCTCCCTGCCTCCAACAGAGCCCTCCTCAGAGCCTTCCCCAGACTCCAGGACTGGCCCATCTTCCTCCCCAACCTCCTCACTGTCCGAATCTGCTGCCAACTGGCGGGCCACAACAGTGCCATTGGAAATTTGGACGGTCACTAAATGAACTGTTGTAAGTCGAGGACTACTTGTTAAGCAAACATTTGTTATACGCTGCTGAGAGTTGCCTTGAGGTGAGACGGGTGGCGAACAAATTTAATAAATCATAAGAATAAAAATATCCAACCATTTGGAGTTGCATTATATGCTGAGCCACATCAAAAAGAACCAGGGTTACAATTAATCAACCTTGGCCTGCAGTGCAAACTTTTCGCTGGCTTAGCTAAATGAGAATGGCAGCAGATTTCGCAACAGCTTGTGTAAGGTCTGAGTAGCAGCAGTTAGGAAGTCCCCAGGCTGCCCCCTCTCCGATCAACCTCACCTCCTCTGATGTTGCCGTTCCTCCTCGGAGATCCGGAAAGAGAAGCACCGCTTGTGCCTAGTCCTCATGAGGTATCGCCGGCTGTTATCAGTGGTCTGGGGGATTTCGAACTCATCCTGGTCTGGAGAAGGAAGGAAGAAAATTTAGGCTCCTCACACATCAAATTTAGATTTGCACAAGGCACTGGCGTTAGCGAACGATTTAATTAGCAGATTAACAGAGTTGGAAGGGACCTTGGACCCCCAAGCACCATTCCTGACAGAGGGGCAGTCCAGTCTCTCCTTGAAAGCCTCCAGGGATGAAGCTCCCACAACTTCTGAAGGCAACTTCTGTTCCATGAGTTGATGGTTCTCCCTGTCAGGAAATTCCTCCTTATTTCCAGGTTGAATCTCTCCTTGGTCGGTTTCCACGCATTCTTCCTTCTCTGGCCTTGGAGAATAGCTTCCTCCTCTGTGTGGCAGTCCCTCAAATATTGGGAGATGCTCTCCTGTCTCCCCTGGTCCTTCTCTTATCCTAGACCAGCCAGGCCCAGTTCCTGCAACCGTTCATCGGATGTTTTAGCCTCCAGTCCCCTCATCATCCTGGTTGCTCTTCTCTGCACTCTTTCTGGAGTCTCAACCTCTTTTCTTATAGTGTGGTGACCAAAACTGCATGCAGGACTCTAAGTGTGGCCTTACTAGGACTTTACAGAGCGGTAGTAGTACCTTTTGGCTAGTTGGTTAGTCTCAAATGCAGCGCAATGTGATAACTTGGCATTGCAATTTTATTGTGAACTTTAAAAGTATAAAAAGAGATAGTCCTTGACTTACAACCACAACTGAGCCCCAAAATTTCCATTGCTAAGTGAGACGTTGGTTAAATGAGTTTGACCACATTTTACAACCTTCCTTGCCACAGTTGCTAAGCAAATCACTGCAGTTGATAAGTTACTCGCCCAGTCGTTAAGTGAATCTGACTTCCCCATTGACTCTGCTCGTCAGAAGTTCGCAAAAGGAGATCAGGTGACTCAGGGGACACTGCGACCGTCATAAATATGAAACCAGCTTCCAAGCATCCAAATATAAACCACATGACCTGCAACGGTCGTAAGTGTGCAAAACAGTCGTTTTGCACACTTACGTGGTTTTATTTTAATGTAAGGCGCCCAGTGAGATGGATAGCAAGCAAATTTAATAAATAAACCTGCAGATTCCCAAAATAAGCTCACTTAAAGCTAAGTTGGATTGTTGTGTGAATGCAGCATCCCATTCCCTCTGCAAAGTCCTGGGTTTCGTGCTTTACCTCCTTACCTGCAGCTTTGTTCCTGAGGTAAGTCAGCCGGACTTTTTCGCTCCCAAAGGTGCACAACGAGCCCTCGGGATTCAGTGCCCGCACCTGAGCAGAAGAGACAGGGATGAGCCACGGGGACGCAGGGGTTAGAGTGCAGTGCTGGAGGCTAACTCTGCTGACTGGCTGCAGTTTGGCAGTTCGAATCCCATCAGGCTCAAGGTTGACTCAACCTTCCGTCCTTCCGAGGTGGGTAAAATGAGGACCCAGATTGTTGACTCTGTAAACCACTTAGAGAGGGCTGTAAAAGCACTGTGAAGCTGGATATGTCTAAGTGCTATTGCCCTTCCTTCCTTCCTTCCTTCCTTCCTTCCTTCCTTCCTTCCTTCCTTCCTTCCTTCCTTCCTTCCTTCCTTCCTTCCTTCCTTCCTTCTTAGAATGCAGTATTGCAGGCTAATTCTGCCGACTGCCAGCAGTTCGATCCTGACCGGCTCAGGGTTGACTCAACCTTCCGTCCTTCCGAGGTGAGTAAAATGAGGACCCAGGGAAGAGGCTGACTGTGTAAACCGCTTAGAGAGGGCTGTAAAGCATGGTGAAGCGGGATATAAGTCTAAGTGCTATTGCCCTTCCTTCCTTCCTTCCTTCCTTCCTTCCTTCCTTCCTTCCTTATTAGAACATGGTGCACCTTTTTCAGACAGATGGTCTGAATCCACTCCGCCTTCCGGACGTCAAAGATATCGAGGCTGTTTTCGCTGAATACGGACAAATAAGGAGCATTGTAACCTAAGACAGAAAAGAGCGCAGGGTTAATGCTGGTGTGCCAAACATGCCCCTCATGCCCGCGGCCACCCACATCCTCCCGCAATCCTGCCGATTATGCTGCGATCGGCTTCATGCTAGTTTACCAAATAAGCCACCATGGGCTGGGCTTTGTAGCCAAGGGGCCATGCCGGTTCGCCTTGCACATGTGTGTGCTTGATGCGTGCTTGATACATGCCTTGATGCGTGCTCCATGTGCATGCACAGTACTGAAAAATGCTTCTGTGCATGCGCAGAAGTAAGAAACAAGATGGCAGTGCCTACAGCACCGCAAAGAGAACTGGTTCAGGGGCGTGGCAGGCCAAGTTACTACCTATTCGGCCATACTGGCAGGAACCCACTTCTGGCCACGCCACATTAAATTAGAATTACAAATATTGGAGTAGAATTCATATTCTAATACAGAAGATTCGTAAAAGTGAATATATAAAGATAAAACCAGAAACTTTTCTTTGGGGTTTAATGGAAAAAGACTTTTGGAGGAAACTTTGATATTATATATGTTGATGGCAGCAAGATTACTTCCCGAGCAAAAATGGAAGGGCATTTCAATTGGCACAAGGGATGAAAGGCTGCAAAAGGAGTTAGCAGAGATGGATAAATTGACTGCTTTGATCAAAGGAAACCAATAATTACTTTTGATTGCACTTGGAAACCACTTCTGGACTTTGTGCTTGAGATGGAAAACAAATACAAAACTTTGATTTTGGATTAGCTAGAAATGGCTAATTTATGCTATTATATAAAAGTAGAAAGTTGAGGTTGGATGTTAGTATCTTATTTTACTGCACCAAAAAGGAATCGGAAGTCACCGCCTTTCTTTCGTTTCTGCATTCTTCCCTTTCCCTTTCCTATTTTTCCTACTGAAAATAGAATAGAATAACAGAGCTGGAAGGGACCTTGGAGGTCTTCTAGTCCAACCCCCTGTTCAAGCAGGAAAACTGACCTATACAGATAAGTGACTGTCTAGTCTCTTCTTCTAGTGGCAAACTGTTCCACTGGTTATGTTTGCTGTGGGAGTGTTACTTGGAACCCTAATAGAGTCCAGTGGCACACACAGGCCCCACCAGAACGGACGGACCACCGCACCCATCATACCCAGCCAAAGCCCCCGCCCTCCTCCAAATCTGTGACCCACTCACAGCAGCTGAGAGGAGGGGCTGGCCACATCAGCTCTTGGGCACGGCTGCGGTGTCCGTGTGGATCCACGTAGAGGCCGAAACCACTGAAGCACAAGATGAATTCGCTCAGGCTGACCTCCACGGCTTTCAGCGCTTCCATCTGGGCCACGGCATTTGCCCGGACGTCGTCCGCATGGGGCAGACTGACCGGAGATCCTTCGTTGAGCAGAGGGTAGAGGGAGAAGCCGGACGGGTAGCCCACGCAGAGCCGGTCCCCCAATACATCCAGGCACTGGACGTATCCTGGCGCTTGGATCTCCTTGATACGGCGGTGGGGCGGGTGCGTGGCTGTCAGCTGGAAGCACAGGACCTGGCGTTTGCAGGCCACGCACAGTACGGGGGTCATGCCGCGGCAGATCAGCCCCACGGCCACCGCCTGGCAGCCTTTGGCCTCCACCACCTTGGTTCCCGGTGCCTCGGGAGTCTCCAGCTCCGCCCACGAGAAGATGCGCAGCCCATGGTTCTTGCCGCAGAGCACGGACAGCAGCTGAGCTTCGGGGGAGACCAGCAGCAGCTGCACCCGCCGGGAGTCGCCCACCCGCAGCACGTCTGGAGGGGAGACAAGGCTCATGGTCAGGGCTTGACAGTTGCGGCCACCACAATGCCCTCCGGCTACAATGGCGGAAAATCAGGAGCAGGAAAATTGTGGTGTGAACATTAGGATGAGCTGTTTACACACTTATGACCATTGCAACTTCCCCACGGTTCCGTGATCAAAATTTGGCCACTTGGCAAGTGACTCATATTTATGACCATTGCAGTGGGGGGGGGGGTAATTTGATCCCCATTTGCGGTCTGACTAGCAGGGGAGTCAGATTCACTTAACAACCATTTTACTAACTGAGCAACTGAACAGCTGTGGCGAGATTGGTTGTAAAATGGGGCAAAATTCACTTAACAACTGGAGAGAGAGGGGGAGGGAGGGAGAGAGAGGGAGGGAGGGAGGAGGGGGAGGGAGAAGGAGGGAGGGAGAGAGAGAACTGCTCACCATTTGTCCTGAGATTAACGAGAAAAAGTCCGTAATCCGTACCCAGAGTAAGCCGTTCCCGGTCTGCAAAAAAAGACACCCTGTCACAATTAGTGTAGACCGGGTCCTCCAACCGCTAGGCTGCGATACTGAGGGATGGTCTGTTCAGAACCGGACTGCACAAGCAACGGGTGAACACGGGAAGTTCCGTTTGTATGAGTGGTGCACGCTCATGTTTGATTGGGAATGTCAGATCCCTACAAGTGATACTGCCATTCAATTGGGAGGAGGGGGGCCTTGGAGTCGATTTTTTAGCAGGGCGTGTGACAACTGATATTGTACAACTGGTTTCGAAGCACCTTGAGATCCCATCACCTTTTGGGGGAATGTTTAGGATGGCCACGTGGGACGTTTCACTCCAATGTCTTAAGGAAGATGGGAAGGTATATTTATTTGGTTCCCAGGGTAGTTGGTAAAGGAAACATCTTCACACTTGTGTATTGGCTAAAATCTGCTTTCTGACTAATGTGAGGGGTCTCGACTGCTTTAATTCACACTCGCATTGCCTAAGGGGATTCAGACGTTGCTTTGAACTGAATGTTTTCACTTCGGCTTAATAAAAGCTTCCTTTTGAAATGCTCCGTTTCAAGGGTCTTCGCTTTCTTAAGCTAGAAGGAGAGGCAATCCTTACAGGGAAGCTCCATTTGTGCAGGTGGCATTCATGTGCACCCGCTTGTATAAATGGAGCTGTGCACAAGAGTGCACACACCCACTGCTTGCACACAACCATTCCCCCCCCCCCCCGGTTCTGGATCCTGTTGCAACTGGTACGCTGCAACATGGCCGCCCACGATACTTCAGCTGCTCAGTGGAGCATCACGCAGGCGCTGTATACTCTGTGGGCATGCGCAAAAGCCCAGATCAGCTCAAATACAGGTAAGGAGGGTGGGTGGGCCCTCCGGAGCACCGTACCGGAACGGTACTTGATGCTCCCAGCAGGCACCAGTACGCCCGTACCAGGGCGTACCGGTCGTATCCCATCACTGCCCCCCACCCACCCACCCACAGTGCTGATCCATAAAGCTGGGAAGGTTGGAGACCCCTTCGTGCACTCCACCGCAAATCAAGGCCATTGTCCCTGCTCCAGAGACTGGGGGAGCAGACTAGACCCATTCACTCCGATCTCCCAGAAGCATAATTTCAGGAAGCACCTATGATTGCGGCCGAGAGGGCGTGGGGGATGAAGGGCAGCCCGTTGTCGTAGGCCTCCTTCAGCACGTAGACCGCGCGGTCGCAATGCCGGTTCTGACGCAGCAGCTGCTGCAGCTCGCTCAGCACCTGCGTCCACCTCCGCATCTCCGCCTCGCTGTCGGCCAGGAAGAGCATGGAGCTGGTGGTGGGAGGGCAGGAGAGCTGAGTGGACGTCACCTGCGGAAGGAACGGGATAAATGAGCAGGATGCCAGCCGGTGCCCGGCAATGCTCCAAGCCGCACCCCTCCCAAACCGGCTTCAATAATCTGAGATCTGACTCCAGCCAACAGTATGCGTGGAATGCACTGCTCCCCACCCCATTCTGTCTCCATGACTACACTGAGAGTTGACACCCCTTTTTTTATAAGAGGGCAGTAACAGTCTTTTTATTCACAAGGATAAACAAAAAATCAAGAATAATTAGTCCCAACAAACCTGGGTTAATCCAAGAAATCCAAATTGCTTGCTGTATACTAGAAATGAACGGTTGTCTGTGACAACCGGCCACTCCCAAACCCCTCCTATTTATTTCCCAGCCAGGGAGGGACTGGCTAGTGTCTACATCGGCTTTTCCCTGACATCCGGCTTATTGCTTTCCTTTGCCCTCCTCTCCTCTGTGCACATCTGCGCATCTGGGATGGGCCCCATCTGTTCCTCCCCCTCACTCAGCTCAGGCCCTGAAGACAGCTGCCTCTCCACCTGGGGGAGGACGGAAGGCGCCGGCTCTGCCTCCCCCTCCTCCTTGCCTGGCAGCCGACGGGCCACAATAGGGTTTTGTTTGTTCCTGTAGAAATGGCTAGTGTACACAGATAATCTTCCAGGAACAACGGCACTGGAAAAAGTGGCTTATGACCGTTTTTGACATTTACGACCATTGCAGCATCTCCATGGATACCCAGCTGAAATTAGGATGCTTGGCAACTGACTCGTATTTATGACAGTTGCCATACCCTTTGGTGACCTTCTGATAAGCAAAGTCGATGTGGAAGTCAGATTCACTTAACAACCGTGTTACTAACTTCACCGCAGCGGGAATTCACTCAACGGCGAGAAAGATCGTAAAATGAGTCAAAACTCAATAAACGTTTCGCTTAGCAACAGAAATGTGAGGCTCAACTGTGGTCGTAAGTCGAGGACTACCTATATATAGTCTCTTGCAAAAGTAAAAAGATGAGATAACTTATTCTATTGTGCTAACAAGAGTCTGAAGTCAATGCTCTTTTTTTTTCTTTTCCCTTTTCCCTCCCCTACTTTCCCATTATTTTCATTTCTCTTGGTATTTGATTTTTGGATAAACTAATACAAATTTGAATGTCAAAAAAACCAGCTGGGGCTTTGAACACATCCTTGTGGCCACCGCATAGGCTTTTTTTTTACCGTACTGCCTTCAGACATTTTCAAATCCTGCTTTTTCAGAGGCTCTTTTCCCACAAACCTGGCACAGACCCCCCCTTTTTTTTAGCTTTAGTCCTGGGAAGCCCCCCTTGGTGACGAGAAGGGACTCAGCAGCTGTCTTTGCAAGAGCTGGGAGACCCTCGAGGGCCACGCAACAGGACTCGTTCATTGCTCTGAGATCTTGCACAAAGCACAACTGGGAGCATCAGCAAGGCCCCCATTGGGCACCAGACAAAGATATTCCCATTCTGGATGCTTCTTGTCCCTTCTGGTTCTTACCCGGAAGATACAAGGCACATCTTTACTGTTGGCGTGGATGACATCGGAAGCCAGGACGGGAGCCACGGAAAACTGCTCATCCCTGTCATCAGGGAAAAAATGGGTAAGAAAAAAACTGTACACAGTTCCTCATGGCGAGTGACTAAGAATAACAGTATAATAGTTGGAAAGGGACCTTGGAGGTCTTCTAGTCCAACCCCTGCTCAAGCAGGAGACCTTGTACCATTTTGGACAAATGGCTATCCAGTCTCTTCTTGAAAACCTCCAGTGATGAAGCTCCCACAACTTCTTAAGATAAGTCATTTCACTGATTAATTAGAAAATTCCTCCTTAGTTCTAGGTTGGCTCTCTCCTTGATTATGTTTCCATCCATTGTTTCTTGTCCTGCCTTTAGGTGCTTTGGAGAATGGGTGGAGCCCCTCTTCTCTGTGGCAGCCCCTCAAGTACTAGAAGAGAACTGTCATGTCTCCCCTAGTCCTTCTCTCCATTAGACTAGCCGTAGCCAATTCCTGCAACCGTTCATCGTATGTTTTAGTTTCCAGGCCTCTAATCATCTTTGTTGCTCTTCTCTGCACTCTTTCTAGAGTCCCAACATCTTTTTAGTATCAATGAGTAGAGGTTGGGTAAGTATAATATCATAGAGGTTGGGAACTTCCATCCCAGGAGCTCAAGTAGAGGACCTGGTAGACGCATGGAACAGTGCGACTGCCTGGGCCCTAGACCGGGTGGCGCCTTTGCGGCCTCTCCTGCGGCGACGAACCACCCTGGCCCCTTGGTTTACTGAGGAGCTAAGGGTGATGAAACGCCACAAGAGACGCCTAGAGAGTCGTTGGAGATCCTCCCGTTCCGAATTTGACCGAGCACAGGCACGAGCCAATTTGAGGACGTACCTTGTGGCACTAAGAGCGGCCAAACGTCAATATTGTGCCGCTCTTATTGCGTCCGCAGATAACCGCCCTGCCGCCCTGTTTCGGGTGACTCGCTCCCTCTTGTTTGAGAGACCGCGGGAAGCCCCTTTACAGGGCAGAGCAGAGGAGTTTGGGAAATATCTACAGGACAAAGTCGCTCAAATCCGGATGGGATGGGCCCCTTTCAGTGGTCCAGTAGAGACGCCCGTGGCGAGTCTTGAGGGACCGCTTTGGGAGGAGTTTGACTTGGTTGCCATCGAGGATTTGGACAGGTTGCGTGGACACACTGCGACCCACCACATGTTTATTGGACCCGTGTCCCTCCTGGCTTGTACTGGCATCCTGGGAGGTTACGCGTGACTGGCTCCTGGGCCTAGTGAACGCCTCGTTGGGTGAGGGATCTCTACCGGCCGCCTTGAAAGAGGCGGTGGTGAGGCCCCTGCTCAAGAAGCCTTCCCTGGACCCAACGGACCTAGCCAATTATCGTCCTGTCTCCAACCTTCCTTTTTTAGCGAAGGTTGTAGAGAATGTGGTGGTACAGCAGTTCCCACGTCACCTGGAGGAAAATGATTATCTAGACCCGTGCCAGTCCGGCTTCCGACCCGGGCACAGCACGGAGACGGCCTTGGTCGCATTGGTTGATGATCTCTGGAGGGCCAGAGATAGGGGTTGTTCCTCTATCCTGGTCCTATTAGATCTCTCGGCGGCGTTCGATACCATCGACCATGGTATCCTGTTGCACCGGCTAGAGGGGCTGGGAGTCAGGGGCACCGTTTTACGGTGGTTTGGCTCCTACCTCTCTGACCGGACGCAACGTGTGTTGGCAGGGGAGCAGAGTTCGACCCGGAGGTCACTCACATGTGGAGTGCCACAGGGATCGGTGCTCTCGCCTCTCCTGTTCAACACATACATGAAACCGCTGGGCGAGATCATCCGTGGCTTTGGGGTGGGATATCATCTGTATGCTGATGATACTCAGCTATACATTTCCACCCCGAACCACCCCAATGAGGCCGTCGAAATGATGTCCCGGTGTTTGGAGGCCGTACGGGTCTGGATGGATGGCAACCGACTAAAACTCAACCCTTCCAAGACGGAGTGGCTGTGGCTTCCGGCCCCCCGGTTCAACCAGGTGTTTCCATCTCTGGCCATTGGGGGCGTGCAACTAGCCCCCATGGAACAGGTGCGCAATTTGGGCGTCCTCCTAGATGCCCGGCTGTCCATGGATGACCATGTAACAGCCGTGGCTAGGGGGGCGTTCCATCAGGTCCGCCTGATGCGCCAATTGCGCCCCTTATTGGACCGGGATGCCCTACGCACAGTCACCCATGCGCTAGTGACGTCTCGCCTGGACTACTGCAATGCTCTCTACATGGGGCTTCCCTTGAGATGCACTCGGAGACTACAGTTGGTCCAGAACGCGGCCGCGCTGGTGATTATGGGGAGGTCTAGATACTCCCCTGTAACACCTCTCCTGCGCGAGCTGCACTGGCTTCCTGTGGTCTACCGAGTGCGTTTCAAGGTTTTGATTATGATCTTTAAAGCGCTTCATGGCATAGGACCTAGTTACATGCAGGATCGCATCCTGCCCCACACATCCCTACGACCAATTCGCTCACACAGAGAGGGACTTCTCCGGGTGCCGTCCGCCAAACAGTGTCGGGGGGCGACATCCAGGAGCAGAGCCTTCTCTGTGATGGGCCCAGCCCTGTGGAATGACCTCCCCCGTGACATCAGGATTATTTCCGATCTCCGCTCCTTCTGTGTACAGTTGAAGACCCACCTCTTTCAATCATCCGGCCTGGCTCAACCGTAATCTTTCATATTCCTCCTGACTGTCTTTTTTAAATTTTAAATTTTTATTGTATATTGGGTTTTTTATTAGACGGGGCATGTTTATGGTTTTAATTTGTCTTATGTTTTAATCTATTACCTCCTCCGTGCATGTATGTCTGTGTATATATGTATGTCTATATATGTCTTAGTGTACGCCGCCCCGAGTCCTGCCCGGAAAGGGAGCGGCTAATAAATCCAAATTTATTATTATTATTATTATTATTATTATTATTATTATTAATGTGGCCCATCAATCTGATCCAAGCCTCAGATTCCTCTAAGCCACTCCAAGAATCATTGCTGGGGTTGCCGAAGATATCTAAGAAGGCTGCCAACAATCTAACCCAGAGCTTCTCAAACTTGGCAACTTGAAAATGTGTGTGCTTCAACTCCCAGAATGCTTTAAGAGGGGTGGACTTCCACTCCCAGAATTCTCCAGCCAGCCTGCTTTAAGACGGGAGGACTTCCCAGCCAGCCTGCTTTAAGACGGGAAGATTTCAACTCCCAGAACCCCCTAGCCAGGATATACTCACCGCATATCTGTGACATGCATGACACCCGGTGAGATCTTCCCTTCCGAGGCGTCGAAGAGGCAAATCTTGAAGTCGCTGATGACCACGAAGGCCTTCTGCCAGCCCTTCCTCACCCCGGAGGGCTTGGGCACCTTCGGATAAAAAGAGAAACAGGCAAACTAGTTTTCCCCAGAGAAGCAGCTTCGAGTCCAGGAAATATTTTCATTCCTGCAGGGCAGGAGATCCACTTAGAGCATGGAACGTAGAATAACAAGGCGGGAAGGGACCTTGGAGGTCATCTAGTCCAACCCCATACCCAAGGCAGGAGACCCTTTGCCATTTCGGACTAATGGATGTCCAATAATTTCTTTAAAAGCCTCCGGTGTTGGAGCACCCATATCTTCTGGAGGCAAGTAGTTCCTCTGCTTAATTGTTCTCACTGTCAGTAAATTTCTCTCTAGTTCCAATTGGATCTCTCTCTAATCATCCGCCACCTGTTACATCCTATGCCAGTGAGGGCAAACCTTTTCGGCACCAAGTGCCCAAATTGGAACATGCGTGTTTGCGCGTGCCAGGGCACCAGAAACCCCAAACACCAGCTGGCCGGTGTGCGCATGCCTGTTTTGGGGCCATTTTTGGCTGTTCTCAGGGTGTAATTGGCCAGGAAACGACCAAAAAACGGACTGAAAAATGGCCTGGTTTTTGGACCCTTTTCATGCCGTTTTTGGGCCATTTTCATGCACTTTTTTGGGCCTGTTTTCTTGCCGTTTTTGGGGCTGTTTTCCGGGCTCTTTCACCCATGAAGACCAGCTGGCGTATGTGCCCTAGAAATCAGGCAACACCACAGAGAGCTATCTGCATGACACCTCTGGCACGCATGCCATCGGTTCGCCATCAGAGTTCTATGCTATTGCTTCATGTTTAGTCTGGAAAAGACTTATTCCTGTCTTGCTCATTTTTTTCTAATTCATAGTCTAGCGTCCAACCTCGGATCTCTTAGTGGTGTCCCATCCAGGCTCTAACCCAGCCCGACCTTTAGCTTTTTTTTTTCAAAGTCAAACAAACTTTGGATTACAATCCTGAAGTTGGACAACAACTGCCATTCCCAAGATCTGCCCTACGCGAGAAACCTGAGTCTCTTATTGTTCTATCCCAAGCCTCTACAATATATACGGCTGCAGACTTGGCTGCCTGCCACAACTAAGGAGGGAGATAAGCCACCCCTTGGCTGGGAGCCCAGAAAGCTTTCTCTATGAAACAAGGCTTGAACTCACGAAAGCCTCCCAATCTTTCTCTATGGCTGGATCAGTAAATTGTTGTGTCTCTGAAGGAGTCGTCACACATGGTATTAACTCAGCCCTTTTGCCCGGGAGGCTGAGGTAAATCTTGAAGCCAGACCTCTGTACCTCCTCTGACCTCCCAGATTAACCTCAGCTTTCGGCCCAGAAGGAGCGTTTTTCCTGACTCTCCCTCTCTTCGAAGACTTCAAGGTTTTTTCCACAGGTTTTAGGTTGCTTACCTTCGGATTGCTTCTTCACCCCTCCTCATCCGTGCTCGTCGCAGCTAGCTCCAAAGCCTCACCGCTTGTTAGCGCGAGCCCCAGGCAGCCGGGCGGCCGCATAAAAGGGGAGGAAGCCCCGCGCCACGAGGACCGCCGAGGCGGCTGCGCGCCTTCCAGGAGACCTTTGCTGGACATCGTTGGAGCCAGGAACCGAAGGATCGACTTCCAACGCTCCCAAGCGGCGGAGAATCGGGCCGTAGGTCGGCGGCCGCCATCTTAGCACCCCCGCCACCTTGAAAAGAGTACGTGGGAGAGTGCGTGACCGGCGATCCTCCTACGGATGCCAAGAGCGCTCAGAAGACTCCACCGAAGCCAGCTTCAAAGGCCTGAACTCCGCCGGTGATCAGGAGAGGGCCGAAACGCGGTGGGGAGCTGGCGATTGGGCTGCGGATCGGCAGCAGGGACTGCTAAGAAGAGCGCGGAGCTTGGAAGAACATGCGCACAGCAGCAGCAGAGGCCGGCAGAAGGAGGAGGTGGTGAACAACGTAATTGTGAGTACCATGGCAGAGGCGGCGAGGAGCAGGGGGACCAGGCCCAGATCCCCAGGGGACTCGGATCCGGGAGAGGGGACTTCCAAGGGGCCACCAGCCACCAGAGGGAGGTCCTCCGCTAGGCAAGGCCACCCCAGAGCCGCTAGGAAGGAGACCTCCTCTAAGAATCCTAACCCTAATAGATTCGGTGTCTGGAGGGGTCTCCCTCTCCCAGGAGCGTAGGGACAGCATTGTTCAGCTGGTGCAGGAGATCCGCAAGTCACGCTCTGTTCCTGTAGTTCTTCTTTCCAGGCTTCTCGGAAAGTTCATCTCTTGCATAGGGATCGTACACTGGGCTCGCCTTCACACCAGAGAGCTCCAGTGGTTCCTGCTTCCGTACCAGAGAGCCGGAGCGAACGACACCACCTTCAAGGTACTCGTGACACCCCAGGTGCGCCTCTCTCTCCGTTGGTGGATGACTCCAGCTCTGGACAGGGGATCACTATTCAGGGAGCCAGCGAGGATGGTCGTGAGGACAGACGCAAGCCTGTTCAGCTGGGAGCGCACTTGGAATCCCAGATAGCCCAGGGCCGCTGGATGCCAACAGACCTACGCAACAACATCAACTGGCTGGAACTCAGAGCCATCCAACTGGCTCTGCGCCACTTCAAGACTGCAGTGACCGATCACCACGTCCTGGTCTTGACAGACAACGTGGCAGCCAAGGCCCACGTGAACAAACAGGGAGGCACCCATTCCAAGGCCCTACGCAACGAGGCCCTCCGGCTGGGGAACTGGGCGGAAAAGAACGTCCGATCGATCAGAGCTGAGCACATCTCCGGGATAGAGAACCAACAGGCAGACTGGCTCAGCAGGGAGACAGTCGACAACGGAGAGTGGCAACTCCATCCCACCGTCTTCCAACAGATCTGCAGGAGGTTCGGCCATCCAATAGCGGACCTCTTCGCAACCCCAGCGAACGCCCAGCTGCCAAACTTCATATCTAGGTTTCTAGCCAGAGGCGCCATGGACACAGACATGCTGCGCTGCATCTGGCCGCCCAGTCTTCTCTACGCCTTTCCCCCCTTCCCCTCATTCCCGGGGTCCTGAGGAAGTTAGTGGCAGAGAGAGCAGAGATGGTCCTAGTGGCTCCCTTCTGGCCACGCCGCCCCTGGCTAGCAGACCTGGTGGATCTGTCCTCAGCCCCCCATTGGAGAATACCGCAGGGGGAGGTGACCCTGCTCCAGGAGTCTCTGGAACATCCGGACCCGGAGTGGCTCCATCTGACCGTCTGGCGATTGAGCGGGAACAATTAAGAGGGGCCCAATTCTCCGCGAAGGTCATTAAGACCATCGAGGCGTCCAGGAGACAGTCTACAACTCGCATCTACAATGCCTCCTGGGTTGCCTTCGCGGACTGGTGCCGAGCAAGGGACATCGTCCCAGCCGCGGCTTCTGTGCCCCAGGTGCTGGACTTTCTGCAGGAAGGTCTGGAAAAAGGTCTGGCCCCTAGCACTCTGAGGAGGCAGGTCTCTGCCCTTTCCACGGTCCTGGGGAGGGGGGGTTGGACGCCCCACCTTTATCCCAGTACCTTGTCCTCAAGAGGGCAGTGAATCTGAAGTCCCCTGTGGTCCATCGATTCCCGACCTGGGACCTACCCATGGTCCTCCAGGCTCCGACCGAGGCGCCCTTCGAGCCCTTGAGGGAGGTCTCCCTCCAATTCCTGACCCTCAAGGTAGTCTTCCTAGTCACCATCACGTCGGCCAGGAGGGTTTCAGAGCTTGACGCCCTCTCCAGCAGAAGGGACCTCTGCTCATTCCTAGACAACCGGGTCGTCCTCAGACTGGACCCCGCATTCATGCCCAAAGTCAACTCTCCCTTCCGCAGAGGCCTAGAGATAGTTCTGCCGGACTTCTATCCGCAGCCTTCCAGGAATAGAGAGCCTTGCGCATCTACCTGAAGCGCACGGCCCCCTTCAGGCGCTCTGAGGCCCTCTTTGTCTCCTTTCAGACGTTCACCCGGGGAGTCAAGGTCTCCCCAGCCTCCATCAGCAGGTGGATCAGATTGGCCATCTCCAAGGCCTACGAAGCACAAGGACTCCAGGTTCCTGAGGGCATCACCGCGCACTCCACCAGAAGTGCTGCCACCTCAGCGGCCTGGGCCACCCAGGGTCCTATCGAGGAGATCTGCAGGGCTGCCGCCTGGTCCTCCCCCTCACCCTTCGTCAGGCATTACCGGCTAGATGCCTCCGCCTCTGCGGAGGCGGCCTTCGGGAGGAAGGTTCTTCAGGGAGTCTTAGACTTTTGTGGGGCTCAGGCTCAGTGATCCCTCCCATGGACATCTAGCTTTGGTATGTCCCATGTGTGACTCCTCCCATGCCCCTCTTCGGAGACTGTCAGTTGGTCTTACCTGAACTGCATGTCTCGAAGATGGCGTGGGAGTAGTCACTTCCCCCCCCGTCAGGGCATCACGGGCCTGAGTTAGTTCAGTGGTCAGTCAGGGACCAGGCAGGAAGGATGTGTGTGTTTTATCTGTCCCTTCCTGTTCCAAGTTCTCTGCTACGACCATCGGTTAATCTGGGAGGTCAGAGGAGGTACGGAGGTGTGGCCTCAAGCTTTACCTCAGCCTCCAGGGCAAAAGGTCTGTGTTAATACCATGTGTGACTACTCCCACGCCATCTTCGAGACATGCAGTTCAGGTAAGACCAACTGTCATTCCTGCAAAATTCCCCTCCCGTCGCCCCACCTATAAGCTCTCCAGGAGGGGCCAATCAGTAGCCACCTGTCCCTATTTCCTTCTGTGACCCTTTTTCCAAAGCTGCTCCCTCCTCCTCGCAGCCCTACCCATACGTACGTCAGGGACAGCCTCCCTCTGTTCTTCCTCACTGCTCCCTGACTCAGACGCCACCTGGTGGCCAACAGGCCTCTCTAGTCCCTGCTCTGACTCCGAACACCCCCCAGAGTCTTCCTCAGCCTCCAGGGCAGTCCCATTGTGGTCATCGCTGTCAGATTCCACCAACAGCTCAGCCGGCCGCTGTTGGGTCACAACACTTACCGACAAATACCCCTCAAAGGCAGTGCCAGTTGCATTTACGGGATTCACCCCCAGGGTTTTCTGCAGCTGATCCAGGGGCATGGGGCAGATGGAGGCTCCGGCCGCACAGGACACGTGGCAGACAAAGTTGCAGGCTGAAGAAGACGGGAGAAAAGTGAGAAAAAAATATTTTCTTGCTCTGTTTAAATTACTTAGCTCTTGCAGGAAGAGAGCTGTGTTGTCCTAGAGTGGCCAAAAATCAGGGGGAGGCTTGTAACTGCTTTTCCAACCTCTGTTTCTCAACCTCACCAACTTTAAGAGATGTGGACTTCAACTCCCAGAATTTCCCAGTCAGCCACGGTGTTGGTTGAAATTGCCCAAAACCTTTTGATGTACATCATAGCTAAGCTGTAGGCGAAGAACCAGCTGCAGCAATCATTTCCCTGGCTTTTAATTAAGCTATGATCTGTTCTCCTGCAATCAAGTTAAGTTTCTAGTCCTCACGCACCACAATGAAAATGTGCCAAACAGGAATGTAAAGAGATTGTCGTTATAAGAGTCTTGGTCTGTGTTTTTGGGGGCCTCGGGAGTCATTCCCAACCTGGCCCCCTTTCCTTGCCCCCTCCTCCCCAGGTATGGTGCCCCATAAGATGCCACTCACCCTCACACGCCAGGCCTTGGCGGACCAGGCCGAGCATCAGCGATGTGCAGCGCATGCACTTGGTGGGGGCCGAGAAGCTGTGGGTTTTGAAGCTGTGCGTTTTGGGCTAGGAAAACACAACAGGGGGAAAGTTGGCAGGAAGCTTTCAGGTTAACAGATTAGCAGAGTTGGAAGGGACCTTAGAGGTCATCTAGTCCAACCCCCCCAAGCAGAAGACCCTACACACCATTTCTGACCGATAACAGATTAACAGAGTTTGAAGGGATCTTGGAGGTCATCCAGCCCAAGCAGGAGACCCTACACCCTTTCTGACAGAGGGGCAGTCCAGTCTCTTCTTGAAAGCCTCCAATATATATATGTTTTTTCTTTGCAGAAAAAGGACAACAAACTTTTAAATTTCAAAAGCTTTCACAATGAAGCCCTTAAGTCTTCACCTTGAGGGATGCCGAATGGCCACTCTCGCCAACGGGGGCTCCTGCCTGTATGAGAAAAACACAAAAGCGTTAAGAGGTTACGGGGAGCAGAAAACATAGAAGTTGAAATACTTTGTGCTAACCTGGTTTCTGTGTTTTGCCCATTTTTTCCCCCCAGGTTCAAGGGGGATCTCTTCCCAGTGTCCTCTGGCCCCACATCTGGCCCCACCCCACATTTTCCCGATCCTTTGCTGGTTGTTTTGGCAAAATCATTTATTAAGCGATGCCAGCTGGGCAGAGAATGAAGAAAAGGGGCCTGGAAGAAGGGAATTTTTTCTTTCTCTGCTTTTGTGTTGGGTTTTTATTGTACCCTGAAGTGAGAATGTAAGAATTGGTAAAGAAAACAAGAGCAATACAGAATAACATATTGGAGGGGACCTTGGAGGTCTTCTAGTCCAACCCCCTGCTCAGGTAGGAAACAATTTCAAACCAATGGCTGTCCAGTCTGATGGAGCACCCACAACGTCTGGAGCGAGGGAGGGAAGGAAGGAAGGAAGGAAGGAAGGAAGGAAGGAAGGAAGGAAGGAAGGAAGGAAGGAAGGAAGGAAGGAAGGAAAAAAGGAAAAAAGGAAGGAGAAGTGTTGAGTAAAAAAAGGAAAGAGAAGGGTAAAGGGAGGGAGGGAGGGAAGGAAGAAAGCAAGGAGAAGGAAGGAAGGAGAGGGAAAGTAGGAAGGAAAGAAGGAAGGAAGGAAGTAAGGAGAAGGGTTGAGTAAAGAAAGGAAGGAGAAGGGTAGAGGGAAGAGTGGGAGGAAGGAAGGAGAAGGGTTGAGTAAAGAAAGGAAGGGGAAGGGCAGAGGGAAGGAGGGAGGGAAGGAAGGAAGGAAAAGGTGGGTGGGAACAAAGAAAGAGGAAGGAAGGAAAGAAGGAAGGAAGGAAGGAGAAGGGTTGATGAAAGAAAGGAAGGAGAAGGGAAAAAGGAGGGAGGGAAGAAAGGAAGGAAAAGGGTGGGTGGGTAGGAAGAAAGGAAGGGGAAGGAAGGAAGGAAAGATGGAAGGAGGGAGAAGTGTTGAGGAAAGAAAGGAAGGAGAGGGGTAGAGGGAGGGAGGGAGGGAAGGAAGGAAGGAAGGAGAGGGAAGGAAGGAAAGAAAGGAAGGAAGGAGAAGGGTGGATGGGAAGAAAGGAAGGAGAAGGAAGGAAAGGAGAGGGCGGGAGAGAGGAAGAAGGAGAACAAGAAGGGAGGAAGGAAGAGAGGGAGAGAGGAATGAAGGAAAAAGGAAAAAAAAAGAAGGAAGGCAGGAATTCGGGGTTTTGGCAACCAGCCTGGATTGACAACGGTTGCAGCTTCCCAGGGCCACATGACGACCTTTGGCGACCTTCCCAGGGGGCTTCCTGCAAGCATAGTCCATGGGAGAAGCTGGATTTGCTTAATGACCATGAGAAAAAGAATTGTAAGATTGAGGAGGACTCAGCTTAACAACAGCCTCTATTTATGGACAGTATTTATTTATTCATTAGATTCCTTTGATGCCCAATTTGCCACCAGGTGACCCTGGGCAGCTTATCATGTTGGGTGGGTGGGATTCAGTCAGTTCGGAGCGGTTCAGGCGAACCAGGTATTAATTTTGCATCCGGTTTGCCGGATGACTGGCTGGCCCCGCCCAACCCTCCCCGGAGTCTCCACGCGGCCCATTCATCACGCCAGGTGAAGTGCAGGGCCCGTCCGGAGGCTCCAGGAGGGCGAAAAACGGGCCTCCAAGAAGTCTGAAAACGCCCGTTTCGGGCCTCCGGCGCCTGGGGAGGGCAAAAACGCCCCCCTGAGTACGGTGCGGGAGGCTGAGTAGGCCACGCCCACCTTGGCCACAGCCACCCAGCAACTGTGGAAAGAACCGGTGGCGAACATTTTTCAATCCCTCCCCTGGTTAGATGGTGGTCATAAGTCGAGGATTATGGGGAAAGATCTCTCCATTTTAGCCAGGACGTACGTTGGACCGGAGGCTTCTCCTGCCTTCAGGGTGCAGCTGGACTTCCTCGGACAATCTCCGTGCCTCCTGAGAGTCGGGGCTGCTCCCAAAAGCGACGGCGTCCTTCTGAAAGAGAAGGGGACGGATAGGCCTCATTGCTCGTCCAGCGGATTTGGGCCACTAAAGGCTCCCTGTGGGATGCCTTGCATGCCCCAAGCAGGCCTAGCAGGCTTTCCTCTGTCCTCCTCTGCAATCATTTTGCATCCTCTTCCAATTTTATACAAAATTTCCACTGTGTGCAAGCATTAACTCTGCACATCCCAAATCTGGGTTATATTTATTTATCCGTTCGTTTGCATTTTATGCTTTATGTCATGCGGCTGCCCAGAGGTGGCCCTCTTGCCTCACCGCCAAGAGGCTGTGAGCTCCATCCTAGATGGAGGCAGATACTTCTCTCTCTGGGAACAGCGAGACTACCATATGTTTCGGAGTATAAGAAGCACCCCCCCCCCAGAAGAGGGTGAAAATTTGGGTGCAGATCAAAGACTCTTATTGCAGAAAGCATTAAAACCACAGCTACGATTAGTTGATTTGGCCTCCGTGTTTTAAATATATCAATACAATACAATAGTAGAGTTGGAAGGGACCTTGGAGGTCTTGTAGTCCAACCCCCTGCCTAGGCAGGAAACCTATACCGTTTCAGACAGATGGCTATCCAACATCTTCTTAAAGACTTCCAGTGTTGGGGCATTCACAACTTCTGGAAGCAACTTCTGTTCCACTGATTCATTGTTGTCACTGTCAGGAAATTTCTCCTCAGTTCTAAGTTGCTTCTCTCCTTGATTAGTTTCCACCCATTGCTTCTTGTCCTGCCTTCAGGTGCCTTGGAGAATAGTTTGACTCCCTCTTCTTTGTGGCAACCCCTGAGATATTAGAACGCTGCTATCATGTCTCCCCTGGTCCTTCTTTTCATTAAATTAGCCCAGTTCCTGCAACTGTTCTTCATGTGTTTTAGTCTCCAGTCCCCTAATCCTCTTTGTTGCTCTTCTCTGCACTCTTTCCAGAGTCTCCACATCTTCTCTACATCGTGGCGACCAAAACTGAATGCCGTATTCCAAGCGTGGCCTTATAAAGTGGCATTAACACTTCCCGTGATCTTGATTCTCTCCCTCTGTTGATGCAGCCTAGAACTGTGTTGGCTTTTGGGGCAGCTGCTGCACAAGGCTGGCTCCTATTTAAATGGTTGTCCACTAGGACTCCAAGATCCCTCTCACAGTTACTGCTATTGAGGAAGGTACCACCTATGTCCTATGCTGTATCTGTGCATTTCGTTTTTCTTGCCTAAATGTAGAACCTTACTTTTTTTCACCATTGAATTTCATTGGTGAAACTGAAATTTCATACATTTCCTGTTGATTATTTTCATCTGCAGAAATCTGAGTGGATGGCTTAAAAATTAAAATTTTGTTGATGGTCACAAATAATATAATGCAAATCATCACCATCTTCTTTTAATAACCCTGTAACCCCTTGTGGGTTGGAGTCTGAGGAAGCAGAGTGTTTTAATGGCCGGATGCCCTTCTTGTTGCCAATGCAGAGTTTTTTTCAGGCGTATTTTTCAGAGTATAAGACGCTCTGAAGTATAAGGCACACCTAACCTTTGGGGAGGAAAACAAGGGGGGGAAAATCTGCCTCTGTCTCCCAGCAATTTGCCTCCTTGCAGCAAACGGGGAAAATGGGGCTTGCCGAGGCTGCAATAGGCTATAGCAATCCCTGCAGCCTGAAACAGCTGATGATCAGGAGATGCTTAAACTGAAAGTGAAACTTGCTGTTTGCTCCACGAGGCAAATTGCTGGGAGGCAGAAGCAGATTTTTTTTGTCTTGTGCTAATCAGGCTCTTTGCTGTTTGCTGCAAGGAGGTAAGTCAACAACCATAAATGCCTAAAGAATGTTCAAATTATTAGACTTATTTTTTTAAAGACTGCTTTATTATTGTTGTAGACAGCTTAACAAAATGAAGAAGCTTTTTAAAATAAATGCTCGATCTGAAGAGAGGCCCAGTGCTATTGTATCTTCTTTTAAATAGCAGAGAATAAATATACTTCCAGAAAGCCACATCAATTTTAAGAGCATCTGTACAAGTATACGGTAGTTTGAAATGTAACACCACAAACAGTATATTGTCTGTATTATTTGCTGTTTGCTACAAGGAGGCAAATTGCTGGGAGGCAGAAGCAGATTTCCCTCCCCCCCCCTTGTTTCCCTCCCCTAAAGCTAGGTGTGTCTTATACTTCAGAGAGTCTTATACTCTGAAAAATATGGTATATCAGCTGAAAAAAACCTCCGCATTGGCAACAAGAAGGGCATCCGGCCATTAAAACACTCTGCTTGCTCAGACTCCAACCCACAAGGAGTTACAAGGTTGGTAAACAAATATGATGATGATTTTCACTTTATTATTTGTGACAATCACCAAAATTTAATTTTTAAGACATGCACTCAATTTTCTGAAAATATGAAAATAATCAACAGGAAATCTATTATATTGCTATATCTAAAACACAGAGGCCAAATCAAATAATCTTAGCTGAGGTTTTAATGCTTTCTGCAATAAGAGTCTTTTTGATCTGAGCATTTATATGCAGATTAGCACAAAATATTCTTGCATTTCTTTTTTAAAATGCATAATAATAATAAATTAACTTTTAAGGCACTCTTATTAGGATATAACCCAAACAACATTTTTGTAACCTTCCTGCTGCAGCAGGGGGTTGGACTAGAAGACCTCTAAGGTCCCTTCTTCTATTCTGATTGATTTAATTGATTAATTAGGAGACAAAGAGGAAGAATTTCCACTGTCACTATAGATTAAAATTACTGTAAATTTCTCATTTGACCCTGAGAGAGTTTATTATACAGATACTCCTTGATTTACAACACTTCGTTTAGTGACTGCTCGAAGTTACAACAGCACTGAAAAAACTGACTATTTTTCACACTAATGACCATTGCAGCATTTCCCAGGGTTACTTGATCCAGATTCAGACGCTTGGCAACCGACTCACATTTACGACGGTCGCAGCGTCTCCCAGGGTCACATGATCCCCTTTTGCGACCTTCTGACCCGCCAAGTCAATGGGGGATTCGCTTAACGACCGTCCGACTAACGTAACAGCTGCCGTGATTCGCTTAACAAGGGTAGCAAGAAAAGCTCCTAAAATTGCAAAATTCACCTAAGAGCTGCCTGGCTGAGCGACAGAAACTTTGGGCTCGATTGCGGCCATAAATCGAGGCCTACCTCTACCTATTCCAGGTGAAAACTTACACTGCTGCTTCGGAAGAAGAACGGGATCAGTGGGGTTTGGGACTTGATACCTGGTGAAGAAAAGGAGAGAAAATTGAGATGCCAAAGGATTCTGGATCTGCCTCTTCAATTAATCACTTCCTCTTCCATGCTTGCTAATGGAATTAACGCCACCTTTCCCTGGATTAGCAGTAGAAGCCTCAGAGTTCAACTGCAAGACATCTTTTTTCTCATTTCTTTTTATCAAGAGTCTTACTATTTTTCAATTACAAAAATAAACATTCCATTTAGCATTATAATATATTGAGCATTTAAACGTCATAAAACTCTGCATTTTTCTTCTTAATATCGTCTAGTGATAATCGTACGGCGTTAGATGCGATGTAGCCATAACAACGTTCTTTCTAGAAAACCAAGGTCATCCTTTGTCTTTGCACCTCTGCCGGAACTGGATGGGTGGAAGCTGCCAGCGTGGCAGTGGGAGATTGGACCATGGGATGGACTGGTGGATGTGGGGGGGCAAGATCCTGAACTTTCAACTGGGTGGGGAAAACCTGGAAGCTTTCAGATTTGGGTTTTGCCAGATGTTTCCCAGCATGGCTCTCTTCATCAATTGGAACTTGGAGCAATATTTTGCCTCCGACTCTGATTTAATTTTGGTTGCTATTTGGAACTCTGACAATTGGCTTTTTTGGCACACAGCTGGCTCCTATTTAGCTGGTCGGGGGACCATGTCCTACGAAAGGAGGCCGCAAGCGGATGAATACCCGAGCCTGGAGAATCCTTCAAAACGTTTGGCCAGCTTGGTTGAGGGGAGGGAGATCTCAGAGGGCACCCAGCTGCCATCCAGACTGGCCTCTTACCTTCCAGAGAGCGGGCCTTCAGCTCCCCTTTGGCCTTCTCCAGTTCCTGACGCAAAGTCCGGTTTTGCTGCTCAGCCTCCTGCAACTGTCTTTGGGGGAAGAGAAGACAGGAGGGTTACCTGGGGAGGTGGGCAACGGCCCCCTGGGACCCCCACTCCCATAATCCTTTGCCCAGGCCTGGGTGTTGAAGGGAGCTCGGAAAAGTATTCCTTCTCCCGCTCCTTCCCAGAAGCACAGGTAGTCCAACCACAATGGAGCCAAATTTTCCACTGCTAAGCAAGACCGTTGTTAAGTGAATCAGCATCATTGTTAAGTCAGTAACATGGTTGTTAAGTGAATCCGGCTTCTCCATGGACTAAGGTCGCAAAAGGGGATCACGTGACCCCGGGACACTGTGACCGTCGTAAATATGAGTCAGTTGCCAAGACCTCTCAACTTACAACGACAACATTTATGTTGCTAAGTGAGACAATTGTTAAGTGAGTTTTGTCCCATTTATGTTGTTAAGTGAGACAATTCTCAAGTGAGTTTATGTCCCTCTCTTGCCACGGTTGTTAAGTGAATCATTACAGTTAAGTTATTAAACTTGGTTGTTAAGTGAATTTAGCTGGCCAGAAGGTCGCCAAAAGGGGATCACGTGTGCCCCCGTCGTTAAGTGCATGATAGGGGCCAAGCCTCTGAATTGTGATCACGTGACCATGGTCGTGAGTGTTAAAAAAAACCATCCTAAGTCCCATTTGGAACGGTCGCTAAATGAAGGGTTGTAAGGATGTTTCTGTATGTCTCTATAGAGCAGAGATGGCGAACCTTTTGTGGCTCCCGTGCCAAAAGCGGGGGGAGCGCAGGGGGGTCGTGCGTGGGCTTGCCACACCCATGATGCTATGCGCACGACCCCACCTCGCATGCGTGCATGACCAGCGCTTCTCCCCATTTTGGGTGTGGTTTTTTTGCCCTCCCCAGGCTCCAGAAGCTTTCTAGGAGCCTGGGGAGGGCGAAAAAGCTTCCCCACCCGGAGGCTTCAGGAACATGAAAAAACGGCCCTACCGGCAAACCGGAAGTTTGGGAATGGACTTCCGGTTTGCTCGTAGAGGGGGGTTAAAGCCCTCCCGAGGCTTCAGGGGCCTTCAGGGAGCCTCCTGAAGGCCCCTGAAGCCTCCTGAAGGCTCCGGAGGACTAAAAACGGCCCTACGAGCAAACTGGAAGTCTGTTGCTGAACTTCCGGTTTGCCCGTAGGGCTGGTTTTTCGCGCTTTAGAGGCTTCAGGGAAGCCTCCGGAGGGCAAAAAACAGCCTCAAAGGAAGGCTCCGTGTGCCACAGGTTCGCCTTCACGGCTATAGAGTTTCAGCATTAGACGGGCTCAGCTGCCTCTGAAAAGAAGGGCTTGGGGGGGGGGACAGAGGGAGACTTCACCCACCGTTCCAACCCCACGTGGGCCACCTTTAGCTGCTCCAGCTCCGTCTGGATGCTCTGCTTGGCCCAGATCTCGGCCTCCAACGCCGACTGCAGCTCCAACTTGGCCGAGGCCTCCACCTTCTGCAGCCGCCGGGCCTTCCAGAGGGTGTCCTGCAGGGGAAGGAGGGAGGGAGGGGGCAGTTGGTACGAGGGGCAGGCTTGGGGGACGAGGCACACCGGGCACTGGCCACTGTTGGGCCCTGAAGGGGCTTTGGGGGTTGGGAAAAATGGTGGAGCTGGCCCTGTGGGGTGTCACTGGGCGGCCAAGAATTTGCCCTGCAGGTGTGTCCCCCCCCCACCTCATGGGAAGATTGATTAGGAAAGGGAGGGAGGGAGGGAGGGAGGAGAGAAGGAAGGGGAAAAAGGAAAGAAAAAAGGAAGGAAGAAAAAGGGAGGAAAGAAAGAAGGAAAGATTGAGGAAAGGAAAGAAGGGAGGGAAGGAAAGGAGAGAAGAGAAAAAGAAGGGAGGGAGGAAAGAAAGGAGAAAAGAAAGAAGGAAGGAAGAAGAGATGGAGGGAGGAAAGAAGGAAAGGGAAAAAGGAACGATTGAAGGAAGAAAAGAGGAAGGGAGGGAGGAAAGGGAACGGAAGGGGAAGGATGGAGGAAGGAAGGAAGAAAAGAAGGGAGGGAGAAGGAGGAATGGGGCAGGAGAAAAAGGAGGGAGGAAATAAAGCAGAAAAGAAAGAAGAATGAAGGAAGAAGAGAGGGAGAGAGGGAGGGAGGAAAGGAAGAAAGGAAAGATTGAAGGAATTAATGAGGGAGGGAGGGAAGGGAATGAAATGGGGAGGGAGGAAGGAAGAAAAAGGGAGGGAGGGAAGGAGAAAAGAAAGAAGGAAGGAGAGGGAGGGAGGGATGAAAGAAGGAAGAAAAGAAGGAAAGGAAAAAAGGAAGGAAGAAGAGTGGAAGGAAGGAGGGAAAGAAGGAAGGGAGCCAGCCTCAAAGGTCCCTGATTTGATTCTCCTCCCACCGTTTCTCATGCCCCGCCCCCCATCAAGTGACTCCTCCCTCCCCAGGGCCCTCTTACTGGGGTCTTGGGTCCCGGACTCTGCGCCCCCGCCTGCTTCAGGGCTTCCATCTCGTCCATCATGCGAGTCGCCATGGCCTGCAGGTACCCCCTCGACTCCTTCTCATCGCTCACCCTGGATGGGGGGGGGGGAGGGAGACAAACGTTCCGGTTGCAATTCTGGTCATAAGTCGAGGACTAACTTCAATTAATTTCCATAAGTTAAATTATAATCTCCCCCCTTGCATCTTGCTCTGAACTACCAATCCCAGAATTCCACTGGATGAGATTCAAAGGGGAGGGGCTTGGTCCCAGCCCATCTGGAGGGCGCCAGGTTGTGTGTGTGGGGGAGGAGGCTGCCCTAGATGCTGGGCTCCTTTAAGAGAGAAGAAAAGACACTCTGCGTATCCTCAGAGGCAACCTTGCCAGTGCAAACTCTGGAGGGGATTCCCTCACCACTTCAAAATGTCGGCGATCTGAATCTCCCAGTTGGCGAAGGTGGCTTTGTGGACTTCGGACGTGCAGCTCCCTGGTCCCGGGTGCAAGGCCTCGTTGCCCCGAGAATCCACCTGTTGCAAGAAGCAGATTGCAGCCTTTAAAAGAATACAGTGGGGGAAGGGGGCTACAGCAAGAGTTCGAGTCCCACTGAATCACAACAACTCGGCTAATGCAGGGGTCGGCAACCTTCAACACTCAAAAGAGCCGCAAAGGTCCTAACCGGAGCCCCTCCATTCCATTCTGGAGACGACCGGAAGTCCACTACCACCCCCACCCTAGAGTCTCCTCCTGGCACCCCGTACTTTTTCCTCCTAACCGAAAGCTCTATCGATTGTGCAGCCGACTGGCGACAGGGAGCCGCAGCAGAGGGATGATAGAGCCACTTGCGGCTCCAGAGCTGCAGGTTGCCGTCCCCTGGGCTAATGCATAAGACTTTCTCAACCCAGCCTTCCTCACCGGGTTTGTTGTGGAGCAAAGTGGCGGGCAAGCGCCCCATTTTAAGGTCCTGGAGAAAGAGGGAGGGAGGGTGGGGAGGGGAAGGAAGAAGTAATTTGGGAAACCATAAAGTTCCCCGGAATTCGATGCACATCTACCTGGTCACTGGAGGGCCACGGGCTGCAGCTGTTGCTCGTGGTCGCTTGGCCTCCTCTGTTTGGCTCCATATTTTCACACCTGGAAAGAAAAAAACACCCCCATTCATCATACAAATAGCCCTCAACTTATGACCGCAACGGGTGGGATCTCCAAGGTCTCCAACTTTGGCAACTTTCATGACTTGTGGCTGGCTGGGGGATTCTGGGAGTTGAAGTCCACAAGTCTTAAAGTTGCCAAGGTTGGAGACCCCTGGCAACGGTGATCACAACTTCCATCTCTAAACAATGGGGTTATTAAATGAGTCATCACATGACCACACCCAATTTCACGGTTGTTGAGGGAAGCACACAGTCGTTAAGTGAATCCTGCTTTCCCCTTTGACTTTGTGTCAACTCGTAAAGTTGCCGTGGTGAGGAAAGAGGGGAGCACATTCCACGCATATCTTCGGCTCTCAGTCGGATCTCAGATTATTACAGCAGGCTTGTGAGGCGTGCACCTCGTTGGAGGATGTGATTTATGACACAGACTGAAATTATGGCAAAGTCCTGGCATAATTCAAATGAGGCTTAGATCTGACTGCATTAGGGTATTGCAGAAATGGTGCTTCTAATAAATGACTGGTTTTCTTTTGAAACTTGGATCGAGGCTCATGAATCAATTAGGTCATCTTTCGGAAACCTGACACTTTGCTTATTGAAAGCCAGCTGCCAATATGATCAGTGGTCCCGGAACACCTCCTCCCTTCTCTTGCCAACCTCGCATAGAATCACGTTCTGCCGCTCACCGCTGCCTCCTGGCTTTCTCCAGCTGCTCCTGCAGCTGGGCCACCTCCTCGGTCAGAGCCTCAACCTGCCGTCCCTTGGCTTGAAGCTCCTCCTTCCACGCCGCGCAAGGCTCCGGGCGTCTCCTGGAACTGGACCGCTTGAAGAGGGCCGTGCTTGGCTTTGCCTGCAAGAGCGCCCCGAGTCAATGCGGCACAGCGGCTATGCCAGGGTTGCCCCCCTCCCTATCCCCCAGCTACAGTGTGGCAACACTGAAGCGTGCAAGATGGCTTCGGTCAGGTCAGCTTCAGGATTGACAGGCTAATGCCGCCGTTAGGACTAAGGCAGGGGTGGAAGGCTACCAGTTAGCACCAATTCACGTGAAGTGGTAGGTGCGAGCTGTGAGCCATGGAATCGTCGGAAGCTTCCCCCCGCCCACTTTTCAAAGCATTTTTTCCCCTGCCCATTTGCCCGAACTAGCAGGAAAAAAGTTTATTTATTTATTTATTTATTTATTATTCATATTTATAGACCGCCCCCTCTCCCGAAAGGGACTCGGGGCGGTGTACAGTCACTAAAATACGTTATAAAATACATACAAAACAGTTAAATAATTAAATACGTAGGTGGAGGAGGTTGCAAGACTGTACATAGAATAATAAATATTAAATATAGTATATAATGTATTAAAAACTTTTTAAAACCCCAAACCCAATTAAAATGAATAAATCCCCGGGAGGTAAAACTAAGAAAGTGCCAGGCCAGCTGATTGAAATAGGTGAGTCTTTAACTTTTGCCGGAAGGAACGGAGGTCGGTGGTAGTTCGAATGTCAGGGGGGAGGTCATTCCAGAGGGTTGGGCCCATCACAGAGAAGGATCTACTCCTAGGTGTCGCCCGCTGGCATTGACTAGCAGACGGCACCAGGAGGAGCCCCTCTCTGTGTGAGCGGATAGGTCGCAGGGACGTGTGTGGTAGGATGCGATCCTGCAGGTAACTAGGTCCACTGCCATGGAGCGCTTTAAAGATGGTGATCAATACCTTGAAACGCACCCGAAAGGCCACAGGTAGCCAGTGCAGCTCGCGCAGGAGAGGTGTTACGTGGGAGTAACGTGTACTTCCCATAATAACCCGCGCGGCTGCGTTCTGAACTAGCTGCAGTCTCCGGATGCGTCCCAAGGGAAGCCCCATGTAGAGAGCATTGCAGTAGTCCAGGCGAGACGTCACCAGCGCATGAGTGACCGTGCGCAGGGCACTCCGGTCCAGTAGGGGGCGCAATTGGCGCACCAGGCGAACCTGGTGGAACGCCCCCCTTGCCACGGCTGCCACATGGTCCTCCATTGACAGCCGGGCATCAAGGAGGACGCCCAAATTGCGCGCCCGCTCCACAGGGGACAATTGTTCGCCCCCTATGGCCAGCGATGGAGTCAGCTGGCTGAACCGAGGCGCCGGTAACCACAGCCACTCGGTCTTGGAGGGGTTGAGTTTAAGTCTGTTGTCCCCCATCCAGACCCCGACGGCTACCAAACACCGGGACATCACTTCGACAGCCTCGTTGGGGTGGTTTGGGGTTGAAATATACAGCTGAGTATCATCAGCGTAAAGATGGTACTCAACCCCAAAACCACGGATGATCTCACCCAGCGGCTTCACATATGCGTTGAACAGGAGAGGCGAGAGGACCGACCCCTGTGGCACCCCACAAGTGAGTGGCCTCAGGGACGATCTCTGCCCCCCTGTCAACACACATTGCTTCCGGTCGGAGAGGTAGGAGCCGAACCACCGCAAAACGGTGCCTCCGACTCCCATCCCCTCCAACCGACGCAATAGGATACCATGGTCGATGGTATCAAAAGCCGCCGAGAGGTCTAATAGGACCAGGATAGAGGAGCAACCCCTATCTCTGGCCCTCCAGAGATCATCGACCAACGCGACCAAGGCTGTCTCAGTGCTGTACCCGGGTCGGAAGCCGGACTGGCGTGGGTCTAGATAGTCGGATTCGTCTAGGTGTCGCGGGAGCTGCTGCGCCACCACATTCTCGACAACCTTCGCCAGAAAGGGGAGGTTGGAGACTGGACGATAGTTAGCTAGCTCCATTGGGTCGAGCGCAGGCCTCTTGAGCAAGGGTCTCACCACCGCCTCTTTCAAGGCGGTTGGTAAGTATCCCTCACTCAGTGAGGCGCTCACCAGGCCCAGGAGCCAGCCTCGTGTCACCTCCCAGGCTGCCAGTACCAGCCAGGAGGGGCACGGGTCCGTTAAACAAGTGGTGGGTCGCAGCCGTGCACGCAGCCTGTCCAAATCCTCGGGGGCAACAGAGTCAAACTCCTCCCAGAATGGTCCCTCAAGACGCGCTGTTGGCGGCTCGTCTGGTCCACTGACGGAGGTCCACCCGCTCCGGATCTGATCGATTTTGTCCTGAAGATATTCCCCAAACTCCTCTGCTCTACCCTGTAAGGGTGTCTCCCGCGCCCCCTGCGATAAGAGGGAGCGAGTCACCCTAAACAGGGCGGCAGGGCGGTTATCCGCGGACGCAATAAGAGCAGCACAATGTCTACGTTTGGCCGCTCTTATTGCCACAAGGTAAGTCCGCAAATAGGCTCTTACCTGTGTTCGGTCAGATTCGGAGCGCGAGGATCTCCACCTGCTCTCTAGACGTCTCCTGTGGCGCTTCATCACCCTGAGCTCCTCAGTGAACCAAGGAGCCCGGGTGGGTCGATGCCGCAGGAGAGGTCGCAACGGCGCAACCCGGTCCAAGGCCCCAGTCGTCGCCCTATTCCAGGCAGTCACTAGGTCCTCGGAACGGGAGCGGGACAAGGCTACAGGTATTGGCCCAAGCTCCGTCAGGAATCTATCAGATTCCATCAGGTGCCTGGGGCGGTACCAGTTTATAGAGTCTGGTTCCGCCTCCTCGCGGTGGGGGATAGCGCCAGGGAAGTTATTGTAAAAGTGGGAAAAAAAGGTTTCATGACAATCAGCTGTGAGTCGCTTGATTGTGGGAAACTCCCCCCCCTTTTAAAAGAATTTTTTAACTGCTCATTTGCCCGAAACGGTAGTTTAAAAAATGCTTTAAAAAGTGTGTGTGTGGGGGGGGGAAAGGTTCCCACGATCGCACGGCACCGCTGAACCTTTTTTCCACTTCTTAAAGCATTTTTTACTACCAGTTCGGGCGAATAGGTAGTAAGAAAATGTTTTAAGAATTAAACAAAGTTTGGCCACGCCCACCCAGTCACATGACACCACCAAGCCACGCCCAGAGAACCGGTGGTAAAAAGATTTTTACATTTCACCACTGCGTTAAGGTTCTCCGGTTGTCTGCACAGCCCTACCCGCAGCTCCTCCACCTCTTCTTTCAACTTCCGCATTTGCTGCTCCGCTCTCTCGCGTCCCTTTCGCTGCTTGGTCACCTCGCCCACCAGGTTTTCGATCCGGAGCTCCAGCTGCGGGAAGAGAAGAGACTTTTCTCGTGTTCTGCAGGAAAGGTAGTTTATGGGGGAGTATCTTGTCTAATCCTCAGCCCAGAAGCTGCGGAAGGCAATCTGGGATGCTTCTGGATGCCTCCTTGAGGTGAGGCCCTGAACCCTGAGTGGCCCGCCTACCTTAAGTTTATAAAACTCTGCATTCTTCTTTTTAAGAAAAATATGATAATTGTATGGAGTTAGATGCTATGTAGCCATAACAACATTCTTTCTAGAAAGCCCAAGGTCA
Organism: Natrix natrix natrix; assembly: GCA_029891615.1. Lineage (NCBI taxonomy): Eukaryota > Metazoa > Chordata > Lepidosauria > Squamata > Natricidae > Natrix > Natrix natrix. The sequence continues at coordinate 142,691 of JAKRSK010006520.1, read as the reverse complement.
TCCTTTGTCTCTGTGCCTCTGCACCTGACCGGAACTGGATGGGTGGACGCTGCCAGCGTGGCAGTGGGAGATTGGATCATGGGATGGATTTGTGGGTGTGGGGAAAAGATCCTGAACTTTCAACTGGATGGGGAAAACTGGGCAGATTCAGGTTTTCCCAGATGTGCCAACGTGGCTCTCTTCATCAATTGGACTTTGGGGAATCCTTTGCCTTGGACTCTGATTTGCTTTTGGGTGCTATTTGGAACCCTGACAGTAAAGATTTCCCCTGTCCAGTCGTGTCTGATTGTAAGTGGCGCTACGCATCTTCGTTTGCTAGGCAAGGGAGCCAGTGTTCTCCGAAGACACTTCCGAGGTCATGTGGTTGGCATGAATTTATACCGAGGGGGCGCATGGAACGCTGTTACCTTCCCACTGAAAAGGTACCTATAGGTGGTTCTTAAAGTATGACCAAAATTGAGCCCCACATTTCTGATCTAAGTGAGATCGTTCTTGTGAGTTTTGCCCCACTTCACGGCCTTAACAACTAGCCACAGTTGTTAAGTGAATCAGCGCACTTCTTAAGTTAGTAACCCTTAGTAAACAGGGAATAACTACCACTCCCTTTAACAAGGATGATGTCGGCTAATTGGGTAATGAAACATTGGCAAGAAAACAGCCAAGCTCAGAGAGCATCAAGAGCCCCTCAGCTCAATCCTGAGTGACAAAAATTCTCCTTGATTGGATGGAAAATCCCTTCTCCAAAGGGCGGAAAATACGTCTCTCGCCCAGGGTGTTAATCTATGCAGATGTTAATCTTAACATCCAGAACAGATGGGAAAGACTCCAATGAGGAGGCTATGCATATGTGTGTGCGTGTGTGTATGAATGCATATGTAAAGAAGAAAGTACCTCCTTGCGTCCACTCTCAGTACGGGCCAGCTCCTTGCGCAACCCTTCCACCCGTCGAGCAGCAGCTTCCGTCTCCTCCAGTCGCTCCCGCAGCAGGCGCGAGTGCCGCAGCAACTGAGCTTGCAGCTCCCCACACTTGGCCTCGGCGCTCTGCAGCTCCTCTAGCGTGTCCTGATGTCGCTCCTGCTCCTCTTGCAGCTCCCAAGCCTGAGCCTGTAGCTGCTCCTGCAGCTCGGTCAGACCCTACCGGGAGAAGAAGATGCCATCAGCACGGGACTCGGCTGCGCAGAAAGTTCCCCCTGGGTTGCCAACACAAGAACCAGACACTGATGGAGCATCGACAGCCATACAGCAGGCTCCATCTGGGACGCCAAGCGGTTAAACACATCGGCATCAGGATCCAACTGAGATAATAAAATACAATACAATAGCAGAGTTGGAAGGGACCTTGGAGGTCTTCTAGTCCAACACCCTGCCTAGGCAGGAAACCCTATACCGTTTCAGACAGATGGCTATCCAACAACTTCTTAAAGACTTCCAATGTTGGGGCATTTACAACTTCTGGAGGCAACTTCTGTTCCACTGATTAATTGTTCTGTCAGGAAATTTCTCCTCAGTTCTAGGTTGCTTCTCTCCTTAATTAGTTTCCACCCATTGCTTCTTGTTCTACCCTCAGGTGCCTTGGAGAATAGCTTGACTCCCTCTTCTTTGTGGCAACCCCTGAGATATTGGAAGACTGCTATCATGTCTCCCCTGGTCCTTCTTTCTCTTAAGCTAAATATACCCAGTTCCTGCAACCGTTCTTCATATGTTTTAGTCTCCAGTCCCCTAATCCTCTTTGTTGCTCTTCTCTGCACTCTTTCTAGAGTCTCCACATCTTTTCTACATCATGGCAACCAAAACTGGATGCCGTATTCCAAGTGTGGCCTTACCAAGGCCTTATAAAGTGGTATTAATCCTTCACGTGATCTTGATTCTCTCTGTTGATGATTTTGGACGACCTTCTGCAGCCCCTCAGGGTAAGGAGCAGCAGGATGAGGAGCCCAAATTGTGCACCGATAGAAAACTCCACTCCATAATCTTGACGTTTGCCTTGCATCAAAATCACCTGGATCTGAGCAGCCCCAGGTGATATGGACAACACTGAACCAAATTCCCATTGGTCGTGGTAGACATGCAGACCCCTCTATAAGTGTGGGGGGGGGGATACCATGACCGGATTATGACTGCAGGGCCAAAAAAACCCAACCTATAGTATCTGTCAGGCCTGCATCCATCTTTTCTTTTAGATCTTTGGCCTGCCACACTTTCTATTATTTTGCTATGCATTTTCTATTATGGGAAAACGGGAGGGGGGGATTGTATGGAGTTAGATGATAGGTAACCATAACAACATTCTTTCTAGAAAGCCAAGGTCATCCTTTGTCTCTGCACCTGACCGGAACTAGATGGGTGGAAGCTGTCAGCACGGCAGTGGGAGATGGGATCATGAGATGGGTGTGGGGGGAAAGATCTTGAACTTTCAACTGGGTGGGGAAAACCGGGAAGCTTTCAGATTCGGGTTTCCCCAGATGGGCCAACATGGCTCTCTTCATAAATTGTAACTTTGAGGAATACTTTGCCTCGGACTCTGGACTTATTTTTGGATGCAATTTGGAACCATGACAGTATCAGAGTGCCAAAATAGTATCAGTAATGGAGACTTTGCTGTTTCCTGGCTGTGACAAATGAAGCAAACATTATATTTGTAATTTAGACATACATTTATAATATTTTAAATTTTATTTTTACAGAGCTTTTAAAGTCCTCTCTAAGCGGTTTAAAGAGCCAGCCTCTTTCCCCCAACAATCTGGGTCCTCATTTTACCCATCTCGGAAGGACGGAAGGCTGAGGTAACCTTTAGGAAGGAAGGAAGGAAGGAAGGAAGGAAGGAAGGAAGGAAGGAAGGAAGGAAGGAGGGAGGGAGGGAGGGAGGGAGGGAGGGAGGGAGGGATGGAGGGAAGGAAGCACTTAGACTTATATACTGCTTCACGGTGCTTTCCAGCCCACTCTAAGCAGTTTACAGAGTCAGCCTCTTGCCCCCAACAATCTGGGTCCCCATTTTACCCACCTCGGAAGGACGGAAGGCTGAGACGACCTTTAGGAAGAAGGAAGGAAGGAAGGAAGGAAGGAAGGAAGGAAGGAGGGAGGGAGGGAGGGAGGGAGGGAGGGAGGGAGGGAAGGAAGCACTTAGACTTATACACTGCTTCACAGTGCTTTCCAGCCCCCTCTAAGCGGTTTATAGAGCCAGCCTCTTGCCCCCAACAATCTGGGTCCCCATTTTACCCACCTCGGAAGGACGGAAGGCTGAGGCGACCTTGAGTTGGTGGGACTTGAACTGCCGAACTACTGGCAATCAGAAGTAGCCTGCAGTATTGCACTAACCATCGCGCCCCCCACGGCCCTTCATTAAATGTTTTCTATGAATGTTTGTTGTCACTAGGGGTGGGCTTATTATTTTACTATTTATTATTTTATTATTATTTCATTTATTTTACATAGTTTTCATATCTGTGTAAGCCGCCTTGAGTTGCCATGTGCGAGCAGGCAGTGTTATAAATTTCCTAATATAAATAAATAAATAAATAAATAAATAAATAAATAAATAAATAAATAAATAAATAAATAATAAACAAACAAACAAACAAACAAACAAACAAACAAACAAATGGGCACCGGTCACTCGTTCCTCGGTCATCTCTCAGCTGGATTACTGTAGTGTGCTCTACATGGGGCTACCCTTGAAGAGTATTTGGAAGCTGCAACTAGTACTGAATGCAGTGGTACAACAGTTCTGGAAGTCCTTAAGGTGGTGTGTTACAACACCGCTGTTGTGCAAGCAACGTTGGTTACCATTTTTTTTCTGGGTCCAATTCCCATGATTTTAATTTTAATTTTTCTTAATGTTAACTGTTTTCAAATTTAGCTGTGTGCCATTTTGTAAGCTGCCCAAAATTGCTTTACCAGTGTGATGGGCAGCATATAACTAAATAAAATTAAATATTCTTGTTTTTTTTTAATGTTAACTGTTTTCAAATTTATCTGTTTGGCATTTTGTAAGCTGCCCAGAATTGCTTTGCCAGTGTGATGGGCAGCATATTAATGTAATGACTAAATAAAAATGAAAGCAATACCTTCCAGGACACCTGGCCTTTCCTTGAAAGAACAAGAAACCGGGGAAGGCAATCCTCTGTGTTTACACCGCCTGGCCAAATACGTTTAGGAAAAACAGACTCCGAAGGATTCCTTTGGATGGGGGAAGCAGAGATTGGGGTTCACCCCACCAGTTCTGAGTACGTCGCCCATCAAACTCAAAACCGGATAGAAACAGGAATGTGATCTAGTCAGTTTCAAAATCCTGTCTAGACAGTTAGCAAACTCAAGTGGCCAGTCCTGCTTGCCAGAAAGTGCATTTTTCTTAAGGCTGCTTTGAGTAAATGAAACAAATAGTTTATGTCTCATTTTGTCCAACTTGGCAACTTTTAGACGCTGGACTTCAACTCTGGATGTTGAAGTCCAGCATCTAAAAGTTGCCAAGTTGGATAAAACGTGGTTTATGAGTGGAAGAATAACTGAAATGCTGAATTAGCCTATATTGCCCCTTTATGCTCCTCAGGCATTATTATTTCAATTGGTTGCTAAATCTCCTGATTTGTTTGATCTCAAGATCTTATGGTCAGATCAATCTGATTTCATTTCCTCGACTGCAGTCTGGGAAAACCCTCGGGGGGGGGGGGGTCTGTATACCTGGAGAGCATCCTTCTTCTCCTGTTCCAGAAATGTCACACGGTCCTCCAACGCCTTCACTTGACCCAGGACGACGCAATTGTGATACTCTTTCTGCATCTTGTCATTCTCCAGCTGATTTTCTGCCAGGCGGGAGGGAGAGAGAGAGAAAGGGAGGGAGAGATAGAGAGGGAGGGAGAGAGGGGGGGAAGGAGGGAGAGAGTGGGATGGAGAGAGGGAAAGAGAGGGAGAGAGAAATGTACATAGAGAGGGGGGAGGGGGGGAGAGAGGGACAGAGAGGGACGGAGAAAGAGAAGGAAAGAGGGAGGGAGAGAGAAAGGGAGGGAGGGAGTGGGGGAACGAGGGAGTGAGTGGGCAGGAGAGAGGGAGAGATAGAGAGAGGGAAAGAGAAATATGTGTATATAGAGAGGGGGGAACAGAGAGAGGGATGGAGAAAGAGAAAGAAAGAGGGGGAGAAAGGGAGAGGGAGGGGGAGAGAGGGAAAGAGAAATATGTGTGTGTGTATATATATAGAGAGGGGGGAGGTAGAGAAGGAGGGAAGGAGGGAGGGATAGAGAAAGGGACAGAAAGGGAGAGAAAGAGAAGGAGAGAGAAAGGGAGGGGGAAGAGGAAGAGAAAGAAAGGGGAGAGAAAGAGGGGGGAGAGAGAAAGAGAAAGTGGGAGGGGGAGAGAAAGGGAGAGAGAGAAAAGGGAGAAAGAGGGAGAGGGGGGAAGAGAGGGAGAGAGAGAAAGGAAGATAGGGAGACAGAAATATTTACACATATATAGAGGGAGGGGATGGAGAGAAAGAGGGAGAGAAAGGGAGAGAGAGGGAGAAAGAGAGACAGAGGAAAAGACAGGGAGAGAAAGAGAGAGGGGGAGACAGAAATATTTACATATATATATATAGTACTCGAATGTGCAGAGATGGATAAAATGACCATAGAAATAAAAGAAAGAGAAGAACCGGATTTCTATAAAATATGGAATAGAATTTATAAGTGGCTTAGAAAACAGAAGCCAAAACAAAAAATAGAAAATGTAAATAGAATGGTGATATAAATAATTAATATTATTCTAAGTGTTACTACTCTTACAGGACAAAGTAAAAGCAATAGGAAGGCAATGCAGAATGGAGAACTAGAAAGGCTAAATATGAAAGCCAATACAGAAGGCTGTAGAATTACGTTACATTGTTATGTATGTTGTGTGTTTTGTTGTTTTTTTCTTTCTGTTTTTAAAGATTCAAATGTTCAATTAAAAACTATTTTAAAAAAACACAACAAAGTGACTTTTTTTGGCAATCATAAACAAGTGGTTTGTTACTAACTTCTTTTGGGGTGAATTTTTTTTTTGAGTTCTCCTACAGCTTGAGATCACTTGGTGGCCTCCCATCCAACCACTAACTTAATCAAATCCCTTTTAAATTTAAATTTAATTTTTAATTCTCAGCTTAGGTAAAATTGATCAAATGGATCGATTACTTGGAACCTGGACAACCATTCATTGTTCCGGACAGTAAAAGGATCCAGAAAGAGGCTGGCTTCCCCCCCCCCCCATTCACAAAATAATATTTTATAACTACCTGTCAATTGTTTCTTCAAAGTAGCCACCTCGTTTTGGAGACTTCGGATCTCCGCGTCCTTGGCTGAGGTCTTAGAAGGAGATCTCCCCAGAGAATCTGCGCAGGATGAGTGCAAGGAGAGGGTAAGAGAACTCCCGTGGATTTCTCGATCACAACAGTCCAGAGAGGATAGTCTTACTCAGTGGTGAAATTCATTTTTTTTACTAGCGGTTCTGTGGGCGTGGCTTGGTGGGCGTGCAGGGGAAGGATACTGCAAAATCCCCAATCCCTCCCCACTCCAGGGGAAGGATACTGCAAAATCCCCAATCCCTCCCCACTCCAGGGGAAGGATACTGCAAAATCCCCAATCCCTCCCCACTCCAGGGGAAGGATTCTGCAAAATCCCCAATCCCTCCCCACTCCAGGGGAAGGATAGTGTAAAATCTCCATTCTCTCCCCACTCCAGGGGAAGGATACTGCAAAATCCCCAATCCCTCCCCACTCCAGGGGAAGGCTACTGCAAAATCTCCATTCCCTTCCCACTCCAGGGGAAGGCTACTGCAAAATCTCCATTCCCTTCCCACTCCAGGGGAAGGATACTGCAAAATCTCCATTCCCTCTCCACTCCAGGGGAAGGATACTGCAAAATCCCCATTCACTCCCCACTCCAGGGGAAGGATACTGAAAAATCTCCATTTCCTCCCCACTCCAGGGGAAGGATACTGCAAAATCCCCATTCCCTTCCCACTCCAGGGGAAGGATACTGCAAAATCTCCATTCCCTCTCCACTCCAGGGGAAGGATACTGCAAAATCCCCATTCCCTCCCCACTCCAGGGGAAGGATACTGAAAAATCTCCATTTCCTCCCCACTCCAGGGGAAGGATACTGCAAAATCCCCATTCCCTTCCCACTCCAGGGGAAGGATACTGCAAAATCTCCATTCCCTCCCCACTCCAGGGGAAGGATACTGCAAAATCCCCATTCACTCCCCACTCCAGGGGAAGGATACTGCAAAATCCCCATTCCCTCCCCACTCCAGGGGAAGGATACTGCAAAATCCCCATTCCCTCCCCACTCCAGGGGAAGGATACTGCAAAATCCCCATTCCCTCCCCACTCCAGGGAAAGGATACTGCAAAATCCCCATTCCCTCCCCACTCCAGGGGAAGGATACTGAAAAATCCCCATTCCCTCCCCACTCCAGGGGAAGGATACTGTAAAATCCCCATTCCTTCCCCACTCCAGGGGAAGGATACTGAAAAATCCCCATTCACTCCCCACTCCAGGGGAAGGATACTGAAAAATCCCCATTCCCTCCCCACTCCAGGGGAAGGATACTGAAAAATCTCCATTTCCTCCCCACTCCAGGGGAAGGATACTGCAAAATCCCCATTCCCTTCCCACTCCAGGGGAAGGATACTGCAAAATCTCCATTCCCTCCCCACTCCAGGGGAAGGATACTGCAAAATCCCCATTCACTCCCCACTCCAGGGGAAGGATACTGCAAAATCCCCATTCCCTCCCCACTCCAGGGGAAGGATACTGCAAAATCCCCATTCCCTCCCCACTCCAGGGGAAGGATACTGCAAAATCCCCATTCCCTCCCCACTCCAGGGGAAGGATACTGCAAAATCCCCATTCCCTCCCCACTCCAGGGGAAGGATACTGCAAAATCCCCATTCCCTCCCCACTCCAGGGGAAGGATACTGCAAAATCCCCATTCCCTCCCCACTCCAGGGGAAGGATACTGCAAAATCCCCATTCCCTCCCCACTCCAGGGGAAGGATACTGCAAAATCCCCATTCCCACCCCACTCCAGGGAAAGGATACTGCAAAATCCCCATTCCCTCCCCACTCCAGGGGAAGGATACTGCAAAATCCCCATTCCCTCCCCACTCCAGGGGAAGGATACTGCAAAATCCCCATTCCCTCCCCACTCCAGGGGAAGGTTACTGCAAAATCCCCATTCCCACCCCACTCCAGGGAAAGGATACTGCAAAATCCCCATTCCCTCCCCACTCCAGGGGAAGGATACTGCAAAATCCCCATTCCCTCCCCACTCCAGGGGGAGGATACTGCAAAATCCCCATTCCCTCCCCACTCCAGGGGAAGGATACTGCAAAATCCCCATTCACTCCCCACTCCAGGGGAAGGATACTGCAAAATCCCCATTCCCTCCCCACTCCAGGGGAAGGATACTGCAAAATCCCCATTCCCTCCCCACTCCAGGGGAAGGATACTGCAAAATCCCCATTCCCTCCCCACTCCAGGGGAAGGATACTGCAAAATCTCCATTCTCTTCCCACTCCAGGGGAAGGATACTGCAAAATCCCCATTCACTCCCCACTCTGAGGCCAGCCAGAGATGACATTTGCCGGTTCTCTGAACTATTCAAAATTTCCACTACCGGTTCTCCAGAATCGGTCACAACCTGCTGGATTTCAGCCCTGGCCTTACTCTCTCGATCCATTTTGGGGCTGACGAGGTGCCCGGCTGAACCTTAAGCAAAGGCAACAGGGCTGCGGTGGCCCCACCCGTCTAAACGAGAGCAAAATAAATCAAGACTGTTATGCAAATGCGATTCCTGCATCTGGGGCTCAAACCTGATTGAGCGGGTTGTGTAAATCCATTTAATGAGGAACCGGGCGGAAGTTCTCATGAGTGGGTGGGACGATTAACCTGACTCTGCACTCTGTCTATGCTTAGCTGTCTCATTCTCAGGTCACCTGATCCCATGTTTGTAGCCCATACGGCTGTGATGGCAAACCTATAGCACACGGCACGCGATGTGTTGCCCTGTCAGCTCCAGCGCGCATGGGCACGTTGTCCAGGTGATTTTTGGCCTTGATTTTTGGCCATTTTTTGCGCTCCTGAAGCCTCCGGAAGGTGAAAAACCATCCAACGTGCAAACCGGAGGTTCAGCGGCCGTTTTACGCCCTCCTCAAGCTCCTAGAAAGCCTCTGCAGTCTGGGGAGGATGAAAAATGGACCTACCTGGCCCACCAGAAGTTGGGAAACAGGCCGTTTCCAGTCTCCAGGGGGGCGGGGGAGGCCATTTTCGCCCTCCCCAGGCTACTAGTAAGCCTGCACATGCACAGGGGGTATGGTGCAGGGGGGCATTAAATTATGGGAGTGGGCACACAAGGGCCTGCAATAGCACGCTTCCTTTTGACACCAGAGGCAAAAAAGGTCCACCATCACAGTCATAAGGCTCGGAAACCTTGATTAGTGGGGGCTGAACTAGTAGACCTCAAAGGTCCCTCCTCCGCCCCCGCTTGTAGGAGTCCTTCTTCCACCCGCAGAGTTACCTACCTTGCAGTTTCCGACTCAATTCCACTTTCTCCCGCTCCAGCTGACGGATCCTTTTCTCCAGCCGGCTGATGCTGGAGCTGGGGGTGGGGGAGATTGGGGGTCTCTCCGGGAAGGGTCTGTGGGGACACAGGGACACGGAGCTCACAACCGATTCTGGATCAGCGAGAATCAGTCTGCACTGAAAGGCCAAGAAAACAGATCCCCTTCCTGAAAAGCAGAATGGGCCACCCAGGTGGGAAATCCGTGGTCTCGGGAGGGGCGCCGTACACCCCTTCCAGGAACACGTCCACTTGTGGTCCGGCTCACGGCAAGCCAAAAATACTCCTTCATCATCATCAGTTGGCATTGCAGTTAAGGTTTCCTGCAAAATAATGGAGCTCTGATATTTCCTGTGAATTTCACAGATTAACAGAGTTGGAAGGGACCTTGGAGGTCATCTAGTCCAACCCCCCCCCCACCTAAGCAGGAGACTCTACACCATTTCTGACAAAGGGCAGTCCAGTCTCTTCTTGAAAGCCTCCAGGGATGAAGCTCCCGTAACTTCCGAAGGCACTTTCTGTTCCATGGGTTGATTGTTCTCACTGTCAGGAAATTCCTCCTTATTTCCAGGTTGAATCTCTCCTTGGTTAGTTTCCATCCATTCTTCCTTCTCTGGCCTTTAGATCCCTTGGAGAATAGCTTCACCCCTTCCTCCTCTCTGGGGCAGTCCCTCAAATACTGGAAGATGCTCTCCTGTCTCCCCTGGTCCTTCTCTTCCCTAGACTAGCCAGGCCCAGTTCCTGCAACCGTCCATCGTCTGTTTGAGCCTTCAGTCCCCTCATCATCCTGGTTGCTCTTCTCTGCACTCTTTCTAGATGTTAGCTATTCCTGCCATCTTAGTAACATCTGCAAATGTGGTCAGTTTCCCTTCTATTCCCTCATCCAAGTCATTTATGAAGATATTGAAGAATCCTGGGCCTAAGAAGGAACCTTGTGGTACCCCAATGCTTACTACCCTCCATGTAGACGTAGACCCATTAAGGACTACTCGTTGAGTACGGTTTCTCATCCAGTTACGAATCCATCTGGGGTGAAGCTATCTATCCCACTTTTTTCTAGCTTACCAAGAAGTAGGTTGCAGTCTACTTTGTCAAATGCCTTCCTGAAGTCTAAGTATACTATGTCCACAGTATTCCGCTGGTCTACTAATTTAGTCGCCATGTTGAGGAATGAAATAAGATTGGCTTGGCATGATCTGTTTTTAACAAACCCGTGTTTGCTGCTAGTTATTACTTTACTCGTTTCTAGATGTTGGCAGATCTGGTTTTTTTATTATCTTTTCCAGTACCTTCCTGTGAATTCATTCAGTAAAACGTATTTGCTGGGAAACGGGCTAAGCCAGTTTGGTGCCTACAATTTGCAAACTCCAGCAAAAAAATAAAAAAAAATAAAAGGCGGGTGGTGATGGTGGAAATCACAATATTGTTTTGTAATACAGATAGGCCTCAACTTACAACCACCACCGGATTTTGCCCCATGTACGACCTTTCTGGCCACAGTTGTTAAGTGAATCACTCTGACTCTCACCGTTGTTAAGTGAACCGGGCTTTACCTGTTGACTTTGCTGGTCAGAAGATCACAAAATGGGGACCACGGGACCCTGCGACCGTCGTAAATATGAGTCAGTTGCCAAGCTGACTGATATTTTGATCACATGACCACAGGGGTCTGCAATGGTCGTTAAGTTAACTTCCAACACTGGAAGTCTTTAAGAAGATGTTGGATAGCCATCTGTTTGAAACGGTATAGGGTTTCCTGCCTAGGCAGGGGGTTGGACTAGAAGACCTCCAAGGTCCCTTCCAACTCTACCATTGTATTGTATAAGTGTGAAAAATAGTCGTAGGTCACTTTTTTCGGTGATTTTGCAACTTCGAACGTTGTAAGTTGAAGACTCTGCCTGTATTCACAATTCAGAGACCTTATATCAGGGGTGTCCAAACTTGGGAACTTTAAGATTTGTGGACTTCAACTCCCAGAATTCCCCAGCCATGCTTACAGGAACTGTAAGGACTGACTAACAGGTTGAACCACTTTTTAATACATACACAGGAGCATTTAATCCCATCACGTTGAAAGACCAAATCACCCTGCCATTTTATCCTCACACAAACCCAGATGCCCAGCAGATAGCAGATGGCCAGAGCTCCCCATTGGCTGGCCAGTGGTGGGTTTCAAAATGTTTTAGAACCTCTTCTGTAGGCATAGCCTGCTTCGTGGGAGTGGCTTGCCGGCCACATAACCGGGTGGGAGTGGCTTGGCAGTCTTGTGAGTGAGTGGGCATGGCCAATTTGTAAAATGTGGTGAAACTCACTTAACAACGCTCTTGCTTAGCAACCAAAATGTTGGCTCAAAAACTCTGGCATTTGAAGGACGCAAGTCTTAAAGCTGTCAAGTTACAAGACCCTTGCCCCCCTAACCCTTTAGGGAAAAAAACCCAGGGGTGTTCAAACTTGACAGCTTTAAGACTTGTGGACTTCAACTCCCAGAATTCCTCCTCCAGTCATGTTGGCTCAGGAACGCTGGCACTGAAGTGTGCAAGTCTTAAAGCTGTCAAGTTACAAGACCCTTGCACCCCTAACCCTTTAGAAAAAAAACCCAGGGGTCTTCAAACCTGGCAGCTTTAAGACTTGTGGACTTCAACTCCCAGAATTCCTCCTCCAGTCATGTTGGCTCAAGAACTCTGGCATTGAAGTGTGCAAGTCTTAAAGCTGTCAAGTTACAAGACCTTTGCACCCCTAACCCTTTAGAAAAAAAACCCAGGGGTCTTCAAACCTGACAGCTTTAAGACTTGTGGACTTCAACTCCCAGAATTCCTCCTCCAGTCATGTTGGCTCAGGAACTCTGGCATTGAAGTGTGCAAGTCTTAAAGCTGTCAAGTTACAAGACCTTTGCACCCCTAACCCTTTAGAAAAAAAACCCAGGGGTCTTCAAACCTGGCAGCTTTAAGACTTGTGGACTTCAACTCCCAGAATTCCTCCTCCAGTCATGTTGGCTCAAGAACTCTGGCATTTGAAGCACGCAAGTCTTAAAGCTGTCAAGTTACAAGACCTTTGCACCCCTAACCCTTTAGAAAAAAAACCCAGGGGTCTTCAAACCTGACAGCTTTAAGACTTGTGGACTTCAACTCCCAGAATTCCTCCTCCAGTCATGTTGGCTCAGGAACTCTGGCATTGAAGTGTGCAAGTCTTAAAGCTGTCAAGTTACAAGACCTTTGCACCCCTAACCCTTTAGAAAAAAAACCCAGGGGTCTTCAAACCTGGCAGCTTTAAGACTTGTGGACTTCAACTCCCAGAATTCCTCCTCCAGTCATGTTGGCTCAGGAACTCTGGCATTGAAGTGTGCAAGTCTTAGAGCTGCCAAGTTACAAGACCCTTGCACCCCTAACCCTTTAGGAAAAAACACCCAGGGGTCTTCAAACCTGACAGCTTTAAGACTTGTGGACTTCAACTCCCAGAATTCCTCCTCTCCCTCTTCATCTTGAGGATGTGCGGACAGGCTGGGGGGAGGGAGCTCGAACCGGTCCTAAATGGCATGGTAGATTTGTGGAACCTCTTCTATAGAAGAGGTTAGAACTGGCAGGAATCTACCCCTGTGGCCGGCGGACAGCAGTTTCGAGATAGGCTGCCGCTAAAGCTGGAGGCTCCACGCTGCCCGGAACACGAAAAAGCAATGCAGGGGTACTCACATCCCGGAGGTGTAGGTGAATCCAACGAAGGGGAGATGATGGGCTGAGAACGTAGCGTGGGAAATCGGCGGAAGCGTCTCCTAAACAGCAGGAACAAAGGAAAAAAATCAGGCGCCATTCCCCCTCCCCCCCAAATGCCCACGCTCTCCTGGGTATGCAAGCAAGGACAGAAGGGGTCGTTAGAGGCAGGGGCTTCCTCCGTCATTGCAGGGTGTGTGTTCAAAGTTAATATATACACACGGCCGTCAACATGATCTGGGGGCCACTGTAACATAGGGTTTCCCAACTGTGAGCACATTAAGGTGTGTGGACTTCAACTCCCAGAATTCCCCAGCCAGCTTAGCTCAGTTTAGTTGGCTGGGGCATTCTGGGTGTTGAAGTCCACATGCCTTAGACTGACTTTATTGTCACTTTGAATATATACTAATAAGCACACATTAAAATGAAATTTCGTTGCATACCACTCTGAAAGGGTCACCTCCAATATACACTACATAAACATGATGAAATAAATAAGGGAGAAAGAGAGAGAGAGAGGGAGGGAGGGAGGGAGGGAGGGAGGGAAGGAAGGAAGGAAGGAAGGAAGGAAGGAAGGGAAAAAAAAGAAAGAAAGAAAGAAAGAAAGAAAGAAAGAAAGGGAGGAGAAAGGAAGGGAAAGAAAAAAGGAAAGGAAGAATGAGAGAGGAAGGGAGGGAAGGAAAGAAAGAAAAAAGAAAGAAAGAAGGAAGGAAAAAGAATGAAAGAAAGGGAGGAGAAAGGAAGAGAGAAAGGAAAGGAAAGAAAGAATGAGAGAGGGAGGGAGGGAAGGAAAAAAAGAAAGAAGAAAGGAAGGAGAAAGAAAGAGACAAGAAAGAAAGGGAAAGAAAAAAAGGAAAGGAAGAAAGAGAGAAGGAGGGAGGGAAGGAAGGAAAGAGAGAGAGAGAGAGAAAGAAGGAAGGAAGGAAGGAGGGAGGGAAGGAAGGAAGGAATGAACTCAAGGTTGGGAAATCCTGCTCTAAGGGCTAAATTTCCTGCATTTTTTTCAAAATACATTCAGTTACTCCTTCTTTTTGGCCTTGCATAATGACGTAAAAGTCATCGGTGTCTACATCCAGTCAGAATGAAGCCTAAACAACGGCACCCACAGAGTAACATTATCCTCTAACGGCTGCATTTATGTATTTGTGTAACTGATACTGGTACGGGAACTCATGTCCTAGTATTTGCACAGTGTTTGCGCCACGGCTTCCATTTTATCCCATGCCTCCTTGCAGGGGCCCCTATAATAGTCCTTGACTTACAAAGTTACGACAGATCTCCCCAGGGATTCTTAAACCCAGGTATGAACTTCCACTGGCCTCCCCCAATAATGTGATCGCATTTGGGGTTTGGGCATTGATAGCTGTTTCCAGCGTCCCACAATCATGTCATCACAATGTACATTTTTTTGTCGGAAACTGGGGGGGGGTCACTTCCAGTTTCTAGCAAAAAGCATCTATTGTGGATTTGCCTACCTCCCTTACAGCTCTGTTCTTTTTATTTTTTAGAGAGCACAATTGAGAGCATTTTAACAAACTGCATCCCTATTTGGTTTGGTGGCTGCAGTGCCTCAGCTAGAAAGTCCCTACAGAGAATGGTAAGGATAGTGGAGAAGATCATACAAAGCTTGCTCCCCATTATTCAGGTTGCTGCTTATAAGCGCCATGTGTTTAGAGCTTGAAGCATTGTTAGAGACCCCACACACCCACGCCACGTTCTGTTTCGGTTGCTTCCCTCTGAGAGGAGGTCTCGAAGGATTTCTAGCAGGACCAGCAGATTCTGGGGACAGCTTTGCTCCTTTTATGCCATCGATCTCGCAAGTTTACTTGTTTTTCTCTCCATGTATATGTATACATCCCAACTAGACTGTGTTGTTTCTCTGTGTCATATAATATATGTGGGTATATGCATAATTTTGTATTTATTTATATATCTTGTCATGTTTGTGTAGTGTATTTGGGAGGTGGTGACACTTTGGGTGCTGTATGCAAAGAAGTTTCATTTTAATGTATGTCAATTAGTATACGTTCAAAGTGACAATAAAGTTATTATACTACTCCACCCCACTCCACTGCACTCCATTCTATTCTGAATTCTATTCTATTCTTTTCTGTTCTTTCTATTCTGTTCTGTTCTATTCTTATTCTGTTCTAATTCTATCCTATCCTATCCTAATTCTATCCTATCCTATCCTATTATTTTCTAATTCTAATTCTATTCTAATTCTAATTCTATTCTAATTCTAATTCTATTCTATTCTATTTTATTCTTTACTGTTCTGTTCTATTCCTAATTCTATCCTATCCTATCCTAATTCTATTCTATTCTTATTCTGTTCTATTCTAATTCTAATTCTATCCTATCCTATTCTAATTGTATCTTGTTCTAATTCTATTTTAATTCTATTCTATTCTAATTCTATTGAATTCTAATCTACTCTATTCTAATTCTATCCTATGCTATCCTATCCTACCCTATTCTAATTCTATCCTATTCTAATCCTATTCTAATTCAATTCTATTCTAATTCTATTCTATTCTATTCTATTCTAATTCTATCCTAGCCTAATTCTATCCTATTCTAATCCTATTCTAATTCTATTCTATTCCTATTCTAGTCTAATTCTATTGAATTCTATTCTAATTCTATCCTATTCTAATTCTATTCTAATTCTATTCTAATTCTATTCTATTCTAATTCTATCCCATCCTATCCTATTCTAATTCCAATTCTAATTCCAATTCTAATTCTATCCTATTCTAATTCCATTCTATTCTAATTCTATTGAATTCCTATGGTGGTGCAGTGGCTTGAATGCAGGATTGCAGGCTCATTCTGCCTACTGCCAACAGTTCGATCCTGACCAGCTCAAGGTTGACTCAGCCTTCCGTCCTTCCGAGGTGGGTAAAATGAGGACCCAGGTTGTTGGGGGCAAGAGGCTGACTCCGTAAAACCGCTTAGAGAGGGCTGTAAAAGGACTGTGAAGCGGGATATAAGTCTAACAGCTATTGCTGTTGCTTCTTAAAAACTCTTGCTTAGCCACAGAAATCTTGGGCTCAATTGTGGTCGTACGTCGAGGACTACCTGCACGGTGTCCCGCTTAGCGAGCAACATAACTTGTCACCATCATTTCTGGCCTCGATTCCAGTCCGAAAGGGGGGGCTTCTTGTTATTGAGGGATGCTTGTACATGTTTCGTTTTTACAGCGGCAGCTGCCAACCGCCACTCCCCCCCCCCATGACTCCCTACTTTTCCATTCACTCCCAAAGGGGTGGCACGGATGAGGTCATCAGTCGTAAGTCAAGGACTACCTGGATTGGAGAGCTGTGTGCAATGAAATTTCATTTTAACCTACGGCGATTAGTGGACATGTAACACGACAATAAAGTCCACCTAAGACTAAATCTATGGTGTAAGCAAGTAAAGGATTGGATGAGACTGGATTTTCAGTGGCATCTTTGGGTTTAGGCCTGACCTACAAATGCAGCCTGCAGTGGCCCTGAGCATGGGTTGCCAGCCCTCTGGGGCATCTCCTTTCCGTCCTGTGGCCTCCCAAGTTTCAGATCTCAAATCCGGCCAACACACACACTCTCTCTCTCTCTCTCACACACACACACGCTCTCTAGGGCAGGGAGGTGAGAATCTGCTTGGCAACTTCTGGGGTTCCTGCCCGTCTCGCACACACACACACACACACACACACACACACACACACACCAGCCTGGCACGGGCCCCTTGGCATCCGCCCTTGGCTTCACGGATCGTTACCGCTTCTTTGAGGGTGTCATCGTCGACATCGAAGTTGGAGGTGTCGGCCGGACTGGCTACCTCGGGGACCAAAGGGGGAGGGCTCTTGTGGAGGTCCTCCCAGGCGATGCCCTCGAAGAAAGGGTGGCGCATGAAGTCCTCGATGCCCTTCTGGCCCAGGCGGACTTCCTGGCGGCACAAGAGCTCGCGGATCAGGTCCTTGGCGCTCTCTGAGACGTCGGTGATGTCTGTGGGGAACTGCAGGTGGTCCTGGAAGAGGAAAGAGAAGGGGGGATGCACGGGGGCCCCGACTTCTCGGGAAGTCTATCTGCTACCCTTGGGCAGCTGGTATCGATAGGGGGCGCTGGGGATTCCGGAAACCAACATTCCTGGACGTAACTAGGATCATGAAAGCAACAGATCGGGCAAGGTAACCATAAAAGCAACAGATCAGGGTTTAAGCAAGGTAACCAAGATCACAGAAAAACAGATCAGGGTTTAAGCAAGGTAACCAAGATCATGAAAACAACAGATCAGGGTTTAAGCAAGGTAACCAAGATCATGAAAGCAACAGATCAGGGTTTAAGGAAGGTAACCATAAAATCAACAGATCAGGTTTAAGCAAGGTAACCAAGATCACAAAAAACCAGATCAGGGTTTAAGCAATGTAACCAAGATCATGAAAACAACAGATCAGGGTTTAAACAAGGGCAAGAGGAAGGTTGCACAGCTGTCAGAATTCACCCTGCATTAACAGAAGTGAAGTGGCAAGCTCACCTTCCAAGAACGGGCTACAGCTAGTCTTTGACTTACAACCATTCGTTTAGTGACCATTCGAAGTTGCAACGGCACTGAATAAAGTGATTTATGGGCATTTCCACACTTACGACCCTTGCAGTATCTCCATGGTTACGGGATCACAATTCAGAAGCCTGACAGCCGACTCACATTTATGACGGTGGCTGCGTCCTCCTGGGGTCACGCGATCCCCTTTTGCGACCTTCTGGCCAGCAACGTCCATGGGGGAGTTGGATTCACTTAACAACCGTGTTACCAGCTTAACAATGGCGGTGATTCACTGAGCAGCCGGGGCAAGGAAGGTCGTAAAACGGGACAAAACTCGCTTCGCAACCGTCTCGCTCAGCCGTGGAAATGTGATCCAAATGATCCATGGGATCATTTGAGGTGACTCGTGAAAGCGAGCCAAGCTGCGTTTGGGAGGGGAAGTGGGAGAGTTCACACCCAGGGCTGGCAGCCAATTTGACTCAGGGAGGGAGTTGCCTGAATCTTTTGCCCCAGGCAAAAAAACCCATCAGCTACTGAACGGGTGCCAAATCCAGCAGTTGAGCCCGACCAATGGAAGATGGGCTTTGTGGTCCTCCCGGAGGACCACAACAGCTGGATTGTCCCAGAGGCCTCCCTGTTTCCTAGATCTGAAGATTTCACAATGGGGACCAATTCCTTCGCTCTGTAGCTCTTTTCTGGTCCCAACGGTTTAATGCTTTGTCTTCCCTCGTGGTCTGTGCCACATCTCCCAGATTGTATACATGAGGAATCCGAATCAGGACAGAGCTGGAAGGGACCTTGGAGGTCTTCTAGTCCAACCCCCTCCCGCCCAAGCAGGAGATCCTATACCATTTCAGACAAGTGGCTGCCCAGTCTCTTCTTGAAAGCCTCCAGGGATGAAGCTCCCACAACTTCTGTTCTTTGCAGATTAACAGAGTTGGAAGGGACTTTGGAGGTAATCTAGTCCAACCCCTCTGCCCAAGCGGGGGATCCTACACCATTCCTGACAGAGGGGCAGTCCAGTCTCTTCTTGAAAGCCTCCAGGGATGAAGCTCCCACAACTTCTGAAGGCAACTTCTGTTCTATGGATTGATTGTTCTCCCTGTCAGGAAATTCCTCCTTATTTCCAGGTTGAGTCTCTCCTTGGTCAGTTTCCACCCATTCTTCCTTGTCTGCCTCTTCTTGAAGACCTCTAGTGATGGTGCACCCACGGTTTCTGGTGACAAGCAATTCCACTAGCTAATTGTCCTCACTGTTAGGAAGTTTCTCCTTAATTCCTTCTCCTGCTTCTCTCCTTGATTAGTTTCCATCCATTGTTTCTTGTCCTTCCTTCTGGTGCTTTGGAGAATAAATTAACCCCCCTCTTCTTTGTGGCAGCCCCTCAAATACTGGAAGACTGCTATCATGTCACCCCTAGCCCTTCTTTTCTTTAGACTAGCCCAACCCAATTCCTGC
This sequence comes from Natrix natrix natrix, assembly GCA_029891615.1. NCBI lineage: Eukaryota > Metazoa > Chordata > Lepidosauria > Squamata > Natricidae > Natrix > Natrix natrix. Next base: position 123,430 of record JAKRSK010006520.1, on the reverse strand, counting down.
AACCGTTCCTCATATGTTTTACTCTTCCTGCCTTTAATCATCTTAGTTGGTCTTCTCTGAACTTTTTCCAAAGTAAACATCTTTTTTTCTTGGTAGTCTGGTGACCAAAACTGGATGCCATATTCCAGGTGTGGCCTTACCGAGGATTTATCAAATTTTATACTAAAACTTCACACGATTTTGATTCAATGCCTCTGTTTATACAACCAAGGATTATATTCGCCTTTTTGGCGGCTGCCGCACACGGCTGGCTCACGTTTAAGGGATCATTTCATGGAAGCTTCATCCCTGGAGGCTTTGAAGAAGAGTACTGGACTGGCCTCTGTCAGAAATGGTATAGGGTCTCATGCTTGGAAGTGAGGTTGGACTAGATGACCTCCAAGGTCCCTTCCAACTCTGTTAATCTCTATTCATTGAAACAGAAGTTGCCTTCCAAAGTTGTGGGAGCTTCATCCTTGGAAGCTTTCAAGAAGAGACTGGACTTCCCTCTGTCAGAAATGGTATAGGGTCTCATGCTTGGAAGTGGGGTTGGACTAGATGAGCTCCCAGCTCCCTTCCAATTCTGTTAATCTGAAGGACTAGGGGAGACAGGATGGCAGTCTTCCAATATTTGAGGGGCTGCCACAAAGAGGAAGAAGGGGGTTAAGCTATTTTCCAAAGCCCCTGAAGATCCAGAGAACGAAGAATGGATGGAAACTGACCAAGGAGAGATTCAACCTGGAAATAAGGAGGAATTTCCTGACAGGGAGAAGAATCAACCCATGGGACAGAAGTTGCCTTCAGAGGTTGTGGAAGCTTCATCCCTGGAGGCTTTCAAGAAGAGCCTGGACTGCCCTCTGTCAGAAATGGTGTAGGGTCTCCTGCTTGGGTGGGGGGTTGGACTAGATGACCTCCAAGGTCCCTTCGAAGTCTGTTAATCTGAGTAGAACCACCAGAGGCCCTGCCCCACAGAAAGGCTCCAGCAGCCGCTGGGATGGCACCCACAGCCTGCCTACAAGCAGGTCAAAAGAGTGGGGTGATTTCCTGCTTCTCTTTGGAACGAAAACAGTGGGTGTGCTACTTCCTGCACCCCTGCCCCACATCTGGAATTCCCTTCCAACTCTGTCTAAGCTGTCTCCCTGACTCCAAGGTCCCTCTCCCAGTTACTGTTTTTGAGCCAGGTTTCACCTAATCTGTCCTTGGACCTTTGGTTCTTCCTGCACAGGTGTAAAAACTTTGCTTTTCTCCTCATTACATTTCATTTTGTTGGATGGGGCCCATTGTTCAAGCCTACCAAGATCTTTTCGGATCCCAAGCTGATCTTTTTGGGTGTTGGCTGTTCCTGCCAGTTGCAAACCAATTGCAAACTAGGCTTTGGCAGTCACGTGTGCCTAACAAGCACTTGCAACACAAGTAGATACAGGGAGTCTCGATTTACAACTGGTCATTTGGTGACCGTCCAAAGGCCCTGAAAATAACGACCGTTTTCCACACTTATGACCGTTGCAGCATCCCTGTGGCAGGTGTGATCAAAATCCAGAGTCTTGGCAACCGGCTCATATTTACGACAGACGCTGGGTCCCAGGGGGGGTCAGGTGATTCCCTTTTTGCGACCTTCTGCCAAGCCAAATCAAGGAGGAAGCCTGCTTCATTTAACAACCGGGTTACTAACTGAAACAGCTGCAGCGATTCGCTTAACAAAGTCATAAAATGGGGGAGGGACTCATTTAACCACTGTCTTGCTGAGTTGTAAGTCATGCTTGGCTCCGTTGCGGTCATAAATCGAAGACTACCAGGGTTGGGATTGAAAAATATTAGCAAACCGGTTCTCTGCTTGGGTGGGTGTGGCCATGGTGGACGTGGCCTACTCAGCCTCCTGCACCATGGAGGGGGAGTTTTCGGCCTCCCCAGGCTCCGGAGGCTTTCCTTGAGCTTCCGGGAGGGCAAAGGTCTCCCCAGGGCTTCAGAGGCCCTCCGGAGGCCAGAAACGTGTCCGTTTCTGGACTTCTGCAACTTTCAAGAGGCCCATTTTTCGCCTTCCCGGAACTTCCGCGCGGGCCGTGCACTTACGGGCTGGAAACACCAGTGACCCAGGCCGGCCACACCCCTGAACTGATTCTACGGGGGGCACCATCTCGTTTCTGGCTTCTCTGCATGCGCAGAACAATTTTTATTGTATTGTGCATGAGCGTGTGTGGCACGCCCAGAAGTGAACCGGCAGTAGCGGCTGCTGGAGCCCACCCCTGCCGCATGCAGACTCCTGGGAAGGGAGGGGTGGGCGGGGCCAGCCACTCCTTGCAACAACCGGTTCAGCAAACGAGATGCAAAACCGGCTGAATCTTATCCCTGAAGACTTTCGAGGATAAACGGCATTTCACCCGCCTCCTGCAGTCTTTCTCACCCACGGTGCCCGCCTGGCTCACCTCGTGGTTCATGATCTTGCCGTAGGTCTCCACCAGGGACTCGGCGTAGAAAGGCGTTTCCCCAAAAAGCAGCTCGTACATGCAGACGCCCAGAGACCACCAGTCGCACTCGGGGCCGTATTTGCCCTTTCGGTCCTCCATGGCTTGCAGGATCTCTGGGGAGATGTAATCGGGGGTGCCCACCACCACCGAGGACTCCACCTGGGGGTGGGGGACGGGCAGGGGGAGGAGAAAGGCAGAGCCCAGTTCAGATTCTGCCGCCTTTCAAGTTTATCCTTTGGATTAAGAGCCTTTCAGACTCGGCAACTAAACAGACCATCGTCAGGAAATGAGCTGCCTCCCACCAAAGCTGATGCCCACAATACACGGGCAAAGACCCCATCCTCTTCGCTCTGACCCTCGTGTGCTGCCTGGGGGGCCCTGTCAACCCCATGACCATCCAGACCAGCCTTCCCCAACCAGGGCTGGACGCCAATCCCCATCCCACCCCAGGCCAAACTCACCGTGCCATCCGGAGCCAGGCGAAGGCAGGACCCAAAGTCTGCTAGGCGGATGTGCCCGCTGGTGTCAATCAGAATATTGTCCGGCTTGATGTCCCTGTGGAGGGAAGGGCCCCCCTTGGTAAGTGGTGGGACCTCAGGAACGTAGAGAGGTTGGGGGACTGGTGGGCCCTCGGGGGCCACCCGCTCCTTCCCTCAAACATGGTAAACAATTGGGGGGTTTGACTTTTAGAGTCATGGTGGCACACGGGTTGGAGTGTAGTATTGCAGGCTGACTCTGCCGACTGCCAGCAGTTCGATCCTGACCGACTCATGATTGACTCAGCCTTCCATCCTTCCGAGGTGGGTAAAATGAGGACCAAAATTGTTGGGGAGCAACAGGCTGACTTTGTAAACCACTTAGAGAGGGCTGCAAAAGCTCTGTGAAGCAGTAGATGCATCTAAGTGCTACTGCTATTTTCCTCCCTCCCTCCCTCCCTGCCTCTAGTTGGAATACAGAATTGCAAGCAAACTCTTCCCACAGTTAGGAGTTCGATCCCAACCGACTGATGGTTGACTCAGCCTTCCGAGGTGGGCAAAATAAGGACCCAGATTGTTGGGGGACAAGAGGCTGACTTTGTAAACCGCTTAGAGAGGGCTGGAAAGCACTGTGAAGCGGTATATAAGTCTAAGTGCTGTTACTGTTATGCACCAAGCGGGGGGAAAAGTGGGTAAGCCGGCCAATTTTGGCAAGCCATCTCAGTTTCTTTCCAACGTAACTTCAGGGATTCCCAGCTAGGGTGTAGGGGTCTGCAAATATGGTGAAACCCCCCTACTATGGTGGTTACAACATTGCCGTGTGATTTTTCTCCCTCACTTTCCGTAAAACTCCCCGGAAATCACCAAGCAGGGAGAATGTAGCGTGTGTGGTAAGAGGTTTTTTATTCCTTTATTTGTTTGTTTGATTGATTTCAGTAGCCGCCCCTCTCAATCAATGACTCTGGGCCGCTTACAGAATATGTTCTACACTTGAAAATGTAAAAAGCATTATAAAACAAGAGAAACACTAAAAGAAAAAACATTAATGGCAGCCAGGAAAGGTTAAAATGTCTAATTTGAAGTCAACGCAAGAGCCAATTGTTGGTGTGACTATGACTCTCGATTGGCAATTTTCGGGGGGGCGTTTAGAGAAAGGTTCTCCATTATCGGAGGTGCTCCAGGGAAGGTCTGGATAATTTACCTTTGCTGCTATACGTCCTCGACTTATAACCATTGGTTTAGGGACTGTAAAGTTACAATGGCAATGAAAAAAGTGACTGACAAGTGGCGCTTCATAACTGGTGCTTTATTAATCTGTTTTACAGCCTTCTCTGAGAGGTTTACAGAGTCAGCATATTTTCCCCCCTCCTCATTTTACTAACCAGAGAAGGATGAAAGGCTGAGTCAACGTTGAGCCGGTCAGGATTGAACTCCCAGCAGTGGGCAGAGTCAGCCTGAAATACGGCATTCTAACCATTGGAATCGAAGGAAGGGAGGCAGGGAGGGAAGGAAGGAAGGAAAGAAGGAAGGAGGAGGGAGGGAGGAAAGGGAGGGAGGAAGAAGAGGGAGGGAGGGAGGGAGGGAAGGGAAGGAGGGAAGGGCAATAGCGACAGCACTTATATCCCGCTTCACAGTGCTTTCCAGCCCCCTCTAAGCAGTTTACAGAGTCAGCCTCTTGCCCCCAACAATCTGGGTCCTCATTTTACCCACCTTGGAAGCACAGAAGGCTGAGTCAACCTTTAGGAAGAAGGAAGGAAGGAAGGAAGGAAGGAAGGAAGGAAGGAAGGAAGGAAGGAAGGAAGGAAGGAAGGAAGGAAGGAAGGAAGGAAGGAAGGAAGATAGCAATAGCATTTATATACCACTTCACAGCCCTCTCTAAGAGTTTACAGAGTCAGCCTATGGCCCCCAACAATCTGGGTCCTCATTTTACCCACCTTGGAAGGACAGAAGGCTGAGTCAACCTTTAGGAAGAAGGAAGGAAGGAAGGAAGGAAGGAAGGAAGGAAGGAAGGAAGGAAGGAAGAGCAATAGGAAGGCAGAGCACTGGAAACTGGAAGGACAGAGGCGAGACGGAGAAAGGAGAGGGGAAGGAAGGAAGGAGGAAGGAGTAGCAATAGCATTTATATACCACTTCACAGCCCTCTCTAAGAGTTTACAGAGTCAGCCTATGGCCCCCAACAATCTGGGTCCTCATTTTACCCACCTTGGAAGGACAGAAGGCTGAGTCAACCTTTAGGAAGGAAGGAAGGAAGGAAGGAAGGAAGGAAGGAAGGAAGGAAGGAAGGAAGGAAGGAAGGAAGGAAGATAGCAATAGCATTTATATACCACTTCATAGCCCTCTCTAAGAGTTTACAGAGTCAGCCTATGGCCCCCAACAATCTGGGTCCTCATTTTACCCACCTTGGAAGGACAGAAGGCTGAGTCAACCTTTAGGAAGAAGGAAGGAAGGAAGGAAGGAAGGAAGGAAGGAAGGAAGGAAGGAAGATAGCAATAGCATTTATATACCACTTCACAGCCCTCTCTAAGAGTTTACAGAGTCAGCCTATGGCCCCCAACAATCTGGGTCCTCATTTTACCCACCTTGGAAGGACAGAAGGCTGAGTCAACCTTTAGGAAGAAGGAAGGAAGGAAGGAAGGAAGGAAGGAAGGAAGGAAGGAAGGAAGGAAGGAAGGAAGATAGCAATAGCATTTATGTACCGCTTCACAGCCCTCTCTAAGAGTTTACAGAGTCAGCCTATGGCTCCCAACAATCTGGGTCCTCATTTTACTGACCTCGGGAAGGACGGAAGGCTGAGTCAACCTTGAGCCTGGTGGGATTTGAACTGTCAAATTGCAGTAAGCCGGCAGTCAGCAGAAGTAGCCTGCAGTACTGCACTCTAACCATTGCGCCACCGTGGCTCAAAATAACAATAACAACAACAACAACAACAACAACTGTCGTAAGTCAAGGACAACCTACGCAGGGCAATTGTGCGGTCGTAAGTCGCCTTGTGGCTTCCTGAGCCCCCCCAGGGAGCGTCCCCACCCACGGTCAACGTTAACAGAAGGGAAAAGGAAGAAGAGACTTACCTGTCCGAATTGAGCTTCCGAAGAAAGAAGATTCAGACTAATTTGCATCTCATAAAAAGGGATTTAAGGCCTATGGTCTCACGAAGGAGCCCACGGGCGACGTCACCTCCAACAGGGAGGAAACGTTTGCCAAGCTCGGAGCGCAAATCAACAGCCTGGACTTTACCTGTGGACATAGTGGAGCTGATGGAGGGAATGGATGGCCAGGACCATCTCCGCCAGGTAGAAGCAGGCCATGTCTTCTGGCAGCCGGTCCTCAAACTTGCTCAGCAGGGTGAGTAGGTCTCCTCCGGCGTAATAATCCATCACCAGGTACTGTCAAAAGAAGGGCCAACCTCTAGCATCCCTTCCCAACCTGCGTTCCGCAGGTGGGGACTTCAACTCCCAGAATTCCCCAGGCAGCGAGGGGAGCTTGCTGAGAATTCTGGGAGCTGAAGTCCACACCTTCCTTGTGGAGAATACGGAAGCCTGAATGAACTGAATGCCGTTTCCTCCCTGAATTTCAGATAATGGCGGCTTCTGGGAACGTTTGGGTGCAAAATTTCTCATTTGGTGGAGACTGCAAAGCCCAGCTTGCACTGCCGACAGAATTGTGGGACAATATTTGCACATGGGTCAGAGTGTGGAATTGTGTTCTGAATCTGGGCAAGCTTTAAGACGGGTGGACTTCAACTCCCAGAAAGTCCATCCATCAGCCCAGCTGGTTGGGGAATTCTGGGACTTGAAGTCCACTCATTTTATAGCTGCCCAGATTGAGAAAAACTAGTGAGGAAAATCAGGATTGCCAATCCGTCACTTTTTACTTCAAGTTCACCTGGTTACTTCAAGCTGCAGTTAGAACCCGAGGCCAGTGGCCTTTTCAGGTTTCTAGTCCACGGTGAGGAAAGATGCTATGAATCAGTTTTGCTGAGTCAGATGGCGTTGAATCGTTACTAGATTTAATGACGCTACGTTCTCGCAAAGACCGACCACATTTTGGGGAGCAGGGCATCAAGAGAAGCACTGGGCAGTCATGATCAGTGGGCAGCGACAGGCCAATTTTCTGAAATTTTGCAAAGAAATGGCAATTTTTCCATCCCTTTTAGCAACATTTGAACCCAGCACCACAGATGCTCCTGATTGGAAGGGCTGGGCTTGAGAGGGAACCTTACCACGGAAGGAGAATGAATGCACTTTTCTCCCCCCCCCCCCACCACTTTTAATTTTTTATTTTTTTCAAAGAAGATGAAAATGCAAAACCCAAAAGAAAAACTTTTAACAAAGACAAATCAAAACTGGACAAGAAAAATGCGAATTAAAAAGGACAAAAACCCTTATTTTCCCCTCCTAGCTGGACCTTAACAAATCTATTGCAACCATCACGGCACCCTCCTCCTTCCAAAGCAGGTCCAAGATTTTACAAGCTTCTCCCTCTATTGGCGCCTGATATTCTCGATTCACACAACACACCCACAAAACCTGGAAGCTGGGTTTAGCGTGTCCTGTGAACGGAGGAAATCAGGTTTGCAAAGCAAATAACTGACTCAAAGGCCGAAATGGCGCCAAGCATCCACTGCGCAGAATCCCTTTCTCTGTTCACTTCGTCCCCATGCTCCACTCCAAAGACGGAAACCACCAATGCTGGTTCCCAACAGACTGACATCCGAAAGGAAACCCGGTTCAAAATCTCCTGCCCCGCGGGATTCAAAAACGCATCTCGTCTCACCAGGTAGTGCTCGTCCTGGAAGGCGTAATGCAACGTGGTAATCCACTGTCGATCTCCATGCATGAGGACATCGCGCTCCTCTCGGAAACAGGCCGTCTGAAAGGAGACGAGTGCAAAAGATGACACATCTCTACTTAACACACCTGACACCTCAGGCGCAGAAAAAAGTGTACGGCTGTTCCTCGACTTACAACCGCAATTGGGACCGGAATTTTGGTTGTAAGTCAGTGTGGCCGTTAAGTCGAGGACTATTTGTCGTTAAGTGATGCGGTCGTTAAGTGGTAGAGTCATTAAGCGGGGCACCACATGCCCACGGCTTGCAACCTTCCCTGTCAGCTTCTCCACTGACTTTGCTTGTCAGAAACTGGCTGGGAAAGTCCCCAAAACTATAAAATGTAAAATATTAATATGAAAGCAAATAATGAACAACCTGAATAAGCTAACAAAATCACCTTAAGGTAAAAGGTAAAGGTTCCCCTTGCACATATGTGCTGGTCGTTCCCGACTCTAGGGGGCGGTGCTCATCTCCATTTCAAAGCTGAAGAGCCAGCGCTGTCTGAAGACGTCTCCGTGGTCATGTGGCCGGCATGACTCAACGCCCCCAAAGGCGTACGGAGCGCTGTTCGCTTCCCACCAAAGGTGGTCCCTATTTTTTCTACTTGTATTTTTTATGTGCTTTCGAACCGCTAGGTTGACAGAGTTTGCGTCACAAGAGCTCACCCCTTTACGCAGCACTGGGGATTCGAACCGCCCAACTGCCGACCTTTCTGATCGACAAGCTCAACAGCCACTGAGCTGCCACGTCCCTGAAAATCACCTTAATAAATCCTAATTATAAAAATAATTCTTAGGTCTTTGGTTAGGACTTGAATTATTAAGCTTTCTCCCATCTTAGATGGTGAATCTAACTCTTCACTACCCACAATGATCATTATTTATTCCACTTATATGCCGCCAACTCTCAACAACTCTGCAAGGCTCACAACCAAGAAAGGAACTACAATAATTCAATTTGAATACAAAGAAGGGCGGGGTCTGTTTGTGTGGGCGTGGCGGGATTGGGGTCCCCTATCCCCCATCTTCCTACAACCAACCAGCCCACTTGATGGCTAAGAAAGTTTCTGGATTTATGAAACAAAGAAATCCATGAAAATTAGAGGTAGGGACCCCCAAAACGGCCAAATTCCACCTCTGTCATTTTCTTGACAACGGCACAAAAATGGCTTTAATGCCGCCTTTCTCCAGCTAGCTTGGTGATCTCCTAGTGGTCTCCCATCCGAGGAGATCTAGCTTCCTGAGATGACTGGTTTTGACTTTGGCAGGTGGGAATTCCAGGGGCTGGGAATTGTCACCTCGGTTCTCTTCAGCATTTCCCACTTGTGCAGAATCTTCATGGCGTAGATTTCCTCCGTCTGCTTCATTCGCACGACGGCCACCTGGGAGGGGAGAGAGAGCAGGGCAGGGATGGGGCAGGGGAGCCATTAGAATAAGGACACGGAATCATGGAATAACCGAGCTGGAAGGGACCCTGGGGGTCATGTAGTCCAACCCCCTGCTCAAGCAGGAGAAACTGTGCCATTTCTAAAAAGTGGCAGTCCAGTCTCTCCTTGAAGACCTCCAGGGATGGAGCTCCCACGACGTCTGGTGGCAAGCTGTTCCACTGGTTAATCGTCCTTACTGTTAGGAAGTTTCTCTTTAATTCCAGGTTGCTTCTCTCCTTGATTAGTTTCCATCCGTTGCTTCTTGTCCTGCCTTCAGGGGCTTTGGCGAATAGGTTGGTCCCCTCCTCTTCTTTGGGGCAGCCCCTCAAATATCACAACACTGCTATCAAGTCTCCCCTAGACCTTCTCTTTGTAGACTAGACCTCCTTATTCCTTCACCCATTCTTCATGGGTTTTAGCCTCCAGTCCTCTAATCCCCTCGGTTGCTCTTCTCTGCACTCTTTCCAGAGTTTCCACGTCTTTTCTTCTATCGGAGTAACCGGAATTGGACGCAGCATTCCAAGTGTGGCCTGACCAGTTCAGCATAAAATAGTACTAGCACTTCATGTGACCTTGATACAATCAGCAATAAGTAGTGAACAATTATTAACCAGTGGAACAGCTTGCCACCAGAAATTGTGGGCGCTCCATCATTGGAGGTTTTCAAGAAGAGACTGAACAGCTGTTTGTCTGGAATGGAAAAGGGCCTCCTGCCTGAGCAGGGGGCTGGACTAGAAGACCTTCGAAGTGAATCGGGCCCAATATTATGATTTACTTTCGTCCTGGTTGATAAGCGAATCACTGCAATCGTTAAGTGAAACATTCAGGCGTTAAGCGAATCCAGTTTCCACCCGTCACTTTGCTTGTCGGGAAGCTGGCCGGGGAAGCCGTAAATGCTGATCTAATGAATCCAGGATAATTCAAATGTCATAAATAATAGGACGGTTGTCCAGTGCCCAATTTTTGTTTGTGTGACGGTAGGGGAACCCTGTAGCAGTCATAAGTGCGAGGATCATTATTATGTCACTTTTATCAGTGCCATAGCAACTTCGGATGGTCATTAACGGACAGCTGTAAGTCGAGGACTCGCCCTGTGGCAGTCATAAGTGAGAGGATCATTATTACATCAGTTTTATCAGCCCCGTAGCAACTTCGGACGGTCATTAACGGACAGCTGTAGGTCGAGGACTCCCCGTAATGCAGGTCAGGCTGTTGTGTGAATGTGAGCCTCTTCGGACGGGGCGCGGGATACCCCCAAAGTGCCTCCTTGAGTCAGCTGTGGCTTTAAATCCCCCCCATTTCTGGGGACTCACCTCCCCAAAGGCTCCTCTCCCGATCACCTTCAGGATCTCAAAGTCGTCACGACGCAAACTCAGCTGTTTTACCCGGGAAACCAACGGGGAGGCTGGAGAGAGGAGAAATTTTAAAAAAAAAAAGAAACTTGTTTTACGGAGTCCTTCGCCACAACGGCACCAGGAAAAAACCGGCTGAACCGGAGGCGTGAAAAGCCGCAGCCGTTCTGCATGTCAAGCTTGATTTCTTTTAAACTTTAGTTAGTTGTTTTGTTCCCCCCCTCCCTCCCCCCCCCATAGCCCATTGGGTGCTTAGGTCAGGGGTGTCCAAACTTGGGAACTTTAAGACTTGTGGACTTCAACTCCCAGAATTCCCCAGCCTGGCTGGGGAATTCTGGGAGTTGAAGTCCACAAGTCTTAAAGTTCCCAAGTTTGGACACCCCTGGCTTAGGTGATTCAGGGGCAGCCAGAAGAGAGTGAATTCTGCACCCGTACCGAGGAAACCGCTAAAATAAGGGGTTTCTCCTCATTTTGACATCTTTGCCTGTTTCACGTCGTAAAGTTAACCTGGTTGTGGTGGATTCACACAAGACTCAGTTTGTCAGACTAGCCAAGCCCTGGTTTTCTTGAAAGCAACGTGGAAAGGATTTGCCTGTCACTTACTTCTGGCCTGGTTTGTTTTCACTTTGGGAAATACCCGGCCTAGCTGATATCCCGGGGATTGCCTGGTGGCCCCCCTTCCAAAGCCCTTCCAATACTTAGCTACATCTAAGATGGGGTTTTCGCCACTCTGACAGTTTTAAAATGAATGGATCAACACCCATGATGGCTGGGGAATTCTGGGAGTGGAAGTCCACCCCTCTTAAACTATGCTGGCTGGGGAATTCTGGGAGTGGAAGTCCACCCCTCTTAAACTATGCTGGCTGGGGAATTCTGGGAGTGGAAGTCCACCCCTCTTAAACTATGCTGGCTGGGGAATTCTGGGAGTGGAAGTCCACCCCTCTTAAACTATGCTGGCTGGGGAATTCTGGGAGTTGAAGTTCTCCCATCTTAAACTATGCTGGCTGGGGAATTCTGGGAGTGGAAGTCCACCCCTCTTAAACTATGCTGGCTGGGGAATTCTGGGAGTGGAAGTCCACCCCTCTTAAACTATGCTGGCTGGGGAATTCTGGGAGTTGAAGTTCTCCCATCTTAAACTATGCTGGCTGGGGAATTCTGGGAGTGGAAGTCCACCCCTCTTAAACTATGCTGGCTGGGGAATTCTGGGAGTGGAAGTCCACCCCTCTTAAACTATGCTGGCTGGGGAATTCTGGGAGTGGAAGTCCACCCCTCTTAAACTATGCTGGCTGGGGAATTCTGGGAGTGGAAGTCCACCCCTCTTAAACTATGCTGGCTGGGGAATTCTGGGAGTGGAAGTCCACCCCTCTTAAACTATGCTGGCTGGGGAATTCTGGGAGTGGAAGTCCACCCCTCTTAAACTATGCTGGCTGGGGAATTCTGGGAGTGGAAGTCCACCCCTCTTAAACTATGCTGGCTGGGGAATTCTGGGAGTGGAAGTCCACCCCTCTTAAACTATGCTGGCTGGGGAATTCTGGGAGTGGAAGTCCACCCCTCTTAAACTATGCTGGCTGGGGAATTCTGGGAGTGGAAGTCCACCCCTCTTAAACTATGCTGGCTGGGGAATTCTGGGAGTGGAAGTCCACCCCTCTTAAACTATGCTGGCTGGGGAATTCTGGGAATGGAAGTCCTCCCCTCTTAAACTATGCTGGCTGGGGAATTCTGGGAGTTGAAGTCCACCCCTCTTAAACTATGCTGGCTGGGGAATTCTGGGAGTTGAAGTCCACCCCTCTTAAACTATGCTGGATGGGGGATTCTGGGAGTGGAAGTCCACCCCTCTTAAACTATGCTGGCTGGGGAATTCTGGGAGTGGAAGTCCACCCCTCTTAAACTATGCTGGCTGGGGAATTCTGGGAGTGGAAGTCCACCCCTCTTAAACTATGCTGGCTGGGGAATTCTGGGAGTGGAAGTCCACCCCTCTTAAACTATGCTGGCTGGGGAATTCTGGGAGTTGAAGTCCACCCCTCTTAAACTATGCTGGCTGGGGAATTCTGGGAGTGGAAGTCCACCCCTCTTAAACTATGCTGGCTGGGGAATTCTGGGAGTTGAAGTCCACCCCTCTTAAACTATGCTGGCTGGGGAATTCTGGGAGTTGAAGTCCACCCCTCTTAAACTATGCTGGATGGGGGATTCTGGGAGTTGAAGTCCACCCCTCTTAAACTATGCTGGCTGGGGAATTCTGGGAATGGAAGTCCTCCCCTCTTAAACTATGCTGGCTGGGGAATTCTGGGAGTTGAAGTCCACCCCTCTTAAACTATGCTGGCTGGGGAATTCTGGGAGAGGAAGTCCATCCCCCTTAAACTATGCTGGCTGGGGAATTCTGGGAGTTGAAGTCCACCCCTCTTAAACTATGCTGGCTGGGGAATTCTGGGAGTTGAAGTCCACCCCTCTTAAACTATGCTGGCTGGGGAATTCTGGGAGTGGAAGTCCATCCCTCTTAAACTATGCTGGCTGGGGAATTCTGGGAGTGGAAGTCCATCCCTCTTAAACTATGCTGGCTGGGGAATTCTGGGAGTTGAAGTCCACCCCTCTTCAACTATGCTGGCTGGGGAATTCTGGGAGTTGAAGTCCACCCCTCTTAAACTATGCTGGCTGGGGAATTCTGGGAATGGAAGTCCTCCCCTCTTAAACTATGCTGGCTGGGGAATTCTGGGAGTTGAAGTCCACCCCTCTTAAACTATGCTGGCTGGGGAATTCTGGGAGTTGAAGTCCACCCCTCTTAAACTATGCTGGATGGGGGATTCTGGGAGTGGAAGTCCACCCCTCTTAAACTATGCTGGCTGGGGAATTCTGGGAGTGGAAGTCCACCCCTCTTAAACTATGCTGGCTGGGGAATTCTGGGAGTGGAAGTCCACCCCTCTTAAACTATGCTGGCTGGGGAATTCTGGGAGTTGAAGTTCTCCCATCTTAAACTATGCTGGCTGGGGAATTCTGGGAGTGGAAGTCCACCCCTCTTAAACTATGCTGGCTGGGGAATTCTGGGAGTGGAAGTCCACCCCTCTTAAACTATGCTGGCTGGGGAATTCTGGGAGTTGAAGTTCTCCCATCTTAAACTATGCTGGCTGGGGAATTCTGGGAGTGGAAGTCCACCCCTCTTAAACTATGCTGGCTGGGGAATTCTGGGAGTTGAAGTTCTCCCATCTTAAACTATGCTGGCTGGGGAATTCTGGGAGTGGAAGTCCACCCCTCTTAAACTATGCTGGCTGGGGAATTCTGGGAATGGAAGTCCACCCCTCTTAAACTATGCTGGCTGGGGAATTCTGGGAGTTGAAGTCCACCCCTCTTCAACTATGCTGGCTGGGGAATTCTGGGAGTTGAAGTTCTCCCATCTTAAACTATGCTGGCTGGGGAATTCTGGGAGTGGAAGTCCACCCCTCTTAAACTATGCTGGCTGGGGAATTCTGGGAGTGGAAGTCCACCCCTCTTAAACTATGCTGGCTGGGGAATTCTGGGAGTTGAAGTTCTCCCATCTTAAACTATGCTGGCTGGGGAATTCTGGGAGTGGAAGTCCACCCCTCTTAAACTATGCTGGCTGGGGAATTCTGGGAGTTGAAGTTCTCCCATCTTAAACTATGCTGGCTGGGGAATTCTGGGAGTGGAAGTCCACCCCTCTTAAACTATGCTGGCTGGGGAATTCTGGGAGTGGAAGTCCACCCCTCTTAAACTATGCTGGCTGGGGAATTCTGGGAGTTGAAGTCCACCCCTCTTCAACTATGCTGGCTGGGGAATTCTGGGAGTTGAAGTCCACCCCTCTTAAACTATGCTGGCTGGGGAATTCTGGGAGTTGAAGTCCACCCCTCTTAAACTATGCTGGCTGGGGAATTCTGGGAGTTGAAGTCCACCCCTCTTAAACTATGCTGGATGGGGGATTCTGGGAGTTGAAGTCCATCCCTCTTAAACTATGCTGGCTGGGGAATTCTGGGAGTTGAAGTCCACCCCTCTTAAACTATGCTGGATGGGGGATTCTGGGAGTTGAAGTCCACCCCTCTTAAACTATGCTGGCTGGGGAATTCTGGGAGAGGAAGTCCATCCCCCTTAAACTATGCTGGCTGGGGAATTCTGGGAGTTGAAGTCCACCCCTATTAAACTATGCTGGCTGGGGAATTCTGGGAGTGGAAGTCCATCCCTCTTAAACTATGCTGGCTGGGGGATTCTGGGAGTGGAAGCCCACCCCTCTTAAAGCATGCTGGCTGGGGAATTCTGGGAGTAGAAGTCCTCCCATCTTAAAGCATGCTGGCTGGGGGATTCTGGGAGTGGAAGTCCACCCCTCTTAAACTATGCTGGCTGGGGAATTCTGGGAGTGGAAGTCCACCACTCTTAAAGCTTCCTGGCTGGGGAATTCTGGGAGTAGAAGTCCTCCCATCTTAAAGCATGCTGGCTGGGGGATTCTGGGAGTGGAAGTCCACCCCTCTTAAACTATGCTGGCTGGGGGATTCTGGGAGTGGAAGTCCACCACTCTTAAAGCTTCCTGGCTGGGGAATTCTGGGAGTGGAAGTCCACCCCTCTTAAAGCATGCTGGCTGGGGGATTCTGGGAGTGGAAGTCCACCCCTCTTAAAGCATGCTGGCTGGGGAATTCTGGGAGTGGAAGTCCATCCCTCTTAAACTATGCTGGCTGGGGGATTCTGGGAGTGGAAGTCCACCCCTCTTAAAGCATGCTGGCTGGGGAATTCTGGGAGTAGAAGTCCTCCCATCTTAAAGCATGCTGGCTGGGGAATTCTGGGAGTGGAAGTCCACCCCTCTTAAAGCATGCTGGCTGGGGGATTCTGGGAGTGGAAGTCCACCCCTCTTAAAGCATGCTTGCTGGGGGATTCTGGGAGTAGAAGCCCACCCCACTTAAAGCATGCTGGCTAGGGAATTCTGGGAGTAGAAGTCCTCCCATCTTAAAGCATGCTGGCTGGGGTATTCTGGGAGTGGAAGTCCACCCCTCTTAAAGCATGCTTGCTGGGGGATTCTGGGAGTGGAAGCCCACCCCTCTTAAAGCATGCTTGCTGGGGGATTCTGGGAGTGGAAGCCCACTCCTCTTAAAGCATGCTGGCTGGGGGATTCTGGGAGTGGAAGCCCACCCCTCTTAAAGCATGCTGGCTGGGGAATTCTGGGAGTAGAAGTCCACCCCTTTTAAAGCATGCTGGCTGGGGGATTCTGGGAGTGGAAGTCCACCACTCTTAAAGCTTCCTGGCTGGGGAATTCTGGGAGTGGAAGTCCACCACTCTTAAAGCTTCCTGGCTGGGGAATTCTGGGAGTAGAAGTCAACCCCCTTTAAAGCATGCTGGCTGGGGGATTCTGGGAGTGGAAGTCCACCACTCTTAAAGCTTCCTGGCTGGGGAATTCTGGGAGTAGAAGTCCACCCCCTTTAAAACATGCTGGCTGGGGGATTCTGGGAGTGGAAGTCCACCACTCTTAAAGCTTCCTGGCTGGGGAATTCTGGGAGTAGAAGTCCACCCCCTTTAAAACATGCTCTCTGGGGGATTCTGGGAGTGGAAGTCCACCACTCTTAAAGCTTCCTGGCTGGGGAATTCTGGGAGTGGAAGTCCACCCCTCTTAAAGCATGCTGGCTGGGGGATTCTGGGAGTGGAAGTCCACACATTTTGAAGTGACTCCATTTGAAAAACATCTCCAAACTCATCAGATTGAGAAACTCTGCTCTAACCACTAGGCCCTGTGGTAGGGTTTCCGAAAAGCTAGATTCCTGCCTGCTGCTTCTCTTTTCTCCCCTGGGAGATACTGGAAGCACAGAAGCCGCAGTGGGAACTCTGGCGAACCAACCCATTCTCCTGCCCGGAGCTGCTCGGCCGGTGCCCTGGGCGGCCTTGCGTGTCCTGTCCCGCCTGGCTCGGGGAACCTGCTCCCCATCCATGAAAAGGCCACTTCCCCTACGCCCATGCTTCACTCAGAGCAAGAAAAAGCCACTGTGCAGCTTTTCCAGTTGCTATGGAGGGAAAAAAAAAACAAGGTTCTAGTCCTTAAGGTGACAGAGAGCTTCCCCCACCCCCACCCCCACTCCCAAAGTGGGTCAAACCAGATTCCCAGAGGAGTGGAGAGGAGTTTTGCTTTGCAAGATATTCACCAACTCTGTCCTTGGATTGCACCTTTCCCAGCCGGCAACGGAGCTGGGAGCAAATTGTGCCCATGCCCATCGGTTGCCCGCGGGCACAGCCATTCCTGGCACAGGCTCAGCCAGGCCTGGATAACGCAAGGCAAGGATTGGATTCGGCTCAACCGGGAGGAATTCTTGGCGCTTTTGGCCAGTCGCTTCCTCTGCCAGGATTGGGTTTCAGCCTTTTAAGATGTGTGGACTTCAACTCCCAGAATTCCCCAGCCAGCCAAGGGGATTCTGGGAGTTGAAGTCCATGAATCTGAAAGCATGCCGAGTGGAGAATTCTGGGAGTTGAAGTCCACACATCTGCAGGAGATCCCCCTTTGCATTTTTAGCTCTTGAGCAGAAATGATCCCTTGAGTTCCCCACGCAGAAAAGGATCCAGGATTCCCGATTTTCAATGCAGGCAGTCCTCGACTTATGACTAGAGTTTATTTATTTAATATCCATGCCCCCGCACCCCCTGCCTCGCCAGAACCTTTCAACTTGATAGAGACTCAAATTTCCGTCGCTCGGAATTGAGCTAGGAGGTTGTCCCATGAGTCACGGCCAATTTCACAACCTGTTCATCACGACGGTTAAGCAAATCGTTTAGTGACGAACAGAATCCCGTGGTCGTTCAATGAATCCGGCTTCCAACCTTGGTTTGGCTTGTCAGAAGCCGGCTGGGAAGGTCAGAACTGATGATCTCAAGGACCCTCAAGGAATGCAGCAGCGGTCATGAAGACATGCTGGTTTGCCGAGTGTTTTCATTTCATTCATGGATTGCGATGATGCAGCAACAGTTGTAAGTGTGAGGACCGGTTGTAAATTAACTTATTTTCAGTGCCGTGGTAATTTTGATGAGTCACTAAACAAATGGTGGTTAGTCAAACACTACCTGTAACGATAACACTACAATTGCTGGTTCCCTCTAATAATACAAGTACAGGTTTAGCAGAGATGGAAGGGACCTTGGAGGTTATCTAGTCCAACCCCCCCAAGCAGGAGACCCTACACCATTTCTGACCGAGGGCAGTCCAGCCTCTTCTTGAAAGCCTCCAGTGATGAAGCTCCCACAACCTCCGAAGGCAACTTCTGTTCCATTCATTGGAAGGGACCTTGGAGGTCATCTAGTCCAACCCATCCACCCAAGCAGGAGACCCTATGCCATTTCTGACCGACGGCAGTCCAGTCTCTTCTTGAAAGCTTCTTTAAGAGTGGGGCATGCAGTGGTTCCATTTAGTTTGCCCATGTAGTCCTCCCCTTATGACTACAACATCTATGTTGCTAATTGAGACAAAGGTTAAGTGAGTTTTGTCCCATTTTACGACCTATTTTGATCGTGGGACCACAGTTGTTAAGTGGGAAAAGGTCACTTTTTTTCAAGTGCTGTTTTCAGTTTGAACAGTTGCTAAAGAAACTATTGCAAAACTACTCCCTATAGTTTTGCACACCATGTAAAAGTAATGCACTATTTATATAATACCGTATACAGAGTCACCACCTTACGTGGTAGTGCAATTGGGACGCAATCACCACAATAATCATGTTATGCAAAGGCATCTGAAAAACATCACACACAGCTGGAAGGTTCAGCTAACCCTGTTAAGTCATGAAGCCTAAATCCATTACTGAAGGAAGAGCAGGCTTCGACGTTTTTTAAACAAAAAGCTTTTAAAACAATAAAATAAAAGTGATTTAAAACCATTCATTTTTAAAAAGGCTTTTTAAAAGACATTTTATCCATGCCATGAATAATGTCGGCTACACAGCAGCTCTAATTAAAGGAATTCATTTGGATGAATCTTATGTTGGGTGTGTCCCACCACTTCAGCTTCTTAAAAAGCTACTAGGCTAATATTGCAAGGAGATGAGGAATGTTTTACTTGCATGGGGGAAATATTTATATATATTTATATATATATATATACACTATATTGCCAAAAGGATTCGCTCACCTGCCTTTCCTCGGATAGGAACTGACTGGAAGTGACATCCCATTCCTAATCCATAGGGTTCAATATGATGTCAGTCCACCCTTGGCAGCTATAAGAGCTTCCACTCTCTTCTGGGAAGGCTCTCCACAAGGTTGAGGAGTGGGTTAATGGGAATCTTTGACCATCCTTCCAGAAGAGCATTTGTGAGGTCACGCACTGATGTGGGACGTGTTTACGTGGCCTACCGCTTCATGACTGAGTTGGTATCGTTCCCAGACACTTCCACGTTCTTATAACACAGCCGACAGTGGACTGTGGGATATTCAGGAGCGAGGAAATGTCACGACTGGATTTGTTGGCCCAGGTGGCATCCTATCACACTTCCACGCTGGGATTCACGGAGCTCCTGAGAGCGACCCCTTCTTTCACCAATGGGTGTAAAAACAGCCTGCATGCCCAGGGACTGGAGTTGATGCCCCTGTGGCCATGGAAGAGACGGGAACACCTGATCCTGATTATTTGGATGGGGGAGCGAAGTCTTTTGGCAATATAGTGTATCTGTATGTATGTTTGTATGTATGTATGTAAATATAAATAATAATATAAATATATAAATAATATAAACATAAATAATATAAATATAAATAATATAAATATAAATATAAATATAAATATAAATATAAATATAAATATAAATATAAATATAAATATAAATATAAATATAAATATAAATATAAATATAAATATAAATATAAATATAAATATAAATATAAATATAAATATAAATATAAATATAAATATAAATATAAATATAAATATAAATATAAATATAAATAAATATATTCAACAGCAAATGCCATTTCAACTCCACGGAAGCAAACATCCATCAGTAGCCTATTTTTGCATCTGCAGATCGTGCAAAATGCAGAGTTGTAATTGATCGTAATTAACTGAAACACTTAATCTTAATTAACTGAATTAATTGGTCTGAATGGAATTAATGGATCTCCATTAATTATTTTTAATTGAATTAATGGATCTGATTAATCTTGGGAAGAACTGCTCCAACGTTTCATTAGAGACAGATCATCAGTCCTGTTTAAAAGGAAAAAAATCCCCTGTAGAAATGCACCCTTTCGGCCGTCTCCCTCTTTGGCTGGGAATTTGCAGAATTGTGTTGATAAAACACTTTGCAATTACAGACAGTATCACAACTTACAAAAATTCATTTAGTGACTGAAGTTACAACAGCACTAAAAAATAGGACTTATGACCATTTTTCACACCTACGACTGATGCAGAATCCCCCTGGTCATTCAGACGCTTGGCAACTGACTCGTATTTATGACGCAGTGTCCTGGAGTCACGTGACTTCCCCCTTTTGTGACCTTCTGACCAGCCAATTCAAATAGGGGAGCTGGGTTCACTTAACAACCGTGTAGCTAACTAAACAACTGCAGTGATTCGCTTAACAGCGGTGGCAAGAAAGGTCGTTAAAAGGGGGCAAAACTACCTTAACAACTGTCTCTCTTAGTGATAGAAATTTTGGGCTCAATTTTGGTCGTAAGCCGAGGACAATCTGTACTGTTCTCATTTTATAGATCCCGAAGTTGAGCAGGCGATCCTTGACTTACAACAGTTCATTTAATGACCATTCAAAGTTACCTCAGCACTGAAAAAGTTATTTATGACAGTTTTTTACACTTACGACCGTTGCCGCCTCCCCAGGATTACACGATCACAAAATTCAGATGCTGAGCAACTGACTCAGCTTTATGACGGTTGCAGTGTCCCAGGGTCACAGGATTTCATTTTGCGACAAAGTCCATGGGGGGGGAGGACCAGATTCACTTAACAACATAACAAATGCAGTGATTTGCTAAACAGCGGAGGCAAGAAATTAACTGAACAAATGTTTCACTTAGCAACATAAACTTTGGGCTGGATTGTAGGCTTAACATTAAGGATTAGCCATATATCATCCGTGTAAGATCAGGGATCCCCAATCTCTGGTCCGTGGACCGGCACAGGGTCCAGGGATGAAATCCAGCAGGTTCTGACAGGTTCTGGAGAACCGGTAGCGGAAATTTTGAGTAGTTCGGAGAACCGGTAAACACCACCTCTGGCTGGCGTCAGAGTGGGGAGGGAATGGGGATTTTGCAGTATCCTTTCCCTGGAGTGGGGAGGGAATGGGGATTTTGCAGTATCCTTCCCCTGGAGTGGGGAGGGAATGGGGATTTTGCAGTATCCTTCCCCTGGAGTGGGGAGGGAATGGGGATTTTGCAGTATCCTTCCCCTGGAGTGGGGAGGGAATGGGGATTTTGCAGTATCCTTCCCCTGGAGTGGGGAGGGAATGGGGATTTTGCAGTATCCTTCCCCTGGAGTGGGGAGGGAATGGGGATTTTGCAGTATCCTTCCCCTGGAGTGGGGAGGGAATGGGGATTTTGCAGTATCTTTCCCCTGGAGTGGGGAGGGAATGGGGATTTTGCAGTATCCTTCCCCTGGAGTGGGGAGGGAATGGGGATTTTGCAGTATCCTTCCCCTGGAGTGGGGAGGGAATGGGGATTTTGCAGTATCCTTCCCCTGGAGTGGGGAGGGAATGGGGATTTTGCAGTATCCTTCCCCTGGAGTGGGGAGGGAATGGGGATTTTGCAGTATCCTTCCCCTGGAGTGGGGAGGGAATGGGGATTTTGCAGTATGCTTCCCCTGGAGTGGGAAGGGAATGGGGATTTTGCAGTATCCTTCCCCTGCCATGCTCACCAAGCCACACCCACAGAACCGGTAGTAAAAAAAAGTGAATTTCAGCACTGACCGGGCCCCAGCATGGCAAAAAAATGGCTGCGCAAATATACCCAAAAGCTGGGGGCCGCTGTGTTAGATGATCAGGCAAAAGGTGGCTTGTTTCAGGATATAACATTACAGTTGGCCGTTAGAAAAGGCACCAAGCAGTGATCCTTCTGTCTGCAAGAGAGCCTGGGGCTTATTCATCCCAGAGAATATTAGCATCTGTGTGTGTGTTTTTGTTTGATCAGAGAACAATCAAACGCTTCTCCTTGGGAATCCCTGCACTTTTTTTGTTATTGTTATTGTTTATCTGCCGTGGTTGTTTATTTTGCTTCTATCTTGCAACTCAATTGACCTAACCTGCTTCATCCAGGTCAGATCAAGGTGCACCGCTGCTTTCACACGGCATCCTCACCCTCCAATTTTGTTGGGGAAATCTGGTTTTGTGGGATGGAAATGGACTTCCAGGCGGTCCTTGCCTCTTACGGACATTTCTGTCACTGAGCAAGACATTGCCAAATGCGTTCTCCCCTTTCTTGGCACGGCTGTTAAGTGAATCACCGCAGACGTTAAGCTAGCCACACGGTTGTTAAGTGAATCAGCCCCCCCCATTGACTTTGGGTGTCCGAAGGTCGCAAAAGGGGAATCGTGGGGATGCTGCAACCGTCATAAGTACATGCCAGTTGCCAAGCCTTTGAATTTTGATCCCATGATCATGGGGATGCTGCAAAGGTTGTAGCTGTGAGGCTACATAGTCCTAGGCCACCTGCTTCAATGCAGCTGTACCCTTCAATGGTCACTAAATGAACTGTCGTAAGTCGAGGACTATCTGTATGTGCCGGTCTGAAATATGTCATTAGAGTAGGGTTGACGGTATTTTTTAAGCCAGAAAATGTGTCTGTTTGAGACTCAGAAAAAAAGCAGCAACGTTTTGTTCCCCTGATGTGGTTAATTCCTCAATTTACAGCCCCATTTGCTCCTGAAACCTCCGTCGCTAAGTGACGCAGTTGCAAATTCTATTAGAAGAGTCGTTTAGAAACGAGAGGGGCAGCCAATATATTGATCAATAACTAATAATCAATGAGTCTTGGCCAACTGCTTTCTTGCCACCGTTGTTCAGCGCATCAGATACAGATTAACAGGGTTAGAAGGGATCTTGGAGGTCATCTAGTCCAACCCCCTGCCCAAGCAGGAGACAGTCCAACCTCTTCTTCAAAGCCTCCAGTGATGAAGCTCCCACAATTTCTGAATAACAAAGTAACAACAGAGTTGGAAGGGACCATAGAGGTCATCTAGTCCAACCCCCTGCCCAAGCAGGAGACCCTACACCATCCCTGATAGAGGGCAGTCCTGTCTCTTCTTGGAAGCCTCCAGGGATGAAGCTCCCACAACCTCCGAAGGCAACTTCTCTTCCATGGGTTGATTCTTCTCCCTGTCAGGAAATTCCTCCTTATTTCCAGGTTGAATCTCTCCTTGAATCCTTGCAGTTGTTTAAATGAATCACACAGTCATTAAGTGAATCCAGCTTCCACCCCCAATGACTTAGCTTGTCAAAAAGCCGGCAGGTGTTATGAATGCATGCAGGCTGTCAAATGCCCAAATTTGAAGGACTTGACTGTGGGGACGCTGCAATTAGTCCCTTTTTTTTCAGGGCTACCGCGACTTTGAACGGTCGTTAAACGAATGGCCGTAAGTCGAGGACTGGACCTTGTGAATTGGGATCCTGTTCTTCGATGCTCAAATCCTTCCAGGGATCTTGATGGGTGACTCGTCTCACGCCCAGACAGGCCCCGTCAAACTAGCTAGACGGCATTCCTCTGGGAACAAGCAGGGTGGGGACCGTGCCGAGATCGAATCCCAGTTTCCCCGGAGTGGCAAAACTCTTCCTTCTGGGCTGTGCCTGCCCCACACACACTCCCAAAACAGCTGTTGGGTATGGCCCCGGGTGCAAACTAGCAGACTCCGTTCCCCCCCCCCCCCCCCCAGATCTCTCTCTTGGTTGCATTGCCGGTTTGGCGAAAGAGAAGCGAAACTCACGGGGTTTAAAGACAAACGAGTGGAAACTTTTGGCCCCTGGATTCAGAGGTTCAGAAATTCCTCCTTCACATGGTTCAAATCACTAAATGTCCTTCTTTTATAGTCAATTTCTCATCAACAATACCTTGAACATTAACTGCATGCAGTTTTGGTCACCACACTATAAAAAAGAGGTTGAGACTTATTTAGCATTATTTAAAATGTTTCTAGTGTGCTTTAAGGCTGCTGTCATGTCCCTTGTGACAGGATCCTTCTCTTTGTTGAGTCTCCAAACTTGGCAACTTTAAGAGCTCTGGACTCAACTTCAAAAAGGTTGGAGACTCCTGGACTAGACACTCCCAATTCCTGCAATCCTTCTTTAAATGTTTTAAGCCTCCAGTCCCTAATCATTTTATTAGCCAGAAAAGCCAACGCAATCCTAAACTGCATCAACAGAGGGATACAATCAAGATCAAGGGAGGTACTAATACCGCTCTGTAAAGCCTTAGTAAGGCCACACCTAGAGTCCTGCATCCAGTTTTGGTCCCCACACTATAAAGAAAGAGGTTGAGACTCTAGAAAAAGTGCAGAGAAGAGCAACCAGGATGATGAGGGGACTGGAGGCTAAAATATATGATGGACGGTTGCAGGAACTGGGCCTGGCTAGTCTAGGGAAGAGAAGGACCAGGGGAGACAGGAGAGCATCTCCCAATATTTGAGGGGCTGCCCCAGAGAGGAGTTAGGGGGTCAAGCTATTCTCCAAACCCCTGAAGGCCAGTGAAGGAACAATGGATGGAAACTAACCAAGGAACATGGAAATAAGGAGGAATTTCCTGACAGGGAAAACCATCAACCCATGGAACAGAAGTTGCCTTCAGACGTTGTGGGAGCTCTGGAGGCTTTCAAGAAGAGACTGGTCTGCCCTCTGTCAGAAATGGTTGGGTTGGACTAGATGACCTGCAAGGTCCCTTCCAACTCCATTAATCTGTAAAGGATATTGAGACTCTAGAAAGAGTGCAGAGAAGAGCAACCAGGATGATTTTAGGGGACTGGAGGCTGAAATATACGATGGACGGTTGCAGGAACTGGGCCTGGCTAGTCTAGGGAAGAGAAGGACCAGGGGAGACAGGAGAGCATCTTCCAGTATTTGAGGGGCTGCCACAGAGAGGAGTTAGGGGGATCAAGCTATTTTCCAAAGCACCCAAAGGCCAGAGAAGGAAGAATGGATGGAAACTGACCAAGGAGAGATTCAACCTGGAAATAAGGAGGAATTTCATGACAGGGAGAAGAATCAACCCATGGAACAGAAGTTGACTTCGGAAGTTGTGGGAGCTTCATCACTGGAGGCTTTCAAGAAGAGACTGGGCTGTCATTTGTCAGAAATAGTGTAGGTTCTGCTTGGGCAGGGGTTGGACTAGATGACCTCAAAGGTCCCTTCCAACTCTGTTAAATCTGTTAAAACCATACAATACTGTAATCCCTTTGTCTACTTCCAGACAGATTTCTTTTTGTTTATCTTGGCTTTGTTTCCTTTCAAAATTACTCAGTCGGGCATCCTATAAGTTTAATAAATCTCAGTTGGTTGCACAGTCAGCCAGAGGTTAGCAACAGAATTGTGCCAATAACTACCTGAAGTCCAGGGGTGGGATTCAATTTTTTTTACTACTGGTTCTGTGGGCGTGGCTTGGTGGGCGTGGCTTGTGGGTGTGGCATGGGAAGGATACTGCAACATCCCCATTCCCTCCCAATCAGCCGGGACTCGGGAGGCAGAGAATAGATGAGGGCGTGGCCAGCCAGAGGTGGCATTTGCCGGTTCTCCAAACTACTCAAAACGTCCGCTACTGGTTCTCCAGAACTGCTCAGAACCTGCTGGATTTCACCTCTGCGTATAGTTTAAAATTGGTTCTATGCCAATTCTTTCTCTTATGATTTCGTTTATGATTTTGGCAATCCACTGGCATTGGGGGGAAAAACCCCATCGGTCAATTGCAAAATATGATTATAACTAGCTCTTTGTGGTCCTGTCCTCCATTCCTACAACCAACGCACACAAAAAGGGGAACATTGAATTGGAAAGAACCTTGGAGGTCATCTAGTCCAACCCCCTGCTCAAGCAGGAGGCCGTATCCCAGTTCAGACCGGCGACTGTCCAGTCTTTTCTTGAAAACCACCCGTGATGGGGCACCCAAAACTACTGAAGAAAAGTTGTCCCACTGGTTAATTATCCTCACGGTTAGGAAGTGCTTGGGCAGGGGGTTGGACTAGATGACCTACAAGGTCCCTTCCAACTCTGTTAATCTATAGATACTGTCGAAGTTTCTCCTTAATTCCAGGTTGCTTCTGTCCTTGATTAGTTTCCATCCGTTGCTTCTTGCCTTGCTTTCTGGTGCTTTGGGAAATTATGGCACCCCTTCAAATATTGGAACGCTCCCATCATGTCCCTAGTCCTTCTTTTCTCTAGAGTGGCCAGACCCAATTCCTGCAACCGTTCTTCGTATGTTTTTGTCTCCAGGCCTTTAATCCTTTTAGTTGCTCTTCTTTGCACTTTCCCCAAATCCTCAACATCTTTGCACTTTGACCAAAACTGGTTGCAGCATTCCAGGTGTGGCCTTACTAAGGCTTTACACAGCGGTACTAACACTTCAGGTGATTTTGGCTCTATGCCTCTGTTTACGCAGCCCAGGATTGTGTTCGCTTGTTTTGGGCAGCGGCTGCACACAGCTGGCTTGCGTTGAAGGGATCGTCCACTAGGACGCCAAGATCCCTCTGCTGTTGAGCCAGGCGTCACCTACTCCATACCTGTGCAGGTTAGGTAGAGAAAGGGAGGGGAGGGGAGGACTTCCCTCTGATCACTGCTGCTGCCTTCTTTCCCCTCCCTGCTCAAATCCGGACCCACCAAAACAGGTTTGCCTTGTCAGGTTGCCGGGTTGCCGGGGACAACAAACAGTTGGGCTATGCTGTATTTTTTCCCCCTGCAGTGATGCATCAGCCTCAAATCATGCGCCGAGGCGGGAGCGAATCCTGCTGCTGGGATTTGAACCCTTTTGAGGAACAGCTGAGAGGGTGGGAATGCCCGCCCCCCTCCATAGCCATTATGGATATGACTGTACCCCAAGGGGGTCCATCTCTGTCCACCTCTGATCATCTCCCAGCGACAGCGGAGGAAAAAATATTTGCAGAAAAGAGATCCATTGCAACATGTGTAGAACATTTCTGGGTCAGCACCCTCCCAGGGAGGTCAAAAAAGACAAAATGGCAGCCACGGCGCCCTCAAAACCTAGCCTGGTTTTGTTAAAAAAAACGGGCAGAGCATCACCACGCCATCGGGAGCCTCATTTCAGCTCTCACTCTCTCTTGTTTAAAATCAATTTATGATCCCCATTGAGTGCAACATTTCCACTGCTAAGCGAGATGGTTGTTAAGTGAGTTTTGCCTCACTTTACGACCTTTCTTGCCAGAGGCGTTCAGTGAAACCGCAGCGGTTAGGACAGTAACACCGCTGTGAAGTGGATCTGGCTTCCCCATTGACTTCGCCCGTCATGCGCAGCTGTCATAACTCTGAGTCAGTGTCCGAATTTTGATGACACGACTATGAGGATGCGACAACCGTCATGAGTCACCAATTGCAGTGCCGTTGTCACTACGACATAAGCTGTTGCAAGTCGAGGGCTATCAGTGATAACGTCGTTAAATTTCAAAGTCAAACATGAAAATACAAAGGAATATAAAAAAGGCAAAAGAAATGGATAACAAAGGGACTTTTGGAAGACTGGACTGGCTGGTTGGGGAATTCTGGGAATTTGAAGTCCACCCATCCTCAAATGACCAAGATTGAGAAACAGGAATTTAATCCAAGGAACTCTGGTCAACACCACTACTGTGGCTGATCCGGAGGTTGCAAAATGCACCTCATACGTTGTTCCTGGTGCTCAGAAATCCCACATCAACACTATCGTCTTCCACAGGAAGCTAGGGTGCATTTCTGGATCCAACCCAGGGGTGAAATCTTCCCGTTTCTGCGAACCGGTAGTAAAAAAAAAGACCTAAGATGATTGGAGACGAAAGCTTATGAAGAACAGCTGCAGGATTTGGGTCTGGCTAGTCTAAGGAAAAGAAGAATTAGGGGGGACAGGATAGCAGTCTTCCAGTATTTGAGGGGCTGCCCCAAAGAAGAGGGAGTCAAGCTATTCTCCAAAGTACCAGAAGGCAGGATGGAAACTAATGAAGGAGAGAAGCAACCTGGAATTAAGGAGAAACTTCTTAACAAGGAGGACAACCAGTGGAACAGCTTGCTACCAGAAATCGTGGGTGCTCCATCACTGGAGGTTTTGAAGAAGAGACTGGACAGTCCCTTGTCTGAAATGGTATAGGTTCTCCTGCTTGAGCAGGGGGCTGGACTAGAAGACCACCAAGGTCCCTTTCAGCATTCTATTCTATTCCATTTCATTCTCCTATTCCTATTCCTATTCTACTCCACACTTTCTCTATTCTAATTCTATTCTTTCTCTATTCTATTCTATTTTATTCTTTTCTACTCTTTCTCTATTCTAATTCTAATTGTATTCTATTCTTTCTCTATCCTATTCTAATTCTATTCTATTCTCTTATTTCCTATTCTGTATTCTCTATTCTGTTCTTTCTCAATTCTAATTCTACTCTGCTCTATTCTTTCTCTATTCTAATTCCATTCTATTCTCTTATTTCCTATTCTGTATTCTATTCTATTCGTTCTCAATTCTAATTCTAATTCTGCTCTACTCTACTCTAAGGAAGTCAGGAACTGGGTGAATTCCCTCCTTTGACCATGGATAGCTACGCTGTGCAAAAGTCCCTGCCAACAACACAGCTCGTCCTCAACTTACAGCCATTTGATTAGTGACCGTTCGAACTTATAATGGTGCTGAAAAGAGTGACATGATTGTTTTCCATACTTATGACCATCGCCGATCCCTGCGGTCACGTGATCAACGTTCAAGCACTTGGCAACCGACTCATCGTTATGACGGTTACAGTGTCCTGGGGTCAGGTGATTCCCATTTGTAACCCACCCGGCAAGCAAAATCAACCGGGGGGGGGGGGGGGCAGAGAGCCGGATTCGCTTAACAACAGCACGGTTCACTTAACAAAGGAACCACCTTCTGAAGCCAGATTTGCTTAACAACAGTGTTCCTCACTTAGCCACGGCAAGGATTCGCTTCGCAACATCAAAACATGGTTTTTTAAAAAAACCGGTGCACGGCTCATTGTCTTGCTTAGCAGCAGAAAATTGGGGCTTAATTATGGTCGTAAGTGGAGGACCGGCCTCGTTTTTTCCATCAAAGGCCACGTCTGCCTCGGGGTTGGCTGCCCCAGCTTCCCTCCTCTCTCTTGGCTGCCTTTGGTCTCACTGGAAGGGAGAATCGCCTTCTGCCCAAGGAGCAACTTTGAGTTCCCAGGAAAAAAAAAACATCCACACTGCAAAATGTGGACACACCCCTGAACACCCAAACCTGAGGAACAGGTCTGGCCGGGTAGCGCCACTCGCATGGTAAATGAGATGCCCCTGGGAAAAGGGGGGGGGAATAAGGATTACATCACCAAACTCACCCCCCCCCAGGACTCCCCCTCGCCCCGCAGAGCAAAGAAAAGCAAAATAGATTGACTGCGCAGGGAGATATTTGCAGGACACCGGGCTGTTGTTCAAGAGACAAGTGAACTGTGCACTTCCCACAACAGCCAGTATGGAGGTTTGCACACCGGCGGCAAAGGAATAGGAGAGAAATGTATTTTGCAGCCAAGCACAGCTTGGGGTTACTCTACGGAGCTGCCCTCTGGGTTTTTCTTGGCGGTGGGATCTCCTGTTGGCCTCCCCTCCCCTCCCTAGCACTAAATCAGAAGTTGAGGTCTGGCAGCGTTTTGGGATGAGCTGAGATCAAATGCGGCTGCGGCTGCTTCTTTCGTTTGCCCGGCGGCACAAAACTATAGAACTGCAGGTGTTGGGACTGAAAATTCACTCCTCGCCGAGGAATCTCAGGGTGGCAGAGGTTGGAATGGGGCTGGCCTATTTCATTTCTTTTTCTTTTTTTAAGAAAAAGATATATTTAGAGATAATCCATAAACAGGCCCTCCTAAAAATAAGTTAAATGAATATATGACAGCGGGGGGAATGTATGGAGAACATGGATACAGGACGCACAGTTGCAACCAGAAACAGATTCCGAGGGAAAAGTAGTTCTCCAGGATGCATAGATAGACAAGACAGACAGACACATAGATGACAGAAGATAGATAGATACAGAGAGAGAGAGGGAGGGAGGGAGGGAGGGAGGGAGAGAGAGTTGGATAGATGGGATAAATAGAGAGAGAGAGTGGGCAGATAGAGATAATGAAAGAGATGGAGGGAGGAAGAGAGAGATAAATAGATAGATAGATGATAGCAGGAGAGAGAGATGAAAGAGATGGACTGATGGATGGAGATAGATAGATAAATATATATATAGAGAAATAGGTAGGTAGGTAGAGAGAGAGATGGTTAGATGGGATGGAGACAGAGAGGATGGAGAGTTTATAGATAGAGATAGATGAAAAAGATGGATGGATAGAGATAGATTGATACGCTAGATAGAAGATATAGATGAAAGAGATGGATGGATGGATCTATGGATGGATGGATGGATGGATGGATGGATGGAGATAGATATGGATAGATAGATAGATAGATGGATAGATAGACAGAGAGAGAGAAGATAGAGAGGATAGAGAGTGAGAAATAGATAGGAAGGGAGGGAGAGAGAGAGAGTTGGATAGATGGGATAGATAGAGGAGAGAGCGGGCAGATAGAGATAATGAAAGAGATGGAGGGAGGGAGAGACAGATAAATAGATAGACAGATGATAGCAGGAGAGAGATGAAAGAGATGGATTGATGGATGTAGATAGATAGATAAATAAAGAGAGAGAGAGAGAGAGAGATAAATAGGTAGGTAGGTAGGTAGAGACATGGTTAGATGGGATGGAGAGAGATAGAGGATGGAGAGTTAATAGATAGAGATAGATGAAAAAGATGGATGGATGGATAGAGATAGATTGATATGATAGATAGATGAAAGAGATAGATGAGAGATGAGAGGGAGAGATAGATGGATAGACAGACAGACAGACAGACAGACAGACAGACAGACAGAAGATATAGATGAAAGATGGATGGATGGATAGATGGATGGTTGGGTAGATAGATAGATGAAAGAGATAGATGAGAGATGAGAGAGAGAGAGAGGGGGAGAGACAGATGAAAGAGATAGACGGACGGACAGACAGATAGACAGACAGATAGATGTGCAAACTTTTTAGAAATGTCTTGATCAGTGAACCGAACTCAATAGATTGATGTCAAGGAGAGCAACATAGAATCAAACAAGATCCAATTGCAAAAACAAAACAACCCCCCCCCTGAGATTAATAGATTTTGTCCACTTTTGGACTCCTCCTCTGGCTGGTGGTTGCTTGAACCTCTGCATCTCTCGGGGCCAGGAGAGTTCTCAACTTTGGCTGGGGGATTCTGGGAGTTGAAGTCCACCCACCTTCGAGAGGTCGAGATTGAGACTCCCTGGACTTAGCAGCTGTTCCTATCCTGTGATCTCCCTAGCAATTCAGCTCTCAAGGTCGCACCAGCCCCCTTTGCCCGTTTTAAGAGGTGGCCCCGACATGGCAGGAATGGGATGTTCTTGTGCCCCAGTGAAAAACCAGCTCCCTGCAGAACCGCCAGGAAGCTGGAAACAATCCCGTAAAAGAGATTTATCTTCGTCCTGCCCATCTGCTCCAATTGCAACACCAGGGCAGGCTACCATTAGTGTTAGCGAACATCAAGGTTGCCCTGTACTTAAACCTGGTAAATCCCTTTTTAAAGAGATTAAATATGTGTATTAATTAAACTCACATTGTTTGCTCTGAGGGGGAGCCAAGGACCAGGAGCAAAGATTTTTTTTTAAAATAGTTATTATATTCCTTTTAACTGGAAGCTGGCTGAGATCTGAACTACTGCACCCACCGTCCACCAGCCAAAAGGACTTCTCCCCGTTTCTTGGCACATAACACCTTAAGTTGGTTACTTTCAGCTATGGTTGAAGCTGATCAGAGGACTGGAGGCTAAAACATATGAAGAAGGGCTGCAGGGACTGGGTATCTCTAATCGAACGAAGAGAAGACCTCTCTTGAGATGATCAAAGTCTTCCAATATTTGAGGGGCTGCCCCAAAGAAGAGGGGGTTCCCCTGCTCTCCAAAGCACCAAAAGACAAGACAAGGATGGAAATTAACCAAGGAGAGAAGCACCTTGGAATTCAGGAGAAATTCCCTAACAGTGAGAACAATCGACCAATGAGCCGGGGGTTGGACTAGATGACCTACAAGGTCCCTTCCAACTCTGTTTTTCTGTATCCAGTTTTGTTTTTCTCCATGGTATATAAAAAGAGGTTGAGACTCTGGAAAGAGTGCAGAGAAGAGCAACCAGGATGATCAGGGGACTGGAACATAAAACAACGAAGGTTACTGGAATTGGGTATGTCCAGTCTAGGGAAGAGAAGGACAGGGGAGACAGGAGAGCATCTCCCAATAATTGAGGGGCTGCCACAGAGAGGAGTTAGGGGGACAAACTATTCTCCAAAGCCCCCAAAGGCCAGAGAAGGAACAATGGAGGGAAACTGACGAAGGCGAGATTCAACCTGGAAATAAGGAGGAATTTCCTGACAGGGAGAAGAATCAACCCATGGAACAGAAGTTGCCTTTAGAAGTTGTGGGAGCTTCATCATTTTCAAGAAGAGAATGGACTACCATCTGTCAGAAATGGTGTAGGGTCTTCCTGCTTGGGTGGGAGGTTGGACTAGATGACCTACAAGGTCCCTTCCAACTTTGTTAATCTGAATCTATCTAAAATGATCAAAGGCCTGGAGACTAAAACATATGAAGAAAGGTTGCAAGAAGTGGGCCTGGCTAGTCTAGGGAAGAGAAGGACCAGGGGAGAAGGAGAGCATCTTCCAATATTTGAGGGGCTGCCAAAGAGAGGAGGGGGTCAAGCTATTCTCCAAAGCATCCGAAGGCCAGACAAGGGATGGAAACTGACCAAGGAGAAATTCAACCTGGAAATAAGGAGGAATTTTCTGACAGGAAGAACCATCAACCCATGGAACAGAAGTTGCCTTCGGAAGATGTGGGAGCTTCATCCCTGGAGGCTTTCAAGAAGAGACTGGACTGCCATCGGTCAGTAGGGTCTCCAGCTTGGGCGGGGGAGGGGGGATGGACTAGATGACCTCCAAGGTCCCTTCCATCTCTGTTAATCTGATAACCTCATGATGAAATCCAGATGAGAAAAGGGTTGCTACTTCTCATTGCCTTAATAGGCCAATTTTCACTAATCCAATGATGGAAACAATGATTAGGGAATCTTTGCTCTATGCCCAGGATGCATCCCAAATACAGGTGGTCCTCAACATACAACCACAAGTGAGCCCAAGATTTCTGGGAAACATTTGCTAAGTGAGTTTTGCCCCGTTTTGCGGCCTTTCTTGCCACCGTCGTTAAGTGAATCACTGCGGTTGTTAAGCTAGTAACACGGCTGTTGAGCACACCCGGCCTCCCCATTGACTTCGCTTGTCCGAAGGTCACAAAAGGAGATCACCTGATCCCAGGACCGTCATAAATATGAGTCAATTGCCAATTGACACACACTTAGGTGAATTTTGATCACTTGGCCATGGGAATGCTGCAGAGATCGTAAGTGTGAATAACGGTCATAAGTCAGTTTTTTCATTGCCGTTGTAACTTTGAGCGGTCACTAAACGAACTGTTTTAAGTTGAGAACTACCTGTAGACTGATTTTTTTAAAATCTTCTGCTACAGCCAAACCACATTCGTATCTTCAAATTAAAAAGTCTTCAACCAACAAGCCAATCCAGGTAAGTCCTCGGCTTACGACCGCAATGAAGCACTTCCATTACTGAAATGAATCATTTCAGGACCGGACCCCAATTTTTAACGGTTGTTAAACAATAACATGGTCATAAAGCAAATCATGTGGCTGTTAAGTGAGTCTGGCTTCCCCCAACTGACTTTGCTTGTAGGAAGACGGCTGGGAAGAGCGCATAACCGGATCACCGTAAAGTTGCCCCCAATTGCCATCGCCCGTCTACAAGGCTGGTGCGACGGTTATCACTCTGAACAGGGGCCCTGTCGCTTTTTTTTCACTACCGTCATAACTCCGAATAATCACTAAACAAGGGCACTGAGCCACAAATGTATAAAATGAGAGTAAAACCACACTTCCCTCCAGCACTGATGACGTTACCTAGTTGGGCGATGAAACGTCTGCAATTGTAATGGTGGTTCTTTTTCCCCCCCCAAAAGGCCACTGGACTTCCCTTGAAGACGTTTCGCTTCTCATCCAAGAAGCTTCTTTAGTTCTTCTTCAGCTTCTCTTCAAAACTGAAGAAGCATCTTGGATGAGAAGCGAAAGTTCTTCAGGGGAAGTCCAGTTGGAAAAGCATCTTTGGGACAAGCAGGGCCTGGATGGTGGAGGATCTCCATAGGCTGAAACATCTGCAAGAAAACCACCAAGCTTACACAGCACCAGGAACCCCACAGTCCTTTTCTTCCTCTTCCTCCTCCTCCTCCTTCTCCCCTACTCCCTTCTATCACTGATGATGTTGGCTAGTTGGGTAATGAAACATCTGCAAGAAAACAATCGAGCTCAGAAAGTACCAAGAAGCCACCTCCTCCTCCTCCTCCTTGTCCTTCTTTTTCTTCTCCTCCTCCCTCTTCTTCTTCCTCCTCCTCCTCCTCCCCTCCTCCTTCTATAACTGATGTCATCACCTAGTTGGGTAATGAAACATCTGCAAGAAAACCACCAGGCTCAGAGAGCACCACAGACCCCATAAATGGCCATAAGTCCATTCCCTGGTGGTCTCCAGATAAAGATATCAAAGGACTTGGTGCCTTTTCTAGGAAGGTGTAAATTAGAGCCATCCAGAGAACTGGTAAAATATGGGTATGATTTGTAGCCAAAATCATATATTGTAAATAGTGGGAAATAATGAAAGAGAGATGAGGTCCGAGAATGAAAAGGAGTACATAATTCTTTAGATATAGATAGATAGATAGATGATAGATAGATAGATAGATAGATAGATAGATAGATAGATAGATAGATAGATAGATAAAGAAAACAAGCAGGAAAGATAGATAGATAGATAGATAGATAGATAGATAGATAGATAGATAGATAGATAGATAGATAGATAGATAGATAGATAGATAGATAGATGATAGATGATAGATAGATAGATAGATAGATAGATAGATAGATAGATAGATAGATAGATAGATAGACAGAGCAAGAAAACAAGCAGGAAAGATAGATAGATAGATAGATAGATAGATAGATAGATAGATAGATAGATAGATAGATAGATAGATAGATAGATAGATCGATAGACAGAGCAAGAAAACAAGCAGGATAGATAGATAGATAGATAGATAGATAGATAGATAGATAGATAGATAGATAGAGCCAGAAGACAAGCAGGATAGATAGATAGGTAGATAGATAGATAGATAGATAGATAGATAGATAGATAGATAGATAGATAGAGCAAGCAAGATAGATAGATAGATAGATAGATAGTAGATAGAGCAAGAAAGAAAGAACGAAAGAAAGAGATAGATAAAGCAACCAATCAATCAAGCAAGCAAGCTAGATATATATATATATAAAGCAACAAAACAAGCAGGAAGATGATAGATAGATAGATAGATAGATAGATAGATAGATAGATAGATAGATAGATAGATAGATAGATAGATAGATAAAGCAAGCAAGCAAGATAGACAGACAGACAGACAGACAGACAGGAATTGCCCTTCTCTCATTCCATGAGACAAATGCCACAACTTGAGTTGACTTTGCACCACCCACTTAACCAGGTCAGTGAAAATCTACCTTTGCACACCTACGTGACTTTACACCTGACATCCAGTGATGGGACCTCAGCCAATGTTTAATGGAGCGTCGACAATGCCTGGAGTGATCCCGTCCAAATCGAACTGAATCCAGCCGAGCGTCTTAATAACGGCAATCCGGGGATCGCTTGTGCATTTACATAACACGGAAATACAACAAAACAGCGGCCACTTTGCTCATCTGTGTGTTTAGCAGAGGGGAATGTCCCTGCTTACGCACCCATATGGCACATTAGAAACAACTCTGGAGGCTGGTCTAGAAGATCTTCAAAGTCCCTTTCCTTCCAATCATCCTATGATTCTATGATATCCCACCATTTGCAATATATTTGCCAATTTGGACTACTCTGTGGGTAGTCCTCGGTTTACGACGACAATAAGGCCATTAAAAACAGTCATGGGTCACTCTTGCCTGATCATTTCAAGCCCAGTTAAATTGGTTCCTGCGATACAGTTAGTCCTCCACTTATGACCCCAACTGAGCCCAACATTCCTGTTGCTAACCGAGACAGTTATTGGGTGAGTTTTTGCCCCATTGTACAACCTTCCTTGCCCCGACTGTTAAGAGAATCACTGCAGTTTGTAATACCGTTGTTAAGTGAATCTGGCCTCCCCATCAACTTTGCTGGAACAGAAGGTTGAAAACCCCAGGTGTTGCAACCGTCATAGGTACATGCCAGTTGCCAAGCATCTGAAGTTTGATGGGGATGTCGCAATGGTCATTAAGTGTGGAAAAACGGTTGTGAGTCACTTTTTTCCAACTTTGAATGGACACTAAATGAAATGTTGTAAATCAAGGACTACCTGTGCTATTATTAGGCTGGGTGTGTTGGATGGACAGGATCCGAGATTAGGCTGTCTTGGCTTTATGGACCGCACCCTGTGAGTAAGCCTGAAGCTGGGGATGATGGGATTTAGGATTTAACATATAAAGAGGGTCGCAATCTAAATAGGAGCCAGCAGCCAAAAAAGCCAATGCAATCCTAAACTGCATTTACAGAGGGATACAATCAAGATCAAGGGAGGTCCTAATACCACCCTATAAAGCCTTAGTAAGGCCACACCTAGAGTCCTGCATCCAGTTTTGGTCCCCAGACCAAAAAAATAGAGGATGAGACCCTGGAAAGAGGGCAGAGAAGAGCAACCAGGATGATGAGGGGACTGGAGGCTAAAACATCCAATGGACGGTTGCAGGAACTGGGCCTGGCTGGTCTAGGGAAGAGAAGGACCAGGGGAGACAGGAGAGCATCTCCCAATATTTGAGGGGCTGCCCCAGAGAGGAGTTAGGGGGTCAAGCTATTCTCCAAAGCACCTTTGAAGGCCAGACAAGGAAGAATGGATGGAAACTGACCAGGGAGAGATTAAAAACTGGAAATAAGGGGGAATTTCCTGACAGGGAGAACAATCCACCCATGGAACAGAAGTTGCCTTCAGAAGATGTGGGAGCTTCATCCCTGGAAGCTTTCAAAGAGAGACTGGACTAATGGAGCCTTTCCTTGGGGCAGGGCCTCTGGTGGCGTTATTCAGATAAACAGAGTTGGAAGGGACCTTGGAGGTCATCTAGCCCAACCCCCCCGCCCAAGCAGGAGACCCTACACCATTTCTGGCAGAGGGCAGTCCAGTCTCTTCTTGAAAGCTTCCAGGGATGAAGCTCCCACAACGTCCGAAGGCAACTTCTGTTCCATGGGTTGATCGTTCTCCCTGTCAGAGAATTCTTCCTTATTTCCAGGTTGAATCTCTCCTTGGTCAGTTTCCATCCATTCTTCCTTCTCTGGCCTTTGGGTGCTTTGGAGAACAGTCTGACGCCCTTCCTCCTCTCTCTGGCAGCCCCTCAACTATTGGAAGGCTGCTCTCCTGTCTCCCCTGGTCCTTCTCTTCCCTAGACTAGCCAGGCCCAGTTCCTGCAACCGTTCAGTGTATGTTTTAGCCTCCATCATCCTGGTTGCTCTTCTCTACGGCATTCCTGCCCCTCAGATAAAGATCCAACAGGTTCCCCCCACCCCCAATGAAACAATGCCTTCAGATGGAGTCCAGGAAGGCTCCAGAATCTTGGCTGAGGAGGGTGGCATTTGATGGTTAGTGACTGGAGGTATTTATTTAGTTAGTGCAATTTTCTGTTTGTTTATTTGAATTGTTTGATTGCTAGGAGTTTTTCTTTTGCACACTAGGCTGAATCACAGATTGATTGGGTAGTCTGTCTGTCTATTTTCTATTTATATATCTGTTATCATCTCTATCCATCCAACCACCCATCCTTATTCTCTCTATCTCTTTATTTATCTGTTATCATCTTTCCATCTGTCTGCCTATCATCTTATTATCTCTCTTTATCTACCTGTTATCATCTCTATCCATCCATCTATCATCAATCTATCATTATCACCATATTCTATTCTATTCTATTCTATTCTATTCTATTCTATTCTATTCTATTCTATTCCATATTCCATATTCCTATTCTATTCTATTCTATTCTATTCTATTCTATTCTATTCTAACCAACTATATTACATTAGAACCAACCAAAAGCAACCAACTTTTGATCCCTGTCTTTCTCATCTCGGGCAAACATGGAGATATGACAAGCCAACAATCCGGGGAATCTTGGCTTAGGAGTGGCCTGAGGGACTTTGTTGCATGCCCAGATGGACCAGAGACCTCTTACAACCAGGATGGCAGAGCAAAAGCTAGCCTTGATTTATGGATCCTTGCTTGTTTGCAAGCCAAAAGCCAGGATTCACGAGCTTGTGGGAAAGAAGCTTAAATAGTTGGCTTGTTCGTTTTTTACGGAAGTAGAATTAAATGAAAAGCTACTTCTAGGACGGTGCATATGGGGACCAGTGGTGCAATACTTAAGGGAGTAAACAAGCACCAGGGAAATCCGAATTGAAGTCCCCTTTCAGCCATGGAGTGCTTCTGCAGGGCTTTGAGACAGCCTACCTCGCAGGACTGTTGTTCTTGGCAGAAAAATATTTGGACAGTGGCCTTGAGCTCTTTTGAGCCTAGGAACCGTACAAAATAAAATCATTTTCTCAAAGCGGCATAGAAATTGAATTGAGGCTGATGATTAGATCAGGGGTGTCCAATCTTAAGACTCGTGGACTTCAACTCCCAGAATTCTGGGAGTTGAAGTCCACATGTCTTAACGTGGCCAAGGTTGGCCACCCCTGGATTAATAAGGATGCCTCAGTTACCCTGTTGGCATCTGCTCAGCCTCACGCGCAGAAGCTAGAATTGCCACCGGGCAGCTACCAAAGGGAACCAAACCACAGATGCTCCCCGAAGAGAACCGGAG
Organism: Natrix natrix natrix; assembly: GCA_029891615.1. Classification (NCBI taxonomy): domain Eukaryota; kingdom Metazoa; phylum Chordata; class Lepidosauria; order Squamata; family Natricidae; genus Natrix; species Natrix natrix. The sequence goes on along the minus strand of JAKRSK010006520.1, from coordinate 84,753 downwards.
AAGCAAGAAAGAGTCCAGCAATGCAGGCTTAACTCAGGCTTGGCTCTTCGACCGCACTACGCAGTGGTTTGTTTGTGGGAACCCGGCAACTGCTGTTTGCCAACCTCAGCTTCCTGCTCAGGATGATTCATAGCCCCAATGAACTGTGGTTTCTTTAGCAAACACGTTTGAAATCTTCTTTACACCTTTCCCTTCGATGCACATCCAACCTGGCATCTGCTGGGAATTTATGATAGCCTTGAGATGGGAAAGTGCTTAGGGCAATGTTTCTCAACCTTAGCAAACCTCAGAAGTGTGGATCTCAGCTCCCAGAATTCCCCAGTCACCTTGATTTAAGATATAGGGACTTCAACTCCCAGAATTCCCTAGTAGTTGTGCTTTAAGGTATATGGACTTCAATTCCCAGAATTCTCCACTCAGCATGCTTCTAGAGCCATGGACTTCAACTCTCAGACTTCCCCAGTCAATGTGCTTTAAGATATATGGACTTAAACTCCCAGAATTCCCCAGTCAATGTGCTTTAAGAAATATGGATTTCAACTCCCAGAATTCCCCAGTCAATGTGCTTTAAGAAATACAGACTTCAACTCCCAGAATTCCCTAGTAGTTGTGCTTTAAGAAATACGGACTTCAACTCCCAGAATTCTCTAGTACTTGTGCTTTAAGATATATGGACTTAAACTCCCAGAATTCCCCAGTCAATGTGCTTTAAGAAATATGGACTTCAACTCCCAGAATTCCCTAGTACTTGTGCTTTTAGATATACAGACTTCAACTCTCAGACTTCCCCAGTCAATGTGCTTTAAGATATATGGACTTCAACTCCCAGAATTCCCCAGTCAATGTGCTTTAAGAAATACAGACTTCAACTCCCAGAATTCCCTAGTAGTTGTGCTTTAAGAAATACGGACTTCAACTCCCAGAATTCTCTAGTACTTGTGCTTTTAGATATACAGACTTCAACTCCCAGAATTCCCCAGTCAATGTGCTTTAAGATAAATGGACTTCAACTCCCAGAATACAGCTGATTGGGGAATTCTGGGTGTTGAAGTCCACCCATCTTAAAGTTGCAAAGATGAAATAACACTATTCCAAAAGGCGCAAGTCTATATAAAACACACAGAGATCTTTCCTTTTTTAAAATTTCCCTGCAGCATAAGGGGGATGGGTGGTTCAACACTCTTTCAAAACTCCAGAAGCCCCAACAGGACCCTGAAATAGGATAAGGTCTCCTGCTTGAGCAGGGGGCTGGACTAGAAGGCCTCCAAGGTCTCTTTCCAGCTCTATTCTGATTATCTTGGGAGGGGCTCCATCCTCCCTCCCTCGGTTAATTACTTCTGGATTACACCGGAGCTCCATCGACTCACACCTCGTGTGCAAGGCTTAGCCAACAAGCACCCAATGACATCAATGACATGAGACGGGTGATTCGTGGGTATGTATGGTGGGTGAGCTGCAGCAGCCTGGCTCCGATGTTTCGTTTAGGGCCTGCCGGGATTCAGTTCTCCCTTCTGTGATACACAAACCACAATTCTGAGATTTCCCTTCCTACGAAAAGACACTCCCGGGGATTGTGTGAATGCGGGCCAAGAAAGTGGGTGCAGAGAGATTAGGCCATGGGGTTTTGGGTGGCCAAGATTGGCATCTGGGCAGTGTTTCCTACGCAGATTCCACCTGTTCTCGTCCTCCCAAGCCTGCCTGATAATAATTCTGCGTGACTCAGAAAGTGTCCTTGTTTTTGGAAACACAAAAGAAGGAAAGAAAGAAGGAATGAAAGAAGGAAAGGAAGGAAGGAAGATAGATCATTTGCAGAGATGGGCAAGAGAGAAGAAAGAAAGAAAAAGAAAGAAAGAAGAGAGGGAGGAGGAAAGGAAGGGAAAGAAACACACACAGAGAGAGAGAGTGGAAAGAAGGAAGGAAGAAAGGGAAAGAAAGGAAGGAAGGAACGTAGGTAGGAAGGAAGAGAAAGAAAAAAAGGAAGGTAGGAAGGAAGGAAAAGGAAGGAAGGGAAAGAAATAAAAAGAGGAAGGAAGGAAGAGAAAGAAAGAGGAAGGGAGGGAGGGAGGGAAAGTGTGTGTGAGAGGAGTTTCTCCCATGTTTTGCTGGCTCAACGGACTACAATAACCATCCGCTCTGCTGGATGGGGTTTACAGAATCTGGACTGCATCCTCTCTATAGTTTTGCCTCTATCACTGTTTTTCCAACTTGGCCGACTTTTAAGAGGAGTGGACTTCAACTCCCAGAATTCCCCAGCCAGCACAGAATTCTGGGAGTTGAAGTCCACTCCTCTTAAAGGGGCCAAGTTGGGAAAACAGTGCTGCCTCACCAGCTGCCCACATTTCAGGGCTGGTCAAGGGAGGCATCCTTCCCCAAAGATTCACCCAACAGCTTATCTTTGCAGCTCTCAAGCCAGTGGCAATGAGTTCCGTAGGACTCACGACTCTCCCTAGCTCTCCCTCATTCGGAGGAGGAAAAGAAAAGCCCGATCCAGGAGGACATAAAGGGGAGAATGCCAGCTGTCAACACTGGAAAGAGGCATCAGGGAGAAGGGTTGAAGGCGGTTCGGAGGGAGGCGCCCAGGGAAGCCAGTCCTGCTGGGAAAGAGGGAGGGGGCTGGATGCCCATGCCTGCCCCCCTGAATTCAGCTGCTGGAGGCGGGAGGGAAGATTTGGAGAAAACTTTTCAAAAAATGGGGTGAAAGCAGGTCTAGGAAGGAAGGAAGGAAGAGAAAGAGAGAGAGAGACAGTAAAAGAAAGAAAGAAGGAAGAAAGAGAGGGAGGAGGGAAGGAAAAGACAGGAAGAAAGAAAGATCATTTGCAGAGATGGGCAAGAGAGGGAGAAGAAAGAAAAAAAAGAAAGAAGAGAGGGAGGAGGGAAGGAAGGGAAAGAAACAGAGAGAGAGAGGAAGGAAGGAATAAAGAAAGAAAGATAATTTGCAGAGAGGGAGAAAGAGAAAGAAAGAAAAAGAAAGAAAGAAACATCATTTACAGAGATGGACAAGAGAGAAAGAAAGAAAGAAAGAAGAGATGGAGGAGTGTAGGAAGGAAAAGAAAGAAAGAGAGGGAGGGAGGAAGGAATAAAGAAAGAAAGATCATTTGAAGAGATGGACAAGAGGGAAAGAAGAAAGAAAGAAAAAGAAAGAAGAGAGGGAGGGAGGAAGGAAGGAAAAGAAAGAGAGAGGGGGAAAGGAAAAGAAGAAAGAAAGAGAGAGAAAGAAGGAAGGGGGACCTCTTCCAGCCAACACCCCTCCCCAAAAGCGGGGTGGGCTAAACTCTCGAAGACCCCTCCCCAATCCTAGCCAAGCCCTCCCCCCCTAACCTCCCTCCCTTCGCCTGGAGGCTCAGAAGCCACCACCGTCCCAGGCTCGCCCCGCTCCGAGCTTCCTCCGCTGGAGCCTCCGCACTCTGCACGTGCTCAGAAGCCCCCACCCCCCGATTCAGCCCCCGACTCACCCCACTCCAGGAACTGCTGGACGTTCCTCTCGCGGCGCAGAGGGGCGGCGCTGCATTCCTGGTGGACGCAGAGCAGGAGGTCGAGCAGCCCCTCCAGCCCCGCCGCCCCCTCGCCCCCCAGCAGAGCCCGCAGCCCCGCCAGCCGCCTCTCCAGCGGGCTGCACATGTTGGCTGCCCCGGCCGAGGAGGAGGAGGAGGAGGAAGACGCGGGCGCCGGGCCGGATCCTCCGCGGAGCCCGCAATGGGAGCAGCCCCAGCCCGCCGCCCCGCCCCGATGCTCGGGGGTTGGGCGCAACCCGACACCGGGCCAGGTAGGAAGGCGCGCCCGCCCACAGCGCCGCCCGGACTACAGCGCCCATCCTCCGCGGCCGGCTCAGCGCCTCCCTCGCCCTCCGGGACCCTGGGCGGCTCCCAGCTGCGGACAGCGCCCCGCGGTCGCCCGCTTGCAACTCTGCGCTTCATCCAATGGATCAAAGTTGGCCGGAGGCTCCCCCCCCCCTTTAAACCTTGAGGAGAACCACTGAAAGGTGTCCGACTCGAGCTGTGCCAGTTTCTCGGGTAGTAAAAGCCGCTTTCTGCCAACGTTTCTTTTTGTTTTACCCCCTGCTAGCATTTCCTGGTGGTCCCCTTTCCCTGCGCTTACAATTCAGGTTTTTTTTTTCCCTAGCCAAAGATCAGCCAGGATTGGTCAGCTGCTGCCCCCTAGCGGGGCTCTTGAAATAAAATCGAGAGGTCGAGGCAAACCCTACGTTAAAAATGTAGCCGGAGAACACCAGGATTGGAAGGGACCTTGGAGGTCTTCTAGCCCACCCAACCCCCTGCTCAAGCAGGAGACCCTATATCCTTTCAATCAATCAATCAAATTAATCAGAATAGAGCTGGACGGGACCTTGGAGGTCTTCTAGCCCACCCACCCACTCCTGCTCAAACAGGAGACCCTCTACCATTTCAGACAAACAATTGTCCAGTCTCTTAAAACCTCCAGTGATGGAGCACCCATGATTTCTGGTGGCAAGCTGTTCCACTGGTTAATTGTCCTCACTGTTAGGAAGTCTCTCCTTAATTCCAGGTTGAATCTCTCCTTGATTTGTTCCCATCCGTTGTTCCTTGTCCTGCTTTCTGGAGCTTTGGAGAATAATTTCACCCCCTCTTCTTTGGGGCAGCCCCTCATCTACTGGAAAATGGCTGTGGTGTTTTTAAGCCAGAGTTTTGTTTGAGCCCAGTTCATTGCATAACTAGCCACAACTAGTTCATTGCACAACTAGGGTACATATTCTACAACAGGGGTGTCCAAACTTGGGAACTTTAAGACTTGTGGACTTCAATTCCCAGAATTCCCCAGCCAGCATGGCTGGCTGGGGAATTCTGGGAGTTGAAGTCCACAAGTCTTAAAGTTCCCAAGTTTGGACACCCCTATTCTACACAACCGCTGCAGATTCAGACCCTGCCTCTTTCCGAATCGATCGCAGTTTTGTCGTTTTAGTGCATTTATTAGCTTTCATTAGCCTACAGCCTAGAATTCCCCCTAGAATTCAGGAGAAGGGTGGGTTTCAATTCCCAGAATTCCCCTGCCTGACAGTGAGAGCAACCAATCAGTGGAACAGCTTCCTTCCAGAGGTTGTGGGGGTCTCCATCGCTGGAATTTTTCAAGAAGAGACTGGGCAGCCCTTTGTCTGATACGGTGCAGGGTCTTTTGCTTGAGTGGCGGGGTTGGACTAGAAGACCTTCAAGGTCCCGTCCAACCATGTGATTGAATGAGTCAAACCCTCAGTCAGGTAGGAAGGCTTATTGTTAGGATGAAACAATATCGACACTAATAAAAGTGATTCACCCTCTTCAGCATATTTTCCAGTTTTACAAGTGTGATTCAAAGGCAGAATTGTTAGGTGAATGATGAGTTATCTCACCTAACTTCTGTTGTTGTTGTTGTTGTTGTTGTTGCCATCAAGGACTAACACTTTACTCCCATGGTTGCTCTCAGCCATAAACCATGGTTAACGTCCCAAAAGGTCTGGGATCGCCCCAAGTCTTGCTTGTGATCTCTAAAGAAGAACCTTGTCCATTTGAAGATGGGTGGACTTCAACTCCCAGAATCCCCCAGCCAGAATGAAGTGTGTGGATGGCTGAGGAATTCTGGGAGTTGGAGTCCACCTATCATAAAAGTGGAAGAAGTTGAGAAATGCTTATTCAGGCATATTGGCTGAAGGGTTAAGATTCTCACAAATGCTTAGCTTGGTTGATGAATTGACTTGCGGTGTGAATTGACAAACGCTGTTTTAGATCCAAATTTTGATTGAATGGGAACGAAATCGTCTGATTGACATGCTGAGTTGAGACACAGCAGGCCTGCTTCTCACAACTTATTATTTGACACCAGCCGAGTGTGTGTTTTGTGTTGTGCAAAATTAGTCAAGAATTTCAGCCCCTTTTCCACCTCCCAAGTATTTCTTCCTGGTAACCTAAGTTTCCTTTCATACAAATTGTTCTGTACGGAAGGAAAAGCCATTGGCAGATGACATCATGGTGAGTCATTTTGCACTTCCGAAATCCTGCTGGGCACCGAGATCCGTTTCCCCACTGAATCGAGTTTGGGAAATCTGTGTGCGAAAGGGGAGCAGGATTTACTGACATTTTGGGAGTGCCAAACACACTGGAACTTAAAACCCAACAAGACTCACCTCTCCTGCTCACAATTGTGGAGAAATTGCTTTTGACCATCATTCAGTCGGAGGGCACTTTTAAAAAAAGAAATAAATAAGAGGGAGCAGTCCCCAGAATTAGAGTTAAGAACCTAAGAGGTCCTCTATCCCAACCCCCCCCCAGGCAACCTCAATTCTCTCTTGAAAGACTGTAGTGCAGGTAATCCTCAATTTGCAACCAGGCGTTGTAACAACAAAAAATGCCCATTCAGGAAAGTGTATTCAGCTTATGACTGCAAGGGTTTTAACAACCAGGGTTTAAAAAAAAATCTGGTCTCATCTCATGGTGCCTTGACTTCCAACCTTAACTACTTACAACCAGAATTCCAGTACCAGTTGTATCTGTAGATGGCTCCTTGCATCATGGAGCATGCAGTTCCACAGGAGGAATTTCCTGAAAGTGAAAATAATTAACCAGCGGAACAACTTGCCACCAGAAGTTGTAGGTGCCTCAACACTAGAGGCTTTTAAGAAGAGATTTGACAGCCCTTTGCCCACAATGGTATAAGGTCTCCTGCTTAAGCAGGGGGTTGAATTCTATGATCTTGGGCAGGGGGGTTGGACCAGAAGACCACTGAGGTTCCCTTCCACCCTAGAATTCTGATTCTTTAGAGGCAAAAATTTTTCAGCTGCCTTCAAAGATTTGGTGACCTCTCAACGTTAAAACATTTTATTTTTTTGGCTTTTTCGCAGAGGGAATTTTCCAACTTCTCCATCTCTACTACAATTCTGGAGTTCCTTTAGTCCTCGTCTTACCATCATTTGTTTAACCACCATTTGCAGTTACAATGCTGAGGAAAGTTACTTGTGACTGGTCCTCACACGTACAAGCAGTCCTCATACTTATGACTGGTCCTTGCACTTACAACTACTGCAGAATCATCCCTGTACATGTGATCAAAATTCATGCGCTTAGCATTGCAACTGGCCTCCAGAAACTGGATCCGCTCAACGACCCCAGAAAAAAAGGTGGTTAAATCAGGTGTGACTTAGTTAATGACCGCATCACTTAGTGACCGAGATTCTAGTCCCAATTGTGTTCGCATGTCGAGGATTACCCATAGTCTCCCATTGCTGCTTTGCTTTTTTAAGGTCAGACAGGATTATTTAAGTGTGGTTGATAACTGTTACCCACTTGGTAAATCTTAGTAACAAGAAATATTTAAAAGAATATCATGGAGAAAAAGCCCAAATAAATAAGGAATACTCTTATAAGTCAAAATTAAGCTTTGTTTTGGCCCTGCCTGTTGTGTAGTACCAGAGGGTGCCTCTTTCGTACACCAGAGGACAAAAAGAAAGAAAAGTGTACAGATATAACACAACACACTAAACCAGAGTTTTTCCAAGCTTAGCAGCTTTTAAGAGGCGTGGACTTCAGCTCCCAGAATTCCCCAGCCAGCATGGAGTTGAGGTCCACCCCTTAAATCATGCTGGCTGGGGAATTCTGGGAGCTGAAGTCCAGGCCTCTTAAAAGCTGCTAAGCTTGGAAAAATTCTGAACTAAACCAAAATCCAACCATCTTTTTTCCAGGCGGCTCTGAGAACCTGACCCCAAAGACGGCAAGATTTGGGTTGGACTAGATGACCTGCAACAGTGATGGCGAGCCTGTGGGACGTCTCAGCTCCCCCGCGGATGTGCACCTGCCTCCCGCTGGCCACCTGGTTTTCGGGTCTCTATACTGCACATGCATTTCGGCACGCAGGAACAAAAAGGTTAGCCGTCCCGAACCTACAAGATCCCTTCCAACTCTGCTAATCTGTTAAAAGATTAAATTTCTAGTTTGGTGCATTGCTTAGAGCAGAGGTCACAACCTGTGGCTCTGGGGCTGCATGTGGCTCTTTTGTCCCTCTGCTGCGGCTCCCTGTCGCTCACAGTATGTGTCACAACCACCAATGCGCGACACCCCTTGGCACGCAATGTATTGAGCTTTTCCACCACCGGTAAATTTTGTGGCTTTTTGAGTGGGAAATGATCCAAACGGCTCTGTTGAGTGTTTAAAGTTGCCGACCTAAAAGCTAAAGAAACCACAATCAAGTAAATGTCAATCAGATCCCGAACACCTATTTCCTTCGTGTTCGCAAGCTGCATTCACGCAACAGGTGACCCCCCCCCCATTACAGGATCCAACACGGTTTACCTTAATCATGGCTTGTTTGAAAAGTGCTTAGAAACACACCGTTTCCCCCCCCCCCAATAAAATTGCATTGCAAGCTACAGATGTAGCTGTAAACCCCCCACCCACCCAATATCAGTCTCCAATCCAAACATTTAACTAGGAACTACAGTCCCCATTATCCCCAGCCAGCTCAGTGGAAAAGCAATGTGGGAACAGGAGTTGTACGTATCCGTAGATCTCCAAGCAAAGGAGTGATTGAAACCAATTCTGTCTTTGACAAACAAATGCTTCTATTTTAAGCCAGACCGTAAATTATTTTTCCCTAAAGTTGCCAAAGGGTTTCTAAAGATATTGGGAATACATTATGGGTTGTGTGGCTTTTTTAAAAAAAAAATGTACTTTTTTTTTTTTTTTAGAAAATTTCTGCAACGCAGTGGATGCTTTTAGTTTGCAGAACAATTTGTGGAGAAAACGCAGGCACTTAAACAAGCAGAGGGATCGAGAACAAGAAATGGGCAAGGGCTGAAGTGTGCAAAGCCACAGTTGTGCAAAACACAAGCTCCTAGGAGGTGTGAGGGATTTATTTACTCTCCAGCTTTTCCAAGATTCAGGAGGTTGAACGGCAAAAATTTGAAAACTGAATGAGGGGGAGGGGGAGGACTCAAAATCATTCCTGCTTTTGGGGACCACCTCCCCATCATGCCCAATTCGGCCCCAGCTGGAATTTCTGACCAGGCTTGCAAAAATCAAACCCAACCCGAGCTTCTAGCCCTCCACATTCAAAGTGAGCTCCAGCGGGGAAATAATAATTTAAAAAAATATATTCCAGGAAGCATCTGTGGGGGCTGAAAATGGATGTGGAATGGACAAGCGCTGGATTTCGGGGACGACAAATATCCAGACGCACAACTCTTGAATTCAGCTTTTAATGCAGGGGACAACAGGTGGAGATTAGAGAGATTAGAGATTAACTGGGATTTGCGGTCTCTTCCTTTTACAAAGAGGGGGGTAGAAATGCAGCTAATCTTGCCCCTCCCAAATCTTGGGCTACACCCCAGACTGAAAGCCACTCATAAACCAGCCGTCCCTAAACAAGATAATAGCCCGAATCCCACAATTCTCAGCAATGACCATATTTGCTAGGGAATTCTGGGAATCTAAGCTGATTCCTCCCCCACCCTCCAGGAAAGCATTTAAACCCATCAACCTTTCCTTCCGGCCAACATGAAGATTCCCAATTCAATCCCTAAGTGAATCTCCCAGCATTGTGTCCCCTTCCAGACTCCGTACTCTCTTGCAAATCCATTCCGTGACTAGTTAATTGGGTCTGGGGCCCCAGAGATAACAGGATCGGCCCTGCAAAGAACTGGGAGGTGGGGATGGGGTCCCCCCTGCTTTGCCTCAATGCTCATTCCAAGTCCTGCCCCCCTCCCCCCATATGCTGCCTATGCCTCGGAGCCCGCTCTGCAGAAGTGTTTCTCAAATTCAACCAGATTTAAGATGGGTGGACTCCAACTCCCAGAATTCCCCAGCCAGTCAAAGTCCACCCCAAAGTTGGGAAACATTGCTGTGCGCTGACACCTTTTTGGCTTCTAACCAAAACTATGTCCTGGATGCTGGCTTGTGCCCAAGGATGTTACAGCCACTCCGGAGGAACCCTGCTTCGCTGCCAGACACCATTTAGGGCCCCCAAAAGTGAGCAATGGCAACGAGAACATGAATCCCTCCTCCGGAAAAGGGCGAAGGGATAAGGGTGGGAGAGGAGAGGGACTTCTGGCACCGATGCGGTGAGTGTGGACTTTTGCAGGCAGTGAGGATGTGTGCTGAGCGGTGGCCCAATTTTCCTCTTCGGCAACGGGTTCCAGGAATAAGGATAGGCTTAAAAGGGGAGAAAGACCACCGATTCTCCCTGGAAAAAAGAGAGTCCTGCTTGTCTCGTCCTGGGACAGCCATCCGGCTTGTGAAAAAACACACCCTGTCAAAAGATGGTAAGAATCTGGTATCAGCTATCCCCACTTCCCGGATCCCGCAAGGAATCCCAGGATTATATTCAGGCTAAAATAAAAAAGTGAGTCATTTTTTCCCCCGCAGCACCAGAGAAGATTATACAGCCTTAAAACATTGTATTACACTTTCTTCCAGGAGACAAACGCACACGCACATATATATGCAGACATATCTATCCAAGTGTAGATATATCAATATATATATATCAGAACATACAGTATTGTACATTTGTGAAAGGCTGGGCAACTCGGCTTCACGCAGAGCAGGGATGTTTGAACGTGGTCCCTCCTGCGAGCAGTGCTCGGGCATCTCCCACCCAGAGCACATTGCTGCGCTCGCCCTGTCCGTCTGGAGGCGGGAGGATGGGGTCATTCGTGCCTGCGCTTGGAAGGTGGCACCAGGTGAGAAGGGAGTTCAGCCGGCAACTCATGCCCTTCCAGCTTGACTTTGATAAGATGGTTGGCCAGGGCGAACTCCTCGTCGTCCAGCAGCCCGTCTTTGTCCACGTCGGCCAATTTCCAAATCTTGCCCAGGACAGTGTTGGGCAGCTTGGACTTGACCATCTCCTTCTTGGCGCTGGCGCCTGTGATCTTGCCGTTGACGGGCGAGAGGGTGTAGAAGATCTCGTCGTAAGTGGGCTTGTCCTTGCTGACCACCCACTCCACGTCGTCGATGCCCTCGCCGGCGCCCTCGCCGTAGCCGTGACCGAAGGGCCCGTTCATGGTGCCCTCAAACGCCCCACCCTTCACCACCTGGGATGGCATCTGCGACTCCTCCTGGCGCACCATTACCATCAGCCGGGCGATGTCGTTGGCCAACATGTCGTCCACCGCGTCCAGCAACTTCTGCTTCAGCGGCTGGAACTTGCTGAAGTCCTGGGTCAGAAGCAGTTCCTGAGGACACACAAACACACCGAGTTGTGACTTTGGGCCAAGGGACAACGGCGGGATGTGTTGACTGGTTGGAGAGGTCAACTCCAGGGTTTCTCACCCCCAAATCTACAGGGGCCCAACTGGGAGGACGTTGGAGCTTTAACTGCCCTTCACAAGAGTTTGGTGGGAAACAGTCTTCAATTTAACAATAGCCCTTAGACTTATATACCGCTTCACAGTCCTTTTACAGCCCTCTCTAAGTGGTTTAAAGAGTCAGCCTCTTGCCCCCAACAATCTGGCTCCTCATTTTACTGGAAGGATGGAAGGCTGAGTCAACCTTGAGCTGGCCAGGATCAAATTCCTGACTGTGGGCAGAGTTAGCCTGCAATATGCATTCTAGAAGGGAGGGGAGGAGGGAGGAAGGAAGGGCAATACCACTTAGACTTATATGTCGCTTCACAGTCCTTTTACAGCCCTGTCTAAGCCGTTTATAGAGTCAGCCTCTTGCCCCCAACAATCTGGGTCCTCGTTTTACTGACCTTGGAAGCACAGAAGCCTGAATCAACCTTGAGCCTAGTGAGATTTGAACTGCCGAATTGCAGGCAGCCGGCAGTCAGCAGAAGTAGCCTGCATACTGCACTCTAACCACTGTGCCACCACGGTTCTTTGTGTTCATTTAGTGACCATTTAAAGGTTCGGTCGGAATTTCTGGCTCCGATCCTCCAAATGGTAGGAAAACAGTCCAGTCGCAGCTTTGGCAACGATTCAGCGTGTCAACTCTGAAGATGACCTGGCCATTTTGGGGCTCCAGGGCTGCCACAACTGGAGCTGTGGGAGGGGGGAGTAGAGATAGCCAAAATAAAATGCTTTCTCTTGGGAGCCAAGGACATTCCCACCAGGTGTCCAGGAGGAGGGGACTGGAGTCATCTAGCAACTGCACTGTATCCTGATTGGAGCATGGGACTGATTAACCGGGAGAACTGAAAGAACTTTTAATTAGGTGAAAACTGCAGGAATATTTAGAGTCCGTTTTCCACCAGATCTGTTCCAATATGATACATCCAAGAAAACTCTTCTTTGAGGCATCTATCTGCCTTGGAGTATTGATTGCTATGGGTGTATTACTTGGAACCTTGAAACAGCCTCCACCTCCCCAGTCCCCAAGAGTCCTCACCTTACAACAGTTTCATTTAGTGATCATTCAAAGTTACAACGGCACTGAAAAAAAGTGACTGTTGCAACCTTCCGACAAGCCAGATTCACTTAACAACCATGTTACTAACAACCGCAGCAATGATTCCAACAACTGTGGTGAGAAAGGTCGTAAAACGGGGCAAAACTCAAAACTGTCTCGCTTAGCGACAGAAATTTTGGGCCGTAATTTAAGGACCGCTTGTCAGCGTTCCAAATATCATGCAGAATTAAATCAGAGTCCAAGGCAGAGCTATCCTTAAAGTTCCAATTTAAAAGACAGACATGTTGGCACAAACTGTGGAATCCCGAATCTGAAAGCTTCCTGAGATTCCACCCAGTTGAAAGTTCATGATCTTATCCCCAACACCTATAAATCCATCACATGGTCCAATCTTCTTCGGCCACGCTGTCATTTCCACCCATCTAGTTCCGGTCAGGTGCAGAGGTGCGGAGACAAAAGATGACCTTGATTTGTAGAAAGGAATGACAACAACACATTCCACAATTCTACTCCTTACTATTCCCCCTCCCAATTACTACACTAATGAAACAGCATAGGAAAATAATAGTGTGTGTGGCAGGCCAAAAATCCTAAAAGGAATATGACTGCAGGGCTGACACCGGAGGCAACGTGACCAATCCACATTGCCTTCCTATCAGTTTTAACTTCTATAATCATGTAATAACAGTTGTACTAACACTTGCAATACTATTAATTGTTCATATCGCCATTATATTTACATTGTGGTCAGTACTTTTAAGTTTGTTAGTAATTAGTAACTTTAATTTTTATTCAATACTAGTTTGGGGGAAAAAACACAAATAAAGACTTCTATTTTCTGCTTTGGCTTCTGTTTTCTATTCCATATTTTATAGAAATCCGATTCTTCTCTTTCTTTTAGTTCCATGGGGTCATTTTGTCCATCTCTGCACATTTGAGTACTTTTCTAATTATTGTTTCGTCTGCAGGTGTATTGATTTGTTTCCAGTTTTGTGCGAAAGCAATCCTAGCTTGCAGCGAGTACGTGTATAATGTATTGAATATAATACGTTATATAATACAATATAATGTATTGAGACTTTTTGTCCATTTTCGGGTCTAATATTCCTTTAATAAGAATGCTTCCGGTTTCGATTCTGTCTTTTGCTCTATAATTTCTTCCAGCCATTTCTGAATTTTGCACCGATATTTCTTTTTTGATGGGGCACGTCCACCACATAGGGTAGAATGTTCCAGGCTTGTGGCTACATCTCCAACATTTGGGAGATAAAATGCTGATACAGAAGGCAGCATAACTATTTTATATGGTTACGTTTGTCTTGTTTTTTTTCTTTGTTCTGTCTTTTTTGTTTTTAAAGGTAAAAATGTTTAATAAAAACTTTAAAAAAAAAAAACACATGACCATGCGTGATCCCATTGAGGCACCCTCCTCCCACGGCTCCCCCCCCCCCCCCCGGGCGGCCTGACTCAGATTATTACCTGCATCTTACGGAGGCTGGGAAAATCTCCGGGTGAGATCTGGTGCTCCCGCTCGATCTTCAGGTAGATCTCACCCAGGTTGTTCAAGAGCTCTTTCTTCTTGCTCTCCTTGCCGAAGACGTTGGGCATTTCCTTCTTCAAAGAACTGATGATGTAGGCATGGACCTAGCAAGAAGCAGACGGGAGACGGGTGAGGAGGGGGGGCTCTCGACTGAGTCACGCTGGACTGGCAGAGGGCATCAGAACAGTGGTGCATTGCTCTTACCGTCGGTACCGGTACGCCGCTTACGGGGCAGGTTCTGGAGAACCGGTAGCAGAAATTTTCAGTAGTTTGGAGAACCAGCAAATGCCACTTCTGGCTGGCCACGCCCCCATCTATTCTCTGCCTCCCGAGTGCCAGCTGATCGGGAGGGAATGGGGATTTTGCAGTATCCCTCCCCTGCCACGCCCACCAAACTACGCCCATAGAACCGATAGTAAAAAAAAAAAAGAATTTTACCACTAGGACCGTTCGTTTAGCAACTGTTCAAACTTCTGAAGGCACTGAAAAAGAGGACTTATGGCTGGTTTTCACCCTTACGACCAGCGCACCCTTCCTCGTGGTCACGGGATCAAAATTTGGGTGCTTGGCAACTGGCATGTTATTTATGACAATGGTAGCATCTTGGGGGGGAGGGGGGAAGTCATGGGGACATCAGCTGCAACCTTCTCAGCCAAGCAAAATCTAAGCAGGAAAATCTGTAGGGGAAAACAGACTTTGCTCAAGCAGGAGATCCTTGCAGAAGAACACAGCTAGAAGGCACCTTGGAGGTCTTTTAGTCCAGCCCTCTTGCTCAAGCAGGAGACCCTTATAAAATAACAGTTGGAAGGCACCTTGGAGGTCTTCTAGTCCAGCCCCCTTTGCTCAAGCAGGAGACCCTTACAACATAACAGTTGGAAGGCACCTTGGAGGTCATCTAGTCCAGCCCCCTTGCTCAAGCAGGAGACCCTTATTTCTTATTTCCAGGTTGAATCTCTCCTTGGTCAGTTTCCACCCATTGTTCCTTCTCTGGCCTTTGGATGCCTTGGAGAATAGCTTGACCCCCTAACTCCTCTCTGGGGCAGCCCCTCAAATATTGGAAGGCTGCTCTCCTGTCTCCCCTGGTCCTTCTCTTTCCTAGACCAGCCAGGCCCAGTTCCTGCAACCATTCATCGTCTGTTTTAGCCTCCAGTCCCCTCATCATCCTGGTTGCTCTTCTCTGCCCTTTTTCTAGAGTCTCAACATCTTTTTTATAGTGTGGTGACCAAAATTGTATGCAATATTTCAAGTGTGGCCTTATAAAGTGATATTAACACTTCATGTGATCTTGATTCTATCCCTCTGATAATGCAGCCTAGGATTGTATTGGCCTTTTTTGGCAGCTGCAGCACACAGCTGGCTCATCCCTAAGTTGTTGTCCCACTAGGACTCCAAGATCCCTGGTAGAGTTACTGCTGTTCACCTAGATGGCACCTACTCTATACCTGTGCATTTGGTTTTTTCTTGCTTTACTGTGGGACCTTACTTTTCTCACCAAAGAATTTGTTGGATAAGACCCAAGTGTTCAGACTGGACTGGATCTAGGGCTGCTATAAAAATAAATCTAAAACAAATAAATAAAAATAAACCTAAGAAGGGGGCAGCCCTTCAAACCTGTCAGTGCAATGGGGTTGACAGATTGCGCCCTCAGTCATGTCTTCCCATGTGTCTCACAGGGGGTCAGAACATTTGAAAGGGTCAAAAGAGGCCTAAAAAGAATTCAGATCCAAATTGTGAAGAATGCTGTGATGGTCATAAGTGCGAGGACTGGTCACGAGTAACTTTTTCCCTCATTACTGTCATTCGAGTCACCCTTGTAACGTCAAACCGCCACTAAACTAATGGTTGTAAGTGAAGGACTACTTACATCACCTTGTGAATTCCCCTGTTGTAACTCCGAATGGTTGGTGAACGAACAGTCGTAAGCCGAGGACTATGTATTAAGTGAGACAAGTGATTGCCCTATTTCTGTAGGGCATTGTCCATTAATCTCGGCTGGGGAATTCTGGGAGATGAAGTCCATACTTCCTAAAGTTGGTAAAACCTGGATATGTGTAGGAGGGAGGGGAAAACCCTTGCAAAACACAAAGGAAGTTTTATGAAACTTGACAAGACCAGGAACTCAGAAAGGGAGTTTTCTGGAAATGTTTTATAATTCCCTCAAAACTTCCACAAAGATCAGATTTTGCTGTGTGCTGCTACTCCTTTTCATTGGCCGCATTTATTTAAAAGGCACATATTGTTCTTTTGGGTTTTTTTTTTTTTTGATTCTGCAAAACTCTCAGAAAAAGGGTTTGGTTTTTTTTGTTCTTTAGCATATCAAACATTAATTTTGGAGGGAAAGCAAAGACAAAAAAAGGAAGAAGTTCTCCTTTTGCTGGGGATGCATGTTACAAAGTTCAAAGGTTAACTGGGATTTAACTGCAGGGGGTTGGACTAGATGACCTACAAGGTCCCTTCCAACTCTGTTAATATGTTAAAGATTTCACTTGTGATTGTTGTGCATCAATTGAAGTGTATCCAGACTACTGTACGTGTGAGCATTGCTGCAAAAACAAAGGGCCAATTTAAGGTCCGAGTTGAATTTAAATTTTAAATCCCAAATTTAAGGGAATTCTACCCACGTTCCACTCGCCCAGGTGCATCGTTCATTTTTATTCAATGGAGTCACTAATGCAGATTCCGCCCCCCCCCAAAAAAATATTAAAGGATCCTCTGTTGGAAAATGTGTGTTTTTCCACAAAGGGAGCTTTGAAGAGAGTTGTGCCCTAGAAGGCTTCCTCACAAAAACAGAAAAACATCCTAAAAATAGGATGAGTTTGGTGGGAAATTTTCTAAGCCAGCCCTACAGTCTCGGCTTTTTGGAATTAATACCCCCAAAAGGCCCGATTTTCTATGAACGAAGCTAGTACAGACACACAGTGAAAGAATAAATAAAAACACATCTAATTTTTAAACTTTAAAACTTGGAAGAATTTTTTTTAAGGAAGTCAGCGGTAATGGACATTTAAAGAAAAGTCCTTGAAAAGTTTAGAGTCTTTGACTTTTGCGCTTAAGAACCTTGGCACAAGGGTTGTTAGATCTTTTAATCGGTGGTTAGAGAATAGATGTAAGAATTAATAGTAAAATGATGCGCTATTAAATGAGAAACGGGGGAAAGGGGGAAAACAGAAAAGAAAATATTAAATGTACAAGTATATATTCAAGAGAGGGATTATAAAGGGGGAAAAACATAGTTAGGATAGATTAGCAAAGGGAAGGGAATAAGCCACCATGGGTCTTGAAGTTGTTGTTTGGAGACCTTTGCTTTAAGGGCAGGGGTGTCTCAAGGCCCACACACACACACACCCTGAGGTCAAACACAACCCTGATACGGCCCTCAGTGGTATAGAGGGTTTGACAGACCTGCTTTAGGGGACTGGCAAGGGTCCTGCCTGCCTGTGTAAGGAGAAGGAGGGGGCGGTGTCAAGAAAGGAATCAGCCTGGAATCGTTACATTCTCACAAATGGTTTAAATCCTCTTGAATTCTCTTAACTTTGCTCTGCTAACCTTTAAACGAGGCTATTTTCTATGGGTAAAGGTTCCCCTTGCACATCTGTGCTAGTCGTTCCTGACTCTAGGGGGCGGTGCTCATCTCCGTTTCAAAGCCGAAGAGCCAGCGTTGTCCGAAGACGTCTCCGTGGTCATGTGGCCGGCAGGACTCAATGCCGAAGGCGCACGGAAGGCTCTTCCCTTCCCACCAAAGGGGGGTCTCTATTTTTCTACTTGCATTTTACGATTTTTTACAAGCAGTGCTTTTGAACTGCTAGGTTGGCAGAAGCTGGGGCAAGTAACGGGAGCTCACTCTGATACATGGGACTAGGGATTCGAACTGCCGAACTGCAGACCTTTCTGATCGACAAGCCAATGAGCCACCGTGTCCCATTGCCTGTTTCCTACAGGCAAGACCAATAAAATCAGCCTAACTGGAACTTAACTATGAAGTGGGTATACTGGTAGTCCTTGACTTACGACCACAATTGAGCCCAATTTTTTTTGTTGCTAAGCGAGACATTTGTTAGGTGAGTTTTGCTTCACTTTACGACCTTCCTTGCCACAGTTGTTAAGTGAATGACTGCAGTTTTTAAATTAGTAACATGATTGTTAAGCGAATCTGGCTTCCCCATTGTCAGATGGTCGCAAAAGGGGATCACGTGATGCCAGGACACTGTGACCGTCATAAATATGAATCGGTTGCCAAGGATCTGAATTTTGATTATGGGACCATGGGAATGCCGCAACGGTTTTAAATGTGAAAAGCGGTCATAAGTCACTGTGAATGGTCACTAAGTGAAGTGTTGTTAAGTTCGAGGACTACCTTATAAGTACGATTGCTTAACGCTTAATACACGGTCCTGATTCTTCGCACCTGACAGACCATTGCCTCCTAGCCAGACTCCAAAAATGCCCAAGGCTACCCATCACCACTGCAGTCTCCATCATCCCCAACCATCCCCCAAATGTCTGGACGGGCGGCGCTTCTGACTGTTGGGCCTGTCGACCGCCGGCCCCTCCAGGGGCCAAATCAGAGGAGGCATGGGAGTCAGGGTCAGCATAAGGGCAATCTGAGAGCTCCGAGGGGGAAGAGGGAATGGAGCTGACAGAGAGAGAGAGAGCGGGAGGGAGGGAGGGCCTGGGCTGTCCGTCAACCCTCCGATAGAGAGTCAACAGCCCCCAGGTCAGGAGGTGGCTGATGAGGAAGAGGAGGAACAGCTGGGTCCAGTGCCTGACATGCGGATGTGCAGAAGGCAGAGGAGAGGAGAACAATGGAAATCTATGGGCCGGTCCTTGGGATGAAAGAGCCACCGCTGCTAACGAAGCCCCACCTGAACTCTGGGGATAAAAGGCAGGAGATGAATAGATGTGGCAGACAACTATTCATCTTCTGACCAGGTGGACTTGTTCGCCAGCGATGAGAAACTTTTTGCTGGGGGTGCTGGCGCTCCCAATAAAGCAATCTTGGAGTTCACTTCTGAGGATTTGTCGTGTTTGGGGAGCTGGGTCACAACACTGACCTTGGCCAGCCGGGCCCTCTTGATCAGGTCATTCAGCTTCCGGAGGGCAGCGTTGCGTGGCAGCGACTGGATGTCTTTGAAGAGATCTTGTTCCTCCGCCTCGAAGAGTTTACGGTTGTCCGGGATGAGCAGCGGGTGGGACCAGAAGGATCCGATGTAGACGCGCACCACTTCCGGGGTGTTGATGATCTTGCCCAGTGACCACATCAGCGCCCCGTAGACCCGCATCAGCTGCTGCGTCTCGATCTGGTCCGCCTTGTTCAGCACCACCCGGATCTTGTCCTCGTGGTTCTTCAGGCCTTTGATCACCTCCGAAAACTCGTCCGAGATGTCCAGCTTGTGGGCGTCGAAGAGCAGGATGATGCGGTCAACCCGCTCCGCGAACCACTCCAGTACAGCGGCAAAGTCGTAACCTGCGGGGAAACCGAGGCAGAGGTCAGTGGCTGGAGACAACCTGGCTGGCCCCGTTGGGAAAAGTCCAACTCGTTCAGAGGAGCCAAATTCGTACGGACAACTTTGGCTAATGAAAAGCCACAGGTTTGGCATGCAACTGGGGATGTTTGAAGTCATCATCGTCTTTTCACGACCCCATAATCCTTTGCGGGGTGGAGTCGGGCCAACTGAATGGAGCTAGCAGTGTGTTTTACTAGCCAGATGCCCTTCCCTGTCGCCAATGCGGAGTTTTGTTCAGGAGATATAGTCTCGTCGGGCCCAGAGAGAGAAATATCTACCTCTACCTAGGATCAAACTTAGAGCCTCCTGATTGAGAGAGCTCCACCTCCGTGCCACTGCACCACTTACCTCAGGGATGCTACAAAGGTCATAAATGTGAAAAATGGTCATAAGTCATTTTTTCCCCCAATGCCATTGTAACTTTGAACAGTCACGAAACGACTGTTATAAGTCAAGGACAACCTGTAACCTGCTTTGGAATATTTGGAATTGCTTTGTACTCTCATGTAAGACCCTACCTAGAGTCCTGCATCCAGTTTTGGTCCCCACACTATAAAAAAGATGTGGAGACTCCGGAAAGAGTGCAGAGAAGAGCAACCAGGATGATGTGGGGCCTGGAGGCTCAAACGGACGATGAACGGTTGCAGGAACTGGGCCTGGCTAGTCTAGGATAAGAGAAGGACCAGGGGAGACAGGAGAGCATCCTTCCAATATTTGAGGGGCTGCCCCAGAGAGGAGGAAGGGGGTCAAGCTATTCTCCAAAGCCCCTGAAGGCCAGACAAGGAAGAATGGATGGACACTGACCAAGGACAGAAGCAATCTACAAATAAGGAGGAATCTCCTGACAGTGAGAACAATTACTCAGTGGAACTGCTTGCCACCAGAAGTTGTGGGTGCTCCATCATGGGAGGTTTTTAAGAAGAGACTGGACAACCATCTGACTCAAATGGTATAGAGTCTCCTGCTTAAGCAGGGGGTTGGACTAGAAGACCTCCGAGGTCCCTTCCAGATCTGATATTCTATGTTCTACAGCCTCCAATGCCTTGCACGCCTCTAACATGGCTGTTTCAAGAGTAGGCAGCCAAGGTGGTTAAGGGAGTGGTTGAGACCATAAGATCTTATGGTGGGTGACACGAGAGCAGTGTTCCAATATTTGAGAGGCAAAGAAGAGGAGGGGGTCACATTATTCTCTGAAGAACCAGAAGGCAGGACAAGAAGCAACGGATGGAAACTAATCAAGGAGAGAAGCAAGTTGGAATTAAGGAGAAACTTCCTAACAGTGAGATTAATGAACCAGTGGAAATGCTTCGCTTCAGAAATCATGGGTGCTTTATCACTTTTAAGAAGAGACTGGACAGCCACTTGTCTGAAGGAAGGAAGGAAAAAAGGAAGGAAGGAAAAGGGAGGGACGGAAGGAAGGAAGGAAGCTTGGGATTTCCATTGCAGCAAATCCAAGTACAATTTCAAAAATACCTCTTCCTCTAATCCTGGATTACAAAAAAGCGCTCTCTGTTTTCTCCATATTTTCCCCTAATCGTCAAAACCACAAATCGTAAGTACATTTTTTTCCATTTTATGCAAAAAGTCTATTATGGGATTTCCACTTGGCTGCAAATGCAGATATTCTTTGCCCTTCAAGGCAAAGAAGTTTAATTTAGCCACCGCTTGCAAATTCCATACCCTGAGCAAGCAGGGGAAGCCCATCCATGCCACCATCCTTGTCCGGATTTGCCCAAACCTCTGCCTTTCTTTCTGAATCCTGAGGACTAGAAACCTTTACTTCCTCTGGAGGGGAAGCCCTGCTGCTCCGCCAAAGCAGAGGCCAGAAAGAGGAAGAAAGACAGTTCCATTATTTCAAATCCAGGAAGGCAAAAGGACAGAAAAATAATAATAATCTAAGGTTGCACAAGCCAGCTTTCTTGGAAGAGGGCGGGAGGAGTTGAAATGCGTGCTGAAATCATTCCTGGCTCTCAAACCGATTTGCAAACCCTGGAAATATGCCCTCAGGAGGGAGAGGCACGGAGACTTTCTAGAGAAAGGGGTGGGGGTGGGGGGAAAACATTCTATGCATGCACTTAAGTGCGCCCCTCCCAAAGGTCCCTGCAACAGGAAAACTCCAAAAGTTTCGCCCAGAGGTTAGTCATTTGGAGGAAAGGAAAAAACACTCAGGGTGGACGGTTCCACTTCGGTCACAGGAGCGGGTCAGCTGGGGGCACATCAGGATTGACTTTACGGATGTCCAGGTAGTCCTCAACGTACGACCACAATTGAGCCCAACACCTCTGCGGTTAAGTTGAGACAGATTAACAGAGTTGGAAGGGACCCTGGAGGTCATCTGGTCCAACTTCCCCGCCCAAGCAGGAGACCCGACAATCAAGATCAAGGGAGGTACTAATACCACTCTATAAAGCCTTAGTAAGGCCACACCTAGAGTCCTGCGTCCAGTTTTGGTCACCATACCATAAAAAACAGGTTGAGAGCCTGGAAAGAGTGCAGAGAAGAGCAACCAGGATGATGAGGGGACTGGAGGCTAAAACATCCGATGGACGGTTGCAAGAACTGGGCATGGCTAGTCTAGGGAAGAGAAGGGTCAGGGGAGACAGGAGAGCATCTTCCAATATTTGAGGGGCTGCCCCAGAGAGGAGGAAGGGGGTCAAGCTATTCTCCAAAGCCCCTGAAGGCCAGAGAAGGAAGAATGGATGGAAGCTGACCAAGGAGAGATTCAACCTGGAAATAAGGAGGAATTTTCTGACAGGGAGAACCATCAACCAATGGAACAGAAGTTCCTTCAGAGGTTGTGGGAGCTTCATCCCTGGAGCCTTTTAAGAAGAGACTGGACTGCCATCTGTCAGGAATGGTGTAGGGTTTCCTGCTTGGGCAGAGGGGTTGGACTAGATGACCTCCAAGATCCCTTCCAACTCTGTTAACCTGTTAAACCTGGCAAGAAAGTCCGTGAAAGAAGGAAAAGCTCACTTAGTAACTGTCTTGCATAGCAACAGGAATTTTGATTTCAACCGTGGGGATAAGTCAAGGGCAATTCCAGGAATCCAATGCAGTTCCAGGATTTTCACTTTCACTCCACAAAAACCTAAAAGCAAATATCAGGGGCCCGTTTGTTTCAGATGAAGAATGCTCGTTTTGAAGAAGAGAAAGAGAGGCTTGGACAGAGAAACCGCTTATGAAACATCCCCATTTTAGAGGCCAGGAACACAAAGGGAACACTAAAAACGAACCCACAAAATGCTGAAGGACATTTAAATATATATATATATATATATTTGCAATTTTCTCAGGGCCAGGAAAAAAAATTGCCTCAGCATTTTGCAGACCCTGCTGATTGGGGGGGGGGGGGGAGTGTGTGGCCCAGTTTCCCAACCCGTTTTTTCTGATCTCAGCAGATCTCCGTGTTTTCCTGTTACGGCTTCCAGCAGGGGAAACCCAAAACTTTTCAGCTTGCGTGTTGCTAAACCTGTTACAACGCTCCCCCCCTCCCCCCCTCCAATCTAAGTTGCTTGCAATGTCTTTTTTTATGCTTCCACCAAAATCCCCTTTAATGCATTTCAGAGGGACTCCAGTGCAGAAGTCTTAAACTTGGCAACTTTAAGACTTGTGTTCTCCAACTCTGGGAGTTGAAGTCCTCAAGTCTTAAAGTTGCCAAATTTGGGGACCCCTGGCTCCCGTGCATTATTTAAAATCTTTCTAGTGTGCTTTAAGGCTGCTATCATGTCCCTTGTGACAGGATCCTTCTCTTTGTTGAGTCTCCAAACTTGGCAACTTTAAGAGCTCTGGACTCAACTTCAAAAAGGTTGGAGACTCCTGGACTAGACACTCCCAATTCCTGCAATCCTTCTTTAAATGTTTTAAGCCTCCAGTCCCTAATCATTTTACTAGCCAGAAAAGCCAATGCAACCCTAAACTGCATTAACAGAGGGATACAATCAAGATCAAGGGAGGTACTAATACCACTCTATAAAGCCTTAGTAAGGCCACACCTAGAGTCCTGCATCCAGTTTTGGTCCCCACACTGTAAAAAAGATGTGGAGACCCTGGAAAGAGTGCAGAGAAGAGCAACCAGGATGATGAGGGGACTGGAGGCTCAAACATACGATGGACGGTTGCAGGAACTGGGCCTGGCCGGTCTAGGGAAGAGAAGGACCAGGGGAGACAGGAGAGCATCTTCCAATATCTGAGGGGCTTCCCCAGAGAGGAGTTAGGGGGTCAAGCTATTCTCCAAAGCCCCCAAAGATCCAGAGAAGGAATAATGGATGGAAACTGACCAAGGAGAGATTCAACCTGGAAATAAGGAGGAATTTCCTGACAGGGAGAACAATCAACCCATGGAACAGACGTTGCCTTCGGAAGTTGTGGGAGCTTCATCCCTGGAGGTTTTCAAGGAGAGACAGGACTGCCATTTGTCAGAAATAGTGTAGGGTCTGCTTGGGCAGGGGGTTGGACTAGATGACCTCAAAGGTCCCTTCCAACTCTGTTAATCATGTTTGTGGCTCTTCCCTTTCTAGGGTCTCAGTATCATATCAGCTCAACATCTTCTCTGCTGGGTCTCTTTAGAGTCAAATAAATCACTGATTTTCAAAAAACTGAGTGTCTTATAACAGGCATTTTGCGTCGTATAGCAGGTCTGCTTTGTTTCGTCTCCAAAAGATGGAAAAAATGTGAAATATTCTACAGCTGGTTACAGGTAGTTCCTGACTTATGACAGTTTGTTTTGTGACTGTTCGAAGTTACGACATTGAAAAAAATGACTTATGCCCGTTTTTCACATTTACGACCATTGTAGCATCCCTGAGGTGAGTGGTGCAATGTCCTAGAGGTGAAGCTCTCCCCTCACAATCAGGAGGCTGTGAGTTCAATCCTAGGTAGAAGCAGATATTTCTCTCTCTGGGCACAATGAGAATATATATCTGCTGAACAAAACTCCACACTGGCAACAGGGAAGGGCATCCGGCCATTAAAGCACTCTGCTAGCTCCATTCAGTTGCCCAGAACTACACCCCCATACAAGGGATTATGGGGTCGTTAAAAGAGGATGTAGCATCCCTGAGGTCATGTGATCAAAATTCAGACGCTTGGCAACTGACTCACATTTATGACGGCCGCAGTGTCCCAGGGTTACGTGATCCCCTATTGCGACCATCTGACAAGCAAAGTCAATGGCGAAGCCAGGTTCACTTAACAACCGTGTTGCTGCTTTCACAACTGCAGCCAATCACTTAACAACTGTGGCGAGAAAGGTCGTAAAACGGGGCAGAGCCCACTTAACACGTCTCGCTTGGCGACAGAAATGTTGGGCTCAATTGTGGTCCTAAGAGGAGGATTGCATTACAGAAACCAACTTATTGGGCTGAAATCAGTAGGCAAGAGTGACTTTTGTTATGACCGTTTTTTATGACCATATTTCCTTGCAAGGGTCTCAACCAAGCCAAAGAACTGCATTTTTTAGCAATGGTCTAACCCAGGGGTGTCCAAACTTGGGAACTTTAAGACTTGTGGACTTCAACTCCCAGAATTCCCCAGCTGGCTGGGGAATTCTGGGAATTGAAGTCCACAAGTCTTAAAGTTCCCAAGTTTGGACACCCCTGGTCTAACCACTCTCCCTACTTTGCAACAACTCAGAAATAAAGGGCTGTATTTTTACCAATCTGCAGATTTACGTGGAGGCTTATGTCTCAGTATTTACAATTGCCACGGAAAATTGAGGAAAGAAACACACAAATGCATCAATTTTAGCAGGCAAGATTTACACTTAAAAAAAAACAAACCCAGATAGCTACCTGGAAAAATGCCCAAAGCTTAGATTTATACCCACCCCCAGGCACTTAAAACTATTCATCGATGCCAAGTTTCACGTTATGGAACAATTAAACTCTTAAAAAGTCGGAGATTTTCCTGTGGAAAACTGTAGCAACAGCAGAGAAAAATGTCCCCCTTGAAAGGCAAAATCATTCTGG
This sequence comes from Natrix natrix natrix, assembly GCA_029891615.1. Lineage (NCBI taxonomy): Eukaryota > Metazoa > Chordata > Lepidosauria > Squamata > Natricidae > Natrix > Natrix natrix. The sequence continues at coordinate 59,402 of JAKRSK010006520.1, read as the reverse complement.
CATCTGGTGGTAGTTTACAGATGAACAGAATTGGAAGGGACCTTGGAGGTCATCTAGTCAAACCCCCCCCCCCCCCCCGCCCAAACAGGAGACCCTGCTCCATTTCTGACAGAGGGCAGTTCAGTCTCTTCTTGAAAGCTTCCAGGGATGAAGCTCCCACAACTTCCGAAGGCAACTTCTGTTCCTTTGGTTGATGGTTCTCCCTGTCAGGAAATTCCTCCTTATTTCCAGGTTGAATCTCTCCTTGGTCAGTTTCCATCCATTCTTCCTTCAGGGGCTTTGGAGAATAGCTTGACCCCATAACTCCTCTCTGTGGCAGCCCCTCAAATTCTGGAAGATGCTCTCCTGTCTCCCCGGTCCTTCTTTTCTCTAGACCAGCCAGGCCCAGTTCCTGCAACCGTCCATCGTCTGTTTGAGCCTCCAGTCCCCTCATCATCCTGGTTGCTCTTCTCTGCACTCTTTCCAGAGTCTCAACCTCTTTTTTACATTGTGGTGACCAAAACTGGATGTGGCACTTTAGGTGTGGTCTTATTAAGGCTTTATAGGGTGGTATTAGGACCTCCCTTGATCTTGATTGTATCCCTGTGTTAATGCAGTTTAGGATTGCGTTGGCTTTTTTGGCTGCTGCCTCCTATTTAGCTGGTTGTCCACTAAGACTCTTGGAGATCTCTCTCACAAGGAGGATATTTGGTATCCAAAACTCACTGGATTATAACCGAAGAACTATGGCATTGAGCCCTGCGGAGTAGAGGGGTATCCTGTCTAATCGTCGGCTCCAAATCCAGAGCCAAACCTCCAGCGCTGGATTTCGCTGGGTGCCACGCCTGCGATTCCTTGCCCGCTGGGGTCAAGCCGGGCCTTATCATGGATCGCAGCGTTTCCTGCCCACACCGGCCGAGGACGCCAGGGGGATTTCGCCTCAGCCAGGAAACTTTCCATCCTGCGTTCCCGCAGAGAGGAATGCAGCGCTCGGAGTCCCAAACCGTGGCCAGGAGGGGTGGGGGGGCAGATGGAGAATTTGGGATGTGAAAGTGCCCGAGATCCGTCAAGGAAGGAAAAGCATTTGAGGACGGGCAGCTATTTTTATCCAACTGAGTCCTTGGCTGGTGATACCTTTCATCCACTATCCAACACGGGAAACTACAATCCCCCCCACCCTGGCAGTTGGAAGATACCTTGGAGGTCATCTAGTCCAGCCCCATTCCTCAAGCAGGAGATCCTTACAAAATAATAGTTAAAAGGGACCTTGGAGGTCTTCTAGTCCAGCCCCCTTGATCAAGCAGGAGACCCTTACAGAATAACAGAGTGGGAAGGGACCTTGGAGGTCTTCTAGTCCAGCCCCTTTGCTCAAGCAGGAGATCCTTAAAGAATAACAGAGTGGGAAGGGACCCTGGAGGTCATCTAGTCCAGCCCCTTTGCTCAGGCAGGATATCCTTACAGAATAACAGAGATGGAAGGGACCTTGGAGGTCTTCTAGTCCAGCCCCTTTGCTCAAGCAGGAGATCCTAACAATAACAGAGTTGGAAGGGACCCTGGAGGTCATCTAGTCCAGCCCCCTTGCTCAAGCAGGAGATCCTTAGAGAATAACAGAGTGGGAAGGGACCTTGGAGGTCATCTAGTCGAGCCCCCTTTGCTCAAGCAGGAGACCCTTACAGAATAACAGAGTTGGAAGGGACCTTGGAGGTCCTCTAGTTCAGCCCCCTTGATCAAGCAAGAGACCCCAGACCAATTAACTATTCAGTGGAACGACTTGCTTCCAGAAGTGGTGGGTGCTCCCAACACTGGAGGCTTCTAGAGAGATTGGAAGGTCACTTGTCTGGAGTGGTAGCGGGCCTTCTGCAGGGGGTTGGAGTAGAAGACCTCTAAGGTCCCTTCCAACTTATTCTATAATCCTACTTCAATTCATCAGTGAAACGGCTTGCCTCCAGAAGCTCTGGGCACTCCGTCACTGGAGGTTTTCAAGAAGTGACTTTGTCTGAAATAGTGTAGGGCAGGGATGTCCTCTCCTATGACCACAATGGAGCATAATATTTATGTTGCTAAGCGAGACTTTTGCCTGTGTTATGATCTTTCTTGCCACGTTTGTTAAGTGAATCACTGCGGTTGTTAAATTGGTAACTGTTGTGGCCCGCCAGCGGACTTGGTGGCAGAGTCGGAGAGTAAGGAGGTTGGGGAGGAACTTGGGCCAGTCCTGGAGTCTGGGGAAGGCTCTGGTGAGGGCTCTGTGTCGGAGGCAGAGAGGGGTAAGGGCCGTCTGACAGTTATCAGCTGCCTTCGGAGTCAGGCATCAGTGAGGCAGAAGAACAGCTGGAGCCTGTTCCCAGTGTGCGCATGTGCAGAGCTGCCAGACGAAGGGAAGAGCTAAAGGGGTCGACTCGGGAGTAAGGCCACAGGTAGACGATGAAGGGCCCCTCCCAGAGGAAATAAAAGAGGAGCAAAAGGGGAGTGGAGTTTGCAGGAAACCATTAGTTCAATTCATCAGATTGAAGATCTATTCCTGACTTCTTGCCAAGGAATTGCTGCTACAGCATGGAGTTTGGAAGATATCGGCCTGGCAGCTCCCCAAGCCTGATAAAGGCCTGTGGTTGTGAATTCACCCTTGAAAGATCGTTTGCCGGTGGATGTGAATGAGCGGAATTCACACGAGCTCCATAGAAAAAGGGTTTTTTGTGGGGACAAGGAGTCTGCTCCGTGATTTTGGGAAGCCTCGCTCAGAACAGGAACGCAGTTCCCAAGTTGCATCAGCTTCCCAACGACTTTGCTTGTTGGGAGGTGGCCAAATCACATGACACCCCCCCCCCCAAGTGACAAGGCCACCGTCATAAATATGAGTCGGTTCCCCAAGCACCTAAATATTGCTCACATCACCGAGGGGAAAAAGCTGCAACAGTTGTGTGAAAAATGGCCGTTTTTTTCCAGCGATGCAACTCCGAATGGCCCTTAAGTGAACGGTCACTAAGTGGGCCGTCACTAAATACGGGACTACCTCTGTTCAAAACCTATATTTTTTTTTCTTTCTTGGGGGGCGGGGGGGGAGGGTTAGAAGAGGTCCTGCAAAAAGGGAGACCCAGGATCTTAACCCTTCAACACAACATCTTCATCCTCACCTCTGCTTATCCGCTGCTTCTCCCCGGATAGGATGCCCGGCGTATCAATAATGCTGATGCTGTCCAGAACGGGGTTTGGGAGCTGGGCACACATAAACCTGCAAAGAAGGGAAGGGACAGGATTAGGAGGAGGCTGGTCTGAGCAGGGGCAGAAATGACCATTTTTGCCTTCCTGCTTGAACTGGTCATTCCCCTCCAAGCAAAACTTAGGAGATTGACTCGTCTATTGACTTCAGGGGTGGGCAAACCCCAAACCTTCTCATTTTGACCCCTCAAAACCTCCTTAGATGACCAGTGCTCGGGGGGGGGGGCAAACAAACCAAAGGTGCTTCCCCCCCCCCCCCCCGCGCGAGGCAACTGGACTTTCTAGTTTTTCTCTGAAGACGTTTCGCTTCTCATCCAAGAAGCTTCTTCAGCTCTGACTGGATGTTGGGGGGCAATGGAAGGATGGAAGCAGTTGCGTTCTTCTAGGGAGCCCTTGAGGCCACTTGGAAGTTTATCTGTGGGGTCACGGTGAAAATGGGTGTGGGGGTTTCTTGGAACTGCTGAAAGGACCGTGTTGTAGACTGGAGATAGATGGTGTTGTATCCCTCCCCCCCTCTGTTGAGGGAGGGCTGTTCAATTTTGACATATTTGGCCCTTTTGACCCCTTTCAAACCAGCAATCCATTCTGTCCAAAATATGGAACTTTGTGGTCTTCAAAAGAGTGGGCTTTGTCCTTTAAATGCAGATGGAATAATGGATGGAGTCCTGGTGGGTTTGTTCTCCTATGTTGTGCCATGTGTTTGTGAAGTGGCTGTTTTGTTTCCCCAATGTACACCATCTCTCTCCAGTCTACCAACCTCTTAGTCCTCTTAGCACTCCCAAGAAGGATCCACGCCCATTTGCACCACTCAGGGGACCCTGAGGACACAGATAAATCCCCAAGTGGCCTCAACGACCCTCTAAAAGGATGCAAATGTCCAGCTGTCTGCAAGGAATATAAATCCTTCCCTTCCCCACCATCCAGTCAGAGCTGAAGCAGCTCCTAGAAGGAGAAGCGAAACATCTTCAAAGAAAAATGAAGTCCAGTTGCGTCTTGAAAAAAAGCTCCTTTGGTGTTTTGTGTGCAGTCCCAACACACACACACACACACCTCAATCCATCATACAACCCTTCCTTTGCAAACTACCAAAACATCCCAGAGATATGGGAAGCTTCAAGTTCCAGAGAATGCGCTGAGACATGGAAGATAGGACCCTCGGGCTGGAAGGCACCTCAGAGGTCATCTAGTCCAACTCAAGCTGGAAACTCTATACCATTTTGGACAGATTGTTGTCCAATCTCTTCTTGAAGACCTCCTGTGATGGAGCATCCGTAACGCCTGGAGGCAAACTGTCCCCATTGACAGGAAAGGCCTCCTTTCCAGGTTGCGTCTCTCTTTGGTAAGTTTCCATTTGCTGCTTCTTGTCCTGCCCTGGGGGCTCTGGGAGAGGAGGAGCACCCGAGAAGAGAAGAGGATAAAGAGTACAGAATAGGAAATAAGAGAACAGATTAGAATGGAAAAATATAGAATACAGAATAGGAAATAAGAGAATGGAATAGAATAGGAATAGAATAGAAACAGAAAATAGAGAATAGAAATAGAAGAGAATAGGGGAGAATAGAATAGAATACAGAATGTAGAATAGGAAATAAGAGAATAGGGGAGAATAGAAAATAGAGAATAGAAATAGAAGAGAATAGGGGAGAATAGAATACAGAATAGGAAATAAGAGAATAGGGGAGAATAGAAGAATATAGAACACAGAATAGGAAATAAGAAAATAGAATAGAATAGAAAATAGAGAATAGAATATAGAATAGGAAATAAGAGAATAGAATAAGGGAGAATAGAATAGAAGAATATAGAACACAGAATAGGAAATAAGAAAATAGAATAGAATAGAAAATAGAGAATAGAATATAGAATAGGAAATAAGAGAATAGAATAAGGGAGAATAGAATAGAAGAATATAGAACACAGAATAGGAAATAAGAAAATAGAATAGAATAGAAAATAGAGAATAGAAATAGAAGAGAATAGGGGAAAATAGAATAGAATACAGAATAGGAAATAAAAGAATAGAATAGGGGAGAATAGAATAGAAGAATATAGAACAGAATAGGAAATAAGAGAATAGAATAGAAAATAGAGAATAAAAATAGGAGAATAGGGGATAATAGAATATAGAATAGGAAATAAGAGAATAGGGGAGAATAGAAGAATATAGAACACAGAATAGGAAATAAGAAAATAGAATAGAATAGAAAATAGAGAATAGAAATAGAAGAGAATAGGGGAAAATAGAATAGAATACAGAATAGGAAATAAAAGAATAGAATAGGGGAGAATAGAAGAATATAGAATACAGAATAGGAAATAAGAGAATAGAATAGAATACAGAATGTAGAATAGGAAATAAGAGAATAGGGGAGAATAGAAAATAGAGAATAAAAATAGGAGAATAGGGGATAATAGAATATAGAATAGGAAATAAGAGAATAGGGGAGAATAGAAGAATATAGAACACAGAATAGGAAATAAGAAAATAGAATAGAATAGAAAATAGAGAATAGAAATAGAAGAGAATAGGGGAAAATAGAATAGAATACAGAATAGGAAATAAAAGAATAGAATAGGGGAGAATAGAAGAATATAGAATACAGAATAGGAAATAAGAGAATAGAATAGAATGTAGAGAAGAGAAGAATTCTTTAGTGGCCAAGTATGATTGGACACCCGAGGAATTTGTCTTTGGTGCATAAGCTCTCAATCTACATAAGGCAAAATAAAATAGAACACATTCATTGAGACTCATCAGATACACCACGTAGAGATAGTCCTAGGATACTAAGAAGGAACGGAGGGAATCCTATGACAGAGAGAGACCCAACCCAGAATGAAGGGCCTGGGTGCATATTTCTGACTCTGCTTTCGGGTCCCAAGCCCAGGCCACCTGGCATAGCAAGACTCCTGCGCTGGGGCAAAAGCATTGAGGCCAGGCGGGGTCAAAGGGCACAGAAACCGGCCTCCGGAGGAACAGAGGCAGCCCCAACCAGTGGATCCAACCATTAGTCCATCCTGCTTTTTTCCTAGAAATTTTTTCGCCCAGGTTTTTCTTACACATGAAACTCTGGGAAGGTTTTCCAGGTAATCCTCGACTTACAACCATTCATTTAGTGACTGTTCGAAGCTACAATGGCCCTAGGGGGAAAAAAAAAACCTTTTAAAATGCGTTTCACATTTATGATCCCCAAGGTCAGACGATCCCAAGTCAGATTGGCCACCGGCTCATACTTATGACAGCATGATGCGGTATCCCAGTGTTTGTGTGTGTGTGACGTGATTCCGTTTGGGGGGGAGGGGGAGCCCAATTCACTTAATGTCACTCACTTAAACACCTGCAATGCGCCTAACGGCAAGGCAAGACGTAAAGTGGGGCAGGACTCAAACGGCAACCATTAGGCTTAGGAACCCAAATGTTGGGCTCCATTGGGGTCGTAAGTCGAGGACTACCTCTGGACTTTTCCCCCCACAGTAGCCGCAAACCACATCCTTTGCGGGATTACAAAATGGTTTGTGGTTTTGGCAGAAGGGAAGTGGCATGCGAGGCGGACCGAAAACCCAGGCTGGGAAAGGCAGCGGAGGGGACGGGAGGGGAGAACCTTCCCCTCAGAACATTTGCCTCCCCGGAGCTGGTGCTGTCTGGGGAGGCGATGGGAGTTGTAGTCCAGACCAACTGTGGGGTTGTAATGGCCCCCTCGGCCCAAAAGCTGTGAGAATGAGGAACTCTTTCAACACTCTGGAAAGTGAGACTATCTTAGTTGGCTTCTGAAGAAATAGATCTTCCCTTCCTGTAAAATCGCCAAGGATGACAAAAAGGCAAAGATGTCAAAATCCGTGCGGTTGGCGCAAGAAAACCCAAGTTGCAAAGCTGAAGAGCTCAATGGGAGTTGGAGGAACTTCATCGTGGGAAACGGGAAAGCGCGAGAAAAACAACATCGTCCTACCTTGATCCTGTTTGGGGTACTTGCATTAAGAGAGGGATGCCATCAAGATCAAGGGAGGTCCTAATACCACTCTGTAAAGCCTTAGTAAGGCCACACCTGGAATATTGGATCCAGTTTTGGTCACCACAATATAAAGCCCCTGAAGGCCAGACGAGAAAGAATGGAGGGAAACTGACCAAGGAGAGATTCAACCTGGAAATGAGGAGGAATTTCCTGACCGTGGGAACCATCAACCCATGGAACAGAAGTTGCCTTCGGAAGTTGTGGGAGCTTCATCCCTGGAGGCTTTCAAGAAGAGACTGGACTGCCATCGATCAGTAGGGTTTCCAGCTTGGGCGGGGAGGGGGGTTGGACTAGATGACCTCCAACGCCCCTTCCAACTCTGATATTCTGTTATTCAGAAGTTGTGGGAGCTTCATCCCTGGAGGCTTTCAAGAAGAGATTGGACTGCCATTTGTCAGAAATGGTGTAGGGTCTCCTGCTTGGGCGGGAGGGTTGGACTAGATGACCTTCCAACTTCGTTAATCTGATATTGAGACACTAGAAAGAGGGCAGAGAAGAGCAACCAGGATGATGAGGGGACTGGAGGCTAAAAAATCCGATGGACGGTTGCAGGAACTGGGCCTGGCTAGTCTAGGGAAGAGAAGGACCAGGGGAGACAGGAGAGCATCTTCCAATATTTGAGGGGCTGCCCCAGAGAGGAGTTAGGGGGTCAAGCTATTCTCCAAAGCACCCGAAGGCCAGAGAAGGAACAATGGATGGAAACTGACCAAGGAGAGATTAAAAACTGGAAATAAGGAGGAATTTCCTGACAGGGAGAAGAATCAACCCATGGAACAGAAGTTGCCTTCAGCTGTGAGAGCTTCATCACTGGAGTCTTTCAAGAAGAGACTGGACTGCCACCTGTCAGAAATGGTGAACTGTCTCCTACTTGGGCAGGAGGGTTGGACTAGATGACCTCCAAGGTCCCTTGCAACTCTTTTAATCTGTTAAACTCTGGTGGGCTTTCAAGATTTTGGTGGGCTTTCCAAAGTCAAGGGAGGAAGTCACACTTGCTTCACGGCCACAGGATTCACTTAACAACTAGATGTGATTCACTTAACAACCATGGCTGTAAAAACCAGGCACAATTTAATTGAACTGCCTTACTTCGCAACAGAAATTTCGTTCCCAGTTGTGGTGTAAATTGAGGACTATCTTTATTCCCCTAGGCTGGAACTGGTGCGGTAAAGAATCTCTCCAAAGTTGACTTAGTGTTTCATGCCTGGTGGCAATGAATTCCACAGGTCAATTTTTCATAGGGTGAGAAAGAGTTGGCACGTGTTTCTATTCTAAATTTTCAATAAAACAACCAAGAGCACCAAGGACCCCACAGCCTTCACTGTCCTAACTACTCTTCCTCCTCCACTCTGCACTCTCTTCTGTCCCTGGTGATGCTACCTAGTTGGGCAATGAAACGTCTGCAAGAAAACGAGATCAGAGAGCAGCAAGGACTCCACAGTCCCCCTCCTCCACTCCACAAACCCCATTCCCTTCTAGCACGGATGTTGTTACCTAGTTGGGTAGCAAAACATCTGCAAGAAACCAACCAAGGATGCCTCAATTCAACCCTGACTACAAATATTCTCCTTTGTCATTACCGAAACTTGCTTTCCAATTTTTCTTCTCAGCTACAACAATAAAGTGAGATCGTGGTGTCTCTGGCAGGGGCTGCTTTTTAACCAGGCCAAAACTGAAACCTTGACCCCGGGAGCTCCTGCCTTGGGGGGGGGGGGGGGGGGGGGAGAAAGGGGGGTTTCCATTCCATTGAGCCACATGGAGAATATTGAGATCATCACTTTCTCTTTAAGCCGGGCATTCCCCCCGACGACTGGACAGGGTGGGGAGTGGATACCTTGCAGACATTCTGGCACCAAACCTGCCTGCCCAGGACTGAAATTCGAATTAAGACGCCCAGCAACTGGTCTGTGCAAGACCGTCCAACCCACAGGGGGGGCCTGTAAGGAGTCTTAGCTTTTTTTGCAAACTCTGCCAATGGACAAGGATCCCGAAAACCATAAGCCGCCTTTTGCAAAATCCTGGGGGGAAGCTACCCAAGCAACGGTCCTCGCCAGAGCTCAGCCTGTGTTTGAGTTCCCAATGCTGCAGATGTGCATTCACACAGCCAGTTGAGTTTCACCAGGAAAAGGACGCAGCGGTGCCCACATTTCAGTCAACACGCTAAAGTTGGCTTTAAAACAAAACAAAACGCTGGTGTATTTGTGGAAGAGAGTTTAGAGTTTGGGCAACTTCAAAGCAGCGTTTTCCAAACTTTGGTGGGCTTCAACTCGCAGCACAGCTGGCTGGGGAATTCTGGGAGCTGAAGTCCACCCATCTTAAAAGATTGGGGGAAAAAGCAGCCTAAGGCGTTGCAAAATAAAAAACTTTGGGTTCCGTTTGTGTTACGTGAAGACAACAATTTAGGCCGCAGAAAGTTCTACGGATGGATGGGCTGATCCCAGGCCCACAAAGTCTTTTTCCAGACCACAAAACCAATATCTGACACAGCAGAAAAAAGTTGCAAACGTTTTCAAATGGAAGCCAGGCCTGCCTGCCTGCATCCATCCCTGGGCTTATATACCCCCGATTTTAAGCAGGGAGAAACACTCAACAAATTATTTTTATTGGGCTTTTAAGTTCAGAACACGCTGAGCTATTTTTAATATTTGTAAATTTCCCCCACCTCCTTCCTTTAAAAAAGTCATGTTTCTACAGCTGCAAAGCCAGCATTCCAGGAATTTTTCTCTTTTCTTTTGTGAATTAATGACGCTGTTTGGCTAACATAATTGGCAGACGCCTCCAAGCACCGGCAATGAAGAGAACAATGGACCAAAACTCTGGACTTTTAAAAAGGCCGATTTAACCCGTTTTTTATTTTTATTTTGCACCCTCCATTCCAAAGCAGAGTTTTTTCTAAGGTGAAGAATAGATCATGGGTTTTTGGCAATTAAGGAAGCCCACTGAAGATTTACTTGTGATTTTTAGAAGATTTTGTAAGAGTTGCAAAAGGCTTTGGGGTGGGGTGAGACCGGACGTCGCGAGGCCAATGAGAGAGAAATCAAGCCTGAAGCCAAGGAAAGGAAGCTGGGCAGGAGATGCCTCCAATGGGGCAACCGAGCAGCCGAGACGGGCACAGGCTGGGAGCAAAAGGCAAAGCTTCCAGCCAGGAGCCACGCCCGGGGTTTGCAGTGATTCAGAAAGAAGAGAATTCCGGTGGAGTTACACCAAGGAGGGGGGGGGGGGGCATTACTCAGATGTTTTTGCAAGAGAGCCTTGCTGACCTTTGACCCTCCCTCCTCCGATGCCAATTCAGACACGTCTTCAGGAGAAATTTCCTGACAATGAGGACAATTAATCAGGAAAGGCTCGCCTTCAGAAGTGAAGAGGAGAAATGCACAGGCATTGGTTCAAAATACTATAGGGTCTCCTGTCTGAGCAGCGGGGCTGGACTAGAAGACCTCCAAAGTCCCCTTCCAGCTCTGTTATTCTGATCATTCGGGATGTGGTGGCTGAGTCCGATGATAGCATTTCCCCATGGACTGTGGAGGCCATTCATAGAAGCGCAAATGAACTCAAGGGGAATTTGCCCTCCGTGGGGCAGGGATGGGGTGGAATCAGCTGCTTGGCAATGCCACTAACTGGGTTTAAGTCAACCTGGCTTGGCACCATAATTGGATGGAGATAGTCCTTGGCCTCCCTTGTCCCTTTTATCCAGCTCTATGCTGAACCAGAGTCTCTTGATCAGTGAGATGGGCAGCATATAAATTAAATATATCAACAACCTTCTAGGAATGGGGGTCTCTTGCTGGACTAGAAGGGGGTTGGACTAGAGGACCTCCAAGGGCCCTTTCCAACTCTGAGATTCTGTAGTCTGGGTCTGCTCTGACTACCTGGCACCAGGAGGGCACCAAAGTGCCCCTTTCGGCTGCAAATAAAAAAAAATCTGCACCTTTTCCCATGGCTGGCTGGGGAATTCTGGGAGTCGGAGTCCACCCACCTTAAAGCCACCAAGGGTTGAGCAGCAGTGGTTCTAGTCCTCAAGATCAGACCCTCCCTTCCTCTCTGCTGCTCCCTCCCTGGATCCAGAAAGCTAAAGACAGTGGTTCTAGTTCTCAAGATCAGAGTCAGAAGACCCTCCTTCCTCCCTGCCCACCCTGCATGTGCAAAGCTTAAAGCAGTGGCTCTAGTCCTCAAGATCAGTCCTCTTTTCTCTCCTTGCTGCCCCCCCCATCTGCAAACCTAAAAGATGTTGCTAGTCCTACCACACACGTCCCTGCGACCTATCCGCTCACACAGAGAGGGGCTCCTCCTGGTGCCGTCTGCTAGTCAATGCCAGCGGGCGACACCTAGGAGTAGATCCTTCTCTGTGATGGGCCCAACCCTCTGGAATGACCTCCCCCCTGACATTCGAACTACCACCGACCTCCGTTCCTTCCGGCAAAAGTTAAAGACTCACCTATTTCAATCAGCTGGCCTGGCACTTTCTTAGTTTTACCTCCCAGGGATTTATTCATTTTAATTGGGTTTGGGGTTTTAAAAAGTTTTTAATACACTATATACTATATTTAATATTTATTATTCTATGTACAGTCTTGCAACCTCCTCCACCTACGTATTTAATTATTTAACTGTTTTGTATGTATTTTATAACGTATTTTAGTGACTGTACACCGCCCCGAGTCCCTTTCGGGAGAGGGGGCGGTCTATAAATATGAATAATAAATAAATAAATAAATAAATAATAGTCCTCAAGACCAGAGTCAAAAGACACCCCTGCTTCCGCTCCCAACCCGGAAAACTAAAAACAGTGGCTCTAGTCCTCAAGATCAGATTGAAAGGACACTCCCTGCTTCCCCCTGCAGCTGGAAAGCTAGCAGCATTTCCAGTCCACAAGATCAGTCAAAAGACCTTCTCTCCCCACCCAGGAAACAGTGGTTCTAGTGCTCAAGGTCAGCCCTCTTCCCTCTTTGCTGCCCCCCCCACCTGCAAACCTAAAAGATGTTGCTAGTCCTCAAGCCCAGGCTCAAAAGACTCTCCTGCTCCCTTGTTGCCCCACCCCCTTGCAGCTGGAGAGCCAACAGCAGTGTTTCTAGTCCTCAAGATCAGTCAAAAGAGCCTCCTCTTTCCTCCCTGCATATGCAAAGCTTAAAAAAGTGGATCTAGTCCTCTTCCCTCCTTGCTGCCCCCGCCTCCCATTTGCAAACCTAAAAGGTGTTGCTAGTCCTCAAGCCCAGGCTCAAAAGACTCTCCCTGCTTCTCACTACAGCTGGAAAGTCAGCAGCATTGCTCCCAGTCCTCAAGACCAAGAGTCAAAAGGCCTTCCTCCCCGCCCCCTCTGCATCTGCAAAGCTAAAAACAGGGGCTCTAGTCCTCAAGATCTTCCCTCCTTGCTGCCCCTACATCTGCAAACCTCAACAGTGTTGCTAGTCCTCAAGCCCAGGCTCAAAAGACTCTCCTGCTTCCCGGCTGCCCCGCCCCCTTCCTTGCAGCAGTGTTTCTAGTCCTCAAGATCGGTCTCTCTTCTCTCCCTCCCCCGCTCCCTCCCTTGCAGCTGGAGAGCGCCAGCCCCTCACCTGTTGAGGAAGGCGTTGCCGAAGGCGTTGAGCTTGCGGAAGGGGCGCCGGGGGTCGACCACCAGCGCGTTGCCCGGGACGACGCCCTCGCTCTCCCCGCCCATGACGGCGATGAAGGAGTCGGTGGTGGGCTCGGGCCCGATGCGCATGCCGGGGAAGTCCTGCTCCAGCAGGTGCCGGATGAAGGTGGTCTTGCCGGTGCTGTACTGGCCCACCAGCAGCACCATGGGCTTGCTCTCCCAGTCGGCCGGCTCCAGCGCCGGCGAGTGGAAGTCGTGGAAGCGGTAGTGCTCCTCCAGCGGCAGCAGCTTCCCGGCGTAGAGCTGCTTCAGGCCCTCCGAGACGGTGCGGAACAGCTCGGGCTCCTTGCGCCGCCGCGCGTCGCGGCTCACCCAGCTGAACATGGCCGAGCCCAGCCCTGCTGCAGGGAGGGGGAAAGAGACCGTCAGCCCCGCCGCGAGGACCGCACGCACTCGCCACGCGCCCCGCCGCGCCGCCCTTTATAAAGCTTCCGCCCGGGGCACGCCCCCGCCGCCCGGGATTGGCTCCTGCCCGGCGGCCACGCCCTTCCAGGGGGGGCTCCTCTTAAAAAGAGAGCCACGCCCTCTCGGCGCTCATTGGCTTAATCCCTGGCGGCCGCGCCCTGTCCTCTTGCCTTGCCACACCCCTCAGGGATATTCATCTAATGAAGCCTGCGTTCGGGCCGCGCCCTCTCGGCGCTGATTGGCTTCTTCCTCGCGCCGGGAATGGTGTTTCTTTTAGAATGCCTCTGCTCGGCCACGCCCATTTTACGCTGATTGGCTTCTGCCTGGCGGTCCCTCCTCTCCACAGCACAGGGGATACTCCTCGTTCAGTTTTGCGTCTTGGGCACACACACACCCTGAGCACTGATTGGCTCCTGCCCGGAGGCCTAACTCTCTCTGGAGGCCCTCCCCGTTATAAGGCCACCTCCAGGGGCACGCCCCCCTCAGCGCCAATTGGTTCTTCCCGGACGGCCTCGCCCTTTCCACTGGCCACGCCTTTCCCTTAAAAAAGTCCCCCCCCGCCCTGGCCACGCCTCCTCGGCTCCGATTGGCTACGGCCGTGGCAGGCGAGGCGGAAGTGTAGCGCCGTTCAGGGATCTATGGCGCTTAGAGAATGGGGGGAAATGGTAGAGGTGACCTAAAAGGGAGCAGGCGAGAGATGCCGTGAGACTGCCTCTGAGCATGTGCAGAGTACTTGGACCAGATTTTTTTTTAAATCTTCGGATTAAAATTAAATTAAGTGTGCACCACCAAGATCTCAAAACGATTAAAAAACATTATTTCCCCAAGTCCAGCCATGTTAGATGAGTGGATTTCAACTCCCATCAAGGCTGGCTGGGGGATTCTGGGAGTTAAAGTCCACCCACGATGCTGCGCCTGAGAAACACTGGCCTAGACCTTGTTAAATGCGAATTGCAAAAAGAAATGGAGCATTGCTCCTCCTACCCACCTACAGCCACACCCACCATCCGCCATCTTGACTTTTTTTGACCCCGTTGGACTACCTTTCCCTGCTGATAGGGTTAGAACTCAGGCCAGCATGCTTTCCTCCCCTTCTTCCCAACAACCCTGCAAGGTGGGCTGGTGCAAGACATCCATAGGCTTCCATGGATGAGATGGACCCAAATGTAGATTCCCCCAAAGCCTTGCCATTTGGGGGGGGGGGGGTAGGGGCTGGGAAACATGCTCCCTGTTTTCAACTGGCCATTGAAGAAGCCCAGAATCGTGGCTTATGAAAACCAGGCCTAGCTGGGCTGCCTTTTTTGACCGTCCCACTCCTCCCCTTTCGACGGGCAGGGCAGCCCCCTGACCTGAGCTGCCTTCGTCCATGTCTAAATTCCGGAGCGCCCCGACCTGAACCCCTTGCATTGCAGCCCCGGCAAGCTCGGCAGTTGAACCGCCCGCCTGAGATGGAATTCCTCTTTGTGAACCGGCCTGCGGGTTGCAGCTGAGGTCAGCGGGTTCCAGAATGGCCAGGCTGCCCTGGTGTCAGAAGCTGGCTTGCTGAATAAGTCAAGGGGAAGACAAATAATGATTGTCTGTTGCATAGAAGCTACAGAAAGAGCTACCTAACGATGGAAAAATACTAGTTTCCAGAATTCCCCAGTCAGCATGCTTTGAAATATGTGGACTTCAACCCCCAGAATTCCCCAGCAAGCATGCTTTGAACTATGTGGACTTCAACTCCCAGAATTCCCCAGCAAGCATGCTTTAAGAGGGGTGGACTTCCACTCCCAGAATTCCCCAGTCAGCATACTTTGAACTATGTGGACTTCAACTCCCAGAATTCCCCAGCAAGCATGCTTTGAACTATGTGGACTTCAACTCCCAGAATTCCCCAGCAAGCATGCTTTAAGAGGGGTGGACTTCCACTCCCAGAATTCCCCAGTCAGCATACTTTGAACTATGTGGACTTCAACTCCCAGAATTCCCCAGCAAGCATGTTTTAAGAGGGGTGGACTTCCACTCCCAGAATTCCCCAGTCAGCATACTTTGAACTATGTGGACTTCAACTCCCAGAATTCCCCAGCAAGCATGCTTTAAGAGGGGTGGACTTCCACTCCCAGAATTCCCCAGCCACCATGCTTTGAGATATGTGGACTTCAACTCCCAGAATCCCCTTGGCTGGCGGGAATTCTGGGAGTTGAAGTCTACAATCTTAAAGTTGCCAAGCTTGAGAAACACTGCCCCAAAAGTTGCCTTGTAAAGACTGTGCATGCTTTGGGTGGGCTAGCCTAGTCGGTTGGCACTTTGAGCCCCTCCAATCAGAAGCTGCTTTCTTGGGGAGTGGCATTCTTTTAAAGCAGAGCTTGGTATTCTACATAGTCTTCCACCTAACAAGCCTTCATTAAGCCACCATTTCAAAGTGCCAAATGCACTGAAAAAAAGGCTTAAGTCTGGTCCGCACAGTTATGACCCTTGCAGCATTCCCTACGGCAGGGGTGTCCAAACTTGGCAACTTTAAGACTTGTGGACTTCAACTCCCAGAATTCCCCAGCCAGCTCTGCTCTGCTGGCTGGGGAATTCTGGGAGTTGAAGTCCACAAGTCTTAAAGTTGCCAAGTTTGGACACCCCTGCCCTACGGTCACCTGCCGCTTGACACTTAGAGCGGTCCTGGGGTCATCTGGTCACGCTTTCTCCCCTTTCCTTGCTGGCTTCCGGCGAGCAAACTCAAGGACGGAGACCGGATCACTTAATGGCAAGCTGTGATTCGCTTAACAAAGTGAATGTGGCAAAAAGGGTCGTAACATCAGGTCCAACACATTTGGCTGAGCAACAGAAATTGTGGTTCTCAAGTTGAGAACTTCTTGTAACTGGTAGTCCTCGACTTACGACTACAATTGAGCCCAAAATTTCTATTGCTAAGCAAAGCCGTTGTCCCCGTTTTACAACAACCTCTCTCCACGGTTGTTGAGCGAATCACGGAAGTAGTTAAAGTCAGTAACACAGTTGTTGAGTGAATCTGGCTTCCCCATTAACTTTCCTCATCAGAGGGATCACATGACCCCGGGACACTACGACCGTCATTAATATGAGTCAGTTGTCAAGTGTCTGAATTCTGATCGCGTGCCCATGGGGATGTTGCAACGGTCGTAAGTGTGAAAAACCAGCATAACTCACTTTTTCCAGTGCCGCTGTAACTTTGAACGGTCACTAAATGAACGGTTGTAAGTCGAGGACTACCTGTATACTTGGGGACTTGGGGGGTGGGGAGGCGTGGAGACTGTCAGAAAGCCGAATCCTGGAATTTGGGGTGGGTGGCGTGATCTTTTGGTGGCTGCTGAGTCGTTGCTAAGCTGCGCTTGGCCTGTTTTGCTTGCATTCCGAGGATCGGAGCCAGAAATTCCGAGCGGGAGCATCAGGGGCTCCGGGCAGAGCCGGCCAGGAAGCCAGGAAGGGAAGTTGGGCTGGGCAGAAAAAGAAAAGGATGAGATTTTCCTTCCAAATATGGGAAAAGCCACATCCTGACAAGTCCCTGCAGACCTGCAACACATGTTTTCCACTGCAAGGGAGGGAGGAGAAGGAGGGAGATTAGATAAGATAGATAGATAAATAGATAGATAGATAGATGGACAGACAGACAGACAGACAGACAGACAGACAGATAGAAAGAGATAGAGATAGAGATAGATAGATAGAAAGATAGATAGAAAGAGATAGAAAGATAAAAAGATAGAAAGATAGAAAGATAGATAGAAAGAAAGAAATAGATAGAAAGATAGGAATAAAGAAAGATAGATAGAAAGATATAGAAAGATAGAAAGATAAAAATATAGAAAGAAGATATAGATATAGATTAGATAGATAGATAGATAGATAGATAGATAGATAGATAGATAGATGCATGCATGCATGCATACATAGAAAAGATAGATAGAAAGATAGATGAGAGAGAGAGGGAGAGGGATAAAGATAGAGGTAGAGATAGATAGATCAACAGACAAACTTTATTGTCACTATGTACACTAATTGGCATACATTAAACATGAAATTTCATTGCACACAGCTTTTAAAGAGTCACCACCTCCAATTTTACATTACATAAAGATGACAAGATAAATAAATAAATAAATAAATACATACATACATACATACATACATACATACATACATACATACATACATACATGGGAGGAGGTGGGAAATGGGAAAAAAATAAACAAATCCAAAATAGCCAGGAAGGGGGGGGGTGAAGGGCAGAATCGGGGTGCTGATGCCAACATGGGCATTGCTACTAATGGGGAGAATCAATCCAGAGGGCCAGCGTTTATTTCAGCCCCTTGGCACAAGGAGAGTGGGTGCTCCAAAAAGGGGTTAGCCCTTTTTACTGGGGTTTGCCAAGAAGTTGGGAGTAGGGGGTGGATGCAGCGCCCTGCCCCCCCAAATCCAGAGGGCACCTCAGGGCATCCCTGCAGCCTCCAAGGAGCTCTCGTTCCCCAGCCTCTCCTGGCCCATCCAAGAGTGGAGAAGGGACATTTGGACGGCAGCCCTCACCATCTGGGCTCTGACCTCCTGCCCTGCAGCTGTGTCCATACCATGTGATGCTGTGCCAGCTCAAAGGAAGCCCAGCTGGAAATCCCTTTTCAGTGAAGACAGCCAAGCTGAGGCTGTAGCTGGCTGGAAGGAGATGAAAGCTGCAGCTGGAGAGGGGAGGAGGCTGATGGCGTTAGGGGGTCACCCACTGCAACCTCAGGAGACCCCCCCAAACTGGCCTAGATGAGACCCTGGAAAAACTATTTAGAGCAGTGTTTGTCAACCTTGCTAACTTTAAGAGGGATGGACTTCAACTCCCAGAATTCCCCAGCCAGAATGACTGGTTGGGAAATTCTGGGAGTTGAAGTCCACCCATCTTAAAGTGGCTAGAATTGGGAAACTCTCAGGCCTGCAGCCATCTTTCCTTTTGGATCTTTGGCCAGCCACACTTTCTATTATTCTACTATGCTGTTTCTATGGTGGGAAAACGGGAAGGGGGTGATTGTATGGAATTCGATGATATGTAGCGATAACAACATTCTTTCTAGAAAGCCAAGGTCATCCTTTGTCTCTGCACCTCTGCACCTGACCGGAACTAGATGGGTGGAAATGCCAGCGTGGCAGTGGGAGATGGGACCATGGGATGGACTGGTGGGTGTGGGGGGGGCAAGATCCTGAACTTTCAACTGGGTGGGGAAAACCGGGAAACTTTCAGATTCGGGTCTTCCCAGATGTTTCCCAACGTGGCTCTCTTCATAAATTGGAACTTGGAGCAATATTTTGCCTCCAACTCTGATTTAATTTTGGGTGCTACTTGGAACTCTGATGTAGAGTTCAGGACGTCCTCAAAGTTGGATCTCTCTTTAAACAAGCTTCCACCCATTACAGGAAATCCTCGACGTACAACCACTTGTTTAGCGACTGCTTGAAGTTACATCAGCACTGAAAAAACTGACAAATCTTTTTTTCACACAACGATTGTTGCAGCATCCAAATGATCCAAACGATCAAATGATCAAAATTCGGGTACTTGGCAACTGACTCGTATTTATGACGATTGCAATGTCCTGCATGTCATGACCTTCTGCAACCAAGGAAAGTCAATGGGGAAGCCAGATTCGCTTAACAACCATGTTACTAATTTAAGAACTGCAATGATTTGCTTAACAGTCGTGGCAAGAAAGTTCATAACGTTCATAAAATGGAGCAAAATTCGCTTAACCAGTCTTGGTTAGCAACAGAATTTTGAGGCACACTTTTGGTCGTAATTCGAAGATCACCTGTACCAAATGCTGGCCCATTCTGGATCTAATTTCTTCTTTGGCTAAAAATGCTCCATTTCCTTCTAGACTGCTTAAAAAAATATCCTCAGTCACTTTTATCTTTTAATTAAATTTAAATTCAGATACCAGGTTAATACAATCCTATGTGGTGGTCATGCTCAAAGGCGAAAAAATATTGGACTAAAATGCATACTCGGCTAGAAAACATGATAAAACAACATAATGATTTGAAACCAGAGATATTCTTGTTGGGTATTACCAGAACAGTACGACAAAGGGAAAATATATTTAATTTTCCATGTATTAACAGCAGCAAGAATTGTGTTTGGAAAACAAAGAGATCCCTACGGACAGAGGAAAGTGTTATAAAAACTATTAGAATGTGCTGAGATGGACAGATTAATGCTTAAAATAAAGGAAAAGGAAGAAACAGAATATTTTTTGACATGGGAACTTGTTTTACCAACGGTTAATGAACAGAGTCTGAGATTATAATCTAAAAAAGTGCATAAGATAATAAGAACATTTGCACTGAAAACTTTGTAAGATAGATAAACTAACTTATTACCAATATGTTTATTATGTTTATCATTATGATTAATGTTGATCGATATGGCATTTCTACTTAAACTTAATTGTGCCCAGACAACATGCTGTTCAGATAGATATGGATTTTTATGATATTAAAAATGTATTAATAAAATATATTTTTTAAAGAAAAAAATGTCCTCTGTCACTTTTATCCTTCATCAATTAAATTTTAACAGCTGGCTCAAAGGAGATGAGCCACCTATAGGCTGAACCTATATAGCTTTGCTTTGAAGGGGAGACCACCAGGAAGTGGAAACAAAGATTGAGCGGATGCGGTGAGGGACCACATCCGTAAATTTGCCAAAATACAGGAAGTCACCAACAGCCGAACCGAAGGAGATTTCATCTTTTTTGGTCGTGATTTCTGTTTAAATTTACATATTACGCCAAACTCAGCTTGCTTTTGGTTTAGCTCCTTGATGGCAAACCTATGACAAGCGTGTCACAGGTGGCACACGGAGCCATATTTGCTGGCACGGCAGCCTTCGCAGCTCTCAGCTCTGACGCGCATGTGAGCGCTGGCCGGCTGATTTTCAGCCTTCCGGGGAGTTGGGGAAGGCCATTTTCGCCTTGCCCAGAATACACGAAAGCCTCTGGAGCTCAGGTGGGTGTCTTGTTTGCGCATGCACAGGTGGGTGGGCACACACGCACAATAGTGCGCGTGCACACAGTTTTGGTACCCCTTTAGGAAAAGGTAAGCCATCACTGGTTTAGCTACTTGTGTGAACTCAGCCACTACGAAGCATGGTTTAAGGCAGTGGTGGGCAACCCGCGGCTCGGGAGCCACATGCGGCTCTTTACACCCTTTAATGCGGCTCTTCTGTGTGCCGGGTGCCCGCTCCCCTCCCTCCTCTCGGGCTTTGGAGGGAAGCTTCTGCAAAAGCCTGGGCGAGTGACAACCAATTTTGGTCCTATGACTGCAGAATGCTGCAAAATACCATAAATGCAGGCCAGTTGTTGAGTGTTTCAAATGTGATTGGAACACTCAACAAGGTGACCACAGTGTGTGTGTGTGTGTGTGTGTGTGAGTGAGACAGACAGACAGAGAGAGGAACAGAGAGAGGGAGTGAGGGAGGGAATCAGAGAGAGACTGACAGACAGACACACACACAGACAGAGAGAGACAGAGAGGGGGAGGGAGGGAGAGAAAGATAGACAGACAGAGAGAGAGACACACACAGAGTGAGTGATTAAGTGAATGAGTGAGAGACATACACACCCACATACACAGAGTGACAGAGAGAGAGGAAGGGAGGGGAGAGAGACAGAGGGAGAGACAGAGACAGACACACACACACACGGAGTGAGTGAGAGACAGACAGACACACACACACACACAGAGTGACAGAGATGGGGGAGGGAGGGAGAGAGAGACAAAGAGCCAGAGAGAGAGAGAGAAAGAAAAAGAAAAAAAGAAAGTGGGAGAGAGAGATGAAATTAAAAACAATAACATACAAACCTGACTTACTCAAACTATCCAAGGAAATGCAAGGCCAATGTTCACATTAGTGGTTGTGACTTTGTCAGTCAATGTCAGGATGTAATTTTCTCTACATTGTAAGGCATATTTTACGGAATTTAACGTTATCGATAAATAATATCGTTCTAAAGTTTTTGTTTTATTAGTTGTGTTATTTGTATCCTCCCGACCTATGTGGATACTTGCATGCAGAATATTCTCAATAAAAACTTATTGAAACTAAAAACAGTGTACCATCCTATGTATTTTCGGTTTTAAAAATGTGGCTCTCAAAGTAAATTTCAATCGTGGTTTTGGCGAGATTTGGCTCAGTTGAAAAAAAAGGTTGCCCACCACTGGTTTAAGGGCTTAAGTTCACCCTTTTTTTTAGCCATTTTTCGCCCTCCCCAGGCTCCAGAGGCTTTATAGGAGCCTGGGGAGGGCGAAAAGAGCCTCCCCCTCCCGGATGCCCTCCGGAGGCTTCATGAGCTTCCCTGAAGCCTCCGGAGTGCAAAAAAATGGCCCTACGGGCAAACCGGAACTTCAGAAACGGACTTCCTGTTTGCTCGGAGGCTCGTTTTGACTGCTCTGGAGGCTTCAGAGAAGCCTCTTGAAGGTTCCTGAAGCCTTCGGAGCGCTTAAAACGACCCTCCGAGCAAACCGGAAGTCCACCCATCTTAAAGCCTCCTGGTTGGGGGATTCTGGGAGTTGAAGTCTTCCCCTCTTAAAGCATGCTGGTTGGGGGATTCTGGGAGTTGAAGTCTTCCCCTCTTAAAGCATGCTGGCTGGGGGATTCTGGGAGTGGAAGTCCTCCCATCTTAAAGCATGCTGGCTGGGGAATTCTGGGAGTTGAAGTCCACCCCTCTTAAACCATGCTGGCTGGGGAATTCTGGGAGTGGAAGTCCTCCCATCTTAAAGCATTCTGGATGGGGAATTCTGGGAGTGGAAGTCCTCCCGTCTTAAAGCATGCTGGATGGGGAATTCTGGGAGTGGAAGTCCTCCCGTCTTAAAGCATGCTGGATGGGGAATTCTGGGAGTGGAAGTCCTCCCATCTTAAAGCATGCTGGATGGGGAATTCTGGGAGTGGAAGTCCTCCCGTCTTAAAGCATGCTGGCTGGGGAATTCTGAGAGTGGAAGTCCACCCCTCTTAAAGCCTCCTGGCTGGGGAATTCTGGGAGTTGAAGTCCTCCCATCTTAAAGCATGCTGGCTGAAGAATTCTGGGAGCTGAAGTCCACCCCTCTTAAAGCATGCTGGCTGGGGAATTCTGGGAGTTGAAGTTCATCCCTCTTAAAGCATGCTGGCTGAAGAATTCTGGGAGCTGAAGTCCACCCCTCTTAAAGCATGCTGGCTGGGGAATTCTGGTGATTGTAGTCTACCCATTTTAAAGGATGCTGGTTGGGGAATTCTGGGAGTTGAAGTCTATCACTCTTAAATCATGCTTTAATTTGAAAAACACAAGAGGTTTTTTTTCCTCCAACCGGGTTTTAGGGTATTGCAAACATTGATGTATGAACTTTGACCATAGTTTTCAAGAGAAAACAAACAACAAAAGCACACCACCAACAGGGCAGTTTAGGAAGTAAGTTATTAACCGGCCATATGACTGTGTTTAGTTTAACACACCCAGCCACACACACACACACACATTGCAACTTGTGATGTTTTTTCAAAGTGAGCCAGAGGGATACATGAGTCAGGTCATCTGTGACCTAAACAGACCAAGGACCAAATTTATTTGTTTGTTTGTTAAGTTCAATTTATTGTTCAATTCCAGATTGATTTTTGAGGATTCCCCCCCTCCCCCCAATTGAACCAAGACTGGTGATGTTACAGTGATTCCTCTCTGATCCACCAGGGGGCAGTGCCTAGTTGAGCCTGGCTGCCTTCTGCATTCAGCTCAAGCATTTTTTCCTTGAAAAAGGAGGCCACTAGGCGATCCTAGGACCACAGTGGGAAGTTGCAAAGTCTCTTGGAAGAAAGAGAAAGTGTTCTGACCCAGCTCCCCAAACACAACAAACCCTCTGAAGTGAACTCAAAGATTCCTTTATTAGGAGTGCCGGCAGCCCCAGCAAAGTTTCTCTCTCACTGCAAGTCCGTCCAGCAGGGAGATGAATCATTGTCTGCCATATCTATTCATCTCCCTACCCTGCCTTTTGTCCCCAGAGCTCAGCTGGGGCTTCGCTAGCAGTGGTGGCTCTTCCGTCCCAAGGACCGGCCCATAGATTTCCACTGCTCTCCTCTCCTCTGTCTTCTGCGCATCTGTGCGTCAGGCACTGGACCCAACAGTTCCTCCTCTTCCTCATCAGCCACCTCCAGACCTGGGGGCTGTTGACTCCCCATCTGAGGGCTGACCGACAGCCCAGCCTCCGCCTCCAGTGGGCCACATCCGTTCAGGATCCGGTGGGTTGTATCAATTTACACCCAGTGGGTTGCATCAATTCACAGTCCAGCGGGTTGCATCCATTTACATCCAGTGGGTTGCCTCAATTTATGATCCAGTGGGTTACCTCAATTTATAATCCAATGGACCGCCTCAATTTATGATCTAGTAGATCGTCTCAATTTATAATCCAGTGGTTCGCCTCAATTTATAATCCAGTGGATCGCCTCAATTTATGATCCAGTGGATCACCTCAATTTGTGACCCACTTGATCGCCTCGATTTATGATCCAGTAGATCACCTCAATTTATGATCCAGCGCATTGCATCAATTCACAACCCAGCGGGTTTCATCCGTTTGCAACCCCCAGATCACATCAATTCTTTATGATCCAGTGGATCGCCTCAATTCACGATCCAGCCGGTTGCATCCATTTACAGCCACCAGATTGCCTAAATAGGTGATCCAGGGGATGGCCTCAATTTATGATCTAGTGGATTCCATCAAACTACAATCCAGTGGGGTGTTGCATCCATGTATGTGGATGGGCGGGTCACAGGCTGGTCTCTTCTCCTTGTCCAGACCAGGGAGGGGGGGTAATGCGAGGCAGCTCTTAAGTGCCCATCCAAAATAACAGCCCCCCCATGGGAACAGCTTCATGCTTCCACATGGAGTTGCTGTTACAGTCGATAGGCACCCCCTTCGGTGGGCAGCCCCCCCTCTCTGCAGCCCTCTCCCCCTATTCTGGGGAGCCCTGCTGGGGCCGGCCTCCCTCTCCCGGATGCTGACCTGTGGAAGAGGGAGAACGGGCAGCCAGGTGAGTTCATGCTCTTTGCAAAAGGTTTATTTTCCTCCACTTGCCTTCAACACAACCCTTCCTGCCCTCTGGTGTCCATTGTGGCTTTCCCCATGTGAAATTCTCGCTCTGAGCTGCTGAGGTCAGCTGTGGGTCTGCCACTCCCCACGTGTCTCTCTATCCATTCGGTCTTCCCCACTCTCCTCTTCTGTGGGCAGAGGGGGCACCCTGGCAGTGTCTTCTTGGCGCAGTGTCGTAATTGAGTTCCTGTCTTCCGCCTGGCGGCTAACCTTGATCAGTTGCACCCTCTCCAGTGCCACTCCTGGCTCCCAGGAAGAACCTTGCCCTCCCTACTGGTCAGCCATGCCCAGGGCTATCCTTGGCCTGCCTGCCGTTGGACTCTGAACCTGGTGTGCTTGTGTGGCACTGCTCTCTGCTCGCAGACTGTGGGGCATGGCACTGCAGTTGGAGGTGGGGCAATTCAGAATTACACAGTTGGAAGGGATCGTGGAGGTCATCTAGCCAACCCCCCCCCCCCCGCCCAAGCAGGAGACCTCTAGACCATTTCAGACAAGTGACCCTCCTGTCTCTTCTTTAAAAGCTCCAGTGCTGAAGGACTCACAACTTCTGGAGCAAGTCGTTCCACTAATTAATTATTCCAATTAGAAATTATCTCCTTATTTCCAGGTTGAATCTCTCCTTGGTCAGTTTCCATCCATTGTTCCTTGTCTGGTCTTCAGGGGCTTTGGAGAACAGCTTGACCCCCTTCCTCCTCTCTGGGGCAGCCCCTCAAATATTGGGAGATGCTCTCCTGCCTCCCCTCGTCCTTCTCCTCCCTAGACTAGCCAGGCCCAGTTCCTGCAACCGTTCATCGTATGTTTTAGCCTCCAGTCCTCTCATCATCCTGGTTGCTCTTCTCTGCACTTTTTCCAGAGAAGGGAGGGAGGGAAGGAGGGAAGAAGAAAGAAGGAAGGGAGGAAGAAGAAAAAAGAAGGGAAAGGGGGAATAAGGAAGGAAAGAAGGACAGAAGGAAGGAAAGAGACAAGGAGGGAGGAAAGAAGGAAAGAAAGTATGAAGGAAAGAGAAATACATAGGGAGGGAGGAAGGAAAGAAAGAAAGAAAAATAAAGAAAGAAAGAAAGAAGTGAAGGAGGAAGGAAGGAGATAAGGGAAGAGAGGGAGTAAGAAGGAAGGAAGGAAAAAGGAAGGAAAGAGAAATATAGGGAGGGAGGAAAGAAAGAAAGAAAAGGTGTGAAGGATGAAGGAAGGAGAGAAGGGGAGTAAGAAGGAAGGAAGATGGAAGGGGGGAAAAGGAAGGAAGTAAAGAGAAATGCAAAGGGGGGGAGGGAGGAAAGAAAGGAGTGAAGGAGTAAGAAAAAAGGATAAAGGAAGAGGAGGAAGGAAGGAGAGAAGGGAAGAAAGAGAGTAAGAAGGAAGGAATGAAGGAAGGAAAGAAAAAGAAAGAAAGGGACATACAAAGGTAGGGATGGAGGAAGAAGAAGAAGAAAATGGAAGGGAAAAGGAATGAAAGAAGAGCAGAAGGAAGGAAAGAGACAAGGAGGGAGGGAGGAAACAAGGAAAGAAAGAAGGAAGGAAAGAGAAATACAAAGGGAGGGAGGAAAGAAAGAAAGAAAGAAAGGGACATACAAAGAGAGGAAGGGAGGAGGAAGAAGAAAATGGAAGGGAAAAGGAATGAAAGAAGAGCAGAAGGAAGGAAATAGACAAGGAGGGAGGGAGGAAAGAAGGAAGAGAGAAGGAAAGAGAAATACAAAGGGAGGGAGGAAAGAAAGAAAGCAAGAAAGCAGTGAATGAGAAGGAAGGAAGGAAGGAAGGAAGGAAGGAAGGAAGGAAGGAAGGAAGGAAGGGGCAATGGTTCAGTCACCCAATGGGCACCTTACCTTCTCCAAGGCCCCCCAGCCTGGTGCTGCACTCCGGTGGCTGCTGCTGGGTAGAGAGAGCCCCCACCCCACCCATCCAGGAAGCGGGCAAAGTCGGATCAGCTCCACCCAGTGGGGCCGTTGGCTCATACAGGGCAGCTGGTTAATGATTAGCCTGCTGCAAATATTTGATAAGTGCTGGGGGGATTCAAAGGGCAGCTCCCAGGAAAACAGTAGAGGGGGAGCAGGTGCCACGATCGCTGGAGACCCCGGGGGCTTCAGGTGCCTCTCCTCAAAGTGACCCAAGAGGCAAAAGCCCTCCAGGCACCTGAGCAATTTTTTAAAACAGAAACACAACATAAAATTAGCAATGAAATTAAAAGGAAGGCTTCCTCATACAACACATATTCAGACCCCTGATCTGAGTCAGCTCCCCCACCCCGTTTTATCTGCTGAGGTCTCGTTCCCCCCACCCTCTGGATGAACATCCGAGGTCCCCCTCCCAGAAGACAAACTGTCCCCCAGTTTTGCTTGCCTAGCTGCCCTCCTTCTTTTGAAGTTTTACCATGAGCAATTCAGACTCTAGAGTGTTTCTCAACCTTGACAACTTTAGGAGGGGTGCACTTCCTGACTCTAGGGGGCGATGCTCATCTCCGTTTCAAAGCCAGCGCTGTCCGAAGATGTCTCAAATACTAAATACCCCGAGGAGAAGGCCCAAACAAGGCAATAGAAGCTGGGAATAGAGTGGGGCCAAAAGAAGGCCTGGTGGATTGGCGGGCTGTTGCTTTGCATTAAATTGTGAGCTTCAACGTTTTCAATGCTTGGCCTCTGAGTTGAATTTGGAGTCCTGAAAAGCAGCTATGAAGTAAACCTGGGAAATCCTTAAGTTTTCCTTTAAAAGGGGGTGTTTTAAAAGGCCCTGATGGATAGCACCCAACACTGGCTTGGAACCTCTTCCTCTTGGTTGCCCACGGAGAACTTCGAGGCAGCCAACTCATAATGGGAGCCTTTTCCCACCCAGGAGCTTCCGGAATGTTTCAGTGGGAGCCCTAGCAGTGGCCATGGAGGTCCGGAGAGGCTCTTGGTCCCTGGTCATGGCCTGGGCGTTGCTGGACCGGCCCTTCTCCAACGGGGAGAGCCAGGGCCCAAACGGCCCTTGTGAGCAACAGCTGCGTTTTCGGCACAGCAGCGTCGAGGGTGGGGGGCCTTGGCTGTCCACCCTGGCTCTGCTCAGCAGCATTGGGGCCATTTGGCTATTCGTCTTCTACGCCATCCGCTGCTTGTGTCTCAGGAGAAACGAGTGTGCGCAGGAGCTGGACGAGGGAGTAGAGAAACATTGGGAGGTATGTTGGCTGGGGACACAACCGGCGGAGGGATAAGTACTTGAGGGGCTGCCACAGAGAGAGCAGAGTGGATCCATTCTGAGGGCTGGAAGACCGTCAAAGGGAGATCCAACCTGGAACTAAAGAGGAATTTGACAATGAGAGCAATTACTCAACGGAACGGCTTCCCAAAATAAGTTGTGGGAGCTCCAACATTGGAGGTTTTTAAGAAGAGAGAGGACAACCATTTGACCGGGGTAGTACAAGGTCTCCTGCTTGAGAAGGGGGCTGGACTAGAAGACCTCCAAGGTCCCCTCCAGCTCCATGATTCTATGATTCTATAAGATGGATGAGAGAGAGAGAGAAAGACAGAGAGAGAGAGAGAGAGAGAGAGAGAGAGAGAGAGAGAGAGAGAGAGAGAGAGAGAGAGATGATAGATAGATAGATGATGATAGATAGATAGATAGATAGATAGATAGATAGATAGATAGATTTACAGATGGATAGAAAGAAAGAAAAGGAAGGAAGGAAGGAAGGAAGAAAAATAGATAGGTATAGATAGATAGAAAGATAGAGAAAGATATTGAAAGATAGATAGAAAGAAAGGTAGATAAATCAGATGAATAGAAAGATAGAAAGATATATAGATAGATAGGGGGAGGGAGAGAAAGATAATTGATCAGTAAATCGGTAGATTGATTGATTGATTGATTGATATATAGCTAGATAAAGAGAGAGAGAAAGAAAAGGAAAAGGAAGGAAGGGAGAGAGAGAAATGGTAGATGATTGATAGATTCATCAGTAGATCGATAGAATAGATGGATATAGATAGATGGATAGATGGATAGATGGATATAGATAGATAGATAGATAGATAGATAGATAGATAGATAGATAGATAGATAGATATAGATATAGATATAGATATAGATATAGATATATAGATATACAGTATAGGGATCAACTTTCCTTCTGGAGTTCTGCGTGCTCTAAATCTGAAGGTTTTTCTGGACAACCATTTATCCGGAATAAGATTTATCCGGAATAAATCTTTATCCGGAATAGGATTGCCTGCCTTTTCCAGAGGGCTGGATGGAAGACCTCTGAGGTCCCTTTCAGTCCTAGAACTCTATGATTCTGTGCGATGACATCAATGGTTCACACAACCCACTTAGCCAAGCTGGGGAAGGACGCAGCCTCCATGCAATGGACAGTTGAATTCCCTTCTCTTCCACCTTCTTCCTTTAGCTGCCTTTGTTTCATCGGGATTTTCTTTTACCCTTTTTATTCTACCCAGAGTCAACGTATGAATGAGACAGGTGCCATAAAAATGTAATTTTTGTGGAAGTTTGGAGTCCGTTCTGGAACAAAAGCAAGTGTTGTGCTCTGCCAGTGGCCAGTGGAGCTGGCAGCAGAGTCAGACAGTGAGGAGGGTTGGGGAGGAACCTGGGCCAGTCCTGGAGTCTGGGGAAGGCTCTGACAAGGGCTCTGTGTCGGAGGCAGGGAGGGGGCCAGGGCAGTTATCAGCTGCCTTCGGAGTCAGACATCAGTGAGGCAGAAGAACAGCTGGAGCCTGTTCCCAGTGTGCGCATGCGCAGAGCTGCCAGGAGAAGGAAACAGCTAAGGAACCGGGGCAGACTTGGGATTAAGGCCACAGGTGGACGGTGAATGGCCCCTCCCAGAGGAAAGAAAAGAGGAGCGAAAGGGGAGTGGAGTTTGCAGGAAACCATTAGTTCATTCCTGCATTCTTGCCAAGTATTGCGGCATCTGAAAGATATCGGCCTGGTCACTCTCCACGCCTGATAAAAGTCGGTAATTGGGAACTCTCTTGAAAGACGGTGGGAGAGGAAAGACTTTGCTGGAGAGGAATTCTCTGTCAATTCAATAAAAGGAGTTTATCAGGACAAGGACTCGGTTCCTGCTGCTGGGGAAGCCTAGGTCAAAACAGCAAGCAGGAAGAGCATATGATAGATGAGTAATGTCATTAAAAAATTGCAAGTGGTTATTAAGTAACCAAGCATCTATGATTGGTCATTCATTAATGGAGAAACTATGGTCATTAATATATCAATGGAGCAACTGGTTATTAATTAAGACATTGATGAAAAAACTACAACTGGTCGTTGATTAATTAATGAACTAACTATGTGGTCACAAATTAATGAAGAAACTATGACTGGTCGGATCATTAATTAATCAATGAAGAAACTACAATTGGTCAGTTAATAAAAATAGGAATGTTCATTAATTAATGAAAAAATTCCAACTGGTCATTAATGATTGAAGATATGAGTGGACATCAATGAACTAACTTCAATGAACTAACTTCAACTAAAACCGATATCTCTTCATTCTCTTTCTTTGCTGCAGAAGGTCCAGACATCCTGTCCAGAAGACGATGGAGATGAATCGTGTGGCTACCAATCTCAAGTCCTCGTCCCGGCCCAGCCCGAGTTGGAATCCACCTCTCTGGGCACCAACCCCCCACTCCAGGCATACGCCCACCAGCTGGCCTGCATGGAGCACGAACTGGAGCATTTCCTGAGTGAGGTGCGCAACCGAAAGGGCACCCTGGGGGCCAAGGCAGGGAAGGAGAGGGACTCCCCAAATCTGAAGAAGTGGGGCTCGGAGAAGCTGCGCATCACCGTCTATGAAATTGCCGACAGTGAGCAGCCAGACTTGGCGTGGAGCAGAGGACGCAAGAGGAAGCTCAAATAGGGAAGGGGGCACCGGGAAACTTTGAGGTGTGCCCAGTGGGTGGATGGCAGCCGGAATGAAGGGGGCACAGGAGAAACTGGGTATCATGATTTGTCATGGAACATTTATTAACAATAAATTATGAATCCAATTGAGATGAGTCCAGGTAGACTTCTTCTGTGCACCGGTCAGGTCATTGGGAAACGGGGTGCAGTGCCAGGAGTCGGGTTAGAGTTGCCATATGTTCAGAGGTTCTCCTGGATGCCCCTGAACTGTTCCTTCCTTTTTTATTTTGATTATTCTGTTGGGGAAAGTCCCTGCAGACATCTGGAGTTAGGGAGCCTCAAATCTCCAACCTGGTGACTTTGAGATGCCGGGACTTCAACTCCCAGAATTCCCAGCCAGCATGCCCAGATTAGTTGGTTTCCTATTCATTGGTTGTGAGGAATCTACGCTTGTCGGTCGATACGGGGCAGCATCAAGTGGGTTTAGCTCATTCAGCAATCGCCCGGTGAAACGGTCCCACTTCAGTCACTGACTTTGGATCACACAATGGGGGTCGTTGGTCTCTTGGGGGTCGAGGGGGCCTCTGCCCAGCCTCACTGGGGTCTTAAATAGGACAGGATGCACTGAGGAGGGTCCCTTCCATCTTCTTCATCCGTTGCTCTTTTTTCCTTCCGTTCAGTTGGGTCCAGTTCTCGAAGACTGTCTGAACATGTCCAGGCAAGGTTTCCAGAAGTGGATTGCCATTTCCTTCTTTCTAGGGCTGAGAAAGAATGGTTGGCCTAAGGTCACTAGGATGGCCCTCTATAAGGGAAGGAAGAAAAGAGAGAGAGAATGAGAGAAAGATTAAGTTTAAGTTTATTAGATTTATAGACCGCCCCCTCTCCCCAAAGGGACTCGGGGCGGTGTACAGACATCTCAATAAAAAAACAGTATACAAAAATAAATACCCTTAAATTCCCATAAAATCGAATTAAACAATAGGCTGTACAAAGTGATAAAAATTAAAAACAACCTAAAAACCCACCCTTAAAAATTTAAAATACAGACTTGAGGGACTAAAACTGCGGTTAGGCCAGGCCAGCTAAATTGAACAGGTGGGTCAAGCTTCTTGCGGAAGGAGCAGAGATCGGTGGTTATTCTGATATCGGGGGGGAGGTCATTCCAGAGGGTCGGGCCCATCACAGAGAAGGCCCTGCTCCTGGGCGTCGTCCGCTGGCACTGCCTAGTGGACGGCACCCAGAGGAGTCCCTCCCTGTGAGAGCGAATCGGCCGAAGGGATGTATGGGGCATGATGCGATCCCGCAAATACCTAGGTCCTGTGCCATGGAGCGCTTTATCGTGGAGATGATAGTCATCACCTTGAAACGCACCCGAAAAGCCACAGGTAGCCAGTGCAGCCCGTGCAGGAGAGGTGTTACGTGGGAGTACCTATTAACTCCCACAATTGCCCGCGCGGCCGCATTCTGGACCAACTGCAGCCTTCGGGTGCATCTCAAGGGGAGCCCCATGTAGAGAGGATTACAGTAGTCCAGTCGGGACGTCACAAGCACATGGGTGACTGTGTGAAGGGCGTTCCGGTCCAATAGGGGACGCAATTGGCGCACCAGGCGAACCTGGTGAAACGCCCCCCTTGCCACGGCCGTCACATGGTCGTCCATTGACAGCCGGGCATCCAGGAGGACGCCCAAATTGCGTGCCCGCTCCACGGGGGCCAGCTGTTCGCCCCCGATGGCCAGTGATGGAACCAACTGGTTGAACCGGGGTGCCGGTAACCACAGCCACTCCGTCTTGGACGGGTTGAGCTTGAGTCTGTTACTTCCCATCCAGATCCGTACGGCCTCCAGGCACCGGGACATCACTTCGACGGCATCGTTGGGGTGGTTCGGGGTAGAGATGTACAGCTGAGTGTCGTCAGCGTACAGGTGGTACTCGACCCCATAACCACGAATGATCTCGCCCAGCGGCTTCATATATGTGTTGAACAGGAGAGGCGAGAGGACCGACCCCTGCGGCACCCCACAAGTGAGCGGCCTCAGGGTCGACCTCTGGCCCCGTCAGCACACATTGCGCTCGGCCAGAGAGGTAGGAGGAGAACCACCGCAAGACGGTGCCCCTCACCCCCAGCCCCTCTAGCCGATGCAATAGGATACCATGGTCGATGGTATCAAAAGCGGCCGAGAGGTCTAATAGGACCAAGATGGAGGAGCAACCCCCATCTCTGGCCCTCCAGAGATCATCCACCAACGCGACCAAAGCCGTCTCCGTGCTGTGGCCGGGCCGGAAACCGGACTGGCGCGGGTCCAGATAATCAATTTCCTCCAAGTGGCGTGGGAAATGTTGTGCCACCACACTCTCTACAACCTTCGCCAAGAAGCAAAGGTTGGAGACAGGACGATAGTTAGCTAACATAGCTGGGTCCAGGGAAGGCTTCTTGAGTAGGGGCCTCACCACCGCCTCTTTTAAGACGGCCGGCAGGAACCCATCTCTCGAGGCATTGACTAACTCCTGGAGCCAGCCTCGTGTGACCTCCCAGGATGCCAGTATAAGCCAGGAGGGACACGGATCCAATAAACATGTAGTGGCTCGCAGTCGCCCACGCAATCTGTCCATATCGTCGACAGTAACTGTTAGATATTAGCATATATCGAGATAAGTCTCCCCTCTGGTCCGCTACTACAGCGGGAAACAGGTATCCCTCTGATTGGTCGAGGGGCGTACCCGATCCCTATAAAAGGGGAACCCTCCGACCACAGAGCAAGCTGGATCACTACTACTACTAATAAAGAGCTGTTAAGTTACTTCGTGTCCGCAGTCTGTCTCTCGTTGCCCAGATCTAACATTGGCGACGAGGATGGGATTGAGAGACAGATAGGACGAAGAACGCTACCTCCAGAATCTCCGGATTTGATCCAGCCCAGGAATTCGGCAGTAATTCCGGCAGCCATCTCAGATCACCGCAGCGCGGCAAATTCAAACTGAGAAGATGGCGATGCATGCTCCCCCCGCTCCTTTCGACCCAGCAAACGACGAATGGGAAGCTTTCATGATTCGTTTCGAGTGTTTCCTCGAAGCGAACGAATACACGGGGATCACCGATGCGAGGAAGAAAAACATCTTCCTCGGCTACTGCGGAAAGGAAGTCTTCAATACGGCCAGAGACCTCACCGCGCCTACTCCAATACAGGCAGTATCGTGGACGACGTTGCAACAGACTCTGCAAACTCATTACGCGCCAAAACCTTCCCGCCATGTCTGCCGCAAGGAATTCAACATGAGGACCCAGAAGGCGGGAGAATCCATCAATCAATATGTTGCAGCCCTACGAAAAGCAGCAACTCACTGCGAATACAGGGATCTGGAAGAGCACATCTTAGAGCAGCTCATCTGTGGGTTAAGAGACATTTCTTTGCAAAAGAAGCTGTTGGCAAACCCAAATTTAACCCTACAGACAGCGTTAAACGAAGCAAGAGCGTCAGAGTCAGCGGAGAAATCATCAGTGACCATACAACGAGGGGCCAACGTAAACCAGCCAGCACCAAGACAAACCAGAGTTCACTACGAGGACACAAGCCCCGACTTCGAGAATCCCGAGTTCGAGGACAGTCACCTGATGCAGAGCAGTCACTTGAGGCCTGGGGGGAGACCCGGATCCCGTTTGCCGCCCTGCGCAAGCTGCGGAGGGAATCACCCCAGGTCTACTTGTAGGTTCAGGAACGTTGTTTGTTCGCACTGCAACAAACTTGGGCACATCGCACGAGTGTGCCGGAGTGGAGTCCCTGCCTCACGGCAGCCACCCATGTACCGCCAACAGAAGCCCAACCCAGGGGCTTGGCGAAATCAAAAAGGGCGCCCAGAGAGAAATCCACAAGTGTTTACCCAGAGAGAATATTTCCAAAGAGCTGAACGAGCGTATCCCCAGAGAGATTACTCACAAGGAGTTGAGCGAGCGTATCCCCAGAGAGAATACACACAAAGAGCTGAAAGAGCGTTCTATCAAGACGCTCAACGAGAGTATTTTCAGGATGTTGACGATGAGATAGAGTTGACCCAGAGAGAGGAGTTGCGAACATATCTCACCACAATACATCAGGTCCGCCCTAAGCGGCCAAAAAGGCTGAGAGTCACAGTCCTTTTGGAGGGCTCACCCTGCGAGCTAGAGGTTGACACAGGATCGACCCTGACGATCATTTCATGGGCATCCATGAAACAGGCTATCCCTAGCCTCAGAAAGAGCCAACTACGGGCTCCAGACGTCCTGCTACGAGACTACCAGGGGAACCAAGTCCCCATCGTGGGCCAAGGCACATTCCACATCCGTTTCAAGGACATCGAAGCCCAGCTGCCCATGACCATCGCCAGCGCGCCATTGCAGAACCTTCTGGGGCTTGATTGGTTTGAAGCCCTGGGGTTAGAAGTCACCGGAATCAACGCCGTGAGAAACAGCAGCGCTGAACAGATTTTTAAGGAGTTCGAGGATGTGTTCAGCCCCGGTCTTGGTAAGTATGTGGGTAAACCAATATCATTCAATTTAGACCCCAAAGTGGCGCCAATCCGACTTAAACCGAGACGAGTGCCTTTTGCACTCCGCCCAAAAATAGATAAGGAAATAGATAAGTTAGTGGAGCAAGGAATCCTTGAGCCGGTAGATCACGCGCGCTGGGAAACGCCCATCGTGACCCCAGTCAAACCAGACGGATCAGTCCGCATCTGCGCGGACTATAAATGTACAATTAATGTCGCGCTACAACAGAGCGCATATCCTGTGCCTGTAGTACAGCACTTATTGCACTCGTTGGGGCCAGGAAAGGTATTTGCAAAATTAGACATGGCACAAGCTTACCAGCAACTGCCAGTTGATAGCGCCACAGCGGAGGCCCAAACTATAGTGACGCATAGAGGAGCATTCAAATGCAACCGGCTACAATTCGGCGTAAGCATTGCCCCAGGATTGTTCCAGAGCGTCATGGAACGACTTTTGCAAGGGATACCAGGAGTCGTCCCATATTTTGACGACATCTTGGTGTCCGCTGCAAATGAGGAGCAATTAAACAAAAGAGTCAGATCTGTTTTGGCCAGAATCAGAGAAAAGGGTCTCCGCCTTAAAAAAGAAAAATGCCAAATTAACGTGCCTAGCGTAGAATTCCTGGGTTATAGAATCGATGGTCAGGGAATACACCCCACTTCAAAGAAAATTAAGGCGATCCAGGACGCCCCTACACCACGAAATCAGACCGAGTTGCAGGCCTTCCTCGGATTACTTAACTTCTACAGCGTTTTTCTGAGGCAGAAGGCGACCGTTGCTGAGCCACTACACCGTCTACTCCAGAGGAACGCACCATGGAAATGGGGACGATCCGAAGCTGCAGCTTTCGCCGGGGTAAAGCGCCTGCTCACCACTGACTCACTGCTTGTTCAATACAGCCAGACCCTACCGCTGGTATTGACCTGCGACGCATCACCTTTCGGAGTTGGAGCAGTCCCCAGCCACAGGATGCCCGACGGAAAAGAAGCACCCATCGCTTTCTACTCCAGAACTCTTTCATCGGCCGAGAGGAATTACAGCCAAATGGACAGGGAAGCGCTGGCTGCCGTAGCGGGAGTAAAGCGTTTCCACGAATACCTCTACGGCCGCGATTTTGAACTGATCACAGATCACAAACCGCTGTTGGGACTTCTGGCGGGAAACCGCCCCACTCCGGTCTCCCTTTCTCCTCGCATGACCAGGTGGACTGTTTTCCTGGCTGCGTATTCATACAAATTGATTCATCGACCGGGCTCCACTCTTGGACACGCAGACGCACTCAGCCGTTGCCCATTACCTGACATTCTGCCAGACCCCACTCCAGAAGTACCGGTATTGCTCATTGACTGTTTGGATTCGGGACCGGTTTCTTCCTATGATGTTGCAAGGTTCTCCTCTAAAGACAATTTAATAAAACAAGTTCAAACTTGGGTTTGGAGGGGGTGGCTGAAGGGAAATGTGGGCCCGGAATTCAAAATGTTTTGGTCAAAACGGGACGAGCTCTCAGTGCTACAGGGATGTTTGTTGTGGGGGGGATCGAGTTGTTATTCCGTATGCTTTACGTAAAAATGTATTAGATGCTTTACATATGGGTCATCCGGGGATTGTTAGAATGAAGGCGTTAGCAAGAAGTTACGTGTGGTGGCCAAACATGGACAAAGAAATAGAGGAGTGGGTGGCCACTTGCGACCCATGCCAGGAATCGAGACCAGCACCCCCGGAAGCGCCCGCCACAGAATGGGAGAAACCCAAAGCACCCTGGTCGCGAATACACATCGACTTCGCAGGGCCATTCCAAGGTCAGACTTTCCTTATAGTTGTGGATGCATACTCAAAATGGCTAGATGTAGTCCTAATGACTTCAACCACGGCAGAGGCAGTAATAAAGGTTCTACGGCGACTTTTCGCCACCCATGGCCTGCCAGATCTCCTAGTATCCGATAACGGGCCCCAATTCACGGCCATGCAGTTTGAAACATTTTTAGCAGGTTTGGGAATTCGGCATGCCCTCGTCGCGCCATTCCATCCAGCATCAAACGGACAGGCGGAGGAGAATGGTGCGATTCGCAAAAGAGGCCCTCGCTAGGATGGGTCCAGGTGATTGGCAAACACGCATTGACCATTACCTCCTAATTCAGCACATTACCCCAAGCGCAACAACGGGTAGGAGCCCCGCTGAACTACTCATGGGTCGCCGCCTACGGTCTCACCTGGACCGGCTTCACCCGAATTACTCTGCCACGCTCCCCCAGACTCTACAAGCAAAATCCGGTCTTTCAGAGTAGGGGATTCAGTATACGCCCACAACTACGCAGGGGGAACATTATGGATGCCGGCAAAGGTCATTGGCATCACGGGTCCACGATCGTATCTGCTGGAACTAGAAGATGGGCGGAACTGGAAAAGGCACATCGATCAACTTCGGGGTCGCTTAGCACACTCCGACCTTCGAAACGAAGACGAGAGTTTCCTGTCTACAGAAAGTCAGCCACGCGAAAGCCCCATCATAGGAAACGACGACGCCGGCGAGCCAAGCGTGGGACAAGACAACACGCACGAAGCAGAGCAACCCCAACAACGCAGCACCGAACAGACTCCGAACCAGACTCCTTGAACGCCCGAGCAACGAAGGCACAAGACCTCCAGAACGGGAAACAGGAAAAGCACCCGATCCTGCAACTACTTCGAACCAACCCGCACACCGGTCCTGCACCACTTCAAACCAACCCGAACTACGACGTTCCTCCCGAGCAAGACAAACACCCACATACCTAAAAGATTATGTTACCTACCGCAACGTTCCATCTAGGAGGGGAGGGGTGTTAGATATTAGCATATATCGAGATAAGTCTCCCCTCTGGTCCGCTACTACAGCGGGAAACAGGTATCCCTCTGATTGGTCGAGGGGCGTACCCGATCCCTATAAAAGGGGAACCCTCCGACCACAGAGCAAGCTGGATCACTACTACTACTAATAAAGAGCTGTTAAGTTACTTCGTGTCCGCAGTCTGTCTCTCGTTGCCCAGATCTAACAGTAACAGTCAAACTCCTCCCAGAATGGTCCCTCAAGACCCACCTCCGACGTCCCTTCTAGACCACTGAAGGGGACCCACTCGCTGCAAATCTGAGCGATTTTGTCCTGCAGATATTCCCCAAATTCCTCTGCTCTACCCTGCAAAGGGGCTTCCCGCGGCCTCTGTGAAAGGAGGGAGCGGGTCACCCGAAACAGAGCGGCAGGGCAGTTATCTGTGGACGCAATAAGAGTGGTACAATACTGACGTTTGGCCACTCTTAATGCCACAAGGTAGGCCCGTAAATAGGCTCTCACCTGTGTTCGGTCAGATTCAGAGCGTGACGATCTCCATCTGCTCTCTAGGCGTCTCTTGTGGCGCTTCATCACCCTCAGCTCCTCGGGAAACCAAGGGGCCTGGGTGGATCGCTGCCGCAGGAGAGGCCGCAAAGGCGCAACCCGGTCCAAGGCCCCGGCAGCCGCACTATTCCATGCAGCCACCAGGTCCTCCATCCAGGAGCAGGTCAGGGCTACAGGAAGTGGCCCAAGCTCCGTCTGGAACCTATCAGGTTCCATCAGGAGCCTGGGGCGGAACCATCTAGGACATTCCGGTTCCGCCTCCCCGCAATGGGGAGTAGCGGCTGGAAGGTCGAGCCGCAGAAGTGAGTGATCTGACCATGACAGGGGTGTAATGACTAAATCCCCTACTGTTATAGAGACTAATCTGATCTTGAACCTAACCTACGGCAGCAAGATTGTTGGTGGCGCAATACTGGAAGAAGGAAGAGTTGCCCACTATACAAGAATGGACATTAAAAGTAGTAAACTTAGCAGAGATGGCCAAAATTTCAGCGTATTTGAAGGACCATTCAGATGAGAAAT
Source organism: Natrix natrix natrix (assembly GCA_029891615.1). Lineage (NCBI taxonomy): Eukaryota > Metazoa > Chordata > Lepidosauria > Squamata > Natricidae > Natrix > Natrix natrix. The sequence continues at coordinate 20,828 of JAKRSK010006520.1, read as the reverse complement.
GTAAGCTGGAATGGAGAAGATGGATTGACTATATTCAAAACAAATACCGGACTAAAAAATTCCAGTTAGTTTATGAATGAAGGCATAAAGAACATTAGAATTTATTCAGTTAGTTTAATAAAGGGGGAGTTAAAGCACAAGAATAGTAACATGTTAAAATTAGTTACCTTATGTTAACGTATGGTTGTTAAATGTTTATACCCTGTATTTTGCTCTGGGAGGTCGGGGGGACGGAGGGTGGGAAGAGTATTTAAAAAATTTAATTTAAAAAAAAATCTCCTGGTTCTTCTGTCCAACATAACCAAGGGCCATTTCCTGTGAGAAGTAAAGATCTAGAAAATACTCAACTACTCCTGGTTCTTGTCCAACATAACCAAGGGCCATTTCGTGTGTGAAGTAAAGATCTACAAATACTCAACATCGCCTGGCCTTCGGGTCCAACATAACTGAGCCGTTTTTTCGATTTTCCGACTCAGCACACAACCAATATGTAATAATTGTTCGAAAGTGAACTCTGGGTCAAAAGTAACGTTTTCTGGCTGAATTGGGCTCTTTTGCCAATTCTGATATTAGCTTTGGTCTAACTCCTCAGGGAAAGCTCAGATCACCGAATGGAATGGCTTTTTAGCTTTCCGTCTCAGGACATCCCTAATACGTGTTTTTTGCTCGAATGTGAGCTCTGGGTCAAAAGTAAAGTTTTCTGGCTGAATTGAGTTCTTTGCTAATTCTGAGATACGCTTTGGTCGAACTCCTCAGGGAAAGCTCAGAAAAGCGAATGGAATGGCTTTTTACCTTTCCCGACTCAGGACACCACTAATATATGTATGTTATTCGAAACTGGATTAAAAGTAACCTTTTCTGGATGGAGTTCTTTTGCCAATTCTGAGATAAGCTTTGGTCTAACTCCTCAGGGAAAGCTCAGATCAGCGAATGGAGTGGTTTTTTAGCTTCCCCGACCCAGGACAACAATAAGATGTGTATGTTGTTCCGAACCGAGCTCTTGGTCAAAAGTTACCTTTTCTGGCTGAACTGTTCTTTTGCCAATTCTGAGATAAGCTTTGCTCTAACTCCTCAGGGAAAGCTCGGATCAGCGAATGGAGTCGTTTTTTAGCGTCCCCGACCCAGGACACCCCTAACGTGTATGTTTTTCGAAACCGAGCTCTGGGTCAAAAGTTACCTTTTCTGGCTGAACTGAGTACTTTTTCCAATCTGATATAGGCTTTAGTCTCACTCCTCAGGGAAACCTCAGAACAGAGCATGGAGTAGTTTTTTAGCTTTCCCGACTCAGAACACCACTAATATATGTACGTTGTTCGAAACTGAGCTCAGGGTCAAAGGTAACCTTTTCTGGATGGTGAGTTCTTTGCCAATTCGGAGGTGCTTTGCTCTAACTCCTCAGGAAAAGCTCGGATCAGGGAATGGAGTGGTTTTTTTTAGCTCTCCGACCCAGGAGACCCCTAACGTGTATGTTGTTCGAAACCGAGCTCTGGGTCAAAAGTTACGTTTCTGGCTGAATTGGGCTCTTTTTCCAATTCTGATATTAGCTTTGGTCTAACTCCTCAGGGAAAGCTCATCAGCGAATGGAGTGTTTTTTTAGCTTCCCCGACTCAGGACACCACTAACATACTCATGAGTTCGAAACCGAGCTCTGGGTCAAAAGCTACGTTTTTGGCTGAATTGGGCTCCTGCCAATTCTGATATTAGGTTTGGTCTAACTCCTCAGGGAAACCTCAAATCAACGATTGGATTGGTTTTTTAGCTTCCCCGACTCAGGACACCACTAACATACTCATGTGGTTCGAACGAGCTCTGGGTCAAAAGTTACGTTTCTGGCTGAATTGGGCTCTTTTGCCAATTCTGATATTAGCTTTGGTCTAACTCCTCAGGGAAAGCTCAGATCAGCGAATGGAGTGGTTTTTTAGCTTCCCCGACCCAGGACAACAATAAGATGTGTATGTTGTTCCGAACCGAGCTCTTGGTCAAATGTTACCTTTTCTGGCTGAACTGATTTTTTGCCAATTCTGAGATACGCTTTGCTCTAACTCTTCAGGGAAAGCTCCGATCAGCGAATGGAGTCGTCTTTTAGCGTCCCCGACCCAGGACACCCCTAACGTGTATGTTTTTCGAAACTGAGCTCTGGGTCAAAAGTTTCCTTTTCTGGCTGAACTTTTTCCAATCTGCTATAGGCTTTAGTCTCACTCCTCAGGGAAACCTCAGAACAGCGCATGGAGAAGTTTTTTAGCTTTCCCGACTCAGAACACCACTAATATTTGCATGATGTTCGAAACTGAGCTCAGGGTCAAAGGTAACCTTTTCTGGATGGTCTTTTCTTTCGCCAATTCGGAGATGCTTTGGTCTAACTCCTCAGGGAAAGCTCGGATCAGCGAATGGAGTGTTTTTTAGCAACTCCGACCCAGGAGAACCCTAAACTGTATTTTATTCGAAACTGAGCTCTGGGTCAAATTTTCTGGCTGGAGTTCTTTTGCCAATCTGAGATAAGCTTTGCTCTAACTCCTCAGAGAAAGCTCGGATCAGCGAATGGACTAGTTTTTTTAGCGTTCCCCGACCCAAAACACCCCTAAGATGTATATGTTGTTCAAAACTGGGTCAGGTTTCTGGCTGGAGTTCTTTTGCCAATCTGAGATAAGCTTTGCTCTAACTCCTCTGGGGAAAGCTCCGATCAGCGAATGGAGTGGTATTTTCGCTTCCTCGACCCAGGACACCCCTAACGTGTATGTTGTTCGAAACCGAGCTCTGAGTCAAAAGTTACGTTTCTGACTGAATTGGGCTCTTTTGCCAATTCTGATATTAGCTTTGGTCGAACTTCAGAGAAAGCTCAAATCAGCAAATGGATGGGTTTTTTATCTTTTCCCGACTCAGGACACCACTAACATATGCATGTTCGAACGAGCTCTGGGTCAAAAGATACGTTTCTGGCTGAATTGGGCTCTTTTGCAAATTCTATTAGCTTTGGTCTAACTCCTCAGGGAAAGCTCATCAGCGAATGGATTGTTTTTTTAGCTTCCTCGATTCAGGACACCCCTAACATGTATATGTTTTCAAAACTGAGCTCTGGGTCACGTTTTCTGGCTGGAGTTCTTTTGCCAATCTGAGATAAGCTTTGCTCTAACTCCTCTGGGAAAGCTCCGATCTGCGAATGGAGTGGTTTTTTAGCTTCCCTGACCCAGGACACCCCTAACTTGTAGTTCGAAACCTAGCTCTGGGTCAAAAGTTTCGTTTCTGGCTGAATTGGGCTCTTTTGCCAATTCTGATATTAGATTTGGTCTAATTCCTCAGGGAAAGCTCCGATCTGCGAACGGAGTGGTTTTTTTAGCTTCCCCGACCCAGGACACCCCTAACTTGTATTTTGTTCGAAACTGAGCTCTAGGTCAAAATTTCGTTTTTGGCTGAATTGGTCTCCTGCCAATTGTGATATTACCTTTGGTCTAACTCCTCAGGGAAAGCTCATCAGCGAATGGAGTGGTTTTTTAGCTTCCCCGACTCAGGACACCACTAACATATATGGTTCAAAACCGAGCTCTGGGTCAAAAGTTACGTTTTTGGCTGAAATGAGTTCTTTTGCCATTCTGAGATAAGCTTTGCTCTAACTCCTCTGGGAAAGCTCCGATCAGCGAATGGAGTGGTTTTTTAGCTTCCCCGACCCAGGACACCCCTAACGTGTATGTTTTTCGAAACCGAGCTCTGGGTCAAAAGTTACGTTTCTGGCTGAATTGGGCTCTTTTTGCCAATTCTGATATTAGCTTTGTTGAGAAAGCTCAAATCAGCGAATGGATTGGTTTTTTAGCTTCCCCGACCCAGGACACCACTAAAATATGAATGTGGTTCGAACGAGCTCTGGGTCAAAAGTTTCGTTTCTGGCTGAATTGGGCTCTTTTGCCAATTCTGATATTAGCTTTGGTCTAACTCCTCAGAGAAAGCTCAAAGCGAATGGATTGGTTTTTTAGCTTCCCCTACTCAGGACACCCCTAAACATATGCATGTGGTTCGAACGAGCTCTGGGTCAAAGGTTACGTTTCTGGCTGAATTGGGCTCTTTCCAATTCTGATATTAGCTTTGGTCTAACTCCTCAGGGAAAGCTCATCAGTGAATGGAGTGGTTTTTTTAGCTTCCCCGACTCAGGACACCAGTAACATACTCATGTGGTTCGAAACCGAGCTCTGGGTCAAAAGTTACGTTTTTGTCTGAACTGAGTTCTTTTGCCAATTCTGAGATAAGCTTTGCTCTAACTCCTCGGAGAAAGCTCGGATCAGCGAATGGACTAGTTTTTTTGGCTTCCCCGACTCAGGACACCACTAACATATACATGTGGTTCGAAACTGAGCTCTGGGTGAAAAGTTACCTTTCTGGCTGAATTGGGCTCTTTTGCCAATTCTGTTACCAGCTTTGGTCAAACTCCCCAGGGAAAGCTCAGATCAGCGAATGGAGTGGTTTCTTAGCTTCCCCAACTCAGGACACCACTAACATATGCATGTGGTTCGAAACTGAGCTCTGGGTGAAAAGTTACCTTTCTGGCTGAATTGGGCTATTTTGCCAATTCTGATATCAGCTTTGGTCAAACTCCTCTGGGAAAGCTCCGATCTGCGAATGGAGTGGTTTTTTAGCTTCCCCGACCCAGGACAACACTGATGTGTATGTTGTTCCGAACCGAGCCCTGGAGTTCTTTTGCCAATCTGAGATAAGCTTTGGTCAAACTCCTCTGGGAAAGCTCCGATCTGCGAATGGAGTGGTTTTTTAGCTTCCCCGACCCAGGACAACACTGATGTGTATGTTGTTCCGAACCGAGCCCTGGAGTTCTTTTGCCAATCTGAGATAAGCTTTGCTCTAACTCCTCTGGGAAAGCACCGATCTGCGAATGGAGTGGTTTTTTAGCTTCCCCGACCCAGGGCACCCCTAACGTGTATGTTGTTCGAAACCGAGCTCTGGGTCAAATGTTACGTTTCTGGCTGAATTGGGTTCTTTTGCCAATCTGAGATAAGCTTTGCTCTAACTCCTCTGGGAAAGCTCCGATCTGCGAATGGAGTGGTTTTTTAGCTTCCCCGACCCAGTGCACCCCTAACGTGTATGTTGTTCGAAACCGAGCTCTGGGTCAAAAGTAACGTTTTCTGGCTGAATTGGGCTCTTTTGCCAATTCTGATATTAGCTTTGGTCTAACTCCTCAGAGAAAGCTCAAATCAGCGAATGGATTTGTTTTTTAGCTTCCCCGAATCAGGAGACCACTAACATATGCATGTGGTTCGAACGAGCTCTGGGTCAAAAGTTACCTTTCTGGCTGAATTGGGCTCTTTTGCCAATTCTGATGTTAGCTTTGGTCTAACTCCTCACGGAAAGCTCGGATCAGCGAATGGACTAGTTTTTTTAGCTTCCCCGACCCAGGACACACCTAACATGTATATGTTCAAAACTGAGCTCTGGGTCAAAAGTAACATTTTCTGGCTGGAGTTCTTTTGCCAATCTGAGATAAGCTTTGCTCTATCTACTCTCGGAAAGCTCCGATCTGCGAATGGAGTGGTTTTTTAGCTTCCGCGACCGAGGACACCCCTAACGTGTATGTTGTTCGAAACCGAGCTCTGGGTCAAAACTTACGTTTCTGGCTGAATTGGGCTCTTTTGCCAATTCGGATATTAACTTTGGTCTAACTCCTCAGGGAAAGCTCATCAGCGAATGGAGTGTTTTTTTAGCGTCCCCGACCCAGGACACCACTAACATCTGTATGTTGTTCGAAACTGAGCTCTGGGTCAAAAGTTCCCTTTTCTGGCTGAACTGAGTACTTTTTCCAGTATGAGATAGGCTTTGGTCTCAGGGAAACCTCAGAACAGCGCATGGAGTAGTATTTTAGCTTTATTTTTATGTTGTTCGAAACTGACCTCTGGGTCAGAAGTTACCGTTTCTGGCTGAACAGTTCTTTTGCCAATTCGGAGATAAGCTTTGCTCTAACTCGTCAGAGAAAGCTCGGATCAGCGAATGGATTGGTGTTTTAGCTTCCCCGACCCAGTGCACCGCTAACGTGTATGTTGTTCGAAACCGAGCTCTGCGTCAAAAGTTAATTTTCTGGCTGAATTGGGCTCTTTTGCCAATTCTGATGTTAGCTTTGGTCTAACTCCTCACGGAAAGCTCGGATCAGCGAATGGACTAGTTTTTTTAGCTTCCCCGACCCAGGACAAGCCTAACATGTATATATTCAAAACTGAGCTCTGGGTCAAAAGTAACGTTTTCTGGCTGGAGTTCTTTTGCCAATCTGAGATAAGCTTTGCTCTAACTCCTCTGGGAAAGCTCCGATCTGTGAATGGAGTTGTTTTTTAGCTTCCCCGACCCAGGACACCCCTAACGTGTATGTTGTTCGAAACCGAGCTCTGGGTCAAAACTTACATTTCTGGCTGAATTGGGCTCTTTTGCCAATTCGGATATTAACTGGTCTAACTCCTCAGGGAAAGCTCATCAGCGAATGGAGTGTTTTTTTAGCGTCCCCGACCCAGGACACCACTAACGTGTATGTTGTTCGAAACTGAGCTCTGGGTCAAAAGTTCCGTTTTCTGGCTGAACTGAGTACTTTTTCAAGTATGAGATAGGCTTTGGTCTCAGGGAAACCTCAGAACAGCGCATGGAGTAGTATTTTAGCTTTATTTTTATGTTGTTCGAAACTGAGCTCTGGGTCAGAAGTTACCGTTTCTGGCTGAACAGTTCTTTTGCCAATTCGGAGATAAGCTTTGCTCTAACTCATCAGAGAATCCTCGGATCAGCGAATGGATTGGTGTTTTAGCTTCCCCTACTCAGGACACCACTAACATATGCATGTGGTTCGAACGAGCTCTGGGTCAAGTTACGTTTCTGGCTGAATTGGGCTCTTTTGCCAATTCTGATATTAGCTTTGGTCTAACTCCTCAGGGAAAGCTCATCAGCGAATGGAGTGGTTTTTTAGCTTCCCCGACTCAGGACACCAGTAACATACTCATGTGGTTCGAAACCGAGCTCGGGGTCAAAAGTTACTTTTTTGTCTGAACTTCTTTTGCTAATTCTGAGATAAGCTTTGCTCTAACTCCTCGAAGAAAACTCGGATCAGCGAATGGACTAGTTTTTTTGGCTTCCCCGACTCAGGACACCCCTAACATGTCGGTCAAAACTGAGCTCTGGGTCAAAAGTATCGTTTTCTGGCTGGAGTTCTTTTGCCAATTTGAGATAAGCTTTGCTCTAACTCCTCTGGGGAAAGCTCCGATCAGCGAATGGAGTGGTATTTTCGCTTCCTCGACCCAGGACACCCCTAACGTGTATGTTGTTCGAAACCGAGTTCTACGTCAAAAGTTACGTTTCTGGCTGAATTGGGCTCTTTTGCCAATTGGGATATTAACTTTGGTCTAACTCCTCAGGGAAAGCTCGGATCAGCGAATGGACTAGTGTTTTTAGCTTCCCCGACCCAGGATACGCCTAACATGTATATGTTCAAAACTGAGCTCTGGGTCAAAAGTAACGTTTTCTGGCTGGAGTTCTTTTGCCAATCTGAGATAAGCTTTGCTCTAACTCTTCTGGGAAAGCTCCGATCTGCGAATGGAGTGGTTTTTTAGCTTCCCCGACCCAGGACACCCCTAACTTGTATGTTGTTCGAAACCGAGCTCTGAGTCAAAAGTTACGTTTTTGGCTGAATTGGGCTCTTTTGCCAATTCTGATATTAGCTTTGGTCTAACTCCTCAGGGAAAGCTCAGATCAGCGAATGGAGTGGTTTTTTACCTTCCCCGACCCAGGACAACAATAAGATGTGTATGTTGTTCCGAACCGAGCTCTGGGTCAAAAGTTACCTTTTCTGGGTGAACTGTTCTTTTGCCAATTCTGAGATAAGCTTTGCTCTAACTCTTCAGGGAAAGCTCCGATATGCGAATGGAGTCGTCTTTTAGCGTCCCCGACCCAGGACACCCCTAACGTGTATGTTTTTCGAAACTGAGCTCTGGGTCAAAAGTTACCTTTTCTGGCTGAACTGAGTACTTTTTCCAATCTGATATAGGCTTTAGTCTCACTCCTCAGGGAAACCTCAGAACAGCGCATGGAGAAGGTTTTTAGCTTTCCCGACTCAGAACACCACTAATATATGTACGTTGTTCGAAACTGAGCTCAGGGTCAAAGGTAACCTTTTCTGGATGGTGATCTTTTCTGGATCTTTCGCTAATTCGAAGATGCTTTGGTCTAACTCCTCAGGGAAAGCTCGGATCAGCGAATGGAGTGTTTTTAAGCAACTCCGACCCAGGAGAACCCTAAAGTGTATTTTATTCGAAACTGAGCTCTGGGTCAAATTTTCTGGCTGGAGTTCTTTTGCCAATCTGAGATAAGCTTTGCTCTAACTCCTCAGAGAAAGCTCGGATCAGCGAATGGACTAGTTTTTTTAGCTTCCCCGACCCAAAACACCCCTCATGTATATGTTGTTCAAAACTGGGTCAGGTTTCTGGCTGGAGTTCTTTTGCCAATCTGAGATAAGCTTTGCTCTAACTCCTCTGGGGAAAGCTCCGATCAGCGAATGGAGTGGAATTTTCGCTTCCTCGACCCAGTACACCCCTAACGTGTAGTTCGAAACCGAGCTTGAGTCAAAAGTTACGTTTCTGGCTGAATTGGGCTCTTTTGCCAATTCTGATATTAGCTTTGGTCGAACTTCAGAGAAAGCTCAAATCAGCAAATGGATTGGTTTTTTATCTTTTCCCGACTCAGGACACCACTAACATATATATATGTGGTTCGAACGAGCTCTGGGTCAAAAGTTACGTTTCTGGCTGAATTGGGCTCTTTTGCAAATTCTGATATTAGCTTTGGTCTAACTCCTCAGGGAAAGCTCATCAGCGAATGGAGTGTTTTTTTAGCTTCCTCGATTCAGGACACCCCTAACATGTATATCTTTTCAAAACTGAGCTCTGGGTCACGTTTTCTGGCTGGAGTTCCTTTGCCAATCTGAGATAAGCTTTGCTCTAACTCCTCTGGGAAAGCTCCTATATGCGAATTGAGTGGTTTTTTAGCTGCCCCGACCCAGGACACCCCTAACTTGTATGTTCGAAACTGAACTACGTCAAAATTTCGTTTTTGGCTGAATTGGTCTCCTGCCAATTGTGATATTACCTTTGGTCTAACTCCTCAGGGAAAGCTCCCATCAACGAATGGAGTGGATTTTTAGCTTCCCCAACTCAGGACACCACTAACATATGTGGTCCGAAACCGAGCTCTGGGTCAAAAGTTACGTTTTTGGCTGAAATGAGTTCTTTTGCCACTCTGAGATAAGCTTTGCTCTAACTCCTCTGGGAAAGCTCCGATCAGCGAATGGAGTGGTTTTTTAGCTTCCCCGACCCAGGACACCACTAACATATGAATGTGGTTCGAACGAGCTCTGGGTGAAAAGTTACGTTTCTGGCTAAATTGAGTTCTTTTGCCAATCTGGGATAATCTTTGCTCTAACTCCTCTGGGAAAGTTCCGATCTGCGAATGGAGTGGTTTTTTAGCTTCCCCGACCCAGGACACCCCAAACTTTTATGTTGTTCGAAACCGAGCTCTGGGTCAAAATTTCGTTTTTGGCTGAATTGGTCTCCTGCCAATTGTGATATTTCCTTTGGTCTAACTCCTCAGGGATAGCTCCCATCAGCGAATGGAGTGGTTTTTTAGCTTCCCCGACTCAGGACACCACTAACATATGTGGTTCGAAACCGAGCTCTGGGTCAAAAGTTACGTTTTTGGCTGAAATGAGTTCTTTTGCCACTGTGAGATAAGCTTTGCTCTAACTCCTCTGGGAAAGCTCCGATCAGCGAATGGAGTGGTTTTTTAGCTTCCCCGACCCAGGACACCACTAACATGTATGATGTGTTCGAAACGAGCTCTGGGTCAAAAGTTACGTTTCTGGCTGGAGTTCTTTTGCCAATCTGAGATAAGCTTTGCTCTAACTCCTCTGGGAAAGCTCCGATATGCGAATGGAGTGGTTTTTTAGCTTCCCTGACCCAGGACACCCCTAACTTGTATGTTGTTCGAAACCGAGCTCTGGGTCAAAAGTTTCGTTTCTGGCTGAATTGGGCTCTTTTGCCAATTCTGATATTAGCATTGGTCTAATTCCTCAGGGAAAGCTCCGATCTGCGAATGGAGTGGTTTTTTAGCTGCCCCGACCCAGGACACCCCTAACTTGTATGTTCGAAACTGAACTAGGTCAAAATTTCGTTTTTGGCTGAATTGGTCTCCTGCCAATTGTGATATTACCTTTGGTCTAACTCCTCAGGGAAAGCTCCCATCAACGAATGGAGTGGTTTTTTAGCTTCCCCGACCCAGGACACCACTAACATATATGTGGTTCGAAACCGAGCTCTGGGTCAAAAGTTACGTTTTTGGCTGAAATGAGTTCTTTTGCCACTCTGAGATAAGCTTTGCTCTAACTCCTCTGGGAAAGCTCCGATCAGCGAATGGAGTGGTTTTTTAGCTTCCCCGACCCAGGACACCACTAACATATGAATGTGGTTCGAATGAGCTCTGGGTGAAAAGTTACGTTTCTGGCTAAATTGAGTTCTTTTGCCAATCTGGGATAAGCTTTGCTCTAACTCCTCTGGGAAAGTTCCGATCTGCGAATGGAGTGGTTTTTTAGCTTCCCCGACCCAGGACACCCCTAACTTGTATGTTGTTCGAAACCGAGCTCTGGGTCAAAAGTTTCGTTTCTGGCTGAATTGGGCTCTTTTGCCAATTCTGATATTAGCTTTGGTCTAACTCCTCAGAGAAACCTCAAAGCGAATGGAGTGGTTTTTTAGCTTCCCCGACTCAGGACACCAGTAACATACTCATGTGGTTCGAAACCGAGCTCTGGGTCAAAAGTTACGTTTTTGTCTGAACTGAGTTCTTTTGCTAATTCTGAGATAAGCTTTGCTCTAACTCCTCGAAGAAAGCTCGGATCAGCGAATGGACTAGTTTTTTTGGCTTCCCCGACTCAGGACACCCCTAACATGTCGGTCAAAACTGAGCTCTGGGTCAAAAGTATCGTTTTCTGGCTGGAGTTCTTTTGCCAATTTGAGATAAGCTTTGCTCTAACTCCTCTGGGGAAAGCTCCGATCAGCGAATGGAGTGGTATTTTCGCTTCCTCGACCCAGGACACCCCTAACGTGTATGTTGTTCGAAACCGAGCTCTGAGTCAAAAGTTACGTTTTTGGCTGAATTGGGCTCTTTTGCCAATTCTGATATTAGCTTTGGTCTAACTCCTCAGGGAAAGCTCAGATCAGCGAATGGAGTGGTTTTTTAGCTTCCCCGACCCAGGACACCACTAACATATGAATGTGGTTCGAACGAGCTCTGGGTGAAAAGTTACGTTTCTGGCTAAATTGAGTTCTTTTGCCAATCTGGGATAAGCTTTGCTCTAACTCCTCAGGGAAAGCTCCGATCTGCGAATGGAGTGGTTTTTTAGCTTCCCCGACCCAGGACACCCCTAACTTGTATGTTGTTCGAAACCGAGCTCTGGGTCAAAAGTTTCGTTTCTGGCTGAATTGGGCTCTTTTGCCAATTCTGATATTAGCTTTGGTCTAACTCCTCAGGGAAAGCTCCATCAGCGAATGGAGTGGTTTTTTAGCTTCCCCGACTCAGGACACCACTAACATATGTGGTTCGAAACCGAGCTCTGGGTCAAAAGTTACGTTTTTGGCTGAAATGAGTTCTTTTGCCATTCTGAGATAAGCTTTGCTCTAACTCCTCTGGGAAAGCTCCGATCAGCGAATGGAGTGGTTTTTTAGCTTCCCCGACCCAGGACACCACTAACATATGAATGTGGTTCGAACGAGCTCTGGGTGAAAAGTTACGTTTCTGGCTGAATTGAGTTCTTTTGCCAATCTGAGATAATATTTGCTCTAACTCCTCTGGGAAAGTTCCGATCTGCGAATGGAGTGGTTTTTTAGCTTCCCCGACCCAGGACACCCCTAACTTGTATGTTGTTCGAAACCGAACTCTGGATCAAAAGTTTCGTTTCTGGCTGAATTGGGCTCTTTTGCCAATTCTGATATTACCTTTGGTCTAACTCCTCAGGAAAGCTCAGATCAGCGAATGGAGTGGTTTTTTAGCTTCCCCGACTCAGGACACCAGTAACATACTCATGTGGTTCGAAACCGAGCTCTGGGTCAAAAGTTACGTTTTTGGCTGAACTGAGTTCTTTTGCCAATTCTGAGATAAGCTTTGCTCTAACTCCTCGAGGAAAGCTCGGATCAGCGAATGGACTAGTTTTTTTAGCTTCCCCGACTCAGGACACCCCTAACATGTTGGTTCAAAACTGAGCTCTGGGTCAAAAGTATCGTTTTCTGGCTGGAGTTCTTTTGCCAATTCTGAGATAAGCTTTGCTCTAACTCCTCTGGGGAAAGCTCCGATCAGCGAATGGAGTGGTTTTTTAGCTTCCTCGACCCAGGACACCCCTAACTTGTATGTTGTTCGAAACCGAGCTCTGGGTCAAAAGTTACGTTTCTGGCTGAATTGGGCTCTTTTGCCAATTCTGATATTAGCATTGGTCTAACTCCTCAGGGAAAGCTCCGATCAGCGAATGGAGTGGTTTTTTAGCTTCCCCGACCCAGGACACCCCTAACTTGTATGTTGTTCGAAACTGAGCTCTGGGTCAAAAGTTTCGTTTCTGGCTGAATTGGGCTCTTTTGCCAATTCTGATATTAGCTTTGGTCTAACTCCTCAGGGAAAGCTCAATCAGCGAATGGAGTGGTTTTTTAGCTTCCCCGACTCAGGACACCACTAACATATCATGTGGTTCGAAACCGAGCTCTGGGTCAAAAGTTACGTTTTTGGCTGAATGAGTTCTTTTGCCAATTCTGAGATAAGCTTTGCTCTAACTCCTCGGGAAAGCTCGGATCAGCGAATGGAGTGGTTTTTTAGCTTCCCCGACTCAGGACACCACTAACATATGATGTGGTTCGAAACTGAGCTCTGGGTCAAAAGTTACGTTTCTGGCTGAATTGAGTTCTTTTGCCAATTTGAGATAAGCTTTGCTCTAACTCCTCTGGGAAAGCTCCGATCAGCGAATGGAGTGGTTTTTTAGCTTCCCCGACCCAGGACACCCCTAACTTGTATGTTGTTCGAAACCGAGCTCTGGGTCAAAAGTTTCGTTTCTGGCTGAATTGGGCTCCTGCCAATTGTGATATTACCTTTGGTCTAACTCCTCAGGGAAAGCTCCCATCAGCGAATGGAGTGGCTTTTTAGCTTCCCCGACTCAGGACACCACTAACATATGTGGTTCGAAACCGAGCTCTGGGTCAAAAGTTACGTTTTTGGCTGAAATGAGTTCTTTTGCCACTGTGAGATAAGCTTTGCTCTAACTCCTCTGGGAAAGCTCCGATCAGCGAATGGAGTGGTTTTTTAGCTTCCCCGACCCAGGACACCACTAACATATGAATGTGGTTCGAACGAGCTCTGGGTGAAAAGTTACGTTTCTGGCTAAATTGAGTTCTTTTGCCAATCTGGGATAAGCTTTGCTCTAACTCCTCTGGGAAAGTTCCGATCAGCGAATGGAGTGGTTTTTTAGCTTCCCCGACCCAGGACACCCCTAACTATGATGTTGTTCGAAACCGAGCTCTGGGTCAAAAGTTTCGTTTCTGGCTGAATTGGGCTCTTTTGCCAATTCTGATATTAGCTTTGGTCTAACTCCTCAGGGAAAGCTCACATCAGCGAATGGAGTGGTTTTTTAGCTTCCCCGACTCAGGACACCACTAACATATGTGGTTCGAAACCGAGCTCTGGGTCAAAAGTTACGTTTTTGTCTGAACTGAGTTCTTTTGCTAATTCTGAGATAAGCTTTGCTCTAACTCCTCGAAGAAAGCTCGGATCAGCGAATGGACTAGTTTTTTTGGCTTCCCCGACTCAGGACACCCCTAACATGTCGGTCAAAACTGAGCTCTGGGTCAAAAGTATCGTTTTCTGGCTGGAGTTCTTTTGCCAATTTGAGATAAGCTTTGCTCTAACTCCTCTGGGGAAAGCTCCGATCAGCGAATGGAGTGGTATTTTCGCTTCCTCGACCCAGGACACCCCTAACGTGTATGTTGTTCGAAACCGAGCTCTGAGTCAAAAGTTACGTTTTTGGCTGAATTGGGCTCTTTTGCCAATTCTGATATTAGCTTTGGTCTAACTCCTCAGGGAAAGCTCAGATCAGCGAATGGAGTGGTTTTTTACCTTCCCCGACCCAGGACAACAATAAGATGTGTATGTTCTTCCGAACCGAGCTCTGGGTCAAAAGTTACCTTTTCTGGGTGAACTGTTCTTTTGCCATTTCTGAGATACGCTTTGCTCTAACTCTTCAGGGAAAGCTCCGATCAGCGAATGGAGTGTTTTTAAGCCTCCGACCCAGGAGAACCCTAAAGTGTATTTTATTCGAAACTGAGCTCTGGGTCAAATTTTCTGGCTAGAGTTCTTTTGCCAATCTGAGATAAGCTTTGCTCTAACTCCTCAGGGAAACCTCGATCAGCGAATGGAGTGGTTTTTTAGCTTCCCGACTCAGAACACCACTAATATTCATGTGTTCGAAACGAGCTCGGGTCAAAGGTTACTTTTCTGGATGGTCTTCTTTGCCAATTCTGAGATAAGCTTTGCTCTAACTCCTCAGGGAAAGCTCGGATCAGCGAATGGAGTGTTTTTTAGCTTCCGACCCAGGACACCCTAACGTGTATTTGTTCGAAACTGAGCTCTGGGTCAAAAGTTCGTTTTCTGGCTGGAGTTCTTTTGCCAATTTGAGATAAGCTTTGCTCTAACTCCTCAGGGAAAGCTCCGATCAGCGAATGGAGTGGTTTTTTAGCTTCCCCGACCCAGGACACCCCTAACATGTATATGTTGTTCAAACTGACCTGGGTCAAGTGTTTCTGGCTGGAGTTCTTTTGCCAATCTGAGATAAGCTTTGCTCTAACTCCTCTGGGAAAGCTCCGATCAGCGAATGGAGTGGTTTTTTAGCTTCCCTGACCCAGGACACCACTAACATTGTATGTTGTTCGAAACCGAGCTCTGGGTCAAAAGTTACGTTTCTGGCTGAATGAGTTCTTTTGCCAATTCTGAGATAAGCTTTGCTCTAACTCCTCAGGGAAAGCTCCGATCTGCGAATGGAGTGGTTTTTTAGCTTCCCCGACCCAGGACACCACTAACTATGTATGTGTTCGAAACTGAGCTATGGTCAAAAGTTCGTTTCTGGCTGAATTGGTCTCTTTGCCAATTGTGATATAGCTTTGGTCTAACTCCTCAGGGAAAGCTCCGATCAGCGAATGGAGTGGTTTTTTAGCTTCCCCGACCAGGACACCACTAACATATGTGGTTCGAAACCGAGCTCTGGGTCAAAAGTTACGTTTTTGGCTGAAATGAGTTCTTTTGCCACTCTGAGATAAGCTTTGCTCTAACTCCTCTGGGAAAGCTCCGATCAGCGAATGGAGTCGTTTTTTAGCTTCCCCGACTCAGGACACCACTAACATATGTGGTTCGAAACCGAGCTCTGGGTCAAAAGTTACGTTTTTGGCTGAAATGAGTTCTTTTGCCACTCTGAGATAAGCTTTGCTCTAACTCCTCTGGGAAAGCTCCGATCAGCGAATGGAGTGGTTTTTTAGCTTCCCCGACCCAGGACACCACTAACATATGAATGTGGTTCGAACGAGCTCTGGGTGAAAAGTTACGTTTCTGGCTAAATTGAGTTCTTTTGCCAATCTGGGATGCTTTGCTCTAACTCCTCTGGGAAAGTTCCGATCTGCGAATGGAGTGGTTTTTTAGCTTCCCCGACCCAGGACACCCCTAACTTGTATGTTGTTCGAAACCGAGCTCTGGGTCAAAAGTTTCGTTTCTGGCTGAATTGGGCTCTTTTGCCAATTCTGATATTAGCTTTGGTCTAACTCCTCAGGGAAAGTTCATCAGCGAATGGAGTGGTTTTTTAGCTTACCCGACTCAGGACACCAGTAACATACTCATGTGGTTCGAAACCGAGCTCTGGGTCAAAAGTTACGTTTTTGTCTGAACTGAGTTCTTTTGCTAATTCTGAGATAAGCTTTGCTCTAACTCCTCGAAGAAAGCTCGGATCAGCGAATGGAATAGTTTTTTTGGCTTCCCCGACTCAGGACACCCCTAACATGGTCAAAACTGAGCTCTGGGTCAAAAGTATCGTTTTCTGGCTGGAGTTCTTTTGCCAATTTGAGATAAGCTTTGCTCTAACTCCTCTGGGGAAAGCTCCGATGAGCGAATGGAGTGGTATTTTCGCTTCCTCGATTCAGGACACCCCTAACATGTATATCTTTTCAAAACTGAGCTCTGGGTCACGTTTTCTGGCTGGAGTTCTTTTGCCAATCTGAGATAAGCTTTGCTCTAACTCCTCTGGGAAAGCTCCGATATGCGAATGGAGTGGTTTTTTAGCTTCCCTGACCCAGGACACCCCTAACTTGTATGTTGTTCGAAACCGAGCTCTGGGTCAAAAGTTTCGTTTCTGGCTGAATTGGGCTCTTTTGCCAATTCTGATATTAGCATTGGTCTAATTCCTCAGGGAAAGCTCCGATCTGCGAATGGAGTGGTTTTTTTAGCTGCCCCGACCCAGGACACCCCTAACTTGTATGTTCGAAACTGAACTAGGTCAAAATTTCGTTTTTGACTGAATTGGTCTCCTGCCAATTGTGATATTACCTTTGGTCTAACTCCTCAGGGAAAGCTCCCATCAGCGAATGGAGTGGTTTTTTAGCTTCCCCGACTCAGGACACCACTAACATATGTGGTTCGAAACCGAGCTCTGGGTCAAAAGTTACGTTTTTGGCTGAAATGAGTTCTTTTGCCACTCTGAGATAAGCTTTGCTCTAACTCCTCTGGGAAAGCTCCGATCAGCGAATGGAGTGGTTTTTTAGCTTCCCCGACCCAGGACACCACTAACATATGAATGTGGTTCGAACGAGCTCTGGGTGAAAAGTTACGTTTCTGGCTAAATTGAGTTCTTTTGCCAATCTGGGATAAGCTTTGCTCTAACTCCTCTGGGAAAGTTCCGATCTGCGAATGGAGTGGTTTTTTAGCTTCCCCGACCCAGGACACCCCTAACTTGTATGTTGTTCGAAACCGAGCTCTGGGTCAAAAGTTTCGTTTCTGGCTGAATTGGGCTCTTTTGCCAATTCTGATATTAGCTTTGGTCTAACTCCTCAGAGAAACCTCAAAGCGAATGGAGTGGTTTTTTAGCTTCCCCGACTCAGGACACCAGTAACATACTCATGTGGTTCGAAACTGAGCTCTGGGTCAAAAGTTACGTTTTTGTCTGAACTGAGTTCTTTTGCTAATTCTGAGATAAGCTTTGCTCTAACTCCTCGAAGAAAGCTCGGATCAGCGAATGGACTAGTTTTTTTGGCTTCCCCGACTCAGGACACCCCTAACATGTCGGTCAAAACTGAGCTCTGGGTCAAAAGTATCGTTTTCTGGCTGGAGTTCTTTTGCCAATTTGAGATAAGCTTTGCTCTAACTCCTCTGGGGAAAGCTCCGATCAGCGAATGGAGTGGTATTTTAGCTTCCCCGACCCAGGACACCACTAACATATGAATGTGGTTCGAACGAGCTCTGGGTGAAAAGTTACGTTTCTGGCTAAATTGAGTTCTTTTGCCAATCTGGGATAAGCTTTGCTCTAACTCCTCTGGGAAAGTTCCGATCTGCGAATGGAGTGGTTTTTTAGCTTCCCCGACTTAGGACACCCCTAACATATGCATGTGGTTCGAACGAGCTCTGGGTCAAAGGTTAAGTTTCTGGCTGAATTGGGCTCTTTTGCCAATTCTGATATTAGCTTTGGTCTAACTCCTCAGGGAAAGCTCATCAGCGAATGGAGTGGTTTTTTAGCTTCCCCGACTCAGGACACCACTAACATATGCATGTGGTTCGAACGAGCTCTGGGTCAAAAGTTACGTTTCTGGGTGAATTGGGCTCTTTTTCCAATTCTGAGATAAGCTTGGCTCTAACTCCTCAGAGAAAGCACGGATCAGCGAATGGACTAGTTTTTTGACTTCCCCGACTCAGGACACCCCTAACATGTCGTTCAAAACTGAGCTCTGGGTCAAAAGTAACGTTTTCTGGCTGGAGTTCTTTTGCCAATTTGATAAGCTTTCCTCTAACTCCTCTGGGGAAAGCTTCCATCAGCGAATGGAGTGCTATTTTCGCTTCCCCGACCCAGGACAACACTGATGTGTATGTTGTTCCGAACCGAGCCCTGGAGTTCTTTTGCCAATCTGAGATAAGCTTTGCTCTAACTCCTCTGGGAAAGCACCGATCTGCGAATGGAGTGGTTTTTTAGCTTCCCCGACCCAGGGCACCCGTAACGTGTGTTGTGGCCCAGCCAGTGCCGCTGTCACCAGACTCCGAGAGTGATACTCCATACGAGTCAGCTACAGAAGGGATGTGCGATCCTGGACAGGATTCGTAGGCTGAGCAGGAATCCGAGAGTCTGGTCGGCCACCAGGTGGCGCCAGAGGCATGGAGCAGCGGTGAGAGCGAGAGGAGGAGGACTCCCGTTGCCCTGCCTTGGAGCAGCGGAGAGGATAGTGACTCAGGACTTAGTAGGGTGTTTCGGGATGCTCGTTTCCGGCGCGCCCACAAACGCAAGGAGCGTGGGCGTAATTATAGGCAGTAAAGAGCTCTCAGGTGCTGTTGGGAGACGCCCTTTTTAGGTTATAAAAGGGTTGACTCTGGACAGGCTCTGCGTAGCAATCAACAAAGGACTTTGGACAGCAACTCTAGTCTGAGATCCTGGCAAGCTGGATTGCTGCTTTTGTGTGTTCTGTCTTTGTGAGTTCTGTCTTGGTGGCTTGCTGCCACAAAGCCTCTTGTCTGTTGGTGTAATAAACCTTGTTCCCTTGTACTGTTCCGGAGTGTGTGTACTGTGTGGGCAATGGAGGAAGGGGGGGGGTCAGAACAACGTGTATGTTGTTCGAAACCGAGCTCTGGGTCAAATGTTACGTTTCTGGCTGAATTGGGTTCTTTTGCCAATTCTGCGATAAGCTTTGCTCTAACTCCATAGGGAAAGCTCTGATCAGCGAATGGACTATTTTTTTTAGCTTCCCCGACCCAGGACACGCCTAACATGTATATGTTGTTCAAAACTGAGCTCTGGGTCAAAAGTAACGTTTTCTGGCTGGAGTTCTTTTGCCAATCTGAGATAAGCTTTGCTCTAACTCCTCTGGGAAAGCTCCGATCTGCGAATGGAGTGGTTTTTTAGCTTCCCCGACCCAGGACACCCCTAACGTGTATGTTGTTCGAAACCGAGCTCTGGGTCAAAAGTTACGTTTCTGGCTGAATTGGGCTCTTTTGCCAATTCTGATGTTAGCTTTGGTCTAACTCCTCACGGAAAGCTCGGATCAGCGAATGGACTATTTTTTTTAGCTTCCCCGACCCAGGACACGCCTAACATGTATATGTTCAAAACTGAGCACTGGGTCAAAAGTAACGTTTTCTGGCTGGAGTTCTTTTGCCAATCTGAGATAAGCTTTGTTCTAACTCGAAACTGAGCTCTGGGTCAAAGGTTCCCTTTTCTGGCTGAACTGAGTACTTTTTCCAGTATGAGATAGGCTTTGGTCTCAGGGAAACCTCAGAACAGAGCATGGAGTAGTTTTTTAGCTTTATTTTTATGTTGTTCGAAACTGAGCTCTGGGTCAGAAGTTACCATTTCTGGCTGAACAGTTCTTTTGCCAATTCGGAGATAAGCTTTGCTCTAACTCGTCAGAGAAAGCTCGGATCAGCGAATGGATTGGTTTTTTAGCTTCCCCGACTCAGGACACCACTAACATATGCATGTGGTTCGAACTGAGCTCTGGGTCAAAAGTTACGTTTCTGGCTGAATTGGGCTCTTTTGCCAATCTGATATCAGCTTTGGTCTAACTCCTCAGGGAAAGCTCAGATCAGCGAATGGAGTGGTTTTTTAGCTTCCCCGACTCAGGACACCACTAACATATGCATGTGGTTCGAAACTGAGCTCTGGGTCAAAAGTTACCTTTTCTGGCTGAAATGAGTTCTTTTGCCAATACTGAGATAAGCTTTGCTCTAACTCCTCAGGGAAAGCGCGGATCAGCGAATGGAGTGGTTTTTTAGCTTCCCCGACCAGGACACCACTAACGTGTATGTTGTTCGAAACAGAGCTCTGGGTCAAAAGTTACGTTTCTGGCTGAATTGGGCTCTTTTGCCAATTCTGATATTAGCTTTGGTCTAACTCCTCAGGGAAAGCTCAGATCAGCGAATGGAGTGGTTTTTTAGCTTCCCCGACTCAGGACACCACTAACATATGGATGTGGTTCGAAACTGAGCTCTGGGTCAAAAGTTACGTTTCTGGCTGAATTGGGCTCTTTTGCCAATTCTGAGATAAGCTTTGCTCTAACTCCTCAGGGAAAGCTCGGATCAGCGAATGGAGTGGTTTTTTAGCTTCCCCGACACAGGACACCACTAACATTGTATGTTGTTCGAAACCGAGCTCTGGGTCAAAAGTTACGTTTCTGGCTGAATTGGGCTCTTTTGCCAATTCTGATATTAGCTTTGGTCTAACTCCTCAGGGAAAGCTCAGATCAGCGAATGGAGTGGTTTTTTAGCTTTCCCGACTCAGGATACCACTAACATTTGTATGTTGTTCGAAACTGAGCTCTGGGTCAAAAGTTACGTTTTCTGGCTGAATGGGCTCTTTTGCCAATTCTGAGATTAGCTTTGCTCTAACTCCTCAGGGAAAGCTCCGATCAGCGAATGGAGTGGTTTTTTAGCTTCCCCGACCCAGGACACCACTAACATTGTATGTGGTTCGAACGAGCTCTGGGTCAAAAGTACGTTTCTGGCTGAATGAGTTCTTTTGCCAATCTGAGATAAGCTTTGCTCTAACTCCT